>CM050322.1:41365694-42061367 GCA_027475135.1 Bactrocera correcta | reverse complement strand
CACTCATGTCTGACGACGTCATACTTTCCTACCCTGACTTCAATAAAGAATTCCATCTAACGACCGATGCGTCAAATTTTGCAATTGGTGCAGTCCTTTCACAAGACAAACACCCCATCGCCTTCATCTCCCGAACACTAACCAAAACAGAAGAAGCCTATGCTACGAACGAAAAAGAGTTTTTAGGAAATTATCTATACGGTTCAGCCAAAGTAAAAATTTATACAGACCACCAACCCCTTACACAGGCCCTCAGCAATAAAAATAACAATTCCAAAATGAAACGTTGGAAAGCCACACTGGAAGAATACAATCATGAACTCCATTACAAACCAGGCACAACTAACGTGGTAGCCGACGTACTATCAAGAACGCCTCCCGAACCAATTAACGCCTTGTCAGTAACCCAGCATAGTGACGAGAGCTCATCCGATAACTTAATTTGGCATGTAGAATCCCCAATTAACGTTTTCAAAAACCAAATCTTCTTAAATTCAGGCCCAATTTCTACCTATCAAATCAAGATAGTATTCCCCACATACCATAGACACGTCATTGAAGAACCGGAATATAACTCAGAAACATTAATAAATCTCCTAAAAAGGTACCTAAACCCCTCCATAATAAATTGCATCAAAACCGACGAAAGAACTATGGGTAAAATTCAAGAAATATACCCGATCCACTTTAGTAACTATAAAACTAGGTTTTCTCAACTCTAAGTCCAGGATGTGACAGACGAACAGCAACAAAAAGAAATAATCATAAATACCCATAAAAGAGCACATAGGAATTCTCGTGAAAACGAACTTCAAATTTTAGAAAATTACTATTTTCCCTCCATGACCAAAACAATAAAAAGAATTATTCAGCAATGCTCAGTTTGCAAAGAAAATAAGTACGACCGGCACCCTACCAAACCAAAATTAGGAGAAACCCCTATTCCACAGTTTCCAGGACAAATCTTACATATTGATATTTACATAACTGAACGAAATTTTGTCCTTACAGCCATAGACAAATTTTCAAAGTATGCCCAAACCAAAATCCTTCGCTCCAGAGCCATAGAACACGTTAAGGAACCTCTCCGAGAACTACTGTTTCAATTTGGCGTACCAGAAACGGTAGTTATAGACAATGAAACGTCCTTGAATTCAGCTTCCATTCGATTTTTATTGGAAGATACCCTAAATATACAAATTTATAGAACACCACCTTATGCAAGTTCCGTAAATGGTCAAGTAGAGCGATTTCACTCGACCCTCACAGAAATAATGCGCTGTTTAAAAGCAGAGCGAAGTTTCACCTCATTCGCCGAACTCCTCGATAACTCAGTCCACTCTTCCACAAAGAAAAAACCAATAAAGGTATTTTTTGGGAGAAGAATCTCCACAGACCCAAGCCAATTTGAAAGAGCTAGGGAAGAAATTATCTCGGAACTAAGAAATAGACAACTAAAAGATCTTTCCTACCATAATAAAGCCCGTCATCCAATTAAAATATATGATCCTGGAGAAACAATTTACGTTAGGATAAACAAACGACTAGGAACCAAAATATCTCCAAAATTTAGAAAAGAGATAGTAAAGGAAGACAAAAATACCACCGTTTTGACAGAATCAGGAAAAGTAGTTCATAAACGCAATATAAAAAATCAAAATTGAAATTTTTGTTTCCAGACTTCTCCTTATTTACTCAACATTCGCATCAATAGACATTTATGACTACTCCACGGCACAAATAGTTACGATAAATGACGGACTAGTAAAAATCCAAAATGGAGACTTCAGGCTAATACACATAATCGACCTCAACAAGTACGAACAATTTCTGACGGACATGTACAGATTCACCTCTTCGGACATACCCAAGGACACAATCCTTTATCCCATCCTAAAACACGAATTAACACAATCTCTTCAAATTTTAGATACAATAAAACCTGTCGAAAGAAGACAGAAAAGATCCATAAATAGTTTAGGAACGGCTTGGAAATTCCTAGCCGGAAGCCCCGATCACGAGGATCTGGATGTAATAACCAAAAATCTTAATGATATTAATAATAATAATAATAAACAAGTACTAATTAACAACATTTTTAACGAAAAAATTAATAACATTAGCATGATAGTAAATAATCTTCTTAATAACATAAGGAAAGATACTTATATAGAAAACGAGACTATTATAAATCTGCAAAATAGAATAAGATTAATAAAAGAAGAGTTGATTAACATTAAATACGCCATACAGTGTGCAAAGAAAGACATTTTAAATACATTATTGTTAAATAAAAATGAAATCGAAATTGCGTTAGAAAATTTAGAAAATGACGAAATACCTTTCAAAAATGCTGAAGAAGCACTAGAAATATCAAATATAAATGTAATTAGTCAAAATATGACAATATTTTACTTGGTAAAAATACCATTAACTATTAAGGAAAATTTTCAAAAAATGATTATAAGACCAGTTGTTAAACAAAACAAAATTATAATTAATGTCGAATTTGATAAAATATTAAAGGGTACAAAAGATACCTATGGAATTAAAGAAGTATGTAATAATTATAAGAAAATTGAGATTTGTAAGCAAACTCAACTAGTAAATATACGTAATAGTAGTTGTATACCTAGAGTAGTAAATAGCCTACATTCATCTTGCACTTTAACAAACGGCCAACATATCCAGCAAATCGAAGAAGTAAAACCCGGCACCATATTACTTAATGGCTTCCAAGGGGTAATAGATGCTGACGGAATGCAGAAAAATTTATCAGGGACACACCTTATTAATTTTCATAACTCAACGTTAAAAATAAATCATCAATTTTACATTAATTACGATTTGGTTCCACTGCCGACAATCCCAGCAGTCCTGGTATTTTCTCTCCAGGCCTTAAAGGAGTTTCATATTGATAACATACGAAGAATAAATCTTCTGAAGGCAGCAACGATATCCAATAGCTCCCTTTCACTTGGAGCCGTTGCAACTATCATTATCGGTATAATATTTTTTCGAAAATTCTGGAGAAAGCACCAAAACAGAATCATCATATCTTCAAGCCTGGACCTTAACCAGATGCCCCCAGTGAATATTGATCCTAAGGAGATCAAAGATCCTTCCAATGATCAAAACACTTATATCAATTTTAACAACCTCCCCTATTTTTGATAGGCTCTCGGGACGATCGCTTTTAAGAGGGGAAGTGTTAACATGGCAAATGTTAACAATCGCTAAATAATAATAATGCGTAATCAGCAAAGCATAGCGGAAATGCATCTTTGGTTGCGAAATCTTTCCCACAGTAAAGCGAAGCGGAAATCCAACACGCGCAACCCAAGTAAGTCAATTCGGAGAATTGACAACATCAAGTCAGCAGTTGGCCAGTGCAACGTAGCTTAGTTTTTAAGTAAATTAATTTTTAAGTTTAGTCTTAGTTCTGTAACCAAACCATGAAGTAATAAATAAATTTTTTTTTTAAAAGAAACTTACATAAAATTTCTTAACTTATATATATTATTATATTTATAGTAAAGTATGAGCCCCCTGCGAATGGTAGGCACCTTGTCGTGGTGCAGGGGCTTAAGCGCAAGCATACTCGGCGCCCCCCAATCCTGTGAGGTTGGTGCTGCCAAGCACGGACCACGCGGTATGTCGGGCGCCGCATGCGTGCGCTGACCAAGAGCTACCACCTCCTAATCCAGGGTGTTATGCGACTCCCGTGCCCATTGGAACTTTGCAGCCAGGAGGTGAATGTGGCTGTATTCTAACGGAGCCTTCCCAACACCGGGCCGAATTGGGAAGTAACGGTGGCCTTACCGCGCCAAGGGGCTCTGGCGTGGCGGACCTTCCCGTTCCCCTTTTAAAACGTAGACCCGACAGCTCACCACGTTGAGCCAAGGGTCGTAAGAAAATGATGGACCAACAATTACAACAATTACAACAACAAAATTTGATACTCGTTGACGGACAATTGGCAATGACAAGGGACAATGGAAACGGAAAAAACAAGGAGAGCGGAGCAGCAGAAGGCAAGGGGGGTCGAGGGGCTAAGCGAAAGCCTGGCTTCTTCAGGATCCTTACGTCGGAGGAGCGCTCGCTGTTTGAGGAGCACGCCAGGGAGGACGATGATGATGTGCCCTCTTGCAGCGGCGCTCACCTGGTTGTAACGCCTGATGCCGCTGTGACAGCAACCGGCGACGAAAAGACCCCCGACGGTAGGTGCAGTGGACCGGCTTCGGGCGAGTCGCACCAGGCAGAGCCTGAGAGCGCTGGTAGGAGAAGGAGGAGAAGGCGCAGAAGAGGTGGGCAGCGCCCCCTCCCCGCTGCTGGTCAACCCGGAGGGTGCGATGATCCCCACAGGAAGGGGATGAGTGGGTCCACTATGAAGTGGTACATGCGGCACCTACGTGATGGGAAAACCCCGGAGGCAGCGGAGGCTCTAGCTAGGAGCGAGGGCAGAGGGAGCAACGCATCCCAGGCAAGCGGCAAAAACGTGCCAGTTCGCGCGCAAGGCAGCGGTATCAGCAACCGTGGCCCGGTCAGCACAGCTCTGACCGCCATGCGAGGCGACAGCAGGGCAACGCCCGCAGGAACGAATGTCCAAGCCGAAAAAAGGAAGAGCGGCCAAATCACGCCGCAGGAGTCCCCCCGATCAAAGAGGGTGCGGGGCACGGACGCAAAGGCAGCCGGGGGCCAACCTTCCGGTCCGGCTCCTCACCGGGTGGAGGAGGGTCGGCGTGGATATGCGGATGCTGTCAAAGGCATCCGCATGGCCGTTCTCCCTCTCAAATACCCGGCGGAGTCGCTAAAATCGGAGGAGCTCACCGTGCTGCAAGACCTCCTCATGGACGAGGTGTCTAAAGGGGAGGATTACACGGCATCCTTCCTAGGCATCGACTTCAGGGGAGGCATGATGCAGGTGGACTGCCTAGACGAGTCGTCCGCTGACTGGCTGAGGGAACACGTTCCAAAGCTGGAAAGCTGGACGGGCCCTGTCCTCTGCGCGAAGAGGGTGGAAGACGTGCCAATCATGCATAGCATGACAATGTTTCTCCCTCGGTGCGGAGACAGAGCCTACGAGTATGCCTTGGGTCTGGTGAGGAACCAGAACCGAGGACTCAGTATCTCGGCCTGGTGTGTAGCCGGCAGCAAAAAGGAAAAGCTAGGCGACATGGAGGGATGGAGGCTGCACTTGTACATTGACGCCGAGTCGTACAAGTACGTCCGGGCTGCGAGCTTCCGCCTGTTTTACAGGTACAGCACGGTCGTCATGCGGCCCTACAAGCCAGCTGACACCGGGAGCAAGGATGCCAATAAGCCTGCGGCACCACTGAACAAGGGCGTCGATACTCTGGCAATGCCGAGGTCCGCCCCGACGGCAATGATGATGGAGGTGGACGGTATGGCGGAGCAGCCCTGCGGGAGCAGGTCTGGACTGGCAGTGCCTGTAACAGCCATAGGCGTCCCCGTTGATGGCCGGAACATGGAGCTACCTTCCACACAGGAGCTCTTGGACGGATTTGGAGGCCCAGCGGACAGCAGTGCGGTTGACGGCGGGGAAGAGGATCTCTCCTTCCTCGAACCAATATTATGATGGCCGCCAACTTGGAAATTGCCCAAGTGAACCTGCATCATGCGGCAGCAGCCTCAGCTGTCATCGCAAGCAGGTTCACTGCGGAAAAACTGGGCACACTGCTGATCCAGGAACCGTGGATTTACAAAGGAGAGGTAAAGGGCCTCAAGACGGAGGCAAACAAGGTAATCTGGGACCTCTCTAGCGAGAGGCCTAGGACGTGCATAGTTGTTAGAAGCAATATTGATTTCTTTTGCATTTCAGAGTTTCTGACGCAGGACTTGGTGGCGGTGCAGGCTAGGGACACTGAGGGCAAAGACTTCGTCCTTGCCTCGGCATACTTTCCGGGAGAGGCAGCAACGGCACCCCGGCGGAGGTGGAAAGGCTGGTAGAGCACTGCAGGCTGCACAAGCTCCCCCTAATCATCGGCTGTGACGCAAACGCCCACCACTCGGAGTGGGGCAGCACCGACTGTAACGCGAGAGGTGAGTCACTTTTAGAATATATAGTAGGCAGTAATTTAGTGTTAGAGAATGTAGGGTGTGAACCCACGTTCATCACTATAAGCAGGAGGGAAGTGTTGGACATAACCCTCAGCAATGAACCGGCAGCCGGGATGGTCTCGCAGTGGAGAGTTTCAACGGAGCCCTCCCTGTCGGACCACAGAATTGTAAGGTTTGTGCTGAGGGCGGAGGTCAAGCTATTCCCTCAAAGACGCAATCCTCGAAGGACCAATTGGGGTACCTTCAGGGAGAGGCTAGTAGAGGGACTGAAGAGGGAGGGGCAGACTGACAGTAGCGTTACGGGCCTGGGATTGGAGTGCAGATTGACCGCGCTCAACGGGTCCATCATCAACGCGTACAATGACAGCTGTCCCATGGGAAGGCCCACAGACAGGCGCAATTGCTCCTGGTGGACAAAGAAACTCGCAGACCTAAGGAAGAAGGTACGCAGCCTATTTAACAAGGCTAAGCGTACAGGGGTCTGGGAAGAGTATAGGAGCAACCTGACACTGTATAATAAAGAGATCAGGTCTGCTAAACAGGCTAGCTTTAGGAGATTCTGTGAAAACGTCTCCTCCATTCCAGAAGCTGCTAGGCTGCACAAGGCTCTAGCTAAAGGGAAGACGGACACAGTGCTAGCCATTAAAAGGAGTGACGGGACATTCACGACCAACGCGGAAGACAGAGCTACAGAGATCTTGCGTGCTCACTTCCCGGAGACAATTCCGGTTAACCGATGTCTGCCCAGAATCGAACACAGGCCGTCCCGCACTGATTGGGCTATCGCTAAACAGTTGTTTACTGCGGACTCGATCAGGTGGGCAATGACCTCGTTTGAAAAGTTCAAGTCTCCGGGAGTGGACGGCATCTTCCCAGCGCTTCTACAACAGGGTGAGCAGATCCTGATGCCACACCTGATTAGGCTGCTGCGGGAGAGTTTTGCCTTGGCCTACATCCCTGAATTATGGAGGACAGCGGAGGTAATCTTCATACCGAAAGTGGGAAGGAAGGACTACTCGTTGGCTAAATCTTTCAGGCCAATCAGCCTAACCTCCTTCCTACTGAAAACTATGGAGAAGATAATTGATCATCATTTAAGGTCGAAGGCGCTGAAGACTGCACCCCTGCATGCGGCTCAGCACGCATACAGAGCTGGCAGATCAACAAGCACGGCTCTGTACCAGCTGACCTCTGAGATAGAGAGCTCACTGGAAAAAGGGGAAGTTATGCTATGCGCCTTCTTGGATATCGAGGGAGCTTTTGACAACACGTCTCATAGAAGTGTGGCCATGGCACTGGAGGGTAGAAATGTGGCAGCACCGGCGCGTAGATGGATAGAGGCGGTTCTGCGCACTAGGGTTGCTGAGACCACAGCGGGGGGCACAAAGATTCGTCTCGGCACAACAAGAGGCTGCCCGCAAGGTGGTGTACTGTCGCCCTGGCTGTGGAGCCTTGTTGTGGACGACCTGTTAGCATTGCTAACCGTCAATGGTATCCGATGCCAAGGATACGCGGACGATATCGTGATCATAGCGAGGGGCAAGTTTGTGGACACTCTCTGTGACCTAGTGCAAAGAGGTTTAAACCTGGCAATGGAGTGGTGCAGGGGAGTTGAACTAAGTATCAACCCCTCGAAGACGACCATCGTCCCGTTCATGAGGCGTAGGTCCCTACCCGGGCTTAGGAACCTCACACTTGGGGGCAGAGTGCTCGAGATGACCAGCAAGGTAAAATATCTTGGTCTTACGCTGGATTCCACTTTGCGGTGGAAACAGCATGTGAACCAAACCCTGGTCAAGGCGACAAAGGCACTAATGGTGTGCAATCGTCTGGCAGGAAAATCCTGGGGTTGCAAGCCAAGGATTGTCAGGTGGTTGTACACCATGATTGTGCGACCGATAGTCACATATGGAGCGGTGTCCTGGGCCTCCGTGGCGGCACAGGCCTCGGTGGTGGTAAAACTATCTAGGCTTCAGCGGCTAGCATGCGTCTGCATGACGGGCGCTATGCGAACATGCCCAACGGCGGCACTGGAGGTCCTGCTGGAGCTCACACCGCTCCACATAGTGATAGGTCAGGTAGCCAAGCATTCACTCCTGCAAATAACGGCAGAAGGATGCGGCAAAGGCAAATCGATCTCATCCCAAAGGATGGAGATGATAAGTGGCAACATTGCAATTGCCCTCCTCCCGAAGGACGGGATCACAAAAACAATAAATCTCACGAGGAAGTTTAAGGTTACCCTTGGCAGCAAGAGCGAGTGGAATGATTCCACTCTTGAGCTGATGCTGAGGGAGAGTACACTAAGGTGGTACACTGACGGCTCTAAGACGGCGGAAGGTATTGGTGCAGGGATCGCAGGTCCACGCACGAGGTTATCCATACCGATGGGCAGATTCCCCAGTATCTTCCAGGCCGAAGTCTTGGCCATAAGTCGGTGCATTGAGATAAATCTCCATCGCAAATATCGAAATGAGCGTATATCCATACTCAGCGATAGCCAAGCGGCACTGAAAGCGATCTCCGCTTACGAGATCAGATCGCTGCTAGTGCAGGAGTGCAGGGAACGGCTAAACAGCTTATCGGAAGTGAACCAGGTACACCTAATATGGGTACCCGGTCATAAAGGCATAGCCGGTAATGAACTGGCTGACGAGCTAGCCCGCTCCGCAGCCTCTACAAATATGGTAGGGCCCGAACCGTTCACTGGGGTGGGCCCCCACACTATAAAAGAGCTGCTGCGTAAGGAAGCAAGAGTGGGTAGAGAAGGTTATTGGCAGCGGACGCATGGCATGCGGCATGCCAAGTTGCTAATAGGGGGGTATAACCTCAATAGGTTTAAATCAATAATCAACCTCCCAAGGACTAAACTCAGACTCCTGGTCGCATTCTATACCAGCCACTGCAAGTTAAATAGGCACCTATGTAACTTAGGACTTGCCTCTTCCGCCAACTGCCGGTTCTGCGACAGGGAACCTGAAACTCCGGAGCACCTGCTAATCGACTGCATCGCAGTCTGGAGACGCAGGTCAAAGGCCCTTGGAACCATATTTCCAGATAGGGAACACATCGACTCACTAGCCCCCAGCAAAATCCTAGAATTCATTGATTTGCTGCGGCTTGGGGAGTCCCTTTGAGTTAGGAGAGGGCACAATAGACCCAAGGTCGCAGTGCATACCTCAATCTCAATCTAATCTAATCTAATGAGTTTTGGGTATGAAGTGGTTATATTTTTCGGTTATCATGCACTCAAATTGAAACAAAATTTGAGTTTTCGTACTGCACTGTATACTTTGCACTTTATTACGTAATATTATTATATAATATTACTTATACATCTATATATATAAAAATGAAATGGTGTATAGTTGTAACGCTAAAACTCGAAAACGGCTGAACCAAATGAAATACTTCCTTTGGGGAATTTGTTTGTTATTACCACGCGCAGGTCATGTCTTAAAATCAGAACAAAATATTAAGGGGGCGTGGCACCTCCCATACAAATTGAATTTTTCAAGTCGAATATCTTCAAGTGTTTAAGGTAGGACCATGAAAATTGGTACGGAGCTACAGGATAACAACACCACTCTCACCTGTAAAACCGGGGGCTATCGAATAAGGGGGCGTGGTACCTCCCATACAAACTAAATTTTTTAAGCAGAATATCTGTGAAAGGGTTCAAGGTAGGGACCTGAAAATTGGTATAGACCTATATGGTATCACATTAAAGAAGGGGTAATCGGAAAAGGGGCGTGGCACCTCCCATACAAACTGAATTTCTTCAAAAGTGTTCAAAAGGTAGGAACATGAATATTGGTATAGAGCTATAGGAAACAACACCATTCTCACCCATAAAATTTGGCGTTATCGAAAAAGGGGGGCTTGGTACCTCCCATACAATCTTTGATTATTTTGGTTGTTAATCCACCATATATTTATCTCATTTTCGACCTAGCACGACATTTTGGTTGTTTCTTGCTATTTTTGTTTATTTATCGGTGACAGTAGTGGTTATATCGTAATTTTGGTTGTGTTACGTGCTATTTTTGGTTTATGGAAATGGCAGTTTTATGAAACAAACACAAATTAAATTAAACGTCAATTTTGCTTTGCAATCGAACACGTAAAATTTAGAGGGCAATAAAAATGCGCTTTGCTTTACTGATATATTGATAAATTTTGTTTTAAAAAGTGAGTTATTTAGTGAAAGTGATTTAGCGTGTTGGCGAATACCGATTTATGTACATTGGAATTTATCATTCAATTGATCTGCTTCCTTAGTTTAATTCATTCATTTTTGGAGTTTTCAAAGGTAAGTTATTGATCCGTAAAACCTTATATGAACTTTATGCAAATGAATGATCATTTCCAATTAGATATTTGTTACGATGCCAAGAATCAGTATGTATGGTAACACTTCTCGGAGTTCCCAGGCCGCAAGGAAAACACGAAATAGCAGAGCACGTCAGAGGGAAAGTGTTATTGAGAGGGTATCACCACGAAATAGACTGCTGGAGAATAGCACGCACCAGTTAGAAGATGTCAACCAAACATACAATCAGCAAGAAGGATTGAGAAGAAGGGAAGTTCACGATCAGCAACAACGACCGAGAAGAAGGGAAGTTCGTGCTCGCCAAAGTGATGAAGTAAGATCACAACATGCGATTATTCGACGACAACAGCGGCAACATCTTTCTTTTGTGAACATTGAACGGGCAGGTTTTCAATATAGCGCATCTGTTCAAATCGGTCAGATGTCAGTAGTTTGTCAATATTGCAATGCAGTCAAATTTAAAAATGAACCGCCAGGGTTAAGTTGCGCCGGGGGAAAGGTTAAGTTACCAGAATTGCTTCCACCACCACAGCCATTGTTCCAGCTGTTTTACGGTGAATCTCCTCACTCGAGCCATTGTTTAAAGCACACTAAAATGTACAATTGTTTTCAAACGACGTCGTTTGGCGGTGAAAACTACAATCCAACGTTTAAGGTATTTTTGCCAAACAATATTCGACAGAAACTACAGAGCTTTCCTCCAATTATACAGATTCATGGGCAAATTTTTCATCTCGCTGGATCGCTGTTGCCGCATCCAGATCAAGAACCCAAATATCTCCAAATTTACTTTCTGGGAGATTCACATGATGAAGTAAATCGGCGTTGTACTATCTTCAATACAACGAAAAGAGAAATAATCGAACAATTGCAGCAAATGTTACACGAACACAATGGCCTCATTAAACTGTTTACGATTTCGTTGGAACGTATGCCAACAGATGATCATAGTATAATCACACAAGCGGACAAAAGACCAACAGGGTGAAAGACAATATAATGCACCTACAGTTAGCGAAATATCAGTTGTTGTTGTTGGAGAAAATTTGCAGTCGCGTGATATTGTTATCAAACGTAGAAATCAAAACGCACAAAAACGGATAAGTGAGACACATCGGTCTTACGACGCAATGCAATATCCGCTCATGTTCTGCCGTGAAGAAGGCGGATATCACTTAGGATATAAGATGATAAATCCGGTGGATGGTTAGTAAAAAAAAATTTTTGGTTTGCTACTTCATATAGGTAATTTAAGCTTTTAGGTGTCGAGACAAATAAAAAAGTCAGTTCAATGAAGTTTTACGCATATCGAATGATGATTCGCCAAAACTATGACAACCACTTACTGAGATATGGACGGTTATTTCAACAGTATGCAGTTGACATGTACATTAGAGTTGAGACAGAACGACTTCATTACATGAGATACAATCAGTCGAAGTTGCGATCTGAAGAGTATATTCACTTAAGAAACGCAGTGAATGGTGATGCGGATATTACAGATATTAGTCGGCTCTGTATTTTGCCATCGACATACCACCACCCAGAATGCGATGACTTACGTGCGCAATTATGGACGGCCGGATTTGTTGGTTACATTTACTTGCAATCCAAAATGGCCAGACATTATGAATCTATTGCATCCCGGTCGATCACCAAGCAATCGCCACGACGTTACAGCACGCGTGTTTAAACAAAAACTCAGATGTTTGATGGACTTTATTACGAAACAACGTGTATATGGCACGGTTCGATGCTGGATGTACTCAGTGGAGTGGCAGAAGAGAGGTTTGGAATACCACCAGCAACCACTTTCACAAGTTTTTTTGCAACTTGCGCCAGTATTCCGTTCGCAAGAACATTGCTTTACTCGGAGATGCCTCGGTATTATACATGGAATGCATCGTCGAAGAAATGGTTGCGAAGGAAGAACGTCCATCCGGTAGGTGATTATCCAGGTGTTTTTTCAACTGATGCATTGGGAAGAATTTACACAATCCATCCCAAAGAAAGATGATTGATTTTACCTACGTTTGCTTTTGATTAATGTACGCGGTTCAACTTCATTTGAATCATTGAGGACTGTAGATGATACCATTTGTGAAACATTTCGAGAAGCATGTCAACATTTGCAATTGCTTGAACACGACAGTCACTGGAATCAAACACTAGCGGATGCAATAGCTCACCACCACCAGCCACTTCAGTTCGTACACTTTTCACTATTATAATTTCGACATGTCAGCCTTCAAACCCGCGTCTATTATGGGATACGTACAAAGATGACATGGAAGAAGATATTTTGCATCGCCTGCGATTAGCGACGAGAAATGTCGACTTACAAATGAACGCTGACATCAACAATGAAGCATTAGTCCTTATTGAAGATTTATGTTTACTTATGAATGGAAAACTATTGATTGAAGTTCATATACCGGCACCAAGTCGTCAAACAAGGGATTTAGTGAGGCACGAATTGGAACGCGAGCGTGCTTACGATATAACTCACTTGCAACAACAAGTACAAACAAATGTTCCACTGTTGAATGAACAGCAAAGCAGTGCGTACAATCAGCTAATAAATGCTGTAGATAGTGGAAACGGTGGCATATTTTTCCTCGATGCGCCCGTCGGGACTTGCAAAACGTTCCTATTGTCTTTAATACTAGCAGCAATACGTGGTCAAGGTGGTATTGCATTAGCTTTTGCATCTACCGGGATTGCTGCAACACTGTTAGAAGGTGGAAGAACAGCACATTCAGCATTAAAGCTTCCATTAAACTTGCAAATACGCGAAAGTCCTGTTTGCAATATTTCAAAGCAATCAGCAATGGCACAAGTTTAAAAAAAAAAAATGTAAGTTAATCATATGGGATGAATGCACAATGGCCCACAAACGATCATTAGAAGCCATTGACCGAACACTGAGAGATTTGCGCAACAATAATCGTTGCTTTGGAGGAGTGATGATATTTCTGTCGGGCGACTTTAGACAAACACTTCCCGTGATTCCAAAATCAACAGCGGCGGATGAGCTAAACGCATGTCTAAAGTCATCGCATTTGTGGAGGTTTGTTAAAACCATTTCATTGGCCACGAATATGTGAGTTTTGCCGCAAAACGATAGAACTGCGGAGGTTTTTTCAAAAGAGCTGCTGCGAATCGGAAATGGACAAGTTCCGATAGATCCTTGCAGTGGATTAATATCGATTCCAACTACGATTTGCCAATTCACATCTAATAAATATGAACTAATCAGTAGTGTATATCCAAATATTGCTCAAAGTTATGGTAGCTACGATTGGTTAAGCACGCGCGCAATTTTAGCAGCAAAAAATATGGATGTCAACGACTTGAATTGGACGATTCAAAATCAAATTCCGGGAGATCTGCGGTCATATACGAGGTAGTAAATTACCCAGTGGAGTTCTTAAACTCTTTGATGGCGCCTGGAATGCCGCCTCATAATTTGCGTCTCAAAGTTGGGTCTACG
The DNA here is from genome assembly GCA_027475135.1 of Bactrocera correcta. Classification (NCBI taxonomy): domain Eukaryota; kingdom Metazoa; phylum Arthropoda; class Insecta; order Diptera; family Tephritidae; genus Bactrocera; species Bactrocera correcta. The sequence goes on along the minus strand of CM050322.1, from coordinate 42,047,460 downwards.
GAATCTTCATGCTCCCCAACTGTGCAATGGTACTCCACTGATTGTGACCAAGCTAATGTACAATTTAATAGTGGCAAGCATTTTGAAATGCCCGTTCAAGGGAGAGGAATGCTTACTTCCCTGAATTCCATTAACTTCAACAGATTTGCCATTCCAATTCAGACGTTTGCAGTTCCCAGTGAAACTTGCATTTGCGATGACAATAAACAAGTCACAAGGGCAGTTCTAAGTGGCGTGTTCCCGTGTTGGAAAACCTTCCTCACTGTTTATTTACGCCGCGGAACAGAAAACCAAAAATATCGTGTACCGTCCAGCCCTAAACCAAATATGTACTAAAATTATATATTTTCGAGACTCGATTAAAACTAATAAAATTGAATGAGAATAGTACAAACTTAATTTTATTAAATTGCCAACAAATCCTGGACGCGATGTGTCAGCATTATTGAAAAGAGTAGCATTTTTCTAGCAATTAAATTCAAAAAGCATTAATGTACCCTCGAAAAGAATGTTTATCAGGCAGGTTCTGGCAATTCACTTCCGAGTAAAATTTGTAAAAATTTTGTCAAATAAGGACAGAAGGTATTTTCCAAAAAATTTCTCTCGGAAGTAAATTGCAGAACCTGCCTGTCTATCATGTTTTTTTTATTTAAATTTTTTATCAAAAACAGTTCAAAAAACTCAGCAATAATTTTTTCTTCACTATTTTTCAATATTGGGAATTTGTCAAGGACAAAAAAGGCGGTATTTAAAGTATACACAATGAAATAAGGAAAAATCGTTCATATTCTATTAAAACCAATACCGGTGTAATTTTTGAAATGAAAAAACAAAAAAAATATCTATTTTGGGCAGAACCAAGTTTGCCGGGTCAGCTGGTATGTATATATAATATTATTATATAATATTACTAATACATGTATATAATATTACTTATTTGGTTAATAAATTTAAAAAGGAAAATATCCATATGCATGAATAGAGGAATTTTTGAGAAAAAGAGGAATTTCAGCGAATTGCCTTATCATCACATGGCAGCGCTCCATTTCGTCGTAATTTTTGGTAAAGAAATGAGGTTGAAACAAGTGTAAAATGTGATTTTTAAAATAAAGATTTTTTAGGTAAAAAACCTGCTAAAAGAGTAAAATGTTGATTTATTTAAAAGATTATAGTGCAATTTAATTGATTTGAAGTGAAAAATGTGTGTTTAATGTGGTGAAATAGCTCCTTGAAATGGTCTAATTTGCGAAGTTTTGAAATTTAAGGCCGAATATCTCCTAAACTAAGCGTTTGCGGACCCTATAATATATGTTTTTTAATCAGGAGGACTTCCTCTTTCCAACGGTACCTTCAAATCGCGGCGACAAAGAAATCAGAATTGTGCCACCAAAAATTACGACGAAATGTGATAATAAGGCAATTCGCTGAAATTCCTCTTTTTTGCCAAAATTCCTATATTCATGCATACGGATGTTTTCTTTTTTGAATTTATTAAGCAAATAACTAATTTTATATACATGTATTAGTAATATTATAAAATAATATTATATATACATATGTATAAGTAATATTATATAATAATATTACCTAATAAAGTGTAAAGTATACAGTACAGTACAGTAAACGTGAAAAAAAATTTGTGAAACATAGATAAATAAACCATGTGTTCCCAGTGCAAATTTTTGAATTTTTAAACGTAAATATTTTAAAAAATATTAGTATTATTAATATTAATATTATTTTTACATTATTTTTGGATATTCCTCCTCTGGAGAAGCTCCCCTATCCGTACATACCCCATTTATACGGAAATTCGGTTTTTTTACCCCTCCGCCAAAGGGGAAAATAGGAATCGCGCCTCTTTATGCAAAATGACAGCTAAAACAGGGTAACAATTATATTTTTGCGTGACATTGCACGCAAATACATAGGTTTTGGTCTGACATATTTTACAGCCATTGTAAATAATTTTCTGCGTGTGTTGTTGTACCGGTGCAACAAGAGGAAATAAATGCAATTCTCGCACCGTGCAAGGGTTTTGCAAGAGCAAAAGAATACCCCTTACACATATATATATTTTTTTTTTATTTAATAATATTATATTATAAAATGAATAGTTAGAAACGAAATTTAAATGCAAATATCTTAAAAAACATAAGCCAGCGGCAACTACAAAATATAGTATATATTTTCTTGATCTGGATGACTTCCTCTTTCCGTAAATACCTATTTTAACCCCGAAATCGCGCGATGCTGTTTCTAATCCTAGTCAAAAGAAATTTTAAACTTTGAATGTAAATATCTCAGAAACTATGATTTAGCGACCTCTATCCTTACATACCTATTTTAACCCCGAAATCGCGGGAAGCTATTCTAAATCACAGCCATATAAATTTCATGCTTAAAAAACCTGCAATAAGTATAAATATGAATTTGTGTAACTGCCAAAAGTTTTATTTAATGAAAAAGCTTCGCAAAATGTTGCAATTTTTTGATATATTCAAATACATATTTCTTAAAGTTAGCATTTACTTTTTAATCAAGACGACTTACTCTTTACAATGGCATCTTCAGATTGCTGCGCCGAAGTATTCGTAGAAGCTTTTACTGTTTTCAATTTCAATAAAGGTATTGAAACACTTTACCATTTCTATATGTTTTAACCACAATTCTAGTATCATTTTAACAACACCAATTGAGGTGTGAACTAACAATTAACAAGCCACAATTGCATAACATCCATTGGCCAAAAGTGCCCCCTTTAGGTTAGGTGTGATTTTGTCAAAATGGGCTACTGGTGAAAATATTTGATTTTTTGCTTTTTCAGCGGTTTGAAATATTATAAACATCACAATATAATTATAAGTGTACTTACTTAAGTTACATAGTAGTGGTAAAATACTCTTGTCCGACTTTATAGCCCCTCTTAACGCGAACATGTTGCTAATAACTGAAAAAAATGTGTTGATATAAAGACCGCCTTTGCAGATTTTTGTTAGATAATTTTTAACACCTTCAGTGTTACCAAATCTACAAACTGTAAACCTTTTATGGTTTCCGCATTTTTCTAACCCCGAATCTCGAGAGGCTACATGTTATGGCATACTAATGGTCAAATCTATTGCCATTGCCAAATCTGTATGTGGGCATTTGTTATCATAACATAATCATTTGCGAAAAGGGATCGGGTAGGTAGGTCCATGCCGATGTAGCGCATGTTTTGAGCTCTTGAACTGTTTAAATTTTTTAATGAATGAAAAAATTTATATAGAAAATAAAAAAACAGAAGAAGAAATATACTTTTTTTGACAAATTTATTTCGAGAAAAAAAGATTTCATATTTTTGGACGTCACGATTCCTATTACTGTGGCGGAGGAGTTAAATACCCGAATACCTGTTGGGTATGTGTGGATAGGGGAACTTCTCCAGAGGAGGCATATCCAAAAATAATTTTAAAATAACTTATATTTCTCAAAATATTTTCGATTAAAGATTCAAAAATTTTCACTAAAAACACATGAGTTTTCTCCAAGTTTCACAAAATTATTTTACATTTTTCATTTGGTATATTTAAATATACACTTTAAACATTTAACTTTTATTTTGTAATATTTTACCTAAATTTATTAGTTTAATAAATATAGTTTAAAAAAACTAAAAAAACACGCTTTTAAAGCATATTTTTCACTTTTTAGTTTGATATGCTTTAAAAGCGTGTTTTTTTTTTTTTTTAAATATATTTATTTTTGATTTTTTAGTTTGATGTGAGGAACCCCAAATTTGTTAAAATATGAACTATGACATGTATGTAGTATAGGTTAAGTAAATCGATATTTGCGACCAAGTTCTATTGACGACTTTACGAATTATTACTTCTTAATCGAATCATTTCTTCTAAAGATTCACTGTTACATGGGGTTTTACGTGTCAACTTTGAACTGTCTAGTTCTTCAATTCGAATACCGTCCAAAGATCTGCAACGACTAAGTGCTACATAAGCTTGTCCAGCAGCAAACAGTCGAGAGCCCAGATAAATTACTGCATGTGCGGCTGTACAACCTTGCATTTTATGAACGGTCGACGCCCAACTCAGTATGCTATTTAAATGTCACCAAAACTAGTTTTATATAGATGTATCTTTTTGGTGAGCTGCTTAAACTTACTATCGCCTTCCTACAGTGTCGCTCAAGAATTCTAGGTTGCAGTACCACTTAAAAAATTTACAAACATGCATACATACATACAAGTGAAGCTAATAAAAGCGTATTAAAAATCACTTATCACACTCATCGTTGCGAAGGTTAGATTGTTTACAATTATGAGGAAAATGAGCGTTGCCACATCTCAAACACCAAATTATTAGGATTCTTAATGATTTTTCTTTTTTAGTTTTTTTGCGGGATTCTTTTTTCCATACTAATTATAACAAAAAATACTTTCCAAAATTTTTCAAGTTATAATATTAGGTTGTGAAAACTTTTTCCATATAAATATGTATGTGTATAACTAGCTGAAACCGCAGCCGTTGTCCTGCGTGAAATTATGTATTTTGAAATGAAAAGAAAGTTAAGTTTATCATTTCATTTTTTGTTTTCAATGTAACGCAGCTTTAGAATAGAATAGAATAGAATTAGATTGAGGTATGCACTGCGACCTTGGGTCTATTGTGCCCTCACCTAACTCACAGGGACTCCCCAAGCCCCAGCAAATCGATGAATTCTAGGATTTTGCTGGGAGCTAGTGAGTCGATGTGATCCCTATCTGGAAATATGGTTCCAAGGGCCTTAGACCTGCGTCTCCAGACTGCGATGCAGTCGATTAGCAGATGCTCCGGGGTTTCAGGTTCCCTGTCGCAGAACCGGCAGTTGGCGCAAGAAGCTAGTCCTAGGTTATATAGGTGCCTATTTAACTTGCAGTGGCCGGTGTAGAATGCGACCAAGAGCCTGAGTTTAGTCCTTGGGAGGTTGATTATTGATCTAAACCTGTTAAGGTTGTACCCGCATGCCATGCGCCCGTTGCCAATGACCTTCTCTACCCACTCTTTCTTCCTTACGCAGCAGCTCCTTTATAGTGTGGGGGCCCACCCCAGTGAACGGTTCGGGCCCTACCATGTTTGTGGAGGCTGCGGAGCGGGCTAGCTCGTCAGCCAGTTCATTGCCGGCTATGCCTTTATGACCTGGTACCCAGATTAGGTGTACCTGGTTCACTTCCGCTAAGCTGTTTAGCCGTTCTCTGCACTCCTGCACTAGCAGCGATCTGATCTCATAAGCGGAGATCGCTTTCAGTGCCGCTTGGCTATCGCTGAGTATGGATATACGCTCATTACGATAGTTGCGATGGAGATTTATCTCTATGCACCGACTTATGGCCAAGACTTCGGCCTGGAAGATACTGGGGAATCTGCCCATCGGTATGGATAACCTCGTGCGTGGACCTGCGATCCCTGCACCAATACCTTCCAACGTTTTAGAGCCGTCAGTGTACCACTTTAGTGTACTATCCCTCAGCACCAGCTCAAGAGTGGAATCATTCCACTCGCTCTTGCTGCCAAGGGTAACCTTGAACTTCCTCGTGAAATTTATTGTTTTTGTGATCCCGTCCTTCGGGAGGAGGGCAATTGCAATGTTGCCACTTATCATCTCCATCCTCTGGGACGAGATTGCTTTGCCTTTGCCGCATCCTTCTGCCGTTATTTGCAGGAGTGAATGCTTGGCTACTTGACCTATCACTATGTGGAGCGGTGCGAGCTCCAGCAGGACCTCCAGTGCCGCCGTTGGGCATGTCCGCATAGCGCCCGTCATGCAGACGCATGCTAGCCGCTGAAGCCTCGATAGTTTTAACACCACCGAGGCCTGTGCCGCCACGGAGGCCCAGGACACCGCTCCATATGTGACTATCGGTCGCACAATCATGGTGTACAACCACCTGACAATCCTTGGCTTGCAACCCCAGGATCTTCCTGCCAGACGATTGCACACCATTAGTGCCGCAAAGTGGAATCCAGCGTAAGACCAAGATACTTTACCTTGCTGGTCATCTCGATCTCTCTGCCCCCAAGTGTGAGGTTCCTAAGCCCGGGTAGGGACCTACGCCTCATGAACGGGACGATGGTCGTCTTCGAGGGGTTGATACTTAGTTCAACTCCCCTGCACCACTCCATTGCTAGGTTTAAACCTCGTTGCACTAGGTCACAGAGAGTGTCCACAAACTTGCCCCTCGCTATAATCACGATATCGTCCGCATATCCTTGGCATCGGATACCATTGACGGTTAGCAATGCTAACAAGTCGTCCACAACAAGGCTCCATAGCAGGGGCGACAGTACACCACCTTGCGGACAGCCTCTTGTTGTGCCGAGACGAATCTTTGTGCCCCCTGCTGTGGTCTCAGCAACCCTAGTGCGCATAACCGCCTCTATCCATCTATGCACCGGTGCTGCCACATTTCTACCCTCCAGTGCCATGGATACACTTCTATGAGACGTGTTGTCAAAAGCTTCCTCGATATCTAAGAAGGCGCATAGCATAACCTAACCTTTCTCCAGTGAGCTCTCTATCTCAGAGGTCAGCTGGTACAGAGCCGTGCTTGTTGATCTGCCAGCTCTGTATGCATGCTGAGCCGCATGCAGGGGTGCAGTCTTCAGCGCCTTCGACCTTAAATGATGATCAATTATCTTCTCCATAGTTTTCAGTAGGAAGGAGGTTAGGCTGATTGGCCTGAAAGATTTAGCCATCGAGTAGCCCTTCCTTCCAACTTTCGGTATGAAGATTACCTCCGGTGTCCTCCATGGTTCAGGGATGTAGGCCAAGGCAAGGCTCTCCCGCAGCAGCCTAATCAGGTGTGGCATCAGGATCTGCTCACCCTGTTGTAGAAGCGCTGGGAAGATGCCGTTCACTCCCGGAGACTTGAACCTTTCGAACGAGGCCATTGCCCACCTGATCGAGTCCGCAATAAACAACTGTTTAGCGATAGCCCAATCAGTGCGGGACGCCCTGTGTTCGATTGCGGGCAGACTCCGGTAAGCCGGAATTGTCTCCGGGAAGTGAGCACGTAAGAGCTCTGTGGCTCTGTCCTCCGCGTTGGTCGTGAATGTCCCGTCATTCCTTTTAATGGTTAGCACTGGGTCCGTCTTCCCTTTAGCCAGAGCCTTGTGCAGCCTAGCAGCTTCTGGTGTGGAGGAGACGTTTTCGCAGAATCTCCTAAAGCTAGCCTGTTTAGCAGACCTGATCTCTTTATTATACAGTGTCAGGTTGCTCCTATACTCTTCCCAGACCACTGTACGCTTAGCCTTGTTAAATAGGCTGCGTACCTTCTTCCTTAGGTCTGCGAGTTTCTTTGTCCACCAGGAGCAATTGCGCCTGTCTGTGGGCCTTCCCATGGGACAGCTGTCATTGTACGCGTTGATGATGGACCCGTTGAGCGCGGTCAATCTGCACTCCAATCCCAGGCCCGTAACGCTACTGTCAGTCTGCCCCTCCCTCTTCAGTCCCTCTACTAGCCTCTCCCTGAAGGTACCCCAATTGGTCCTTCGAGGATTGCGTCTTGGAGGGAATAGCTTGACCTCCGCCCTCAGCGCAAACCTTACAATTCTGTGGTCCGACAGGGAGGGCTCCGTTGAGACTCTCCACTGCGAGACCATCCCGGTTGCAGGTTCATTGCTGAGGGTTATGTCCAACACTTCCCTCCTGCTTATAGTAATGAATGTGGGTTCACACCCTACATTCTCTATCGCTAAGTTACTGCCTACTATATATTCTAAAAGGGACTCACCTCTCGCGTTAGAGTCGGTGCTGCCCCACTCCGAATGGTGGGCGTTTGCGTCACAGCCGATGATAAGGAGGAGCTTGTGCAGCCTGCAGTGCTCTACCGAACCTTTCCACCTCCGCCGAGGGTGCCGTTGCTGCCTCTCCCGGAAAGTATGCCGAGGCCAGGACGAAGTCTTTGCCCTCAGTGTCCCTAGCCTGCACCGCCACCAAGTCCTGCGTCAGAAACTCTGAAATGCAAAAGAAATCAATATTGCTTCTAACAGTTATACACGTCCTAGGCCTCTCGCTAGAGAGGTCCCAGATTACCTTGTTTGCCTCCGTCTTGAGGCCCTTTACCTCTCCTTTATAAATCCAAGGCTCCTGGATCAGCAGTGCGCCCAGTTTCTCCGCAGTGAACCTGCTTGCTGTGACAACTGAGGCTGCCGCCGCATGATGCAGGTTCATTTGGGCAATTTCCATGTTGGCGGCCATCATAATATGGGTTCGAGGAAGGAGAGATCCTCTTCCCCGCCGTCAACCGCACTGCTGTCCACTGGGCCTCCAAGTCCGTCCAAGAGCTCCTGTGTGGAAGGTAGCTCCGTGTTTCGGCCATCATCCGGGACGCCTGTGGTCGTTACAGGCACTGCCTATCCAGACCTGCTCCCGCAGGGCTGCTCCGCCATCTCGTCCACCTCCATCCTCACTACTCCCGGGGCGGACTTCGGCACTCCCAGAATATCGACGCCCTTATCCCGTGGTGCCGCAGGCTTATTGGCTTCCTTGCTCCCGGTGTCAGCAGGCTTGTAGGGCCGCATGACGACCGTGCTGTACCTGTAGAACAGGCGGAAGCTCGCAGTCCGGACGTACTTGTACGACTCGTCGTCTATGTACAAGTGCAACCTCCATCCCTCCATGTCACCCAGCTTCTCCTTTTTACTGCCGGCAACACACCAGGCCGAGATACTGAGTCCTCGGTTCTGGTTCCTCACCAGACCCAAGGCGTATTCGTAGGTCCTGTCTCCGCACCGAGGGAGGAACATTGTCATGCTATGCATGATTGGCACATCTTCCACCCTCTTCGCGCAGAGGATAGGGCCCGTCCAGCTTTCCAGCTTTGGAACGTGTTCCCTCAGCCAATCAGCGGACGACTGCGCAGGAAGGATGCCGTGTAGTCCTCTCCTTTAGACACCTCGTCCATGAGGAGGTCCTGCAGCGCGGTGAGCTCCTCCGATTTTAGCGACTCCGCCGGGTATTTGGAAGGCAGAACAGCCAAGCGGATGCCTTTGACAGCATCCGCATATCCGCGCCGACTCTCCTTCACCCGGTTGTCCATCTTTTTCTTACGACCCTTGGCTCAACGGGGTGAGCTGTCGGGTCTACGTTCAAAATGGGGAACGGGAAGGTCCGCCACGCCAGAGCCCCTTGGCGCGGTAAGGCCACCGTTACTTCCCAATTCGGCCCGGTGTTGGGAAGGCTCCGTTAGAATACAGCCACATTCACCTCCTGGCTGCAAAGTTCCAATGGGCGCGGGAGTCGCATAACACCCTGGATTAGGTGGTGGTAGCTCTTGGTCAGCGCACGCATGCGCTGGGAGCACCAGTCACACAGGATCGGGGGATGCCGAGTATACCTTGCGCCTAAGGCCCTGCACCACGACAAGGTGCCTACCTACAACGCAGCTTTATAAACAACAACTCGTGAGCACGCCATGTATATCTGGCCGTGTGAAAAACACAGCATTTCCAAATTTATGCCTCACACTATGCGACTATCCTTAGGTCCTGTTGATTGTCATCTCAAATGCAATTTTCACTGGAAACGGAATACGTTTTGTAACAAAACGGCGATTATTTGTTACGAATTTATAGTTAATAGTTTTAATCAGTTTAAGGATCACTGTGAATTATAGTTTAAGCACGTTATTGTGAATTATCGCAGTGTCCTTTACTCCCGACGTTCGTTTTCGGTGTCCATACTGTTGGAACTCCGATTATAATTCACTCAATTTCCGAACGCCGAAGAGATAGGCTGAGACACTGCGGTAAGTTGATCTTGCAGATCATGGAATATTTGTAATAACCCTTTCTTTCTAGAAATAAATTGTTGTTGTTGTTGTTGCTCTTATTGTTATCCTATGCACGTGTACGAAATGTATGTGCGCATATGTAAGCATCAACACAATTAAATTCGCCAGCCAACGGAATTGAGACATCTTTATTTCGCATGGTCATTATTTGCAACACCTTTACTTGGGCTACCTGTAATTAAGAAGATCATCACTTCGCAAGATTATGCATTCATTTATACTGTCGCCAAATCGAGTGCAAACAACCAATTCTTGCATTGCCGTCACTCCCGTGCCAGTGGAGTATATAATTTATATTAAAAAGCTTTATGGGTAACTGATTAGTTACGAGCCGTCATCGTGATACAACTTGTTAACGTGTCTATCGCCAAATGGGACGCCTTCCCGCTATCCTCCGTTACGTCGCCAAACGGGAAGCCATCCCGCTATTTGCCACCACGTTGTAACCGTTACGTCGTCAATAGGAAGCCATCCCACTATTCGCCGCCACGTCGCCAAACCGGAAGCCATCCCGCAATTCTCCGCCAACGTCATAACGTTTTATATCGCCAAACGGGACACCTTCCCGCTTATTAGTCGCCATCGTCATAGGTATTATATTGCCACTGGGAAGCCATCCCGCTATTCGCTGCCAAATCGTAGCCGCCACGCCGCCAAACGGGAAGCCATCCCGCAATTCTCCGCTAACATTATAACGTTTATATTGCTAAATTGCGGATCATATTTGTGTAACATTTCCTTCAAGCCGCCATATTAAAACAATGGAAAACTCAACTAGAAAGAGTATGCGAATTCAACAACAAGACAGCCTTAGTAAGTCAGTTTCAGTTGAAGATCAAAGATTGGAAAATGATGATGTGGATAACGGATCCAATCATCAATGTAGTGCGTCAACTAACTCTAGCGTATCTACCAAAGTCACAGTGGAAAGTCAGCAACAAATGCTCGTTGCTATGCAAAAGCAAATCAATGCTCTGAGTAACCAGCTGCGAGGTACTCAGGTAAAGTTGAAGGAAAGTGAACGCCAGTGTGAAATTCTGAAGTCCACGATACGCGTAGAGAACGGATCAAGGTCAAATCCCATTGCGACCTCAGTGGATCCCGCTGTAGACACCGCTATACAACCTACAGCAGTCTCAACGCAGATAACAACGAACTCGCAGAATAGTTCGAACACTTCTATGCAGTCTATATCAACGTATACAGCCGCCACGCATACGTATACTCAGTGTCCTTATGAAGGTACTACATCGCCAATCTTCACAGCCACCTCCTCTTCGATATGTACTATGCCTTCAACTTCATTACAGTCGCAGCCATTTGCTAACGTTACACCAAACAGTTATATCTGCTTACACTACCAAGAAAAATTCAAGATTTGCCAGATTTCGACGGATGCGCAGAAGACTGGCCTATGTTCGCCGCCGCCTTTGCATAGTCAACTGCATCATACAATTACTCGAATTTCGAAAACAATCAACGTCTACAGAGATGCCTAAAGGGTGAGGCTAGAGAGACAGTACACTCACTTCTAATCCATCCGGATAACGTTCCTGCCGTCATGGACACTTTGCGATTTCGATTCAGCCGTCCAGAACTACTTATCAAATGTCAGCTGCGCCAATTACGAGAGATGCCACACATATCAGAATCCGTCATCGACAAAATGATTCCTTTCTCAGTCAAAGTAAAAAACCTAGCCGTGTTCCTACAATCAGTAAATGGTCAGCAGCACTTGTGTAGCCCAACATTATTGGAGGAGCTTGTGGGTAAGCTACCCATGAGCAAGAAACTCGATTGGGCAAAAACCTCATCGATGATACAGCCATATCCCACAATCAAAGATTTCAGTACCTGGCTTAGTGGAGTGGCCGATCTAATATGTACAGTACAAGATAGTGGGCGGATTCATTCGAGCGAACCAAAGCGCCGCGTTCTTCTTCAAACCGCAAACAACGCCAGAGAAATCCTATGTCCACTGTGCCATGTTGGACACCACATCTTCGATTGTGACACGTTCAACTCGCTAAGCATCCGTGACAGATGGAGCAAAGCCAAGCTCCTCCGCTTATGTTTCTCTTGTCTTCAGGGTGGTCATACCACAAGAGATTGTAGCCGACGGAAAACCTGCAGAACGAACGGTTGTCAAAGAGTACATAACAAACTGTTACACGAGCCACCGAGGAGCATGTCAAAGATGCAACGGGTTGAGATGCCATCTGGACCAACCACAGCCGATGCAGTACTCAGTTACAGTGCATAGTTACAAAGGTCGTATTAAGACCTTCGCTCTACTGGATGAAGGATCGTCGATAACTATGGTCGATTCTTCTTTGATTGAGCAGCTCGGAGTAAAGGGTCACCAAAGCCGGGTATCCCTGCAATGGCTGGGTGGAAGACCTGCTACTGATAATGCAACTATCGTCGACATCGAGGTTAGTGGTTCCAATTCAGGCCAGAAATATAAGTTGCATCATGTCTACGGCATCCAGGATTTACAACTTCCAATACAAAGTTTACAGAAAGCTGACGTAGATGAAGCTTGCTTGAAAAGGTTGTCAATTCGAACGTACGATAAGGCCGTTCCAAAGTTGCTTATTGGATTAGACCACAGTCACTTGGGAATTCCTAGTGAGATCGAAACCCTACAATATAAGGGTCCTTACGCCGCACGTACTAAGTTAGGTTGGGTCGTCTTCGGGCCGACTGATAACTTCCATCAAGCGAGGACATCGTGTTTGCATATGTCCGTCTCGGAAGATAAATATCTGCAAGATGTGGTGGCCGATTACTTTAGTATCGAGAGCTTCGGTGTACGTCCAGCACCACTCGTCGAGCCCGACGATGACAAAAGAGCGCGCCAGATACTCGAGTCCACGGTCACGAAGATCAACGGACGTTTCCAAGCCGGTCTCCTGTGGAAACGAGATAATATTCAGCTCCCCGACAGCTACTCCATGGCCGAGAGAAGACTGGTCGGGATTGAGCCTAAGATGAGACGAGACGAAACATTTGCCCGAGAGTATCGTGCTATCATTCGGGATTACGTTAATAAAAACTATGCAAGAAAGTTGCGCCCGGAAGAAGCTGCAATTACATGTCCAAGAACGTGGTACCTTCCACACTTCGCTGTGATGAATGTCAATAAGCCCGGTAAACTGCGCCTACTGTTTGATGCGGGGTCCTCAACAATATCAACCAATGCCGACAGCACTTTTTAATTGTCGTGTTGGCGCAATTGCCATCGCCGCCGATATTAAAGAGATGTTTCACCAAATTTCTATAAGATAAGAAGATAGAAATGCCCAAAGGTTTCTTTGGAGGGACGGTAATGACAAGATTCGTCCAGACGTATACGAAATGCTGGTGATGACATTTGGAGCCGCATGCTCGCCTTGCACGGCCCAGTATGTTAAAAATATTAACGCACTTGAGCACCGCAAAAGCTGTCCAAGAGCCTACGACTCTATCACAAAGCATCACTATGTTGATGACTTCGTGGATAGTTTCGACAACGTTAAAGAGGCCGTTAAAGTAGCCAATGAAGTCAGACGTATTCACAAGAATGCCGGGTTTGAACTACGCATCTTTTCTTCAAATTCCCTAGAAGCCAAAATCGCCCTAAATGGTTGTAAACCGGAACAACTGACAAATAGCCTAGTCACATTAGCAGTAGAACGCATTCTTGGAATGTATTGGCAACCTAGTAGCGACGTATTTAGTTACACACTCAAATTTAACAACGTGGATGCTGAAGTCATCAGTGGACAAAAGCGGCCATCGAAAAGAGAGCTACTAAGCATAGTCATGTCAGTATTTGACCCGCTTGGGTTTTTATCCAAATTTATGGTCAACGCAAAATTGTTGGTGCGCGAATCGTGGCGTTACGAGTTGCGGTGGGATGAGCTTCTGCCTGAACCTATAAATAAAGAGTGGGACAAGTGGCGACGACAGTTGAAAAATGTATTGAATTTTCGAGTCCCTCGCCACTATTTCGCCCGTGGACCACCTGCCGAAGTGCAACTTCACATCTTCGTAGATGCCAGTGAGGATGTATATGCAGCAATAGCCTACTGGAGAGCAACGTATACAGATAACAAAGTTTGCGTCGTACTCATATGTGCCAAAATGAGGTGTTCGCCACTAAAACCAATGACTATTCCACGCCTTGAATTGCAGGCAGCCGTCTTAGGAACTCGACTGCTAGAGACTATCATCAAAGATCATTCAGTTGCAATCAAAAAACGCGTGATGTGGAGCGATTCCAAAACGGTTCTGAGTTGGATTAAATCGGTAACACGTCGCTACAAGCCATTCGTAGCACATCGTGTGGCAGAAATTCTCGCCGCTACCGACGCTAACGACTGGCGTTGGATACCATCGGAGGAGAATGTTGCTGATGAGGCAACGAGACCAAGTACGGCATTCGACAGTCATCCGACTTCACGATGGCTAAATGGACCATCATTTTTAACAGAAGAAGAAGAAGCCTGGCCTACATTTGAAGGAATCCCTGATCTGTTAGAAGAGTGTGAAGAGCTTCGTCCGAAATTTGTAATGTTAGACACGCCGTCATGTGTCATAGACATGACAAGATTTTCAAGTTTAACTAAGCTAAAGCGGTCGGTCGCCTGGGTCATCCGATTTATAGATTTGTGTCGTCACAAAAAAGTGGAAGGGTGTCTGACCGCCGAGGAATTAAAAGTAGCCGAAATTTTCTTATGCCGCCTTGCCCAATCTGCCTCGTACTCACTTGAGATTAATCAATTGAAAGAAGGTGGAAATGTAGTGAAAGGGTCTGAGTTATACACACTCTCCCCGTTTATCGACGCAGAAGGTATCATGCGTGTTAGCGGACGTATCGATTCTGCCAGCTGGCTTCCGTATGATACCACGCGACCTATTATCCTAGCACCAAATCATGATCTCACTCGCTTGATCTTACTGGACTGTCATAATCGGATGAAACATCAGAACGTGGAGGCGACGATATGTGAGGTTCGTCAAAGATACTGGGTGCCGAATATAAGACGTACTATGAAGAAGATCATATCGACATGTCTTATTTGTAAAATTTCCAAGTGCCTACCCTCACAGCCTATGATGGGTCAATTGCCAAAAGATCGACTAACGCCATTCGTGAGGCCATTTTCTTACACAGGTATTGATTACTTTGGTCCTCTCATCGTAACGGTTGGTCGGCGTAAGGAGAAAAGATGGGTGGCGTTGTTCACCTGTCTAACAACGCGAGCGATTCACCTGGAAGTCGCTGCCGATCTTTCCACTGATGCAAGCATTCTTGCAATTCGAAACTTTATCAATCGTCGCGGTATGCCAGTAAGAATTCGTAGCGACAACGGTAAGAATTTCGTAGGAGCCAACAATGAAGGAAAACGATTTTCTGAGGTATTTGATTGTCATCGCATTCAGGACGATCTTGCTGTGAAAGGAGTTGAATGGATATTCAATTGTCCGAACAATCCTGCAGAAGGTGGCGTATGGGAACGTATGGTAAGGTGTGTAAACCGTGTCCTCAATGTAACTTTAAAGAAAGTTGCACCTCGCGAGCACACGCTACAGAGTTTGTTAATTAAAGCCGAGAACATCGTCAACTCCAGACCACTCACACATCTGCCGCTATGATCAGATCAGGATGAACCGCTCACTCCGAATCATTTCTTGCTGCCAATACTTCACAAACGCCAGCCGTCAACGATATCGTCACGAAACCCTGCGCACTTGGTAAACAGTGGCGCATTGTCCGACAGTTAAGAGACACGTTCTGGAGACGATGGATTCTTGAGTATTTGCCGACACTTACGCGTCGAATGAAGTGGTGTGAAAGACTAAAGCCAATTCAGGTTGGTGATCTGGTATTTGTATGCGGCGTTAACATGCCGCGGAAGCAGTGGTGCCGTGGTCGGGTAGAAGCGGTACAGCGTGGATCTGATGGCGTTATCAGGAGAGCTGACGTACGCACCAGTAGTGGAATCCTTCGTCGTCCCGTGTCAAAGTTAGCCGTTTTGGACGTGGAGTAAGTGAATCGAATCGATTCACGGAGAGGGCGATGTAACAAAACGTCGATTATTTGTTACGAATTTATAGTTAATAGTTTTAATCAGTTTAAGGATCACTGTGAATTATAGTTTAAGCACGTTATTGTGAATTATCGCACTGTCCTTTACTCCCGACGTTCGTTTTCGGTGTCCATACTGTTGGAACTCCGATTATAATTCACTCAATTTCCGAACGCCGAAGAGATAGGCTGAGACACTGCGGTAAGTTGATCTTGCAGATCATGGAATATTTGTAATAACCCTTTCTTTCTAGAAATAAATTGTTGTTGTTGTTGTTGTTGTTCTTATTGTTACCCTATGCACGTGTACGAAATGTATGTGCGCATATGTGAGCATCAACACAATTAAATTCGCCAGCCAACGAAATTGAGACACGTTTCAACTGAAATCGTTAGAACTCAAAGGAACTAGTAGAATCAAGCATTCTCCCCCTTGTATTCAATAGGTGCGTCACAATCAGTCGGGTTCCATTACACAGTTCCGGCACATGAAGATTGCGAAACATAATAACGACAGATCCAACTTTGAGAAGCAAATGATGCGGTGGCTTACCAAACCTCTGTTAAGACGATCGATCAATTTGTATGAGCGCAAGTCTCCCGGAATTTGACTTTGAATCTTCCAGTTTAAGTCAACAACATCGGTATTTTTGGCAGCTAACATTGCGCGTACACTTGAGAAATCGTAGTTACGATAATTTGGCCAATGTTCGAACATTTGTGATGAGCTCATCTTTCGTGAATTGATAAAGGGAAGATGGAATTGATATCGAACCACCGGAACTATCAACCGAAATTGTACCATTAATTTCAGATGTCGCTTGCAATCTATCGTGCTCAATGTGTTCAGCACTTGACTCTTTGACAAAACGCAAGTTTCGGCCATTGGATGACCGTGACAACGGAGATGCGAAAGAAGCGTGCGACACTTGTTATTATGAATGTATGTACATATGTATATGGCTCGGATTTGCTGTCGTAAACGTACAGACAAATGTGCCAAAGAAATAATATATGTACATTTGCATGTGCCATAGAAATTCTATTGGCACAAATATGGAAATGATAACGAAATAATGCGAACATGCACGTGCTCAATTCTGCTAAATAGCAGCGACAACGGCGAATTCCTTACTTTGATTCTATCGGCTCTGTTAGCCGCCAAATCGAAGATCATACAGAATTCAATTTGCACCTTCTCTATACTTTACATTATCTGGTCCGGCGCGCTTTTCAGAATGCATCGCAAACAACGGCGGTTTTGTTTACTTTTTGAATTTTTTAATTCGTAAATCTTTTGAATGGAAAGTCCAATTTAAAAGCTATTTTATATGTAGTTAAATGGTCTTGACCATACATAATATAAACACATAAATAGCATGTGAAATGTAGCCTGTGTCAAATTGGAAAAATGTAGCATTCTATTGGTGAAAGAATTTTTTAAATCGGCCCAGAACTTTTTGAGCCTATTCATTACAAACATGCAAAAATAGGTACAAGTCTTTCCTCTTTATAATATTAGTGTAGATATGCGATTTATCTTCAATAAAGACAAATAAGTAGAAATCTATAATATTGTAAAATTTATATTATATCGGGGTGACTGAAGTACTTTCGTGTAGTACTCCTTTCTGCATTGGCGACTTGCGGCCGTGCTCTAAAAAAATAACCCTGGTCGAGCGAATACCCGGGGTGACCGAAATACTTTCGCGTAGTACTTCTTTAAAAAGATAATCCTGATCGAGCCAATACCCGGGGTAACCTAAGTATTTTATTATTTTAATACGTAATATTATTATATAATATTACCTAGTTGTTTATTAAATTTGAATAAGAAAAAATCCGTATGCATGAAATGATTGTTTTTACTCATTTTAATTTAAAATATAATTTACAGACACACTTGTTTTTAGTAGAGCTAAGATTGCTAAATAAAAAAAGAGGAATTATATCAAAATAGAGAAATTCAGCGAATTGCTCATATTTGCTTATTATCACATGGCAGCGCTCCATTTCTTCATAATTGTTAGCACATATGATGCGTAAAATGTAATTTTTAAAATAAAGATTTCTTAGATAAAAAAAACCCCACATAAAGTGGATGTATTTAAATGTTTATACTTTAATTTAATTAATTTAAAATAAAAGATGTGTGAAAGGTATGTTTAATGTGGTGAACTAGCTTCTTGAAATGCTTGAATTTTGGGAATTTTTTAAATTTAAAGTCGAATATCTCGTAAACTTAGCGTTTGCGGACTCTATAACCCTATATATTTTTAATCAGGAGGACTTTCTCTTTCCAACGGTACCTTCAGATCGCTGCGCCAAAGAAATCGGAATTGTGCCTTTTGGACTATGTATACTAATTGTATTAAATACCAATTAAAATAATAAATTTAATATGAGCAATGATATTTTGTTTTGATATATAGAGTTACAATAGGGGTATTCAGACCGAAGCCTGTTAATTTGGTAATTCGTTAGTTGATACTTCGTTAAAAGGCTTAACCGTGAACATACTTTTGGTTCTACCTCTGTAGTATGGTAAATTTTATTCCGAAACATCTGATTCAATTTTATTAAAGAGTAAAAAGCCCCAACAAAGTGTAAAATCAAAAATTGTCAGTCATTTAATTGAAAATTATGTGGAGCAGATCAAATTTATTACTGGTAAGTACTTTAAATTAATGTACAAAGGAGCAGGAGTAACCGTACCGAGTAACGAATCAATTATCAAGCTTGCCAGATGAATAGTTCGTTACTCGGAATGATAGTCTGTTAATTTTACAAAAACCAAATACATGTAGAAAACTACCGAATAACGACTAACGAATTAACAAGGCTGGTCTGAATACCCCTAATGTAAGATGACGGCTGACTTTATTGAATATGATGTGCTGAACACATTGAGCGCTACAGACTGCAAACGATATCTGTCAAATATTAAAATATACGTGTTCTTATGGACACAGTTATTTTGACAGCTTTCCGACTACATGACTGCGGGTCGACAGTTGCTAACATAGTATATACAGCAGACCTGGGTAATATCAGTACGACTTGTAACAAGTACATTTTAAAGGAATTGTACTGGGCACAATTCCGATTTCTTTGGCGCCGCGATTTGAAGGTACCGTTGGAAAGAGAAAGTCTTCCTGATTAAAAAACATATAGGGTCGCAAACGCTTAGTTTAGGAGATATTCGGACTTAAAGTTCAAAAATTCGCAAAATTGGACCATTTCAAGGAACTATTTCCCCACATTAAACACACTTTTTTCACATTTTTCACTTCAAATTAATTAAATTGCACTATAATCTTTTAAATAAATCAACATTTTACTCTTTTAGCAGGTTTTTTAACTAAAAAATCTTTATTTTAAAAATTACATTTTACACTTGTTTCAACCTCCTTTGTTTACTAAAAATTACGACGAAATGGCGCGCTGCCATGTGTTGATAAGGCAATTCGCTGAAATTCCTCTTTTTCGCAAAAATTCCTCTATTCATGCATATGAATATTTTCCTTTTTAAATTTATTAAGCAAATAAGTAATTTATATACATGTATTCGTAATATTATATAATAATATTATATCTACATATGTATAAGTAATATTATATAATAATATTACGTAATAAAGTGTACAGTACATGAGTACAGTACGAAAACTCAAATTTTATTTCAATATTGGTTATAAAGTGGTTATATTTTTTGGTTATTATGCAGTCATATTGAAACAAAATTTGAGTTTTGGATATAAAGTAGTTGTATTTTTTGGTTATTATGCACTCAAACTCATATTTTAAATATAATAAAATATATATTGTCGCCTAAAATACAAACCAATGTATCATCAAAAATAAATGGAAATCGCTGACAGATATAATAACCAAAATTTATCCATTTAATAACGAAAACTTAAATTTTATTTCAATATTGGTTATAAAGTGGTTATATTTTTTGGTTATTATGCAGTCATATTGAAACAAAATTTGAGTTTTGGATATAAGGTAGTTATATTTTTTGGTTATTATGCACTCAAACTCATATTTTAAATATAATAACATATATATTGTCACCTAAAATACAAACCAATGTATCATCAAAAATAAATGGAAATCGCTGACAGATATAATAACCAAAATTTACTATTTTATAACGAAAACTTAAATTTTGAGTGCATGATAAACATAAATTATAACCACTTTATACCAAAAAGTCAATATATTTTTTTTATTTTCAACGCAGAAAGGGGTACTACGCGAAAGTACTTCAGTCACCCCGGGTATTCGCTCGGCCAGGGTTATTTTTTTAAAGCGCGGCCGAAGGCCGCCAACGCAGAAAGGAGTACTATGCGAAAGTACTTCGTCACCTTGGGTATTCGCTCGGCCAGGGTTATTTTTTTAAAACGCGACCGAAGGCCGCCAACGCAGAAAGGAGTACTATGCGAAAGTACTTCAGTCACCCTGGGTATTCGCTCGGCCAGAGTTATTTTTTAAAGCGCGGCCGAAGGCCGCCAACGCAGAAAGGAGTACTATGCGAAAGTACTTCAGTCACCCCGGGTATTCGCTCGGCCAGGGTTATTTTTTTAAAGCGCGGCCGAAGGCCGACTACGCAGAAAGGAGTACTATGCGAAAGTACTTCAGTCACCCCGGGTATTATGTATATAAAAATGTTATATTACAATCATAAACATATATGTATATTATAATGTTATCACACGATTTTACTTATCTATGTTTATTAAATATAAATCACATATTCATATATTCATATATGCAGGTATATGAAAAAGTGTTCACATATTCAATTTTAGCTTGAAAAATCTTCTTTATAGTTTTTTTATAGTTAATAAAGAAAAAAGAATCACTCGAAAGTAGAAACAAAGAAAACGCTGTGAAACGCTGAAAAATCCTTCACTTTTGGTTTTTAAGGTGTGGCAATGCTAGTTTCCCTTGTAAATATAAGCACTCTAAACTTTTCAGCCATAAATTTGACAAGTGATTTTTAAAATACCAAATTTAGTTGAAAAATTGCAAAATAATTGTGAAATGTAAGCTTATTTCAAAGCTTAGAGTGTATATTTAAATATACAGTGTAAAGAACGTGAAAAAATTTAGTGAAACATAGAGAAATAACATGTTTTCTTAGTGCAAATTTTTGAATTTTTAAACGTGAATATTTCAAAAAATATTAGTTATTTTTATGTTATTTTTGGATATTGCTCCTCTGGAGAGGATATACCCCATTTATACGGAAATTCGGATTTTTTACCCCTCCGCCAAAGTAATCGGAATCGTGCCTTGTACTGGTACTGGCATTCCCAAAATTGTCAAGTAGAGGTACAAGTATTTGAAAAATACTTGAAATTTTAACAAATACTTGAAAGTATTTGAAAAGAATTGAAATTACTTGAAAAGAATTGAAAAATGTACTTCTTTTCAAGTACCTTCAATTACTTACAATTGTGAAACCAATATCTAAAAGAAATAATACAAATAAATCACATTTTTATATTTCTTACATGTTGCCTGTAGTGGATATTATCCGTGCGATTCTGTACTGTGATACAACATCAAGTCTCTAAATTTGAGATTTCAAGTTAGAGGCAATTTTTGAGACTTGAGACGATTTTGCTATTCTGTAAGTGACAGTCACAAAATCTATTACATTTCATTACATTACATTACATTACATGTCGCCTGTAGTGGATATTATCCGTGCGATTCTGTACTGTGATACAACATCAAGTCTCTAAATTTGAGATTTCAAGTTAGAGGCAATTTTTGAGACTTGAGACGATTTTGCTATTCTGTAAGTGACAGTCACAAAATCTATTACATTTCATTATTCAGAGATGTTCTTACACTTGAATGAAAATAAATATGTGATAACAAATATTAAATTTTCTGTAACATCGTCAAAAAACATAATCTATATAAATAAAAATGAATCGTCGAAATGTATGTACTATGAGCGTTTCATACGACTGAACCACCTTTGATATTTCTTTTTTTAAAATGTTCGTTGAGGTTCAGGGATGGTTTCTGCGGAGAAAAAAATTCGAATAATTGCCGGAAACCCCCTGAAAACAGCCCTTTTCTTTTTCTCATACAAACGAATGAATGCTGAACCAATATTGATGAAATTTTAAGGGGTTGTTCGTTCTGGATCAAGGAAGGTTTAGAAATAAAAAGATCTTATACTTTTCATCAAAAGTCGGCAAATTGGATAATTCCATAAACATTTTTTTTTTTAATTTTTGTTTGTTTTGTTTTTCCATATTTTGATTTGTAAATTATTTGAATAGTTAAATTTCGGTCGCTTGCTTTTTTATTCCGGCCATTCAAAAGAAAATTTAGTGAAAACTACTCAGTGAAAACTTTACGTGTGTTTCACACAAAGAGGTCAATTGCAGATTGAAATTTGTTACGCAGACACCAAGAGGTCGCCCTAATATCGGTCGGTGTTCTGTTTGCCATCAAAGTATGGCAGCCCAAGGCAAGGCAAGGCAAGGCAAAGGAAGAAGTAATCCCAAGATGCGATGACATACGTGGGGAATTATGGATCGCGGTCAATCAGCAAGCGATCGTCACGATGTCACAGCACGACTTTTCAAACAACAGTTACGATGTTTGATGGACTTTTTCGTGAAGCAACCTTATATAAGTTAAATGTCTTTAAGTTTTTTATTTAAATTTTTTATTTCATTACGTTTTATAAAAACTGTACAAAAATACTTTCTTAAAGTTAAATTTTGTTGGAGCGATGTCCAACCTGCTTGAAGGATAGCCGAATTAAAAGTAAAAGTTAAATCTAAGCTTAAGCTATCACCAACTTAATATTCTAAACGCCGGCGGAACGAGAGGTCGGCAGCGACGCATATTGTTAGTGGCATGCTAGTAGCGTCATTAAAGTCCCTATTTTTAGTTTGGCGTTCTTTTAGTGGGTAGCGGTAAAGTGGCGCGCTAGTAGCGTCATTAAAATCCCTATTTTTAGTTTGGCGTTCTTTTAGTGGGTAGCGGTAAAGTGGCGTGATGTGTTTGCCAAATTATGTACCTGCATTCCAGAGCATTCTTAGGCTTACATGGTACAGCACACTGTATAACAAAATATTTATTTTGTTAACTCCTCCCTTCTTAATTTCGAACGTCCGCGTTCGACAGCCAAGTGTAAAGTTGTAAAGTTTTATTTGGACAACTGAGAGACTTCGATGTAAAGAGTACTATGGCTGAGCTGTAGAATCGTGTTTCGTACCGTTAGCTTTTGTTTATAAAATGTTTCAATGAGCGACATATGTACATACATACATATGTAGTGTATTTGGAACTGGTATCGTATTCAATGACGATTGGCTTGATTCCTTAGGCTGGTTATAGGTGCGTTTATTCGCCTTTGCGCAATTAAGTGGTGTATTTCTTAACTATGTACATACATATTTAACATTATTTACTGCTTAAAGTATTTAAATATTAGAAAAAGGGTTACAATTCATTTTCATTTTTCATTTTTCATATTTCACATTCATATTTAAATATTGTAAAAAGTTTACAATTCATTTTCATTTTTCATATTTTACATTCATATTCAAATATTGCAAAAAATTTTACAATTCATTTTCATTCCTACAAGTGATTCTTACTCTAAGTGTTTCTAAAAATTTTTTTATTTATATGAAGTTATAATATTATGGCTCAGTTAATAACATGAGTTAATAACATGAGTATATGTAGTAATTTTTTCTTTTTACAATTTCAATTTTAAATATTTTTATTTTTACTTTTTAGTTTTATTTTTGATAGTAAAGTTATATTCTATTTACTTTAACGTATTTTTTCTAATTCTGATGCATATTATTTTTGTAATTTTTCAATAAGCTATAATTTTAACTTTTTACTTAAAGCAGTTTTTAATTAAATTTTTATGAACAGTTTTACCTGATTTGATGAGGACAGTACTGTTAAAGTTTTTAGCGACTATTTCCTCTTTATATCGTGGAGTCAGTTTATTTCCTAACCTTTTATTTATATTTACATAAATTGTGTCACCTATGTCGTAATTCTTCATGGGCGTTTTGTTTTTATTATGATAATTTAAATCGGTCTCTTGTTTTTCTCGTAGCCTCTTAACGTTTTCTTGCCTATTTATTTATATTTGTTTGGAATCGATTAGTGTTCTGTGGCCAAAGAAGAGCTCGAGAGGTTTTTTACCGGTTGTTGAATGGATTGAGTTGTTGTATTCAAAAATTGATTTGTCTAGGAGTTCCTCAAATGATTCATGCGTATTTTCTGATTTGAGGCAACGTATTATTTCGGTAAGAGTAAGGTGAAATCTCTCAACTTGACCGTTCGAACAGCTTTTGTAGGGTGGAGCTTTGTGAATTTCTATATTGAATTGAATAGTCAGCATGAATGTGATTGGGCTGGAATTAAATGATTTTTCATTGTCGAATATAATATAAGAACTTTTGGTATTCCTAATGAAATTATGATGTCTCTAAGAGGTTGGTTCAGATCCTCTGCCGCTCGTGATATAATTTGTTTAATAAGAGCATATTTCGAAAATTTATCTATGGCGGTAAGAATGAGTTGTTTGTTTGTGTGGTATATATCGATATGGACAATATGTCCGGGGTACTCAGGTATTGGTGTGCTTTGAATAGCGTGTTTATGAGGGTGACGGTCGTATTTATTAAATTTACATGTTCTGCACTGTTTCACGATTTTTTTAATCTTGGCTCTCATTTGTGGAAAATAAAACTTTTCTAGAATTTGCAACTTGTTTTCTTCGCTATTTCGGTGGGCACGATTGTGTTCATTAATAATTTCTTTATTTTGATCGGCTGAATTTGTTAGATCTCTTACTAACTTCCTAGTGAACTGTATTTTGTATCTGTTGAAACGATCGGCAAAAATTTTTTGTATCATACCTAGTGTTCGTTCGTCTGTCATGAGGCCATTAGTAACCGATGGGTTCAGCTATGATTTAAGGATATTGGCTAATTTTTCTTCGTTGAAAGTTACATCAGTTACTGTGTGACGATGATATGTTTGGAATGGAATTTCAAACTTGTAGTCAGTGTTATTTCCTACATTGAGGATGATTTGGTTTTTGAATACGTTAAGGGGTACATTGGCAAATGGTATCAAATTCTGTGAGGAGCTTTCGTCGCTGTTCTGGGTCAACGTCATAGAGTTAATATGTGAATTGCGAGGGGGACGAGATAAAGCATCTGCAACTTTATTCCTTGTTCCGGGTTTGTACTGTAGTTCGTAATGGTATTTTTCTAAAATTGATTTCCATCGCTTCATTTTAGAATTGGAATTTTTGTTAGATAAGGCGTATGTTAATGGCTGATGGTCTGTAAAGATCTTTACTTTGGCAGTCCCGTACAAGTAGTTTCGAAGGCATTTCAAAGCCCAAATAATAGCTAGCATTTCTCTCTCGTTAGTGGCACATGCTTCCTCCGTTTTACTTAGGGTTCTCGAAATGAATATAATGGGTCTATTTTCCTGTGTTAATACTGCGCCAATAGCGTATTTTGATGCGTCCGTCGTTAGGTGAAATTCCTTATTATAATCGGGATAAGATAGCATAACGTCTTCCGACAATAGAGAATTTTTTACCTTTTGGAATGCATCGATGGCTTCTTTGGAAAGGTTAATGTATTTCCTACTAGAAAGTCTTTTGGATATATGTCCTTCCTCCCCCCTTAAAAGGGATGTCAAGGGTTTCGTCAATTTGGCGTAATCTTTTATAAAACGACGATAGAAACCGGGCAGTCCTAGAAATGACCTGAGGTCTTTTATAGTTCTTGGACAGGGAAAGTTTTTAATTGCCTCTACTTTTTTTGGGTTGGTTCGTATACCATTTTGGGATACAATAAAACCAAGGAATTCGACTTCTGTTTTCAAGAATTCACATTTGTCGATTTGCACCTTCATATTAGCGTTTTGTAAAGTTCGAAATATGGTTTCGATATTTTGGAAATGTGATTTGGTATCTTCACTAAATACGATTATGTCGTCAATGTATACGTAGCATATTTTCCCTATGTGCTCACGTAAAATATCGTCGAGTGCACGTTGAAAAATTGATGGTGCATTTTTGAGACCGAATGGTTGTCTTGTGAACTCGTATTTTCCGTGTCTTACGGAGAAAGCCGTTTTTTCTATATCGTTCTCTTTTAGAGGTATTTGGTGAAATCCACTTTTAAGGTCTATGACTGAAAATAATTTGCTTTTTCCTTGTTCTGAGAGTACGTTACTGATGTCGGGTATGGGATAACGATCAGGAATGGTGACGGTATTGAGTTTCCTATAATCAATAACGAGTCGATAATTTTTCTTTCCTGAAGCGTCAATTTTCTTTGGTACTATCCATACCGGAGAGTTATAAGGAGACCGTGAAGGTCGAATTATGTTATTGTCAAGAAGTTCCTGTATTTGTTTTTCAACTTCATCTTTTAGGGAAATAGGATATGGGTAATATGCCGAATATATTGGCCTTTCGGTTGTAGTTTTTATTTCACCTTTTATGATGGTTGTGAATGTAAGCTTTTCGTTTGGTTCAGCAAATAAATTTGAGTATTGTCTTATTAAATTTTCGATATGAAGTTTTTCTTGTTCAGTCATGTGTTCTGTTCTGATGGCAATGTTATTTAAGGAATTTGCAGATTTTTTTTTTTTTTGATTTTATAGTTATTGCAAATAGTCATATAATTTTCTTTCGTATGAATGATGGCGGATAGTTCTTTTAGGCTATCATTCCCTAATATTCCGTCGAAGGATTTTAAAGGTGGCAATAAAAAGAATTTTACATTGAAATGATTTTGTTTAAACAAATTTACCATTGTATGGTGAGTTATCTTAACATTACCTGCTATTGAATTTACGTAGAATATATTTTTATTAGGAATGGGGTTTTGAACATGTTTTGGTTGTATGTAATTTCTGTTCGAGCCAGTATCGATAAGGAATTTGAGCAATTCACCGCTAGTTGTTTTGCACTCGAAATATGGTAGTGATGAATTGCTTAATCTAAAAAAATGTATGTCTGTAAAGTCTTCAGTTTCATTAGGAAATGTCTCGTTTATAAATTTTGATTTGTTCGTGTATTCCACTAAGTTTTGTTCATAATTATCTTGTTCGTTTACGATTTCTGAATTATTAATATGAAAATTTCTTTGTAGTTTTGGTGGATTTTGATTATTGGAAAATCCACTTGTTGGTCTTTTCCCTGTGTATTTAGGAGCAAAAGATCTGTTCACATAGTTAACATTAGCTGTTTTTAGACTTGGATCTATGTCCATAGGTTGCGGTGGGGGCAGTTGGCCTAGGTGGAGGAAATTTATAATCATTATGTCCGTAACGGTATTGGTTGTAAGGTCTATTTGGTTGGAATACCCTTTGAGGTGTTTGTGGCGAGCGAAATGGTTGAGGATAATCGCGATGTTGGTTAAATGTGTTGTGGTGTGAACTATAGGAAAAAAGTGGTGGTGAGCTAGTGCTTAGCCCTTTTCCAATGTTATTAGTATGTCTGACATACTGAGCCCTAAAGTTTTGGTTTTGTAATTTTGTACATAGATATAAAGCTTGTGGTAGGTCTACTAGTTCTTTCATTCCCAATAATCGCGGTAGGTCACCTTTAAGACCTCTAATAAAAGTATCTAAAGCCTTATCGCGGTATGTGCCTATTAAGACGTTCATGGATTCACTTCCGATTTCCATACACGAAATTTTATTTAAAATAAGAGACAAATGTTCAAACACGGCTGATAGAATTGTTCCACCGTTTTGTTGCCTTGAACTAGAGTAATCATTTGGTACTCAAGTGTGCCGAGATCCCGCTTATCTGCATAATGCAGAGTCAAACATCGTGAAATGCTGTTCCAGTTTAGTGGAGTATTATACGACTCCAAAACATTATCAGCAGTTCCAGTTATTTTATTTCTTATATAATTTATAATACCAAAATATTTAGCTGTTCCTCTGATAGGTTCGTACAACTTTAAAATTCTATCAACGCTCTTCTTCCAAGAGCTATATTCGATTGGATTTCCCGAAAATTCTCTGAGGCAGCGAACTACGTCAGGAACCTTATCTAGTTCATCAATATTATGCCTATATTCGCTGTTAATTACTTCATCTGTACAGTTAAGTTCGTTATGATTAGTATGTCTGCTGTCCTCGGTGAGGCATACATTTCTCACTATTCTTCTAATCAGAGCTTCCAATTCTGGTGTTGCGTTTACTTGCTCTATAATTGGTGTATTAGCAGAAGAGGGTACGGATAGTATATTTATTATTGGTGGACGAATAAGGTTGTTTGGGTTAGTCATTTTGATTATTTTTTTTGATTATATATTTTTATTCTATTAATTTTTTGTTGTTTTTTAGGTTATATTCGTATTTATTATAAGAACCGGAGGGTCCCCCCGAAGGTGGTGAATAGCGGTCTTTTTAGGTATTTTTAGTTATAGCTGTATATAAGCCTCAAAAATGGTTATTATATTATAAGGACTAAAAGTCCCTTTTTAATGAGGTGTTATTTTATATTGATTTTCAACAACATACATATTATAATTTTAATTTATAATTGTATTTTATTTTATTATAAGGATTATTGTATATAATTTTATTATAGTTCGTTAGCTAAATTTGCTTTTATGTTATATTGAATTGAAATTAATATTTCTTAATAAATTTAAATAAGTAGTAGGAAAACAATTTATTTTATTTTTACTAATAAGTATTCATATATACATACATATATACATACATATACATATATAATATATATTTTGCTGTATCAAAAAAAGAGACTTTTTTTTGAACTTTTTTGTTTTAGAACTTTTTTTTTTTTTGTTGTAACTAACTTTTTCCTAATTTTTCAATTCATTATATTAATTTTTTTGTGTTCAACTAAAAAAATACACTTTTACATACACTTTTGTGAAATGAATAACTGATTCAAATTTTTCTTTTTTTGGTAACAGATAATCTTTTTTGTTTGGAAAACGGTTTTTTTTTTTTTGTTTTTTAAATTTATATTAATTAATTTATGTTTTTAATTTATATTAATTTTTTGTGTTCAACTAGGAATACAATACACTTTTTTGAACCACTTATTTAAATTTTACATTTTAGATATAAGATAATATCATTTTTAACACTTTTCACTTATGTATTTAATTGATTGAATTAGATAATTAAAAATGGGAATACTTAAAATTACATCTTACACGTGCATGGCTGGAAGAAGTGTCCCGTTTAGTCCTTTGCGTCGTTACTAGGGTTCCCCCGATGGCCACTTTCTCGCACGCTTCTCTTCCTCAAGCATGGGTAAGAGATCGAGATGGGCGATTAATTCGGCTAGGAGGATAATTGATTAAAATTCCACTGCAGACTCCTTCAGGCTGTTGTGTGGTTCTCCAATCCGTTGGGCGCCAGTTAAATGTCTTTTTAAGTTTTTTATTTAAATTTTTTATTTCATTACGTTTTATAAAAACTGTACAAAAATACTTTCTTAAAGTTAAAGTTTGTTGGAGCGATGTCCAACCTGCTTGAAGGATAGCCGAATTAAAAGTAAAAGTTAAATCTAAGCTTAAGCTATCACCAACTTAATATTTAAGCGCCGGCAGAACGAGACGTCGGCAGCGACGCATATTGTTAGTGGCGTGCTAGCAGCGTCATTAAAATCCCTATTTTTTAGTTTGGCGTTCTTTCCGTGTCATATTATGTACCTGCATTCCAGAGCATTCTTAGGCTTACATGATACAGCACACTGTATAACAAAATATTTATTTTGTTAACTTATATATGGTGTTGTTAGATGCTAGATGTATTCTGTTGAGTGGCAAAATACAGGTTTTCCGCATGCACACATTCTTCTTTGGATGATGGTTACACCTGATTAAATTGATGAAATCATTTCTCCGGAAATTTCTGATGTAGAGAAAGATCCAGTATTATATGAAGTGATGGGAACCAATA
Source organism: Bactrocera correcta (assembly GCA_027475135.1). Taxonomy (NCBI): domain Eukaryota; kingdom Metazoa; phylum Arthropoda; class Insecta; order Diptera; family Tephritidae; genus Bactrocera; species Bactrocera correcta. Next base: position 42,017,557 of record CM050322.1, on the reverse strand, counting down.
TGGTGCATGGACCTTGCGGACACTACAATCCCTTTTCGGTTTGTATGTCTGACAATAAATTCACGAAACACTATCCATGTGCTTTTCTTTTGGAAACACAAACTGGAAATGATGGATATCAACTCTATCGGCGTCGCTCACCAGATAACAGAACATTCAACATTCAACTTAGAAGAGTGAATATCGAAGTTGACAACCCATGGATCACCTACATTCACCATTATTGTTTAATTCATATTCAAAACTCATATCAGTGTGTAGTATTGCAGTTTGGTGAAGTCGATAAAATACGTTCGAAAGTACGTCACCAAAGGAAGCAACATGACGATTATTGTTCTTGAACGATACGGTCGATACGTGAACTGCAATAAAGCGCTTTGTAGGATATTTACTTCTGCAATTCATGAACGTTTTCCGAATTTTGTGCGCCTCGCAGTTAATTTGGAGAATGGCCAAAGAGTGTATTTCAACCCAGAGAATACAGTATAGCCAGTGGAAACATCGCCAGCAACAAAATTAACATTGACGAGTTTTTTCTCAACTTTCGTTAGTTACCCGTTTATGAGAATATTGCTCTATTCGAAAATACCTTGATATTATGCATGGAATGCATCGTCGAAGAAATAGTTACGCAGAAAGCAAGGCAAACCAACAGATTGACATCCAGGTGTCTTATCAACTAATGGATTAGGACGAATTTACACAATCCACCCGAAAAACGACGATTGTTTCTATCTCCGGTTGCTATTGATTAATGTACGCGGTTCAACTTTACTCATTGCTTACTGTGAATGGAAGTTTTGGAGAAGTAAGCCAGCAATTACAATTCCTGGAACACGTTAATCACTGGAATGAAAATGAAGTTCGCATACTTTTCGATATAAACATCGACAAATGGTACAATTTCGGTTGATACTTAAGGTGGTTCGATATCAATTCCATCTTCCCTTTATCAATTCACGAAAGATGAACTCATCACAAATGTTCGAACATTGGCCAAATTATCGTAACTACGATTTTTTAAGTGCACGCGCAATGTTAGCTGCCAAAAATACCGATGTTGTTGACTTAAACTGGAAGATTCAAAGTCAAACTCAAGAGATTTGCGCTCATACAAATTGATCGATCGTCTTGACAGAGGCTTGGTATGCCATCGCATCATTTGCGTCTCAAAGCTGAATCTGTCATTATTATGTTTCGCAATCTTCATGCGCCGAAACTGTGTAATGGAACCCAGCTGAATGTGACGCACCTATCGAATACAAGGGGGAGAATGCTTGATTCTACGAATTCCTTTGAGTTCTAACGATTTCCCATTTCAGTTCAAATGTATTCCGTTTCCAGTGAAAATTGCTTTTGAGATGACAACCAACAGGACCTAAAGATAGTCGCATAGTGTGAGGCATAAATTTGGAAATGCTATGATTTTCACACGGCCAGATATACATGGCGTGCTCACGAGTTGGAAAACCATCTTTTCTGTACACCGGAACAGAAACCAAAAAATGTTGTTTATAAAGTCGCGTTACATTGAAAAAAAAAAAACAGAAAATGAAATGATAAATTTAACTTTCTTTTTATTTCAAAATTCATAATTTCACGCAGGACAACGGCTGCGGGGTCAGCTAGTTATCAATAAAAAATAAAAATATATCTTGACTTTGTTTCATAATATTAATGAAATTTATGTAAAATTGATTTATTTTTAACCTTTTCGTGTTTAAGTTGCTTACAAAATATAAAAAAACGACAATCGAATAATTTATATGATGGTCTCTATTCAGGATATTCAAAATGGCAGCAAGAGTTCTTTTTAATTTGTGACCTGCTAACTATCAGGTCTCAAATTTTAGTCAATATTTTGAGACGCTAGAGACTGTTTGGAGGATGGAGTCATGTGTAGAAGTTCACGCAAGTGAGGAAACGATTCTTTTACATATGACTCAAGCAGCTCACGACTTCCGGTCTTTGACCAAGTATCCTCTGGGTAGCCTAAGAACATCCGTTTGAAGGCGAGCTAAAGTGAGAAGGCGAAACATCCCCTGCATAGGGTTGTGCGCTGGGTTTGGGACCCGCCACGTAAAAAAACACCCCCAATGAAAAGGAAAAAACAGCCTCGGATGAGAGACCCCCCTTTTGATGACGACCACGGCAAACGAAATAAGGACTATGATTTGAGGGCATGCACCTGGAATGTCCGGTCCCTTAATTGGGAAGGTGCCGCTGCCCAGCTGGTAGATGTCCTCGTAAAGATAAAGGCTGACATCACCGCCGTCCAAGAAATGCGATGGACGGGACAAGGACAGAGACGAGTAAGTCCTTGTGACATTTACTACAGTGGCCATATAAAGGAGCGCAAGTTTTGTGTTGGATTCGTGGTGGGAGAGAGACTCCGTCGCCGAGTACTATCATTCACTCCGGAGAATGAACGTCTAGCCACAATCCGCATCAAAGCGAGGTTCTTCAACATATCGCTGATTTGCGCCCACGCCCCGACGGAAGAGAAGGACGATGTGACCAAAGATGCCTTTTATGAGTGCTTGGAGCGCACTTATGAGAGATGCCCCCGCCACGATGTCAAAATCGTGCTTGGCGACTTCAACGCCAGGGTGGGCAAAGAAGGTATCTTTGGCACTACGGTCGGTAAATTCAGCCTCCACGAGGAAACATCCCCAAATGGGTTGAGGCTGATCGACTTCGCCGGGGCCCGAAATATGGTTATCTGTAGTACTAGATTCCAGCATAAGAAGATACATCAAGCTACCTGGCTGTCTCCGGATCGAAAAACCACCAACCAGATCGATCATGTTGTGATAGACGGAAGACACGTCTACAGTGTTTTAGATGTGCGTGCGCTCCGAGGTCCTAACATCGACTCGGACCACTATATTGTTGCAGCCAAAATTCGCACCCGCCTCTGTGCAGCAAAAAACGCACGCCAATAAACACAAGGAAGGTTCGACGTCGAGAAGCTGCAATCACAACAGACAGCCGAACGATTTTCTACTCGGCTTGCACTCCTGCTCTCTGAGAGCACTCGTCAACAACTCGGTATAAGGGAGCTGTGGGACGGCATTTCAAACTCCTTACGTACAGCTGCAACCGAAACCATTGGTTTTCGGAAAGTGCAGAAGAACAGCTGGTACGACGAGGAGTGCCGTGTCGCAGCGGAGAGAAAACAGGCTGCCTACCTCGCAACGTTACGATCGACAACAACACGTGCGGGATGGGATAGATACCGAGAGTTGAAGAGGGAAGCGAGACGCATTTGTAGACAGAAAAAGAAAGAGGCCGAAATGCGTGAGTACGAAGAGCTTGATAAGCTGGCCGACAGGGGTAATGCTCGAAAATTCTACGAAAAGATGCGGCGGCTTACAGAAGGTTTCAAGACCGGAGCATACTCTTGTAGAACCCCCAAAGGTGATCTAGTTACCGATGCCCAGAGCATACTTAAATTATGGAGGGAACATTTCTCCAGCCTGCTGAATGGCAGTGAACACACAACACCAGGAGAAAACGAACCCGATACCCCAATCGATGACGATGGAGCAGATGTTCCATTGCCCGATCATGATGAAGTTCGAATAGCAATTGCCCGCCTGAAAAACAACAAAGCGGCAGGGGCCGACGGATTGCCGGCCGAGCTATTCAAACACGGCGGCGAAGAGCTGATAAGGTGCATGCATCAGCTTCTTTGTAAAATATGGTCGGACGAAAGTATGCCCAACGACTGGAATTTAAGTGTGCTATGCCCAATCCATAAAAAAGGAGACCCCACAATCTGCGCCAACTACCGTGGGATTAGCCTCCTCAACATCGGATATAAGGTTCTGTCGAGCGTATTGTGTGAAAGATTAAAGCCCACCGTCAACAAACTGATTGGACCTTATCAGTGTGGCTTTAGACCTGGTAAATCAACAACCGACCAGATATTCACCATGCGCCAAATCTTGGAAAAGACCCGTGAAAGAAGAATCGACACACACCACCTCTTCGTCGATTTCAAAGCTGCTTTCGACAGCACGAAAAGGAGCTGCCTTTATGCCGCGATGTCTGAATTTGGTATCCCCGCAAAACTAATACGGCTGTGTAAACTGACGTTGAGCAACACGAAAAGCTCCGTCAGGATCGGGAAGGACCTCTCCGAGCCGTTCGATACCAAACGAGGTTTCAGACAAGGCGACTCCGTATCGTGTGACTTTTTCAATCTGCTGCTCGAGAAAATTATTCGAGCTGCAGAACTTAATCGCTCCTGCGAATGGTAGGCACCTTGACGTGGTGCAGGGGCTTAAACCGCAGCGCAGCACAGCATCTCCCAACCACCAAGAGAGATGCCGCATAGCATCTCTCCTGAGGGCTGGCAGAGGCTGCATGTGCGCGGCGACCAAGAGCTACCACCTCCTAATCCAGGGTGTTATGCGACCCGTGCCCATTGGATGATTTGCAGCCAGGAGGTAAATTCGGCTGTATTCGCACGGAGCCTTCCCAATACCGGGCCGCCTTGGGAAGTAACGGTGGCCTTACTGCGTCAAGGGGCTCTGGCGCAGCGGACTTTCAGCTTCCCCTTTCCAAAATTAGACCGGGAGGCTCACAACACGGGCCAAACGGTCGTACGAAAAAGATGATCCGACAACAACAACAAAAACAGCAACAACAACAACAAACAACAACAACAGCAACAACAACAACAACATCTACAACAATAGCCAGCAGCAGCAGCGGCACCAGTGCCGCTCGCAGGAGTGGCCCAGGAGTTGGACGGAAGCCTAGCTTTTTGGATGCATTGTCGCCAGATAAACGTGCACTCTTTGAGGAGTACGCACGTGATGACGACGATGTGCCCTCCTGCAGCGGCACTCAGCGCAGTGTGACAACCACTGACTGCGGACAGGAGGGTGGTTTCACGAAAGTGGAATCGAGGGGAGAACGAAAAAGGAGAAGACAACGAGGGAACGTCCCATGTACCCCGGAGCCAGGACGGCCAGGAGGCCACGACGACCCGCGTAGAGCTGGAATGAGTGGGGCCACTCTAAAGTGGTACCTGAGGTTCCTTGAGGATGGCATGACGCCGGAGTCAGCCGAGAAGCGGGCCTTGAATAGGAGCAGTGGGAACATCCCCTCTCCAAGCAATACACGACGTGTAGGTACCAATGGCGGTTCGTCTGCAACTAGACGCAGGAACCGGAGGCGCCGCCGAGCTCAAGCAGCCCAAGCGGAGGGGCGAATCGTAGCAAGGCCAGCACCCCAAGAGGAACCCAGTCGGATGGAGAAACGGAAGAGCGTCCAGATAACACCTCAGGAGCCACCATTGTCCAAGAGAATACGGGAAGACAGACCACAGGGAGCCGGTGGAAAACGCCCTAACCCCAACCAGCAGCTGATGAAGACCACGAGCCGCAAATACTCGGAGGCCGTCAGCAACATATGGATGGCAGTGCTGCCCAGCAACTACCCTGAGGAGGCACTAGGGTCTGAGCAGCTGACGGCTCTCCAAGACTGTCTAGTCAATGCCCTAACCATCGGCGTCGGCTATACCGGTGCCTTTAATGGCATCTTTTTCAAAGGCGGCATGCTGCTGGTCGACTGCCAGGATGAAAAGTCGGCCACCTGGCTGAAGAATATCACGCCGAGGCTAGAGGGCTGGGAGGGTCCGGCCCTGTGCGTCAGAAGAGGAGAGGAAATTCCGCAACTGCACAGTATGGTGGCGTTCTTTCCCAGGAGTGCAGACAAGAGCTATGACTTCGCGCTCAATCTGGTGAGAAACCAGAATGAAGGTTTGAGTACCTCAGCGTGGAAGGTCGTAGCAAGCAGTGTTGAAGGTTCCGGTTGGAACCTCAACATTACGATGGACGACGTATCATACACGTACATTAAGCAGAAAGGATACAGGCTGAACTTCCGCTTCGGCAAGATTGTGGTGAGGCCATGGAGGCCCAAGGCTACGACCACGAGCCAAGAACCTCCAACGGGGACGACCGCAACACCAGCTCCACCCATAACCCGCCCAGTCGCGCCTGAAGCGACTGCCGCCGTGGTTTCGGGTGAGCAAGACGAGTCCCCCAACGACCAAATCTCGGCTGGGCAGGTTGCGACCACCGCCGCAGACGTGAGCAGTGGAAACGGGATCACCACAGCGCAGGAAGGTGTGATGCCGTCCACCCAAGAGCTTCTGGAAGGGCTGGAGATGCAGGTCGATGGAGAGATTGAAGACGAGGACCTGTCTCTCGTCGAACCCCTACCATAATCTCCAGTACCGGTATAGAGGTGGCCCAGGTGAACCTCCATCACGCATCGGCAGCCTCGGCGGTCATCGCGAGGAGGTTCATTTCGGATAACCTGGGCATCCTCCTAATCCAGGAGCCTTGGGTGGTCAGAGGAGAGGTAAGAGGCCTCAACACAAGAAAAAGCAAGGTAGTCTGGGATCTCTCCAGCGAGAGACCCCGTTCCTGTTTAGTCGTTAGAGACGATATAAACTTCTTCTGTATTTCAGAGTTTCTAACGCAAGATCTGGTGGCTGTGCAGATAAAGGACAAGGAAGGATCGGACTTCGTCCTTGCGTCAGGATATTTTCCGGGAGAAACAGCCACGGCACCCCCCCCATTGATTCTTAAACTGGTGGAGCACTGTAAGGCAAACAATCTGCCCCTAATCATAGGTTGCGATGCCAACGCGCATCATACAGAATGGGGCAGCACGGATTGCAACGTGAGGGGTGAGTCACTTTTAGAATTTATACTTAGCAATAATATTAATATAGAGAACGTAGGTTGCGAGCCAACCTTCGTAACAAGTATTCGGAGTGAGGTCCTAGATGTTACCCTGAGCAACGACAGCGTGATTGGTCTGATCTCACAGTGGCGGGTTTCTAAAGAACCCTCACTGTCGGATCACAGGATCATCCGCTTTGTTCTGAGGGTGACAATCGGGGACCGACCTCCGACTCGTACCCCAAGAAATACAAATTGGGGTATCTTCAGAGAGAATCTAAGTAGGAACCTAAGTGAAGTCGAGCAAGCGGATGGTAGGTCCACCACAGTTGGGCTGGAGAGCAGACTAAGTGCCATAAACCAATCCATTGTGGACGCCTACCATTGTGCCTGTCCACTGAAAGCGACCACCAGCAAACAAATCTGCCCCTGGTGGTCCAGTAAACTCTCATCTCTTAGACTTAGGGTGCGCAAGCTGTTTAATAAAGCCAAGCGCACGGGTAGCTGGGAAGAATACAAGCGGCAGCTAACAATCTACAACAAGGAGATTAGGCTTGCCAAGTCAAACAGTTTCAGGAAATTCTGTGAGAGCGTCTCCTCGACCCCGGAGGCAGCCAGACTGCACAAGGCGTTGTCGAAGGGTAAGATGGACACAGTACTATCCCTAAAGAGACAGGACGGGACCTATACGACAAGTGCAGAGGAGAGGGCGGAAACACTCCTACAAACGCACTTCCCGGAGACTGTTCAAGCTGACCTAACCCCAGCTTCGGTCAAGCGTAGGCCGGATCGCTCAGACTGGCTGACTGCAAGGAACCTGTTCACTGCAGACTCAGTCAGGTGGGCTCCTCCTTTTCGAGCTACAAGTCACCGGGAGTGGATGGCGTCTTCCCAGCCCTCTTGCAGCAAGGTATCGACATTCTCCTACCACACCTGCTGGGGCTGATGAGAGACAGCCTGGCAATGTCGTATATTCCCGAGCCTTGGAGAATTGCCAAAGTAATTTTCATTCCCAAGATAGGAAGAAGAGACTATTCGTTAGCAAAATCATTTCGGCCCATAAGTCTAACGTCCTTCTTTCTAAAGGGGATGGAAAAAGTAATAGATAACCACATAAGATCGGAAGCGCTAAAAGTCGCACCCCTGCATGCCAGACAACATGCGTACAGAGCGGGGAGATCAACGAATACTGCTCTGTACCAACTCACGTCTGACCTGCAGGATTCGCTGGTCAATGGCGAGGTAGCGATCTGCGCCTTTCTTGACATTGAGGGTGCCTTCGACAATGCGTCTCATACAAGCGTGATTAAGGCACTCGAGAGAAGGAGTGTACCCCTTCCGATACGCAGATGGATTGAAACCCTTCTGCGCACTAGGGTAGCAGAAACAATAGTGGGAGAAAGTAAGATTCGTCTTGGCACCACAAGGGGCTGCCCTCAGGGCGGAGTACTATCCCCTCTGCTATGGAGCCTGATTGTAGACGAATTACTCGAGTTACTCACAAGCAATGGAATCCGCTGCCTAGGGTACGCGGACGACATCGTCATAATGGCAAGAGGCAAATTTGAAAACACTCTCTGTGACATTGTTCAAAGGGGCCTAAACTTGGCAAAGGGATGGTGCAACACGGTAGGGTTTAACATCAACCCAGCGAAGACCACCGTGATCCCATTCACTAAGCGGAGATCTCTTCCGGGCCTGAGACTCCTTACAATCGGAGGCACAGAGGTGGAAATGTCTAAGGAGGTCAAATTCCTCGGCCTCATCTTAGACTCACAGTTAAAATGGAGTAGGCATTTGGACTTAACTGTATCCAAGGCAACTAGAGCGCTAATGATTTGTAGACGCCTAGCCGGCAGATCATGGGGATGCAAGCCAAGCATCATCAGATGGCTGTATACCATGATAGTAAGGCCTATCGTCACCTATGGAGCAGTTGCTTGGGCCACCAAAGCTACGCAGTCTTCAGTGATAGGAAGACTGTCAAAGCTGCAAAGACTTGCATGTGTCTGTGCTTCAGGGGCAATGCGCACATGTCCCACTGTGGCACTGGAAGTCTTGCTAGAGCTAACACCGCTTCATCAGGTGATCAAGATATCAGCAAAGCACACCATGCTGCTGATGTCAGCAGAAGGCTGTGGAATAGGGAAGATCATGTCCTCTAAACAGATGGACGCCCTAGCGGAGAGCACACCTCTAGCCCTCCTCCCGCGAGATGGTACAACTAAGAAAATTAATCACAGTAACTCTAGGCAGCAAGATGGAGTGGAATGACTCCACTCTGGAAAAGCTGCTGGAAGAAAGTACCATTCAGTGGTACACTGATGGCTCAAAAACGCCGGACGGTATTGGGGCAGGTATCGCGGGACCGCGTACTAAGCTGTCCATACCCATGGGCAGCTTCCCAAGTATCTTCCAGGCTGAAGTTTTTGCCATCAGTCAGTGCGCGGAAGTAAACCTCAGCCGCAACTATCGCAACCAGCGCATAGCTATTCTCAGTGATAGTCAAGCGGCACTAAAAGCGATCCTATCATACGAGACCAAATCGCTTTTAGTCGAGGAATGTGTAGAAAGCTAAACCGCCTGTCCCTGTGCAATCGGGTACATCTAATCTGGGTACCAGGGCACAAAGGAGTAGAAGGTAATGAGAAGGCTGACGAGCTGGCACGCACGGCAGCAGCATCCAAGATGTTGGGACCAGAGCCATACATAGCGGTAGGACCCCACACTCTCAAGGAGCTGCTCCGCACGGAGGAAAGAGAGGATAGAGAGCGGCACTGGCGGCAGGCAGCAGGTATGCGCCACGCTAAGCTGCTCCTGGGAGGGTATAATCTCTCCAGGTTTAAAGAATTAATTAACCTACCTCGCGAGAAATTCCGTCTCCTCGTCGCAATATACACAGGCCACTGCAAGCTCAGGAAGCACCTGTCCAGCATGGGCATGGTCTCCTGTGCCAACTGCCGGTTCTGCGACCTGGAACAGGAGACACCAGCACACCTTATCCAGGATTGCACAGCAATCTGTGGGAAAAGGCTTAAGGCCCTGGATTCAGTGTATATCAGCAGGGATCACATAACCTCGCTTGAGCCCGGCAAACTACTGGAACTGTTCAGGCTGCTGGGGCTCTGTGAGGTCATGTGATATAGGAGAGGGCACAATAGACCCTAGGTCGCGGTGCATTACCTCAATTAATAATAATCTAATCTAATCTAATCGAGCAGGTACAATCTTTTACAAGAGTGTACAGCTGCTGGCGTATGCCGATGATATTGATATCATCGGCCTCAACACCCGCGCCGTTAGTTCTGCTTTCTCCAGACTGAACAAGGAAGCAACTCAAATGGGTCTGGCAGTGAACGAGGGCAAGACGAAATATCTCCTGTCATCAAACAAACAGTCGTCGCACACGCGACTTGGCTCCCACGTCACTGTTGACAGTCATAACTTTGAAGTTGTAGATAATTTCGTCTATTTAGTAACCAGCATTAACACCACCAACAATGTCAGCCTGGAAATCCAACGCAGGATTACTCTTGCCAACAGGTGCTACTTCGGACTGAGTAGGCAATTGAAAAGTAAAGTCCTCTCTCGACAAACAAAAACCAAACTCTATAAGTCGCCCATTATTCCCGTCCTGCTATATGGTGCAGAGGCTTGGACGATGAGTCGACGTTGCGAGTTTTCGAGAGAAAAGTTCTGCGAAAGATTTATGGTCCTTTGCGCGTTGGCCACGGCGAATATCGCATTCGATGGAACGATGAGCTGTACGAGATATACGACGACATTGACATAGTTCAGCGAATTAAAAGACAGCGGCTACGCTGGCTAGGTCATGTTGTCCGGATGGATGAAAACGCTCCAGCTCTGAAAGTATTCGACGCAGTACCCGCCGCGGGAAGCAGAGGAAGAGGAAGACCTCCACTCCGTTGGAAGGACCAAGTGGAGAGGGACCTGGCTTCGCTTGGAATATCCAATTGGCGCCACGTAGCGAAGAGAAGAAACGACTGGCGCGCTGTTGTTGACTCGGCTATAATCGCATAAGCGGTGTCTACGCTAGTAAAGAAGAAGAAGAGACTGTTTAGTGAATAGTAACTAGTCTCAAACTGAGACTTTACCTCAAAATGTCTCAAATAGAGACTAGAGACTGGTTACAGAATCCCGCTATATGTTTATACCAGCATGTAAATGTCAGAGTGGTAATTCTGACATGTGATTGTTAACATTAAATTTTGACAACAAAGCAATAACAAAGCAAACGTGTTTTTGCGAAAACAAAAGTAAAATCGAATACTCAATGCGAACATTCTCGCAACCATAGTCCAGGTCTGATATATTTTAAAATATTCATGAAATTGTGATAATAATTGTAAAAATTTAGTAATGTCTTCAAGTTTGGAAATGATTTTTCTGCTGATGATGAAATGGCCGACCAACCTATTCGCCAGAAAGGCCGTCCAGGAAGCAGAGACTGGCGGTAGAAACACCAAGCACGTCCAAAACAACTCGCCTATCAACTGTTCTTCCTGTGATACTTGGACCAAAATTTTATTCGGACCTGGAAGAAGTTGGTTTACATGTTTTGTGATGTCTGGTATTGTTTTGCATTTGGTTTTCAGTGTTTTTGTTAGTTTTTCCAGGTACATACAGTGGCGGAAAAAAGTATAGGCACATTACATTTTGACAAAATTTTAATATTTTCTTTTATTTTAAATTTGCTTGTTTAGTGTGTATTAATTTTTTTAATACATCTCAACTGCTAATAAAAACCATAAGAATCTAAATTGTAAACTTTGTGCAAAATAAAGTAAAATTCTGCAAAGTTTCATATAAATTTCAAACTTTGTTATTACAATTTTTAGAAAAAATTGTGGCATGCAGTTTTTTAGTCCATTCAATTTAAATATAATAATGAGCAAGTTTGAATTTTCTGAAAAATTACGCTGATTTTTTATAAATTTTTCCGCCACTGTATGTAGATAGGTAGATAGAGAATGTAGAAATATTTGGAAGCAGTAACAAAGTTAAATATGTTATGTAAGAAAGTAAATAGCTTTATGATATTTTTTCTAAATATTTGTCTTCATTGCAGACGTTCGGTCTGGATAAAGTCAACTTATCCGCGAAGTGTGATGAATGTGGTCGCGTCATAAAGGGATCCAGAGAAGTTACCTCCAATTTCGTAAAGCATTTACGAGTTCGTCATCGCGAAAAACACGAAGAGTACCGATTTCTGAAGGTATTTGCACTTACATATACAGTCGTGTTCGGATAGAGTGAACTAATTATTGCAAGACTTGTTTTCGATTGTTTACTATTTAGAGTATTGCATGTAAAAATTAAGATTTTCACTATATCGAGGCGTTCACTATATAGGGTGTTCACTATATATTGGTTTCTTTAATAATATAATAAAAAATAATTGATGTTATTACAGACGGGTAGTCCCGGAAATCGAAGTTTACAGGATGTGTTCGACAAAAATTTAGTAGAAGCTATTGTCGACGCGGGTTTACCTACCTCATTACTCGACAGGCCAAAATTTGTGAATGCATTGACTTCATATGTGCCTGGCCTTAAAGTAATGACAAGGAAAACCCTAATGACAAAATTGGAGGGTGAGTATGTCAGAATGGTTGACAAAATAAAGTCAGAGATGGAAAATATTAATTATTTTTGTACAACCGCTGACATATGGTCGTGCACTAACCGAAGCTCCTTTGGATATACGTGTCACTAGTTGACAGAAAAACTGGAGCGAAAGTTAGCTGCTTTAGCATGTAAAGGGAGGTGTGTATTCGGCGGAAAAACTAACGAAGGTCATCACCGAAATTAACAGCTCCTTTGGACTTAATAAGTCCAACGTCGTCATGACTGTCACAGACAATGGGTCGAACTTTGTGAAGGAATTTACGGAGCATGGAGTTCAACCCGAAGAAAAGAACGCCGACAGCGATGAAGATCTGCCTTCGTTTTCCAATGAGTGCCTGCTACCCCAACCAGCGTTGTGCAAGTCACACATTAAGTTTGCTCGCTACAACTGATTTAGCGAAAGTTTTGCAATCAGACCAGACATTTTATTTGCAACATACAGAGGTAATATAGTTTTGAACAACCGGTTTATTCAAAAATATATTTTGTTTTTTGTCCAGATATTTGGCAAATGCAATGCTTTGTGGAGAAGTGCAAGTGGCCGAAGTCTTGTAAAGTAATTTTCAAAAGTCTAGGTTCAGCTTTGCTTGTACCCGTAGTAACGCGTTGGAATTCATTGTATGATGCAGTCAAACGATTATTCGCGTATAAAGCAAAGTTGAATGATTTGTGTCAAGAATTTGACTTGGCAAAATTTACCGCAGGAGACTTCACTTATCTGGAACAATATACGCTGCTGCTGGAGCCAATTGCAAATATTCTGGATGACCTGCAGGAGGAGGTTAATGTTAAATATGGTTGTTTATTTCCTAGTCTTTTGACTCTGAGTAATAAGTTGATGAAATTAAGTATATCTGAAGATATACCAAATCTCAACTCTGTTGCGATGATGTTGGATTAAAAGCTGAGGAAAAGATTTGAACCATATTTTACTTTGGCCCCGTCAGCAGATATTGCAATAGCTGCAGCTGGATTGACTCCAGGTGTGAAGACCGACTGGATCGAGGCGTTGCAGGACACACTTCCGGATTTAAGAGAAGAAAGCATCAACAACAGGGTGATTGAAAGCATTAGGGAGGCCCTAACAAAAAACAACCATGCTTTAGAAGCGATTTCTAAAAGATTGGGTTGTCCTCCAAGGCAAAGATCGAAGTATGACTTCAAACGTGCCGGTGAGAATGTATCTATTTACTTTTATTCTGGGTTTTTACACATGTCTTTATTGTTTTAGGTGATGGATAAGACACAAATGCCACCGCGTCAGCTCCACAAAGTGTTGATGTGAGAGCTGCGACAGCAAACCAATACTACAGTTATTTAAATGATCGATCGATGACTGATAGTACCTGGGACCGATATCCATTGCTGAAGGAGGCATTTATGAAATTCAATACCCCACTGCCGTCATCGGCACCTGTGGAACGTCTTTTTTCATTTGCCGGGATATTAAATAGCCCAAGGAGAGGTTCATTGACAGACTTTTCTTTTGAAAAGTTTGTTCCAATGAAAGTAAATTCCAAGTGGTTATGAGTGCTTTTGTTGAATTATTGTTAATTTATAATTTTGTTTTTTGTTGAATTGTTAATTTATAATTTTATTTTTGTTGAATTATTGTTAATTCATAATTTTGTTTTTTGGTAAATTCCTGTTACTTTATATATTTTTTTATGTTGAATTATTGTTTATTTTTGTTGTAAATGAAATTGAATTATTCTTTTGTGTTTAATTTGAAGTGCTTATTCAATATTTATTTTTAAATTTGAACAATGAATTGCATATTGTTAAATAAAAATAATGAACAATGTATAAGAAATATAAAAATGTCATTTATTTCTGTTATTTCTTTTAGATATTGGTCTCAAAATTGTAAGTAATTGAAATTACTTGAAAAGAATTGAAAATATATTCAAGTACATTTTTCAATTCTTTTCAAGTACTTTCAATTCTTTTCAAATACTTTCAAATATTTGTTAAAATTTCAAGTATTTTTCAATTACTGGTACTTGTACTTATACTTGTACTTGAAAATTCTGAAAGTACTTAGTACATACTAAGTACTTCAAGATAAAAATTAAAGTATTTAAGTACGTACTAGTACCATTACTACTCAGTATTACACTGGTCTGATAAACAGTAGCTAACCTTTTCGTTGTAGCTTTTTGAGGGGTGAATAGCGGTCATCTTGGATTTTCAGTGGTAGCCACGCAGTGCTGTATATATTGAGGCAGTAAATAAGAGGCAAAAACTACAAATATTGTTATTTATTATAAATCAAAAATGATTGGTAAAAACATATGGTACATTTTTATTAATAGATGCTTTAAACGTCTTTAAAACATTGATTTACTGATAATCAGATATTTTGCAAGTAGTGAGTTGTTATGTATAAAATGTGTCCCTGGTGTTAGATTTCTCAGTGGTGAGTTTTCTACGGCTGTATTTGTTTTTTTTTTTACTTTAAATTCGCTTATTTTATTTAAATAAGTTATTTATAAAATTATATTCTTATATCTAAATGCAAATTCCAACTACTTTTTTGTTGTAACGACTAACCAATTTATATATGTGTATATGTGTTTAACACTTGTTAAAAAAAACAACTTACGTAACAAGTAATATTCCAGTAAAATTTAAGAACCATGTAAAGTAATTCGAAATAATCACTTAAATATTGTAAATACCTTCATTTCATAATATCTATTAAAGTGTAGTATATCAAACTTTAAAATTTATACATACGAGGTCTGTTCAAAAAGAATCGCGAATCGTAACTGACAGTTTTCTTCGATTGCAGGGGCGTGGTGCATCATGAGTTCTTGCCACAGAGAAGAACGGTCAATAAGGAATATTACCTACAAGTTATGCGTAATTTGCGCGAAGCAATCCGCCAGGAAAGCCCGGATTTGTGGAAGAACAAAAATTGGCTTTTGCACCACGATAACGCTCCTACTCACACATATCGTTGCTTGTGCGCGACTTTTTGGCCAAAAATAACACACTAATGATGCCGCAGCCACCGTATTCCCCAGATCTGGCCCCCTGTGACTTTTTCTTGTTCCCTAAACTGAAGAGGCCCATGAAAGGACGACGATACGCTTCTCTTGACGAGTTAAAGACGGCATCGAAGGAGGAGCTGAAGAAGATAAAAAAAAAAATGGTTTTTTGAAGTGCTTCGAAGATTGGAAAAACCGTTGGCACAAGTGTATAATATCTCATGGGGATTACTTTGAAGGGGACAAAATAGATATTCATTAATAAATAAATAATTTTTGAAAAAACACAAAATTCGCTATACTTTTGGAACACACCTCGTATGTAGCTTAAACTTTAAAACAACACCCTGATTATCATGCAAGTAGCAAAAAAAAGTGTTACACAACACCCTACGATTTTTTAGAGTTGAGTATATGTATGTATGTAAACAAAGCAAAGGTTTATTACTGTATATACTGAGCTCGCTAACTTATATATAATATATTTAGAGAGAGTTGACAGTAGAGGTGAGGTAAATCTATATGTGACTTGGTCTACGAAAAGGGGGCTTAGGTGTCAAAAAATCAATTTTTTTTTTCAATTTTTTGTTTTATTTTTTTTTTTATTTTTATTATTTTTTTAAGCTATTGCATAGATTTTATCGCAGCTTCTGAGCGAGGGGACCGAATCCAGAAATTCCGTAACGGAAGTATACCTGACGCTTAAAACGTCGCACACAGGTGGCGCTGTGTGGCGTGAAAAACACATTGCGGTGACGACAAATGTTGCATACCACAAAGGCGCTACCGTAAAGGAAGTGTGTGCATACAGGATGACTCATTAGGAAAAGTATTTTCCGGGATATGTCGCACTCAGGTGGCGCTGTTTATCACTAAATAATAAATTGTTGTCCCGCAAAATGTGGCATACCACAAAGGCGTTAGTGTCTGGATGCAGGATGACTCATGAGCGAAATATTTTTTGTAAAATGAACCGATGTAGAAGAATGAGGTGTCGATGAAAAGCTTTTCGCTTGAAGATTTTTATTTTTAAGCTATTGCATAGCTTCTATCGCGGGCCTTGAGCGCGGAGACCGAATCCAGAAATTCCGTAACGAAAAAAACCTCACGCTCCACGACACATGCATATGTATGTACATATTATATTTCTTTGGCACATTTGTCTGTATGTTAACGAAAGCAAATGCGAGCCATATACATATGTACACACATTCATAATAACAAGTGTCGCACACTTCTTTCGCATCTCCGTTGTCAGGGTCAACCAGTTTTTTGTTGGTGACATATTCACATGTGTACGCATATGTATGTATGCATGCTTGTGCATTATTTGTTCGGAAGTGTATACAAATATATGTATGTACATATAAGTATATATGAATGTATGTATGAACAAGCAGATTAATGCGCGCACGTGTAATATGTATGTATAAGTGATAAAATCATGATTTGATTTTCTGAACGCGCACATGCGTATACGAGTACATATGAGCAAATAATAAGATTAATATGATAGCCGATGTATGTATGTATTTATTATTGTTGTGATAAATTCAATTTCTATTGCTGCTATTAGTATAGTATATTATGTAAAAATCAAATAAAATTATTAAATATTCAAGTCCAAATTGACTGTAAATAGTACTATGCATGCATTCATACAAAAAATTATGCTCATATCACAATTATTTTTACATGCCAATATGACAATTTACATGCCGACGGCAAAACGCAAAGCATACATATTTGCATACATTGCGAAAGCAAAAATTGAAGCATGAAAATATCACATTGCTGTTGTTGGGAGTATCATAAGGAGCATGCATACATACTTATATTTATGACTCTTCATATTCTTGGGTATGTGAGTCAGAGAACACAATAAAAAATGTCTCTATGTTATCTGTGTGAGAGGTGTGTTTTGTACACATTTTTCGCTGTCAAAAGTGAAACTTCTTCTTCTCTTCTTTACTGGCGTAGACACCGCTTACGCGATTATAGCCGAGTCAACAACGTCAAAAGTGAAACAAAATATGTATAAACAAGCAAAACGAAATTCATCGTTAGGAGTGTAATCATGGGCATGCATACATACATATCGTCAACTGAAATGCAAAATAACGTATCATCAAAAAATTCGAAATTGAGTGTCTTATTGACTATGCTTCACCACTTCAAATTACAAAGATAATATAACATATGTTCAACATTTTCAGGTTCTGCACTCAGATATAAACCAGTTTTAACCAAAATTAAATTTTTTTTTCACTCATGTTCCATTTTATTGCGTGTTTCATTCATGCCCCTTCACATTTCCGAAAATGTTGTTACGTTATTTTGCATTTCAGGTGACGATATATTTCTGTCTCTTCATATTCTCTGCTTCGGCATATATGCCATGTCATCATATGCCGTAAATACATACATATATTTTTTAAGCTATTGCACAGATTTTATCGCGGCTTCTGAGCGCGGGGACCGAATCCAGAAATTCCGTAACGGAAAAATACCTAACGCTAAAATGTCGCACATAGGTGGCGTGAAAAACAAATTGCGGTGACGAAAAATGCACACGCAAAGGCGCTACCGTGAAGGAAGTGTGCGCATACAGGATGACTCATTAGGAAAA
Organism: Bactrocera correcta; assembly: GCA_027475135.1. Lineage (NCBI taxonomy): Eukaryota > Metazoa > Arthropoda > Insecta > Diptera > Tephritidae > Bactrocera > Bactrocera correcta. The sequence goes on along the minus strand of CM050322.1, from coordinate 41,999,579 downwards.
ATTGTCATCGTCGCGGAAAGACACTTGTAGGCAAAGGCATGCTCGGGGAGATGTTACGGCGTCTGTTAAGCTATTGCATAGTTAAACTATTGCATAGCTTCTATCGCGGGCCTTGAGTGCGGGGACCGAATCCAGAAATTCTGTAACGAAAAAACCTCACGCTCTATGACACATGCATATGTACATATATTATTTCTTTGGCATACTGTTTCAAAAGGTGGGGTAGCTATTTAACAAAATGAAAATGATATTACTAATATTATGACTCCGAATATTGAAATAAATATTGCACACGTTAGCGCTGTTAATGTTAGGCGCTCCGTTGTTGGAGATATTTGTGCGTGCTTATGCAAACTTAGAAATGACCCACAAATAGTTATGGTAGCAATTTACATTTCTCCGAATCCAAAATTGGACGAGGTAAAGCATTTTATTCATCGCACTTTACTGGAGTACACTGAAGAAGGATCGAAAATACTTGGTACAAATAATAATAAATTTCCACTTATCTTGGCTGGCGATTTCAACATTAACTTCGCTGATAAAATATCAGAGCGGTTGAAAACTTTTCTATCAAAAACATTGAATTTGAAAATGAATAATGATCCACAAGAGTCCACAACAAAATATGGGACCAGCATTGACGCGGTATTTTCTAGGTATTTAGAGGATATTAAGTCGCAAACTTATGTTTTTTATTTTAGTTATCATAAACCTATAGTTTCAATGATAAATATTCCTGAATAACCAACAGCTACTGTAAGATAATAAAACCCACATGTATTGTAAGATAATAAAAATATTTTAAACAATATTAACTTTTTTTTTTTATTTAATAATAGAAAAATTTGTTTTCTTATCGGTCACCATGCTCAAAAAGTGTAACTTGAATTAATATCAACGAAAAAGAAATACTGCATGAATAAAATAAATAAATAAAATTATAATTGCTTAAGATACAAAATGCTATGCAATAGCTTTACCGCGGCAGTCCCCGAGTGCCACACGTCTTTTTTTTTTTTTTTGTTTTTTTTTTGACACCTAAGCTTTTCGTAGACCAGGTCACATATATATAAAAATTAGCGGGCCCGGTGACTGCTTCGCACGGCACTTTACTTATTGTAATAGCAAATGCAAGACGTATTGGAAACTGTAGACTTGTGAATTCAAAAGGTAAATCTGATGGAATGATTGGAATTCGTGGAATCAATACATCTTCACATTTAAACTTCCCCTTTAAAATTGTTGCTTCGATCAAATTGTTCTTTTAACCGCTAATCTTGTCCGATTGCATAATCGTGGTTGATTTATATTTCGGAGCATAATAATGGGAGCACCCACTTTCAATTGTAAACGATGAGGTGGAAATCCGGGTAAATCCAATGAATTCAAAAATTATGTCGAATAATTAACAGCGTCGTCTTGATTCTGAATTTGAATTGATTGATATATTACAACCTCGCCAGGAACAGGGGTTAAAATGTCTGCATTCATTTGACCAACGTCTTTATTTTTAGCAGCCAGTAGCTCTTTCAGCTAACCAATTATGATTGTGATAATTTTCCGTAATATTTGGAAAAACACTTGATACCAATTCTTCTTTTGTCGGTGCAATATTACAAAAGGTATCTGGTAAAGTGATTAAGCCAGTTTCACGATCAACAGCAAGTTGACCATTGCCTATTGCCAACAGTTGCCTTGAAAATGTGTCGGCCGATGGATCGTTTTGAATTTGTACTCGCACATTTGTAGTCAAATTGAGTATTTGTACATGTCTCCATAAATAAGATGACTTTAAACATGCTTTTAATTCATCTGCTGGTGTTGAACGAAAATCACCAGCCAACAGAATCAAAGCGCCACCAAATATCTGTTGATCATTACTACGCAAGTCTTGCAATGACCCGTCTAACGCTTCCACTGATTTCTTATGGGCCATTGTACATTCATCCCACACTATTAATTTGCATTGTTGCAAGACTTTGCCCATTCCCGAATTTTTGGAAACATTACAGGTGGGATTTTCGTTTACATTCATATTCATTGGCAATTTAAGTGCAAAAAGGGCTGTCCGACCACCATCTAATAACGTGGCTGCTATTCCAGACGATGGAAGGGTCAATGCTATATTACTCTGTGATCTTATAGTCGCTAATAGCAAGGAAATCAGAAATGTTTTGCCAGTTCCTCCTGGAGCGTCTAAAAAGAACTTTCCTCCAGTTTCGTTTCATACTGATTCCATTATGGTATCATATGTTCTGGATTCAATTTATGCAAATTCAAGTTTATAAATGTGGTCAACTCATTCCAATCATATTGTTTTTCACGATTTATTTCTTGATTGAATGCATCATGCATTGGTCAATTTGGAGCTGGCAAACCCAATTGTGTCAATGCTTTATTTGCAATTAACAAACAAATATCTTGAACGATAATCAATGCCTCACTAAACATTTCAAATGTAATCCTTAAATCGTTATTTCCTGCAATTCGGCGCATTCGATGCAAAATGTCTTCGGCCATAAAATCTTTAAAATTTTCCCATAATTGCAATGGATCAGATGGAAAACATGTTGCAATAATAATAGCAAATAATGTTCGTATTTCGTGAGGAGAACCTGTTGCTGATGCATCCCTAAGTGTCGCATCCCAGTGATTATCATCTTCCAGTAAATGCAATTCCTGATATGCTTGACGAAAAGTGTGACACTGTAGGCCGTTAACTCTTTACAAACTCAAAAAAAATGTAGGGTCACGAACATGATTCAATAATAGACGGAAGTAAAAACATTCAATATGACTTGGATGCACTGTGTAGAGACGACCAATGGCATCACTTTCAAAAATGCCAGCATAACCTTGAACTGGTCTTCCTTGCTTACGTCTGTTCCATTTCTTTCCAGATGCATTCCAAGTGTAATATGTTGGAACTTGTGAATAAAGCAATGTTTTAGCAAATTGATCATTTTGACATAATTCGAAAAACGATAATAATGTAGTTGATGGTGGTCGCTCTGCAATTTGCAGTGCAGTATCAATTGTGAAATATACACGTTGTCCATTTTCCAAATATACTGACAAATGAATAAATGCCGGATTTCGATCACGAATTGGGAACGATAATATTCTCCAAACTGACTCATTGCTACTGATATACCTTCCTATTTGATATTGTGTTATTTCATCACTTCGTTTCTCTGCAACACCAAACATAGCCATGTCGCTGCCTTTATTTACGTACTTGCAGAAATATTTAATCGATTTAACAGAATTGCAATATTCTACATTGATATGAGCTTTGAATGCTTTTGATAGTATTGGCGAATAGGGGACAACCCACCTATTATCAACTGTAATATCTTGATTATTGACTCGTAGATTCATTGATTTGCCATTATCATCTGTTGAGCGTCGGCGATAGAATGGGTAACCATCATTTCCATTAATTGTCTCGGAAATCAAATCTCTGGGATACCGCTTCGTGCATTTCCCATCTTTCATACATGGCGAATTAATATTTAGAACACCACATGGTCGATGAATCATACCTTTTGTAACAACATCAAATAAATCTGGATCGATTTCCATACCAAAATATGGGCATGTGGTAATCCTCTCTCTTGCCATTTCACCGAATACATCCAACATCCAACTTCGCCGAAAACTTGATGTTTAACAATAAAATCAATCAATGACTTCAGCTTCTGTCTAAATACTCGTGCAGTTATGTCGTGACGATCTGCAGAAGATTGCCCTTCATACAAATATTGCTTGATTTCGTCCCATTACATGTAAATGTAATAAACAAATCTGGTCGACCATACAAACGAACATAGCAAATGGCATCTTGTGCATATTCATGCATGTGCTTTGGACTGCTTGTGTAACTTGTTGGTAAAATAACAACTTGACCAATTTAACAAAATATTCAAATTAAAACGATGATTAGAACGAATTAATTTATTTTTATCAAAATACTCACCAAAAAAGGCGAAGAAATTAATATTTTCAAAAATCGATTATGATAAGATCAATCACCAACGACGTCCAAAGAGAAAAGAGAAATGATAACAGATTGCTATTTGCATCATTTCGTGCAACGCTCTCCAATACACAAACGACCAAAATGTATTCAATACTAACGAATGCACACACATGCGTTATCGGATTTCAACCAAACTTCATATAAATCATATATGGGCCACTGCCTATGTAGTGTATAAGTTTGGTTGAAATGGGCATCTACTTCATTACGTAGTGCATAAGTTTGATCGAAATCGCACGACGCGTTTATGATTAGTTCGGCGACTTACATATACGGACTTATCTATATATATATAAAAATCTATATATATAAAAATAAGTCCGTATTACACTGGTCTGATAAACAGTAGCTAACCTTTTCGTTGTAGCTTTTTGAGGGGTGAATAGCGGTCATCTTGGATTTTCAGTGGTAGCCACGCAGTGCTGTATATATTGAGGCAGTAAATAAGAGGCAAAAACTACAAATATTGTTATTTATTATAAATCAAAAATGATTGGTAAAAACATATGGTACATTTTTATTAATAGATGCTTTAAACGTCTTTAAAACATTGATTTACTGATAATCAGATATTTTGCAAGTAGTGAGTTGTTATGTATAAAATGTGTCCCTGGTGTTAGATTTCTCAGTGGTGAGTTTTCTACGGCTGTATTTGTTTTTTTTTTACTTTAAATTCGCTTATTTTATTTAAATAAGTTATTTATAAAATTATATTCTTATATCTAAATGCAAATTCCAACTACTTTTTTGTTGTAACGACTAACCAATTTATATATGTGTATATGTGTTTAACACTTGTTAAAAAAAAAACAACTTACGTAACAAGTAATATTCCAGTAAAATTTAAGAACCATGTAAAGTAATTCGAAATAATCACTTAAATATTGTAAATACCTTCATTTCAAAATATCTATTAAAGTGTAGTATATCAAACTTTAAAATTTATACATACGAGGTCTGTTCAAAAAGAATCGCGAATCGTAACTGACAGTTTTCTTCGATTGCAGGGGCGTGGTGCATCATGAGTTCTTGCCACAGAGAAGAACGGTCAATAAGGAATATTACCTACAAGTTATGCGTAATTTGCGCGAAGCAATCCGCCAGGAAAGCCCGGATTTGTGGAAGAACAAAAATTGGCTTTTGCACCACGATAACGCCCCTACTCACACAGATCTGGCCCCCTGTGACTTTTTCTTGTTCCCTAAACTGAAGAGGCCCATGAAAGGACGACGATACGCTTCTCTTGACGAGTTAAAGACGGCATCGAAGGAGGAGCTGAAGAAGATAAAAAAAAAAATGGTTTTTTGAAGTGCTTCGAAGATTGGAAAAACCGTTGGCACAAGTGTATAATATCTCATGGGGATTACTTTGAAGGGGACAAAATAGATATTCATAAATAAATAAATAATTTTTGAAAAAACACAAAATTCGCTATACTTTTGGAACACACCTCGTATGTAGCTTAAGCTTTAAAACAACACCCTGATTATCATGCAAGTAGCAAAAAAAAGTGTTACACAACACCCTACGATTTTTTAGAGTTGAGTATATGTATGTATGTAAACAAAGCAAAGGTTTATTACTGTATATACTGAGCTCGCTAACTTATATATAATATATTTAGAGAGGGTTGACAGTAGAGGTGAGGTAAATCTATATGTGACTTGGTCTACGAAAAGGGGGCTTAGGTGTCAAAAAATCAATTTTTTTTTTTCAATTTTTTGTTTTATTTTTTTTTTTATTTTTATTATTTTTTTTTTTTTTTTGTTTTTTTTGACACCTAAGCTTTTCGTAGACCAGGTCACATATATATAAAAATTAGCGGGCCCGGTGACTGCTTCGCACGGCAAAACAAAATAAGAAAAGAAACACAATTGTTTTTAACGTGAGCACGAAACATATAACTGGCCGTGTGAAAAGCAAGGATATTCTAAATCAATTCCACACAATTCAAACGATTGCCCTTGCGCTTTACTTATTGTAATAGCAAATGCAAGACGTATTGGAAACTGTAGACTTGTGAATTCAAAAGGTAAATCTGATGGAATGATTGGAATTCGTGGAATCAATACATCTTCACATTTAAACTTCCCCTTTAAAATTGTTGCTTCGATCAAATTGTTCTTTTAACCGCTAATCTTGTCCGATTGCATAATCGTGGTTGATTTATATTTCGGAGCATAATAATGGGAGCACCCACTTTCAATTGTAAACGATGAGGTGGAAATCCGGGTAAATCCAATGAATTCAAAAATTATGTCGGATAATTAACAGCGTCGTCTTGATTCTGAATTTGAATTGATTGCTATATTACAACCTCGCCAGGAACAGGGGTTAAAATGTCTGCATTCATTTGACCAACGTCTTTATTTTTAGCAGCCAGTAGCTCTTTCAGCTAACCAATTATGATTGTGATAATTTTCCGTAATATTTGGAAAAACACTTGATACCAATTCTTCTTTTGTCGGTGCAATATTACAAAAGGTATCTGGTAAAGTGATTAAGCCAGTTTCACGATCAACAGCAAGTTGACCATTGCCTATTGCCTATTGCCAACAGTTGCCTTGAAAATGTGTCGGCCGATGGATCGTTTTGAATTTGTACTCGCACATTTGTAGTCAAATTGAGTATTTGTTCATGTCTCCATAAATAAGATGACTTTAAACATGCTTTTAATTCATCTGCTGGTGTTGAACGAAAATCACCAGCCAACAGAATCAAAGCGCCACCAAATATCTGTTGATCATTACTACGCAAGTCTTGCAATGACCCGTCTAACGCTTCCACTGATTTCTTATGGGCCATTGTACATTCATCCCACACTATTAATTTGCATTGTTGCAAGACTTTGCCCATTCCCGAATTTTTGGAAACATTACAGGTGGGATTTTCGTTTACATTCATATTCATTGGCAATTTAAGTGCAAAAAGGGCTGTCCGACCACCATCTAATAACGTGGCTGCTATTCCAGACGATGGAAGGGTCAATGCTATATTACTCTGTGATCTTATAGTCGCTAATAGCAAGGAAATCAGAAATGTTTTGCCAGTTCCTCCTGGAGCGTCTAAAAAGAACTTTCCTCCAGTTTCGTTTCATACTGATTCCATTATGGTATCATATGTTCTGGATTCAATTTATGCAAATTCAAGTTTATAAATGTGGTCAACTCATTCCAATCATATTGTTTTTCACGATTTATTTCTTGATTGAATGCATCATGCATTGGTCAATTTGGAGCTGGCAAACCCAATTGTGTCAATGCTTTATTTGCAATTAACAAACAAATATCTTGAACGATAATCAATGCCTCACTAAACATTTCAAATGTAATCCTTAAATCGTTATTTCCTGCAATTCGGCGCATTCGATGCAAAATGTCTTCGGACATAAAATCTTTAAAATTTTCCCATAATTGCAATGGATCAGATGGAAAACATGTTGCAATAATAATAGCAAATAATGTTCGTATTTCGTGAGGAGAACCTGTTGCTGATGCATCCCTAAGTGTCGCATCCCAGTGATTATCATCTTCCAGTAAATGCAATTCCTGATATGCTTGACGAAAAGTGTGACACTGTAGGCCGTTAACTCTTTACAAACTCAAAAAAAATGTAGGGTCACGAACATGATTCAATAATAGACGGAAGTAAAAACATTCAATATGACTGGGATGCACTGTGTAGAGACGACCAATGGCATCACTTTCAAAAATGCCAGCATAACCTTGAACTGGTCTTCCTTGCTTACGTCTGTTCCATTTCTTTCCAGATGCATTCCAAGTGTAATATGTTGGAACTTGTGAATAAAGCAATGTTTTAGCAAATTGATCATTTTGACATAATTCGAAAAACGATAATAATGTAGTTGATGGTGGTCGCTCTGCAATTTGCAGTGCAGTATCAATTGTGAAATATACACGTTGTCCATTTTCCAAATATACTGACAAATGAATAAATGCCGGATTTCGATCACGAATTGGGAACGATAATATTCTCCAAACTGACTCATTGCTACTGATATACCTTCCTATTTGATATTGTGTTATTTCATCACTTCGTTTCTCTGCAACACCAAACATAGCCATGTCGCTGCCTTTATTTACGTACTTGCAGAAATATTTAATCGATTTAACAGAATTGCAATATTCTACATTGATATGAGCTTTGAATGCTTTTGATAGTATTGGCGAATAGGGGACAACCCACCTATTATCAACTGTAATATCTTGATTATTGACTCGTAGATTCATTGATTTGCCATTATCATCTGTTGAGCGTCGGCGATAGAATGGGTAACCATCATTTCCATTAATTGTCTCGGAAATCAAATCTCTGGGATACCGCTTCGTGCATTTCCCATCTTTCATACATGGCGAATTAATATTTAGAACACCACATGGTCGATGAATCATACCTTTTGTAACAACATCAAATAAATCTGGATCGATTTCCATACCAAAATATGGGCATGTGGTAATCCTCTCTCTTGCCATTTCACCGAATACATCCAACATCCAACTTCGCCGAAAACTTGATGTTTAACAATAAAATCAATCAATGACTTCAGCTTCTGTCTAAATACTCGTGCAGTTATGTCGTGACGATCTGCAGAAGATTGCCCTTCATACAAATATTGCTTGATTTCGTCCCATTACATGTAAATGTAATAAACAAATCTGGTCGACCATACAAACGAACATAGCAAATGGCATCTTGTGCATATTCATGCATGTGCTTTGGACTGCTTGTGTAACTTGTTGGTAAAATAACAACTTGACCAATTTAACAAAATATTCAAATTAAAACGATGATTAGAACGAATTAATTTATTTTTATCAAAATACTCACCAAAAAAGGCGAAGAAATTAATATTTTCAAAAATCGATTATGATAAGATCAATCACCAACGACGTCCAAAGAGAAAAGAGAAATGATAACAGATTGCTATTTGCATCATTCCGTGCAACGCTCTCCAATACACAAACGACCAAAATGTATTCAATACTAACGAATGCACACACATGCGTTATCGGATTTCAACCAAACTTCATATAAATCATATATGGGCCACTGCCTATGTAGTGTATAAGTTTGGTTGAAATGGGCATCTACTTCATTACGTAGTGCATAAGTTTGATCGAAATCGCACGACGCGTTTATGATTAGTTCGGCGACTTACATATACGGACTTATCTATATATATAAAAATCTATATATATAAAAATCTATATATATAAAAATCTATATATATAAAAATAAGTCCGTATATGTACGTAGCCGAACTAATCATAAACGCGTCGTGCGATTTCAATCAAACGTATGCACTACGTAATGAAGTAAATTCCCATTGTTCAATATTCACAAGTGCCAGAAGAATAATAACACGTGAATTTCAAGCATTGTTTCATGAACATAATGATTTGATTAATACTTTTCGGACAGCACTTGATCAGATGCCGTCTGATGATCATAAAATCGTGATTCGTGCTGATAGAAGACTAATTGGAGAACACGAACGAAGATTTAATGCACCTATAAATAATGAAGTTGCTGTGGTGATTGTCGGCGATGAGTTTCAATCACGTGACATTGTATTGCGTAGAAGAAATAATCAATTACAACGTGTTTATGAAACACATCGCTCTTACGATGCCCTATAGTACCAAATTTTGTTTTGTAGGGGTGAAGATGGATACTCTATTAATTTAAAAATGGTAGATCCCGCAAACCCACTTGAATGTTTGTTGAGATTAATATACTTTCCAATTTTGTTTAACAAGAATTAGTATGAAATGATTTAAATTTCCATTTGTTTTTTTTTTCCCTCTTCAGAACGTGAAGTCAATAAAAATGTCAGCGGTTTGAACTATTATGCACATAGAATTATGATACGACAAAATCAGGAAAATCATATTTTGAAATGTCGGAGACTCTTTCATCAATATGTCGTAGACATGTATGCAAAGATAGAAACAGAGCGAACTTTATTCGATTCAATCAAGGGAAGTCGGCGAAGTTGGATGTTGGATGTATTCGGTGGAATGGCAAGAGAGAGGATTACCACATGCCCATATTTTGGTATGGAAATCGATCCAGATTTATTTGATGTTGTTACAAAAGGTATGATTCATGGACCATGTGGTGTTCTAAATATTAATTCGCCATGTATGAAAGATGGGAAATGCACGAAGCGGTATCCAAGAGATTTGATTTCTGAGACAATTAATGGAAATGATGGTTACCCATTGTATCGCCGACGCTCAACAGATGATAATGGCAAATCAATCAATCTACGAGTCAATAATCAAGATATTACAGTTGATAATAGGTGGGTTGTCCCCTATTCGCCAATACTATCAAAAGCATTCAAAGCTCATATCAATGTAGAATATTGCAATTCTGTTAAATCGATTAAATATTTCTGCAAGTACGTAAATAAAGGCAGCGACATGGCTGTGTTTGGTGTTGCAGAGAAACGAAATGATGAAATAACACAATATCAAATGGGAAGGTATATCAGTAGCAATGAGTCAGTTTGGAGAATATTATCGTTCCCAATTCGTGATCGAAATCCGGCATTTATTCATTTGTCAGTATATTTGGAAAATGGACAACGTGTATATTTCACAATTGATACTGCACGGCAAATTGCAGAGCAACCACCATCAACTACATTATTATCGTTTTTCGAATTATGTCAAAATGATCAATTTGCTAAAACATTGCTTTATTCACAAGTTCCAACATATTACACTTGGAATGCTTCTGGAAAGAAATGGAACAGACGTAAGCAAGGAAGACCAGTTCAAGGTTATGCTGGCATTTTTGAAAGTGATGCCATTGGTCGTCTCTACACAGTGCATCCCAGTCATGTTGAATGTTTTTACTTCCGTCTATTATTGAATCATGTTCGTGACCCTACATTTTTTTTGAATTTGTAAAGAGTTAACGGCCTACAGTGTCACACTTTTCGTCAAGCATGTCAGGAATTGCATTTACTGGAAGATGATAATCACTGGGATGCGACACTTAGGGATGCATCAGCAACAGGTTCTTCTCACGAAATATGAACATTATTTGCTATTATTATTGCAACATGTTTTCCATCTGATCCATTGCAATTATGGGAAAATTTTAAAGATTTTATGGCCGAAGACATTTTGCATCAAATGCGCCGAATTGGAGGAAATAACGATTTAAGGATTACATTTGAAATGTTTAGTGAGGCATTGATTATCATTCAAGATATTTGTTTGGTAATTGCAAATAAAGAATTGACACAATTGGGTTTGCCAGCTCCAAATCGACCAATGCATAATGCATTCAATCAAGAAATAAATCGTGAAAAACAATATGATTTGAGTTGACCACATTTATAAACTTGAATTTGCATAATTTGAATCCAGAACAGAGGCACGCATATGATACCATAATGGAATCAGTACGAAACGAAACTGGAGGAATGTTTTTTTTAGACGCTCCAGGAGGAATTGGCAAAATATTTCTGATTTCCTCGCTATTAGGGACTATAAGATCACAGAGTAATATAGCATTGGCACTTGTAACGTCTGAAATAGCAGCGACGTTATTAGATGGTGGTCGGACAGCCCTTTTTGCACTTAAATTGCCAATGAATATGAATGTAAATGAAAATCCCACCTGTAATGTTTCCAAAAATTCGGGAATGGGCAAAGTCTTGCAACAATGCAAATTAATAGTGTGGGATGAATGTACAATGGCCCATAAGAAATCAGTGGAAGCGTTAGACAGGACATTGCAAGACTTGCGTAGTAATGATCAACAGATATTTGGTGGCGCTTTGATTCTGTTGGCTGGTGATTTGCGTTCAACACCAGCAGATGAATTAAAAGCATGTTTAAAGTCATCTTATTTATGGAGACATGTACAAATACTCAATTTGACTACAAATGTGCGAGTACAAATTCAAATCGATTAATCGGCCGACACATTTTTAAGGCAACTGTTGGCAATAGGCAATGGTCAACTTGCTGTTGATCGTGAAACTGGCTTAATCACTTTACCAGATAACTTTTGTAATATTGCACCGACAAAAGGAGAATTGGTATCAAGTTTTTTCCAAATATTACGGAAAATTATCACAATCATAATTGGTTAGCTGAAAGAGCTACTGGCTGCTAAAAATAAAGACGTTGGTCAAATGAATGCAGACATTTTAACCCATGTTCCTGGCGAGGTTGTAACATATCAATCAATTCAAATTCAGAATCAAGACAGCGCTGTTAATTATTCGAAAAAATTTTTGAATTCATTGGATTTACCCGGATTTCCACCTCATCGTTTACAATTGAAAGTGGGTGCTCCCATTATTATGCTCCGAAATATAAATCAATCACAATTATGCAATGGGACAAGATTAGCTGTTAAAAAGGTCATGAACAATTTGATCGAAGCAACAATTTTAAAGGGGAAGTTTAAATGTGAAGATGTATTGATTCCACGAATTCCAATGATTCCATCAGATTTACCTTTTGAATTCAAAAGACTACAGTTTCCAATACGTCTTGCATTTGCTATTACAATAAATAAAGCGCAAGGGCAATCGTTGGAATTGTGTGGAATTGATTTAGAATATCCTTGCTTTTCACACGGCCAGTTATATGTTTCACGTGCTCACTTGTTGGCTCTTTATCTACACAACAACTCATGGCAAAACCAAAAATGTTGTCTACGAAAGAGCTCTAAGATAGTTTAATGCCCGGTTTCACAGTCCATACTTAAGTAGTGCCTTAATAAAATCTTAGCTAAGCATTGTTGCAAACTGAGTAGTCGTTTGCGTTTCACAGTCAATGCTTAATTTCTATAGAATTTTATTATGATATATGGCAACGTTATGGGCAACATATGTTTTATAAATGTCATTCATAAAAATATCTTTGAAATATTTAAATTATAACAGACAATACATAAATTTGCGAGGAAAATTTTATCAAAAATTGATGAAAACAACAAAAGAACCCCAAATTTCATCACTAGCGAGTCGGAGCACCTATGGGAACTGAAGGAAAAGTATAAGCTGTTATTGAGTGCAAGCGAACGGACACTTGCCCTACGCTGATGTCGTTGAAAATTCAAAGCAAATTCAAAACAAAAATCAGCTGTTATTTAAGCATTGCTTAAGCCTCCCATTTTCAGTGCTTAAGCATAACCTAAGTATGAACTGTAAAACACTATTTTCCTGCTTTATCTTAAGCACAACATAAGTATGGACTGTGAAACCGGGCATAAGTGATACATAGTCTAAGATTGTAAGAAACTAGAGTTAAAAGTTGAATAATAGGTAACAAAACCGACTTTATTAAAAACCAGTGTGTTTCTTTTCTTATTTTGTTTTGCCGTGCGGAGCAGGTACCGGGCCCGCTAGTAATATGTAAAATGTGAAATTATTCAAAGCTCTTACAAATCTGACGTTCTTTTAGATATAAAAGCATAAAATAGCTCTATTATATCATTTGTAATAACAATTGATAATTTAAATAAAAATATTTACCTATTGACTTCTTTTTTGGATAAAAAATTTCACTTTGAACAAAATATTAAAATTGTATTGAAGTGAAAGGTATTAGTATGGCCACAACGAAATTGTGTGCATTCAAAATGGACAACTGCGTTGTTTTGTGTACATGCTGGCCATTGTTCTGTCGCTGCCTTCTTACAAATGTAGAAGGATTCCCGACGCCATTTGCAGTTCACTGTCAGGCTGCAGTGTAGTTTCGCCCTCTATGTGTTCAGCAAATGATGTACATAAGAACAGTATAAAACGAATATGAAATTTAGTGATTCTTAATTTACATTATTTCATACCACTTCTCTTTAAGAGAACATCTAAAAACACTAATAGTATGTTAGTTAAATTAAAAATTATGTCAAATGATACATGCCTTTACTTTAAGCCTAATTTATCATTAATACAGTGGTACCTCGACATACGAGTTCAATTCATTCCGCAACCTTGATCGTATCTTGAATTACTCGTATCTCGAAGCAAATTAATCCGTTCCAATTTCCAAAATGTCACCACAGTTATTTTGTTACGTGGTTTTGAATAATAAAAACGTATTTATAAATATCAAATATTTATTATCCAAAAACAAAAAAAGAGAATGTAAAGAAATAAATTAGATATCCTCACTGGTCTTTGCCTTTTTCGCTACATTTTTCTCGCTTTCCCCTGTGTTTAGAAAAAAACGTGTCGAAGGAGGTTTGTTTCTTCCTGCCTCTCAGAATGAGGGCAAATTCGCGACCTGTTGCAACTTTTTCTGGGTGTTTTTTTTTTCACGAACTGTGAAACTCTCTCCTACATTCCTAATATCTCCTTTATCTCACATTGTAGAAATAACCTCCTCCTCTGACTCCTCAAAACCAACTTCTTGCATAACCTCAGTATACTGCTTTGACTGTAACTCTTGCATCTCCTCAGTCGTCAATTCCTGGGAGTGCTCCTCGAAGACCGATCCGGACTCATATCTCGAATTTCGCTCGTAACTAAAAGCAAAAAATCACTTGCTCGTCGGCTCGTATCTCAAAAAACTCGTGTGTTGGAGCACTTGTATGTCGAGGTACCACTGTAATTTCATTCTTAACTGCAGGTATAGCCTTTGTTAAACCATCTGCTAACATTTCGCTTGTTGAAATACATTCCAGCTGCAATGGTTATCTCCTAACTTCTCTCCTATAAACATCGCCTTAATGTCCACGTGTTTCGTTCGGGGAGAAAGGTTATTGTGAAAAGCCTGTTATTATCGCAGTACATTTTTATCCCTTCTGCACTACCATGAATTAGTTTATACTCTAGCCGATGTAACCAAATCGCTTCTTACTTTACGCTCACTACAGATGTTAGCTCCGCTTCAGCTGACGACAATGCTACGGTTCGCTGTCTGTGCGAAGACCAAGATATAGCTGCTCCTTGCATTATAAACACGTAACCAGAAGTTGACTGCCTTTGATCAAGATCTCCTGCCCCCCGTCAGCATCGGAATTACCATTTCAACTTTGAGCTGATTTCCGAAACACGGTGCCTTTATTGCCTGTACCCTTTAAATACCACATTACATGAGGCATTGACCTTTGGCGGGGTTTTGGGAAAAACGAATCAGCAACTTGACTGCAAAGTTGATATCAGGCCGGGTATTTTGTGCTACAAACAGCAGACTACCAACTGTCTCCAATATGGAACTTTTTCCATCTCTTTCTTTTATTTTTCAGTTGTTGGACACATTTCCACAGTTACAGTTCATTTTCAGTTTTTGCGACAAATCTATTGGCGTAGCTACTCCATTACAATCCTCCATTCCAAACCGTTTTAGTACACTGGGAATATAGGCAGACTGATCAAGTTTAATCAATTGTTTTGTTTCATCGCGCTGAGCTCTCATGCCAAGTACGAATGACGCAGAACCATGTCCTTCATTTTGAATTTTGAAGACAACTAATTCTTAATCCGCTGGGTAGCCTTTTTGTCATTAGAGAACACCAGAACCACATAAATTTCTACATACAATCTTTACTCACTCTCACAAAAGTAAATACATTGATCGACTTCGCTCCGAATTAGTCCCAGACTAATTAGAACCTCATTCAATTTATCGTTCAAAACTTTGCTTACTTGTTTTAAATCATGCAACAATTTTAGTAAACGAAAAACTCTGCTAAATTCTCATCATTACCCTAAGGTTGATTCATTAACACTTCTTTTTGAAGTTCACATTCAAAAATGAAGTTACCGCATCTAAATAATGTCCCGATGAATTATCCTTGGCCGACATAGCAAACGAAAATCGTAATGAATTGTACCTGACTATCGGTGAAAATGTTTCCGAATGGGCAACGCCTTGTTGCTGTGAGCAACTCTTAACTAAGAGCCTTGCTTTAAAGCGAACCAGCGCAATTTCAGCATTGTGCTTAGTTTTAAAAGCCCACTTCGAATTTATTGCTCTTTTACCTTCAGACAATTTCGTAAGTACGAAGGTTTTGTTTGCCTTGTGGAAATCTATCTCCTCTTTCATTGCGCGTTTTCAATAATCTGCCTCGGGACTATTCAATGCCTCTTCAGCATCCACAGGATCATTAACTTTACACTTCACATTTTTCGCCACATTGATCAGCTGCCCCGCTATCATCAGGAGTATCGTATTCACTTTCCGAAGATATTCTGACATCACACAATTTGCTCCCATTTAGCTCCCCTGAATTGTTAATGTCGTTAACTTTGCTTTCATTAATTACATCAACTATTAGAATTGGCTCTGCGCGCATGGATTTATTGCTTGTATTTTCTAAAAATGTTTCATCGCGACTCAAAATAAACTAGTAGTCAGATTTTCAGTAAAGCCTAAATTTGATTCTATGCAATAATCAACAAAAATACACTCATCTGATTTTGCATCTTTATCGCTTTACAACCAAATATATTTCAAATCTGGTTTCATACCAGATCACATTTATTCTGAACTTCGACTATTACCTCTACACGGAATGCGATTTACTAAGTACCCTGCAGTATTTGCAGTTTCTGCCCTAAATATGTTTCCTAGACCATAATCCGGCAACATGCGTACAATTCATTCGCTCAGCCACCCCATTTTGCTCGGGCGTATATGGAGCTGTTTTTTGGTGAACAATACAACATTCACACAAAAATTTTATGAAATGAGATTTGTAATATTAAGTGCCACTATCTGTTTTCAGCACTTTTACGATCACATTGTGTTTCTACTTCGCTTTTAAATTGTATGAATTTAACGAATACGTCTGATTTGGATAAAATCGGTATAGCGAATACCTAACTAAAATCTTGCAGCGTTGAACGATTTTGTGCTAATTTTTTTTTTACTCTTACAACATACAATGCATTCTTTTTCACTTACGCCGTTGTAATTAACTCCAAGCGTTGAATTCTGCACCCGTTTTTGCAAATCTGTCCTAACCTTCGATGCACAGTTCAAAATTAACAATAATTGTCATTGCTTTTATAATTGGAATTTTAGCGCAATCTAATTTGTACAAACCATTTTCTGCAATAATCTGTTTTTCTCATCAAAGATCTTACATGCATTGCCTTCGAACACCACCTTTTTTATTTTGTTATTTGCCGAACCGACAAAAAGATTCGCCCAAAGGCTGGGAGCTTATTCGACATTTCTAATATTGGTTTCGACCTTTTGTTTGACGTTGCGCCGAAGTCGACGTACATACACTTTCGTTACTCTGAGAATGCAAACTCGAATTCGCTAACAGCGTATTTGAAAACTTTGCCGTCCTGCGTTTACCTTTATTCACATCTACTTTCTTTGATTGCGGAGACTTGCGACACTTCTGACCACAATTGAAACAACGAAATTTTTTCCGATGAAAACATTTGTCATTCTTTTTCTGTAGGAAAAGTGAAATTCAGCGAATATAATGCGTTGTCAGTAGGATCTTTGCTACAGTCAAATTTGACATCTTGCAACAAACTTTTAACTCTATCGACAGTTAACTTCGATTTCGAATTCTCCACAGCCATAAGGAGTGATTGATACTCATTAGGCAACCGAGAAAGCAATAATGATGCCATTAATTCATCACCTACGTCCAGACATGCACTTTGCAATTTCTAATTCAAACTGCTCCAGCTTTAACTGCATCAGCTTCTGTAAAAGCTCCACCTTGCGAGATAAATCATGGATCCCATGCATCCTTTGCATTTACTGAGTTTGCAATATGGTAGCAATTACTCGGCTCCATCATGAGCCTAATCTCCGCCAGTGCCCGTTCATTGCTGTTGCGATCTTTTTCCGTTGAATTTTTGGATAAACCGAATACGATTTTGCATTCTGCTTCCAATAATCGAAATTTTAACGTCCGCGAAGTTTTTCAAAAGAAAAACTGAAAGCACTTGCCGCCATTTTCGTTTAAATAAAATCAATTTTAAATAACTTTACTTTTAGCGAATAGGTCCACAATCTGTTGAGCAGAGACACGAACACGCAGTTTCCTGATGCCAAATTTACATTATTTCATAACATTAAGTTTGTTAAATTTAAGAAATGAAACTGCCCTCGGTGTACTATATGTGTAAATGGGATGTTTTGAGTCTTCTAAATTTCCATAGAAATGAAAACTGATCTGTCAAACTGCTGAAGTAACAGTTTATTGCTTTCAATATATAGCATACAAATTGACATTACTAATTTTGTATCTCCACAGGCAATACATACAGCAATACAGTTAATTGCTGAACATAATGACAGCGACCGACTGCAGCAGCACGACAGTGAACTGAAAATGGCGTTGTGCATCCTACTACATGAACGCATGTACACAAGACCACACAGCTCTCCATTTTGCATGTACACGATTTCGTTGTGGCCATACTAATACCTGGCACTTCAATGAAATTTTAATATTTTGTTCAAAGTGAAATTTTTTATGCAAAAAATAAGTAAATTGGTATATATTTTTGTTTTAAATTATCAATTGTTATTACAAATTATATAATAGTGCTATAATAGATCTATTTTATGCTTTTATTTGTAAAATAACGTCTAGTTTGTTAGAGCTGTGAATAATATTACATTTTCCATATTAGTGCATCATCACTCTCCCTCATCTCTCTACCTTCAATTCTATTATCAACTCTTCTGTGGTCCTACTCTCGTTGGCAAATGTAGGAATATATTGAAGTTAGAGAGAGCGACAACCGTCGGCCTGCAGTCGTGTAGTCGTGCAGCTGTCAAAATAACTGTGTCCATAAGATTGTGTGTATTTTAATATTTGACAGATGTCGTCTGCAGTCTGTCGCCGTCATTGTGTTCAGCATATTAGTATCTAATAGGGGGATTATCTCGCTCTTGCAAGATTGTATGATGACACAAAATGCAAATATCCTATACCGAAATATAGGCCAAACGAGCAGTCATTGCATAATTTAGTTATATATGGACGGCTGATTCGTTAAATTTATTGAGAGTGACTATTGTGAATTATCGTCTCTTCTGCATTTATTCTTAACAAAAAACTGTACCAAATCTTTATAATTTAAGTAGATATTACAAAATCTCTTTAAAACTTACCTTTCTCAACCATTTAATGACGAAATATGTTTTTATGTAAAATGGAAACAAAAACAGGGTTGCACCTATATTTTTACGTGTCTTTGCACGAAAATAACTATGGGTTTTGGTTTGACATATTTTTCAGCCATTGCAAACTACTTTCTGCGGGTGTTTGCTGTTGTCCCATTGCACCAAGAGGAAAATTCTGCAATTCGTGCACAGTGCAAGGGTTTTGCAAGAGCAAGGAATCCCCCTAATAAATGTTTGCCTGACGAGATGCAAATTTTTGTGAAAGATAAAAAAAGAAGAAATATAAGGGTAAATTTTAGAATGGCATCCCACGATTTCGAAGTTAAAATGTTTATGTACAGATAGAGATGGTTCAAATCAAGCAAATATATATACATAATATATGTATTAAATATGTATATGGTTGTCGCTGACTTATGGTTTTGGAGATATTTGCATTTAAAGTTCAAAAATTCAACTATTTAAAATGCGTGTTTCTTCGATCTATGTATAATAAATTTTACACTTATATTTTTAACTTTTATATCCACTAACACACTAATAATTCGTTTCTAACCATTTATTTAATATTAATTTGCATTAAACATAACTTTTATTAAATATTTAAGCGACATCTGTCAAATATTAAAATACACACGTTCTTAGGGTCACAGTTATGTAGTTGTGCAGCTGCCTCAATACCTGTGTCCCTAAGAACGTGTGTATTCTAATATCTGTCGCGCTAATTGGTTCAGCACTTGTGTGAGACAGAAAATCTAAGCTGTGCCGAAAAAAATAAACGAATGGCCGCCTATTGACCGCCTCCCTTGCCGCTGTAACAGCTTCGCCTACAAACTAGCGTAAATATGAGCTTGCATACATATCGACGCAGATTTTTGCGAGTCACGGAATAATATTTTAGAATGGACAAATATTATAAATCGACAACTCCGTTGTTGCCACTTTTCTGACTTCTTTCTGTAAAGAACCATCAGAAAGTTGTTCAATTTATGATTTTTAGCTTTTGCCATCGTCGCAAAAGACGCTTGTAGGCAAATGCATGCTCGGGGAGATGTTATGGCGTCTGTTTTTATGAATGAAGCGAGGTCGCTTGTAGAATTTGCGCCTGCGTTTATGAATGAAATCGTTTTAGTTGTAAAATTTAGCAGATTAATGCGCGCACATGTAATATGTCTAAGTGATAAAATCATGATTTGATTTTCTGAACGCGCACATGCGTATACATATGAGCAAATAATAAGATTAATATGATAGCCGATATATGCATGTATTCATTATTGTTGTGATAAAATCAGTTTCTATTACTACTATTAGTATAGTATATTATGTAAAAATTAATTAAATTATTAAATATTCAAGTCCAAATTTAATGTAAATTATACTCATATCATAATTATTTTTACATGTCAATATGGAAATGCCGACGGCAAAACGCAAAAGCATACATATTTGCATACATTGCGGAAGCAAAAATTGAAGCATGAAAATATCACAATGCTGTTGGGAGTATCATAAGGACACGCCTCTTTTGATAGCCATGGAATCGTTCACAAAGAATTCGTTTCACCGGGAAAAACTGTGAATCAAGTCTACTATTGCCAAGTACTGGAATGATTGCGAAAACAAGTCAACAGGGTGCGCTCAGACATCGCTCGTAACTGGATCCTTCATCACGACAACGCGTCGTGCCACACCGCCTTCAGCGTGTCCCAGTATTTGGCCTCCAAAGGGATCGCCGTGTTGCAACAGCCGCCTTATTCGCCCAACATGCCACCTTGTGACTGGCTTTTGTTTCCTAAAACAAAATCGGTGGTCAAAGGAACCCATTTTGAATCGATTACGGACATCCAGGCGGCCATGACGAGGGTACTCGCGGACATCCCAGTCGAAGCTTTCCAGAAATGTTACGAAGCATGAAAAACACGCTGGAATAGAGGTATAGCTGCCCAAGGAGACTACTTTGAAGGGAATGGCAGAGTTGTAGAAAAATTTTGAAATATACGGTTTTTATGGAATCAGTCTCATTACTTAATTGCCATACCTCGTATATCCGATTTGATATGTAAAGAAAGAGGATGCAGTGTTCAGCTAGAAAAAGGGTTACGTAAGAAATAATGTGTAAAGAAACGAAGAAAGTGTTTAAAGAATTTTACTAAAAGAATAAAAATGTAAAGTATTTGTAAGAAACAAAAAAAAACCAAGGAGAGTGAAAATTAATAATCCAAAAAGAAGAGTTAGAAGAAGAAGCCGATGAAAGGAAATAGTATTATTTAAGAAAAATAGTATTATTTGAGAAAAACTTTCAAAGAGTAAAAAAGGGAATAAGAAGCATTCAAATAACGAAGAAGAAGGACAACTTTTGTATTAAAGTAATTTTAAGAAGAGAAAATATACTTAAAGAACGAAAGAAGAAATAAGAAGTACTTTCAAATAACGAAGAAAAAGGAGAACTTTTGTATTAAAGTAATTTAAAGAAGTGAAAATACACTTAAAGAACGATATAATAAATAAGAAGCATTTTCAAATAACGAAGAAGAAGGACAATTTTTGTAATAAATTTAAAGAAGTGAACATATACTTAAAGAACAAAAGAAGAAATAAGAAGCATTTCCAATTAACAAAAACGAAGAAACAATTTACAGAAAGTTAAAAAGAAGATTGTAGAAAAGAGAAGAAATAAAACGAATTTGTAAAGAAAAGAAATAGAAGTAGTAGTATTTGTAAAAGACAAATAAAAAGTATGTATTAAATGAAAAAAAAAAAAACGAAGTACAGCATTGTAAAAGTAAAAATAATTTGCAAAGAAGAGAAGAATTTTTTTTTGCGGGCGAGGGAGTGGAAAATGCCTTTCGCATCATCGGTGCTATCGTCACAGCAGCAGTATGTGCCACTTGCAAGTCACTAAAAACCCCCCTCTAAAGAACCGTCGCCCACCTTGTTCTGTAGGCTAATGCAACTCTGAGGGCTGCAGTGCGGTACACTCTGGCCACTGCCTTGCGCCGGTTTTCCTTTTTAAGCGCATCTGCTCATATTTTGGCTCCGTATAATAGGATGCTGATTGTCGTCGATCCTATGTTAGCCAGTAATCGGCTAAGTTGAGAAGTGATCTTCGCTGCCTTACGTCGTCTTAACCAATGTTCCACAAGTCTGGGCCTAGAATGGACCCTTGTGTTGCCTATGTCGTGACTACTATCTGTCGTGATCCATCTTGAGTACAGCAACTCGCTGATACTGAGGTAGCTCCGCCCCACAGCCCTGAGGTAGTCGGGTATCTTGAAGTTTTTCGCGAGGGCTCCATCATATCTACCCATCTAGCGCTGTTGAAGGCGTTTCGGACATCTAGAGTTGCCAGCAACACTATTCTTTTGTATTTATACCATATGCGCTGTGCGGCTTCTACGCTTTCTATGACGCATTTTATAGCTCCTATGGTTGAACTGCCGAGTTTAAAACCGTGTTGTCTAGGGGACAGTGCTCCAGCTTCGTTGATAGCCGCTTCGAGTCTGGGTTTAAGTAGAATTTCGTACAGCTTTCCCGCTGTGTCAAGCATGCATAATGGACGGTATGCTGATGGCGAAGTGGAGTCTCCTTTTCCCTTACTGATTAGCACCAGCCGTTGCTTTTTCCAGGGTTCAGGGAATATTCCGGCTTCAAGGCAGGCGTTGTACGTATTCCGTAGTACTCCTGGGCGCTCTGCAGCGATTATATTGAGGACTTCTGCTGGGATCCCGTCTGGGCCGGGTGATTTATTGGCCTTGAGCTTGCCAGTGGCTACTTGCAGCTCTTCAAGAGTGAACTGGGGGATTTGCGCAGTACTTAGAGTTTGTTCTGGATTACTGGCCCTTATTTCGTGAGTGGGGAATAGTGCCTTCACGATATGACCTATTTTGGCAGCGGTTACGTCAGGTGGCTTTGCTCGAGCGCCGAGTGTTTTCATCACTATTTTATACCCTAGCCCCCAGGGTTTTCTGTTTATGTACTCCGTAGTTCCTCCCATTTTTTCTTTTTACTATCGTTGATGGCGTGCTTCAGCTCCTTTTTTGCTGCTTTGTATTGTTCGGCTTCTTGGGGTGCGGCTCCTCTGCGCCTGGATTTCGTGTAGGATCTGCGAAGGCGGAGGCATGTGCGTCTGAGTTGGGCGATATTTTCAGTCCACCAGTGAACTGCTGCCTTACGTTTGCTGTGTGTGCTCGACTGTTGTTTTAAGCGAAATTTCAATCTGAACGGACGTGTATTGATGCGCTCCATAAAAAAAACCTTTCTAAAAAACAAAAATAAACAAATAACAAAAAAGTGCATTAAGTGCAAGTGTTAGGCAATAACGCCGAAAGTGTTAATAAAAACATAAAAAACACAAAAAATTATACCTTTTGTTAACAATAAAAATACTAAAAAAACAAATACATAAGTGCGAAATAAAAAATAAAAGAAGTAAATAATATGAGCGCAGCCTTGTCGAGCCTGCGAATTCAGCTCCTAACAACAAACAAGGCAACGGTGCGAAGGATGAGTAGCAGAGAACAACAATCAACAACGGCCAGCAACAAACGTGACCACACCAACAACTAAGCAGGTACCAGTAAGCACGCAGGCAGCGAAGAATAACATAACGCAAGGTGAGAGTGTACCATTAAAAAAAGGCCAGTCTGTGCAAACTGTCATTGACCGCTGCGTTAATATAAAAAGGAAATTAAGTCCGTCAAAGGCAGCGGTCAATTCTAAAAAATTTCAAATCGGCACACCAAATATGAATACAACGGATGTTTCAAATGGCAACAGATTTGCTATACTAAGCAAGAATTCAGACGACGATGTGAAGGGTACCACTACAGTCGTAAATGTAAAACCCCTTCTAGTTTATTGTGCCCTTGAAAAAAGGAAACAAAGATGAAACAAAAATTTAAACATACACTGAAAAAAGTTTCATGGATATTGTAAAGTACTTCTCAAACAGAATTACTACTCATACCAACTGAAGAGCTCAAAAGGCCTAGTTGCTGTCATAAAAGATATTGAGTCCTCGGTAGACTCTATCGATGTGAAAGAAGCACTGGAAGAAGGTGGTTTTAGCATTAAATCAGTAGTGAATATTTTTAACAGGAACAAAGTCCTACAACCAATGTTCAAAATAGAACGGATGCCAAATTATAATCAACTAAAGAAAAATTAAATACACTCGATTTACAATTTAAAATCGCAGAATTACCGTTGAGGAACCACATAAGAGAAATGGTCCAGTACAATGTACAATCTGCCAAGAGTATGGACACACGAAAGCACCCTACTTTTAAATGTACACTTAAAAAAGAGGATTTAAATAAAAAATTCTACATAATAATACATAATAATTACTACAAAGGTTGCCCCGTATATAAAGATTTGAAATCGAAGTTGTTACAGGGCATTCAAGCACGTCGTAATCAAATGTTACAAACACCCTGTGATGAAATTATAGCAACCTCAGAAAAAAGTTCATATCATATTACTTCTAACAATAATAATATGCAAAGAACCTATGCAAATGTGGTGAAAGGCAACACTGTGCAAATGCAACTGCCGCAAAATTCTACAAATGGAGGTATTGAAACTATGATTATAAATCTTACACAGTGTATGACACGATTTATGTCTACCATGCAAAACATGATCCAAGATTTAATAATATCACAAAATCAAATGCTGCATAATTTATTAAGTAAAAAATTAGCTTACTAAAGCTAAAATTAGAGGTTATCAGATTTATGTCTGAAAGGAGTATAGATGTAATGCTTATTTCGGAAACTCATCTAAAAAATAAAAATAATTTCAATATACCGGGATTTAGACTATATGTTATAAATCTTCCGGATGGAAAAGCGCATGGTGGCACGGCAGTGTTGATTAAAAATCGTGTAAACGACTATGCTCTAGAATCTCATGCTACACGACAGTTACAAGCTACAACAATATCACTAAAAATGGGGGTTGTGACTTAAACCTTACGGTTATATACTGTCCACCTCGTTCTAAAATTACAGAAATCGAATTTAAAGACTTTTTTGGAACACTAGGTCAAAGCTTTCTAGCAGGTGGAGATTATAACGCAAAACACACGTACTGGGGCTCACTTCTTATTAATCCGAAATGACGACAGCTGTATCAAACTGTTATAAATAGGCACAATAACCTTGAAATCTCCTGAGAGAGAAAATACCAGATTTAATTGATTTTGCTGTAATCAAAAATAAAAATATGTAAATCGCTTATAACAGCTGATACATGTATTGATCTATCTTCTGATCACGCTCCGGTAATAATAAAGTTATGTGAAGAACCTATATTCGTTAATCTTAAAGTGGGTCTAACTTCGTATAAAACGAATTGGCTAAAATATAAACAATGCGTCAGTAGCCACATTAATATTGAGTACAAAATAAATACATGAAGAGATATTAATGAAAGCATAAGAGAAATCACTGATATAATAATCAGCGCAGCTGTCTTGGCTATAAGCTGCTTGGTTTCAGAAAAATCTCTAATAGAGAAATAGAAATGCTTGTAAATGAAAAAGGGCGTGCAAGACGTGAATGGCAGATAAATCGTTACCCTTCCACTCAGCTTCAATTAAAATCTGCTGTTTGTAAATTAAAAAAGCGCTTAAACGTGAAGAAGAATTGAACACCGAAATGTATACAAAGAAGCTGTGTCCAAATTCAAACAAGCAAAATTCCCTTTGGAAAGCACAAAAATCCATGAACCCACCAACTGACTCCAACAAGCCTATACGAGACTTGGGTGGAAATTGGGCTCGAAGTGACGAGGAAAAAGCTAATTGCTTTGCAAATCACCTAGTAAAGGTATTTCGACCCAACTCGCCAAAGAACAACTTTAAGCTGTTAATCTTACCCAACACAGCTAAAGGGTCACTCGAGTCCCTTAAGACTTCACCTTCTGAAATTATTGGTGTCATCAAAGAACTTAATCCAAAAAAGTCGCCGGGACATGATAAAATTTCCCCAAAAATGCTAATTGAGTTACCAATTATTGCTGTAGAGGTGCTCTCTTTGCTCTTCATACAGACCAATTAGTCTTCTACCCTGTCTTTCAAAAGTATTAGTACCGTCAATTCGGGTTTCATGCGAAACATGGCACAATAGAGCAAGTAAATAGAATTACTAACAAGATAAGGAAAGCATTTGAGCACAGGGAGTATGGTTCAGCAACATTTCTAGATGTAGTGCAGGCGTTTGATAAGGTGTGGCACGAAGGTCTTTTATATAAGATTAAAAAAAATTCTACCTTTAGAATTGTATAAAACATTGGAATCTTATTTAAAAAATAGAAAATGTATGGTAAAAGTGGTAGACTTAGTATCTGATGAACGACAGATAAGGCCTGGTGTACCCCAGGGCAGTGTTTTAGGCGCAACACTATACATGATTTATACAGCAGATCTTCCAACAGCTAATTATGTATTAACTTCAACTTTTGCGGACGACACAGCTATAGTAAGCCGTAACAAATGCCACATTTTAGCATCAAGAATATTAGCGGAGCATTTAAGTTCTGTCGAAGAATGGCTAGCGAACTGCCGTATAAATGCGAATAAACAGAAGTGTAATCACATTACATTTTCGTTACGACCAAAGATGTGCCCGACAGTAAAAATAAACAATATTTTAGTACCCCTAGCGAACGAAGTAACATATCTTGGTATTCACCTAGATAAAAGGTTCACGTGGAGAAAACACATCTCTAGTAAAATAACATGTATGAAGATTAGAGCTGCAAATTTAAATTGGATTTTAAGTAAAAACTTCAAACTTAGCCTAGACAACAAAGCACTTTTTTATAATGCGGTCATGAAGCCGATTTGGATGTATGGCATTCAACTGTGGGGTACGACCTGTGCAACTAATATTGATCTAATACAAAGGTTCCAATCAAAAATGCTTAGAACAATTACGTTTTCACCATGGTACATGCATAACGAAAATATCCATAAGGACCTTGGTATCCCTATGGTAAAGAAAGAAGTAGAAGACAGCAGAATTAAATACATATCTAAGCTCCGAGATCACCCAAACCCTCTGGCTAACGCTTTGGCACATTCCTGCGATCAAACACGACTTAAAAGAAGAGATATGCCTGCGTATTAAAGAGCGACGTATCACCAAAACAGCTCAATCTCTTGCTTGAGCCTGTCCAGTTTTTAAATAGATTTAAGATTTTATAACTTATTGTTAGGCTTTAAGAAATAGCAGATCCAATAAATAAAAAATAAGTTTAAAAAAAAGGACTGTTTTCTTGATATAAAGGAGGTCTCGCTAGATGGGTTCTGTTCGTCTATTGCGGCGATTAATTTCGATGTGTCTAGTTTCGAAATATTCCACTTTCTTGTTCCACTATTTTTTCTGAGCTGGTAAGCGTTTCTTCCAGTGTTGATCATGAAAGAGATGCTGTGATGATTACTGCCAGTGTAATCCTCCAGGACTTTCCAGTTATTAAGTGAGCCTGACATGCGTTCTGTTGATAGGGTGATGTCTGGTGTGATTTCCTCGCATCCCGGTCTTCTGAACGTAGTTGCATTTCCCGTGTTGAGCACTAATAGACCCAACCGCGCCGGCATTTCTAAAATTCGCTATCCTCTCGAGTCAGTGTTTGGCATACCCCACTCTACGGCTCTGGAGTTTAGGTCTCCGGCGATGATCAATTGACTTTCTATAGTCCTGGCTGTGTCCTCTATATTCTCGAGCTTTTCTTGGAATTCCTGTATACTATCGTTTGGCGTCAAGTAGCAGCTAATTACTGTAAAAAGGTTGCACTCGGCCAGACGAAACCGTTGCCGTTCCCATTGCTTACAGTGGTGGCGTTGCTCCCTGGTGGTAACCATATAGCGGCGGTCGAGCTGCTATCTTCCAGCCATGTACCTCCCTCTTTCTTTTTGTATTGCTCGCTTATGATGATTATCTCATAGTTGTTCTCTATCACCATTTGCGAGAGTAGTGCATCGGCGG
The DNA here is from genome assembly GCA_027475135.1 of Bactrocera correcta. Taxonomy (NCBI): domain Eukaryota; kingdom Metazoa; phylum Arthropoda; class Insecta; order Diptera; family Tephritidae; genus Bactrocera; species Bactrocera correcta. The sequence continues at coordinate 41,971,431 of CM050322.1, read as the reverse complement.
CCTTGCATCTATGCATGTTGGCTTGTAGGATCTTTATCTGTTCCAGTAGTTCCTATATACCATTTTGCGGAGCCGGGGATGTGATCGGCTTTTTCGTGTTTAGCCTCTCCGTAAAGGCAGCATGAAGAAGGCTTTGTGCACTCGATCAATTTGTGCCCTGGTTGGCCGAATTTTATGCAGACACCTTGCCCTCTTCTATCGGGCCCTTTCCAGTCCCAGGATTAGTGCCCTGGTCCAAAGCAGCGGAAGCACCTTTTGGGGGTTTCCTTTAGCTGTAGTCTGCAATTAACCCAGCCACTTGTGCGCGTGCCTTTCGCATCAGTGTGTCTGGCCTAACCTGGTCCAGCGTTATGTATACCCTTACCTGCTCTATTGTGTTAGGAGCTGTTATATTAATAAATAAGTTTTCAGTGGGGTCCTGTAGCGCTTCTTTGTCAGCCGCTGCTACTTCCTCTTTTTTTGTGAGCGAGTCGAGGTCTCTGATCTCTATGGTAGCCTTAGTTTTAAGGTCAGCCACCGTTGCAGTCTCTTTAAGAGTGGACTTAAGTGCCTCACAGAAGCTGACCTTTGTGGATGTTCCTTCTCTAGCTTTAGTAATAGGGCCCCGGCTCTTGTTTTGCGGATGCCCTTGATCTTAACCTCTGCTTCTTTAAGATCTACCTTACTACGGATATTCTTAGGGACTTTGGCGTAGCTATATCCTATTATTTCCCTTCTGACTTGCAGCTATGTTGCTGACTTGTTGCCTCTTGTTTCCGTTTTTGGGTGCTTCTTCACTCGTTCCTTCGTTTACCTGGGTCTTTCTGGGTTTTTTTAGGTAAAACTGTTTGCCACTGGCCGCCGTTTAGTGTGTCGTGGTCACACTGCTACTCGCGGCTCCACAGGGCTTGTCGCACGGCGCTTCGTGGTTTCTGACTCGGGGGTCGTGATGCGTCTGCTTAGATGTGCTCGCCTTTTTTCGTTTTCTGCAGTGAGCCAGTTTCTACGATAGCTATTTATGACGTCGAAGAGTTCGTCTAGCTGTGCCGTTCCATTCTTGACGTCATTGCTGAAGTACTTTTGTTTTGTCATCGCCAACTTCATTTTTTGCACTATACCCTTGAATTTTCTAGATATTCCTCTTCTACTCGTCTCATTTGGGTGATGTACTCTTGTTTCGGCGAGTTTTGAGTTCCTGCTTTAGTGACAGCTGGCGTGCTCTTCCCTTCTTCTTACGCTTTTTGTGTGACCGGAGACTCCCTTGAGGGTGTCTTTTCTCAATTTTTGTCTGGCTGTTTTGGAGTGGACATGAGTACGGGGGATCTAAGTACCCTGCTGCTTCTACGGAAGACTGTCCCGTATTCCTCTTCTGGACCATCTTTGTTCTGTTGTTCTTTCTGTTGGGTTCTTTGTTGTTGTTGCGGTGTGTTAATTTTTCTAATGGGTCTCCGCTTCAAGCCGCTATCTCCGCACGTTGTAACAGTCCCCCTTATTGAATCCCGTGGTTATCTGTGCAAGCAGGAAGGCCACGCGAGGGTTGACACAAGTCCTTATGGGAGCTTATGTTCAGAGCCTGGTTCGGGCACGAATCAGGAGCTCGTCTCAACTGAACCTGTACGACCGAAGAAATTTTGGCGACGTGCATTGAACGTCCTTGAAGACCTGCCATGGGTTTAACGAGACGGAGGTGAGAGCAGTATTAGCCTGCCAACCATTTCGATAAGATGTCCCTCCTATCTACTGAGGTGACAGAATACTGCCCACCCCAACCCTTTGTCAGTCTGATCCGTATCGGGTTTCCAGTACACCATAATCAGAAATTTACCGGTCTCAATTTTGATGGGCTCTTGCACAGGGTTTTTCGTCGTTTTCTGCTCCCTCGTCGCTTTGTTGCCTCCCTCTCTTAGGTAGGTTCTCCCCCTGTGCAACCCCGGTGGGGGTTGTGGACGCTTATTATATATATGTATATATATATAATAAACATATAAATATAATACTATATATATTACTATTCGCAGCTAACCCCGGTAGTAGCCCTTGAATTAGGTATATTGAAAGATTAATTAAAAAGTTAATCTAAATACTATAAGATAATTTTATATTGCTAACATTATGTGTACTATATGTTATTACTAAAATGAAACTAAACGAAATAATGACTTTAACTGTTACCGGAGAAGTTAAGGGAATTGGGTACTTTGATTACAAACACTATGACTTGTCCGAAAATAAAGCTAGTGACGAAGAGTTCAACCACTCGAAGACGTAAGTGGAACCACCAACTTTCAGTTCTCACCGTTTATCGTGCAACAATAACAGTTTACTTTAAAAGATTTAGGAGATTGTGTTAATGTTTTTTCTGGAGAAGGGTCCGTAGATATTCGAAGGTGGGTAAAAGAATTTCAAACCAAAGCTGAAATCGTTAAATGGAGTGACCTTCAAAGATTGGTTTATTGCAAACAGCTTCTTCGTGGTGCCACTAAACTTTTTGTTAGGTGTCAGAATAATTTAAGTAGTTGGGAAGCTCTGACTCTACCATTAATTAATGAGTTTGGTTGCAAACTATCTTCTGCAGATGTACATAGGTTGTTGAAAAATCGCCGAAAACAAACAAACGAAACTTTTCGGGAATACCTGAATCATCTCATGGATGATGCAAACAGCATAGTCTAGACGAAGAAAGCATTATAGATTATTTCATAGAAAGGGTTCCGGATACCAAGTTCAATAATTCAAGCTAAGAATATAGAGGAACTAAAAGAGCAAATCAAAATTTACGAAAAGATACGAAAATACAATTCAGGGATAGGAATAATGATACTTCCTCTAATAAGACAAAAGAATATTTAAAGGTAAAAGATGTTTGAAGTACGGGGACAAATTCCAGGCAGCAGCTCAATGTCCACAAAAACGATATAAATGTTTTAAATGTAATGAAATGGGGCATCGTTCGTTTGAGTGCAAAATAAAAACAAAGCCGTTGGAAGTGAATTATCCGGCGTATGAGTTTGAGGTACTGGCAACCATACAGGTTAAAGAAATGGAGAATGTACCTATTAGGTTTACACTTCAAAATTGTGACAGATTGTAACGCGTTCACGATGACTCTTAAGAAAAACGACGTACCGTCAAAAATTGCGAGGTGGGCATTGTTTCTTCAGGACTTAAACTATGAATTCGAGGATCTAGAATGGTCCACGTTGAATTGACGCTTCAAGTAGGGTGTATTGCTTAATGCTAGAAGATTCTTTAAAGTTTCGGCTAAAGCAAGCTCAATTGAATGACGAATGGTACCTTTGTCCATTTGTAAAATGTATCTTTGTCCATACGTAAGGTTCTGGAAAAAGACGAATATGAAGACTTTTATCTAAAGTTTGACATTCTTTTTAAAAATCATGCAAATGAATTAATTGTAGTACCGAAGCTAATGAAGAATGAAATCATTAAGTTTGTGAACAGTCAAAAGCATTTCCCTATATAGAAAACTCAGTACCTGTTAGAAAAGTCGTATTATATTTCCCAAGTCAAGGGTAAAGTTTGTCTGATAGTCCGAAGCTGTACTGAGTGCATTGTCAGGAAAGAAAGAGGGATTCCTGAGCAACATAGATACCGAAGATGTACCATTAGGTACATATCACATTGATCACATAGGGCCACTAAAAACGACCAGTAAGTTGTACAATTATATATTGGTGGTGGAGGATGCGTTCAGTAAATTTGTGTAGTTGTACCCTACAAAAAATACAGGAGTAGATAAACTCACAAAGGCATTCGGTAACCCAAGACTTACTATGTTTGATTGGGGGACTTACATCAAATTTGTTTAGAGAATATTGTCAAAAGGAGAATATTCAATATTTACTAATAATTGTTTTTAAAAATTCAGGAAAAAAACCGGGGACATATAATTCACGTCGTCAGAGAGAAAAAAAAAAACAGTTTGGTTGAAACTAAAACGAAAGTTTTTAGGAGCGTGTAGGGTCGTGAAGAAGCTTAACCGTGGTAGATATGAAGTAGAAAAGGTGGGGGAGATCGAAGGGCCGAAAAAGACTTCGACTGTCTCAGAATATATGAAGACATGGATTCAACCATTCGAGACAAATGAAAACAGTATAGCCGAATGTAGTGCCGAGTGTAGGATGAACACAAAATACTATGTTACTAAACACGACGAAGAAGAAATACCATGTTACTGAACACGACGAAGACGAAATACTATAGTATGTTACTGAACACGATAAAGAAAAGTCCTAAGAAGCGATATAACGATGGCGGACAAAAAAGATTCATTCTAGAACCGACTTTATTTAGCGGATGGTTAGTCTGTAGTTTGCACAAAATCGGTTGAGAGGTTTTTAAGTTATCACATTTTTGGTAACAATTGCATTCAATATACATAGATAGGTACCATATCTATGTGTATAAAAAGTTTGGCCAATTCTTGTTGTACTTTCATAACTTACGAACGGAATCAACTACACAAACCAAATTTTTAAGCTTTCCAAACCAAATCTCTAGGCTTCGAATGAATTCAATATACATATATGCTTTATCTTTAGTTATAAAAAGTAATATCACTTTTAGTTGTAATTTTATAACTTTCCACTATCTGGTAGCTTGTCAGTGTGAAACTTGAGAGCGTTTTTTCAGTTATCATATTTTTTCTAACAAATGAATTCAATATACATGGATGCTATATACATGTATGTCTAATATATAAAATTTCCATGTCACAATGTTAGTTGCCGTACTCCTCCGAAACGGCTTTACCGATTTTTACCCAATCTTATATGCGTATTCAGTAAGTCTGAGAATCAGTTACTATCTATTTTCCGTACCGTTAAGAGTCGGAAAATTGGACAACTCCAAAAATTAACTTTTTGCTATAATATGTTTTTTTTTGTTTTTTTTTTAGTTTCAATATTTTGATTTGTAAATTATTTGTATCGTTCAATTTCAGTCGCTTGCTTTTTATTTCCGGCTATTCAAAAGAAAATTTATTGAATTGTGCTGGACACAAATTGATCAATTACAGATTGAAATTTGCTACGAAGTCACGAAGAGAGCGCGGCAATATCGGTCGGCGTTCGTTTTGCCATCAACGTATGGCAGCCCAAGACACATGAACGAGTACTCCCAGGATGCGCTGACATACAAGGTCTGTCGCAATAAAAACAGAACAGACAGGCAGACCTTGTACGTGTGAAATTATGGATCGCTGTCAATCAGCATGCGATCATCACGACGTTACAGTACGACTTTCGAGCAACAGCTACTATGTCTGATGGCCTTTATCTTGAAGCAACGTATATGTAGTGCCGTCAGATGCAAGATGGATTCTGTTGAGTAGCAACAGAGAGGTTTGCCACACCCACATATTCTTCTTTGGATGGTGGATGAAGTTCTTCTTCTTTTTAATTGGCGTAGACACCGCTTACGCGATTATAGCCGAGTTAACAACCGCCAAACGAAGCCAGGTCCTTCTCCACTTGGTCCTTCCAACGGAGTGGAGGTCTTCCTCTTTCTCTGATTCTCCCGGCGGTTACTGCGTCGAATACTTTCAGAGCCGGAGTGTTTTCATCCATCCGGACAACATGACCTAGCCAGCGTAGCCGCTGTCTTTTAATTCGCTGAACTAAGTCAATGTCATCGTATATCTCGTACAGCTCATCTTTCCATCGAATGCGATATTCGCCGTGGCCAACGCGCAAAGGACCATAAATTTTTCGCAGAACTTTTCTCTCGAAAAATCGCAACGGCGACTCTGTGACATTGTCCAAGCCTCTGCACCATATAGCAGGAGCGAATTATTGAGTTTGGCTTTTGTTTGTCGAGAGAGGACTTTGCTTCTCAATTACGTACTCAGTCCAAAGTAGCACCTGTTGGCAAGAGTTATCCTGCGTTGGATTTCTAGGCTGACATTGTTGGTGGCGTTTACGTTAGTTCCAAGGCAGACGAAATTATCTACAACTTCACAGTTATGACTGTCAACAGTGACGTGAGTGCCAAGTCGCGAGTGCGACGACTGTTTGTTTGATGACAGGAGATATTTCGTCATGCCCTCGTTCACTTCCAGACTCATTTGTTTTGCTTCCTTGTCCAGTCTGGAGAAAGCAGAACTAACGGCGCGGGTGTTGAGGCCGATGATATCATATCATCGGCACACGCCAGCAGTTGTACGCTCTTATAGAAGATGGTACCTTCTCTATTTAGTTCTGCAGCTCGAATTATTTTCTCCAGAAGCAGATTGAAGAAGTCGCACGATTGGGAGTCGCTTTGTCTGAAACCTCGTTTGGTATCGAACGGCTCGGTGAGGTCCTTCCCGATTCTGATAGAGCTTTTAGTGTTGTTCAACGTCAGTTTACACAGCCGGATTAGTTTTGCGGGGATACCAAATTCAGACATCGCGGTATAGAGGCAGCTGCTTTTCGTGCTGTCGAAAGCAGCTTTGAAATCGACGAAGAGGTGGTGTGTGTCGATTCTCCTTTCACGAGTCTTTTCCAAGATTTGGCGCATGGTGAATATCTGGTCGTCTGTTGATTTTCCAGGTCTAAAGCCACACTGATATGGTCCAATCATTTTGTTTTTCACACAATGTTCTCCTGGCGTTGTGCGTTCTCTGCCATTCAGTAGGCTGGAGAAGTGTCCCCTCCATAATTTAAGTATGCTCTGGGCATCGGTGACTAGATCACCTTTGTGGCTTCTGCAAGAGTATGCTCCGGTCTTGAAACCTTTTCGAGCATTACCGCTATCGGCTAGCTTATCAAGCTCTTCGTACTCACGCATTTCGACCTTTTCCTTTTTCTGTCTGCAAATGCGACTCGCTTCCTTCTTCAACTCTCGGTATCTATTTCACAACGCACGTGTTGTGGTCGATCGTAATGTTGCGAGGTAGGTTTTCTCTCCGCTGCGACACGGCGCTCCTAGTCGTACCAGCTGTTTGTTGCACTTTTCGAAAACCAATGGTTTCGGTTGTAGCTGTACGTAAGGAGTTTGAAATGCCATCCCACAGATCCGAGTTGTTGACGATGGCTCTCAGAGAACAGGAGTGCAAGCCGAGTAGAAAATCGTTCGGCTGTCTGTTGTGATCTCCATGACGAACGTTACTTGTGTTTGCGAGCGTCCGTTTCTTGCTGCACAGAGATTCGCACCCACAATCTTGGCTGCAACAAGATGGTCGAAGAGAGTCGATGTTAGGACCTCGGAGCGCACGCACATCAATAACACTGGAGACGTGTCTTCCGTCTATCACAACATTATTTATGAATCTTCTTATGCTGGAATCTAGTACTACAGAAGCACTCATAAAAGGCATCTTTGGTCATATCATCCTTCTCTTCCATCGGGGCGTGGGCGCAAATCAGCGATATGTTGAAGAACCTCGCTTTGATGCGGATTGTGGCTAGACGTTCATTCACCGTAGTGAATGATAGTACTTCGCGACGGAGTTTCTCTCCCACCACAAATCCTTTCAAATTAAGGGACCGGACATTCCAGGTGCATGCCCTCAATTCATAGTCCTTATTTCGTTTTCCATGGTCCCTCATCCGAAGCTGATTTTTACTATTCATTAGCGGTGTTATTTTACGTGGCGGGATGTTCGGATAATTGGTCAAAGACCGGAAGTCGTGAGTCATACTTGTATGTAAAATAAACGTTTCTGGCCACTCTCAAGTGTATGGGAATTTTCCTCACTTGCATGAACTTCTATACATGACTCTATCAGCCATTAATATTTACATATTCAAAATAGAAATTGTCTACATTATTACAAAGTGCTTGTTATAAAAAAGCACAAAATAGAGAATACATATCTCACCAAATAAAAGCGGAAAAAAACAAAAACAAAAACCAAAAGGGCGCGAACTAAGTTAAAATAACTAAAACTAACTAAAAAACAAACACACTTGCTATATAATAAAGTTACGGGCGCGATTTCTAAAAATAATAGAAAAAAATGAAGAAAAGCAGATAAGAGAAGGTGCAGAGAACGTATATTTATAGAGAAGGTCCAACAACGGACAAGCGTGTAAACTGTCAAAAGCTAACAAAATGCGATGGGTGCATTTCACCACATCTAGCTAAGAAGGAGAAATTTTTAACAGTGGCGCGTGAACAGAGCTGAGAATTAATTGAAAATTATGCTCAGAAACATACATTGCTATTGCAGACGTACATATGTATGTATGTTGGCCTATTGCTTATATTTTTATATGCTTACATGCCAATATATTAATTGATATGATTATCATTTTGCGAATTTTTATGAATGCATTCAAAACTGATATGCTATTTATGCTATTTTCGAAATATACATACATATATTCGTAGTTAATGTGTGAAAAACAGTTAATTTTTAAATTTTTAAATATTTCTTATATTTGGTAATATAATATAATTTCATATATGAATATGTTTGTATATATGCGATATTATATATATATATATATATATATATATATGTATACGAGATCCTAAAAACTTATATATTACAATTACATACATATATTGTATGTAAATTACATTTATTCATTTAAATTTTCATAACCATCTACATATTAGCACATAATTACATACATATGTATGTACATAAGTATAATTCAAATTCAAATCGTGATGTTATCATTTATCATTTATCAGTAAAAAATGTGCGCGCACTGCTCTATATGTATGTATGTACATGCATATGTAAACGACATTGCCGAACAAATAATGTATACACAAACCAACATTCAAATATGTGTACGCATGTAAATATGTGCGAATGACATTCCCACACAAATAACGCATACACAACATACATACTTACATGCGTTCACATGTAGATATGTCAGTCGCAAAAATTACGAATGTTGTTCTACAAAAATAACAATGGTTTCAAATATCATCAGCAGCGTCATAAGTCAATAAGGCAGCCAAACAGTCGATGCCCAAATTTGTAGAAAAACGCCTAACAACAATATTTTCATTCATGAACGCAAGCGCACTTTCAACAGGCAAACTTGCTTCATTCATAAAAACAAACACCATTACATCTCCCCGAGCATGTCTTTGCCTACAAGCGTCTTTTCGCGACGATGGCAAAAGCTAAAAATCATAAATTGAACAACTTCTGATATTTTGCTAGAAGGGAAAAGTGTCAACCCCGCAAACTCGCAAAACACAAAGAAGTGACAAAAATGGCAACATACTGTTGTCGATTTATAATATTTGTCAATTCTAAAATATTTTTCCATGGCTCGCAAAAATCTTCGTCGATATGTATGCAGACTCAATCGTATATATTCATACATATTTACGCAAGTTTGTAGGCAAAGCTGTTAGAGCGGCAAGGGTAGCGGTGACAATAGGCGATCGTTTGCTTATTTTTTCGGCACAGCTCGGATTTTGTACCAACAACACAATGCTGTGTCGACAGATTGACTCGTTGACATGAAAGCAAAAAACGCGCTTCGCCATTGGTTGTCCGTGTCAACGGAGATTTCGCATGAAGCATTGAGTGTACATATTTACATACATATGTAAGTCTAGACAAATTTACAAACATTATGCGTATGGTCTTTTTATATTTGTTTACATACAAACATAATTATATATGGGCAAATGTGCGACCGCTTGGTCTTTTAACATGGATATCGAAAAGTTTATTGACCAAAGCAAATATTTATTTAAATATATTATATAATATGCATATGTATGTCGTACCAAACCTATATAAAATGCATATAGGTAGTAACACAAATTTTATCGAATTACTATATACATATGTATATGTATTTGCAAAGAATTTATGGAATTCATCATAAAATAGCTCATACTTATGTGCTTTCATAACAAATACATACATTTGTATGTATATGTATATCGATCCATAAATTATATGCAGCATCGTTTGCGCATAGTAAAAAAGGGAATCTGTAAGCGTACATTCCTTAACATTGGAATTATCATTATTTTTCTCAATGAACACTGAAAATGCTCAATTCTGCTATTTTCGTGTCCCCTTATATTAAGTGGTGAAATGCGCTAATAATTTTCTGTGGTGAAATGCACTCATCCAAAACAGTAAATATCCCAAAATTGAAATATCCCTAAATTTTTGACAGCGTGAACCTTCTCTATAGATATACGTTCTCTGGAAGGTGGAATAACCAGCTGGCATCCAACGAAGAGTTATATCTATATAAATAAAAATGAATCGTCAAAATGTATGTACGCTCATAACTTTCATACGACTGAACCAAATTTGATAATTCTTTTTTTTAAGTCTTCGTTGAGGTTCAGAGATGGTTTCTGCGGAGAAAAAATTTAGAATAATTGCCGGAAAACCCCTTAAAACAGCCCTTTTCTTTTTCTCATACAAACGAATGAATGTTTGTCCATTAGTAACGCTAAGAGAACGGCTGAACCAATATTGATGAAATTTTAAGAGGTTGTTCGTTGTGGATCAAGGAAGGTTTAGAAAACAGCCCTTTTCTTTTTCTCATACAAACGAATGAATGTTTGTCCGTTAGTAACGCTAAGAGAACGGCTGAACCAATATTGATGAAATTTTAAGAGGTTGTTCGTTGTGGATCAAGGAAGGTTTAGAAATAAAAATATCTTATACTTTTCATGAAAAGTCAGCAAATTGGATAATTCCAAAAAGTAACTTTATTTCATAAACATTTTTTTTCTCAATTTTTGTTTGTTTTGTTTTTCAATATTTTGATTTGAAAATTATTTGAATAGTTCAATTTCGGTCGCTTGTTTTTTTATTCCGGCTATTCAAAAGAAAAATTATTGAAAATATTCGGTGAAAACTTTACGTGTGTTTCACACAAAGAGGTCAATTGCAGATTAAAATTTGTTACGAAGCCACCAAGAGGTCGCCCTAATATCGGTCGGCAAGGCAAGAAGTTCTCCCAAGATGCGGTGACATACGTGCGGAATTATGGATCGCGGTTAATCAGCAAGCGATCGTCACGATGTCAAACAACTGTTACGATGTTTGATTGACTTTATCTTGAAGCAACGTATATGTGGTGCTGTTGGATGCTAGATGTACTCTGTTGAGTGGCAAAATATAGGTTTTCCGCACGCACACATTCTTCTTTGGATGATGGTTACACCAGATCAAATTGATGAAATCATTTCTTCGGAAATTCCCGATGTAGAGAAAGATCCAGTATTATATGAAGTGGTGGAAACCAATATGGTGCATGGACCTTGCGGACACTACAATCCCTTTTCGTTTTGTATGTCTGACAATAAGTGCACGAAACACTATCCACGTGCTTTTCTTTCGGAAACACAAACTGGAAATGATGGATATCAACTCTATCGGCGTCGCTCACCAGACGACAATGGCAGAACATTCATCATTCAACTTAGAAAAGTGAATATCGAAATTGACAACACATTGATCGTACTATATTCACCATTATTGTTTAATTCATATTCAAAACTCATATCAGTGTTTAGTATTGCAGTTTGGTGAAATCGATAAAATACGTTTGAAAGTACGTCACCAAAAGAAGCAACATGGCGGTTATTGGTCTTAAACGATACGGTCGATACGTGAACTGCAATAAAGCGCTTTGTAAGATATTTACTTTAGCAATTCATGAACGTTTTCCGACTGTTGTGCGTCTCGAAGTTAATTTGGAGAATGGCCAAAGAGTGTATTTCAAACCAGAGAATACATCGCCAGCAACAAAATTAACATTTACGAGTTTTTTCTCAACTTTCTTCAGTCATCTGTTTGTGAGAACATTGCTCTATTCGGAAATACCTTGATATTATGCATGGAATGCATCGTCGAAGAAATAGTTACGCAAAATGCAAGGCCAACCAGTAGATTGACATCCATTTGTCTTATCAACTAGTGGATTAGGACGATTTAATACAATCCACCCGAAAAACTACGATTGTTTCTACCTTGGGTTGCTATTGATAAATGTACGCGGTTCAACTTTATTTGAGTCATTGTGTACTGTGAATGGTTCGATGTGTGCAAGTTTTGGAGAAGTAAACCAGCAATTACAATTCCTGGAACACGTTAATCACTGCAATGAAAATGAAGTTCGCATACTTTTCGCGATAATCATTTCGACATATCAGCCTTTAAATCCGCGTCTATTATGCAATACGAACAAAAATGAAAGTGCCGAAGACAGTTTACATCGTCTTCGCTAAAAATTGGTAATGGTACAATTTCGGTTGATACTTCCGGACATTGGCCAAATTATCGTAACTACGATTCTTTAAGTGCACGCGCAATGTTAGCTGCCAAAAATACCGATGTTGCTGACTTAAACTGGAAGTTTCAAAGTCAAATTCCGGGAGACTTACGCTCATAAAAATCGATCGATCGTCTTGACAATGAAGACGACGCCGTGAATTATCCAGTGGTATTTCTAAAATCTTTGGACAGGCTTGGTATGCCACCGCATCATTTGCGTCTCAAAGTTGGATCCGTCGTTATTATGATTCGCAATCTTCATGCGCCGAAACTGTGTAATGGAACCCGACTGATTGTGACGCACCTATCGAATACAAGGGGGGGAATGCTTGATTCTACGAGTTCCTATGAGTTCTAACGATTTCCCATTTCAGTTCAAACGTATTCCGTTTCCAGTGAAAATTGTATTTGAGATGACAATCAACAGGACCTAAAGATAGTCGCATAGTGTGAGGCATAAATTTGGAAATGCTATGTTTTCACACGGCCGTGGCGTACTCACGGGTTGGAAAACCATCTTTTCTCTAAACCTTAACAGAAACCCAAAAATGTTGTTTATAAAGCTGCGTTACATTGAAAACAAAAAAAAAAAAAAACCAAAAATTAAATGATGAATTTAACTTTCTTTTAATTTCAAAATACATAATTTCACGCAGGACAACAGCTGCGGGGTCAGCTAGTGTAAAATAATTATATTATAAAACAACGGTACAACCCAAAAACCCCTAAGGGAAATCAAAGTGAGTATATATTATGTCTACTCGTATGAATGCTAGTAACTACGGTTGCATATAAAACCGCTTAAGCATTAAGCAACATTTTATTAAAACGGATATAAAATACTACGGTATAAATTAAAAAACCGATATTAAAAAGAAACATTGGTATTATATGGCCTACGCATACTTACCTTCGTTTATGCAAACACTCAACAAATAGAGAATATTATAATAACTCAGTATTCAAGTATTTACCTGTAAATTTTCCGGCATTAGTCCCTCTGCTTCTTAAAGCAATAGGCTGGATTGCTCAAATTAAGCAATAGGGGCAATAAAAAAATTTTAAGGAAGCATCAAAGAGAGAGATAATTAAACATACATTTATAAAAATATCATTGTTAATATACATTAATACACATTAAAGCAATAGGCTGGATTGCTCAAATTAAGCAATAGGGGCAATAAAAAAATTTTAAGGAAGCATCAAAGAGAGAGATAATTAAACATACATTTATAAAAATATCATTGTTAATATACATTAATACACATACCTCGAATTATTTATATACATATATGCTTACAAATAAGTGCAGCAGTTAAATATCTGCATATTACAATTTTCATCTTCTTCGGTTTATTCGCACCGCCAAAATTAAATTTCCCGACATACATACATACATATGGCATACATGCGGCCTATTGTTATACGAGTATTTACAAACTTCTAATGCTATGTTCGGACCGACAGCGAAAACATGTTTTCGTGGGAAAAAGTGGTTTTCGCACGAAAACTTGTGTTTTCGTCCATGTAAAATCTGTCAAACGAAAACACAGTTTTCGCTGAAAACTGCTTGAAAACTTACATTCCACTCATAATAATCGGTGCCTGCTCTAGATTAATCGATTTTTTTGGAAGACATATTTTGCCGGCCCTAAATTGTCACATGATATTTGTTTACATTCCATATACAAATACAGCTGCTCACTGTTAAGGGCATTCTCTTGTTCTTGCAAAACCCTTGCACGGTGCACTAATTGCAGAATTTTCTTCTTGGTGCAACGGCACAACAAACACACCCAAAAATTTATTTGCAATGGCTGTAAAATATGTCAGACCAAAACCCATATTTATTTTCGTGCCGTCATATGTCACTAGATTCGCAATGGGTGCTGTCTTGGCCTTACATATTTCGGTATAGGATTTTTGCATTTTGTGTCAACTTGAAAGAGTCTGAGAATTTCCGTATTGATAGTTGTCAGTGAAAACTCAGCGAAAACACAAATTGTCGGTCCGAACGACTTACGTTCCACAACATACAAATGTGTTTTCAAAATGTTTTCAATGTCGGTCCGAACATAGCATAAGCATATATCCCACACATACAGGGATGGCAACGATTAATCATTTGATTAAATTGATCGATTAATTTCATCAATTTACGATTTAATTGCATCGTAACACCTTTTCTAATTACTCGACTATGACTCGAGTAATTGCAAAATAATCGCAAACAGCATTTTGAAATTGAATACATTTCATGTTCATCTAAGTTAGCGTACGAGGGTCGAAATTGGTCGCATCAGTCATTAACAGGGATGGGCACCATCACAATCAAACAAGCATCACAAAATGAGATTGTGTTAGTGCGCTTACTGTGGAACCAAGCGTACCAGCAACCAAAAATAATCAGTCTGCTTGCAGATGTCGAACGAGTAGGTCTATGTCGCACGAAGCCCCAATGCTACGAATACGTATGTCTATACATATGCACATTTTTAAGAATATGTGCATAAACCATTGAATATAAAATATAATTATTTTTCATTTCAAGTAAGAATAAAATTTAAGTTATTAGTTAATTATAAATTAGTAATCTAATTCATTTAAAAACTTAAAAATAAATTAAATTTGTATATGAAAAGAAAATATAAATCTATATTTGAATTCATCGAATATTTTAAATATATAACGAAACTTCAATAAAGTTAAAGCTATTAGAAAATGAAAGCTATTATAATGTGAAATTTTATGAATACACATTTCAAGAGGTCAGTTAATTTCAAACAATTATCCGAGTGTCAAAAAAAAAAAAAAAGAGTTCAATCTGTAATAAATTTAAGAAGGTCGTCATAATTTATATCAAAATTTGCTACCTTTATTCTAAGCAGGTCTTCTAAATGTTTGTCTGAAAGCCTTGTTCTATAGGAATTCTTTATGTATACCATAGCAGAAAACGCAGATTCGCAAATATATGTGGTTCCAAACATTGAGTACAACTTATAAATTTCGTTTTTTAAAATAGGATATTTATTTTCATCAATATTTTTCCAAAATTGAATACCACGGTCTAAAGGAAGGTTGATATCATTCTGAAGTTGACTGAGCTCTTTGTGTAAATGTTCGTCGGGTAACTGTTCGACGGGACAAAGGAATATCATTGATATTTCTTGCTAATTCGATTCCAGTTTCCCCAAAACAATGAAGCACCGCTATTGCCATTTCTTTAAAAAAAGTCCCATCCTCTAAGGGTCTTCCTTTCTTTGCTAATGCGTAGCTTACAATACACGATGCTTTTAAAAATGCCGAATTTAAATCATAACTTGGTTCATTAACGTTTGCGTTAATTAAAAATACGTGTTTTAATTCAAAGAATTTTATTAATTTTTCTTCGTTATTTAAATTATTTATTTCTTTGTGAAAGATTATAAAATGTCTTTTTAAATTTTGCTTAAATACAAAATTTAAAACTTTTTGACATAACAAGCACTGCGGCTTCCCAGAATTATTCAAAAGAAAAAAAATTCAAATTCCCACTCTGTCTGAAACGTTTTTTGGTCTTCCATGTTTATACTCGCATATGTGTTCATTTATATAAGGCATACAACTCGTGCGCATCAACCTGCTCAGTTCAACTTCTGATTGCAGACCTCAGTATATACAGTAGACAACCTTTGCTTTGTTTACATACTTATACTCACCTCTATCAAATCTTAGGGTTTTGTGTAACACTTTTTTTGCTACTTTCATGGTATTCAGGGTGTTGTGTTAGCATTTGAGCTACATATAAATTTTAAATTTTGATGATCACCACTTTAAAATATATTAAATAATGCAAGTGTTTACGTTATTTAAGTGATTATATTGAATTACTTTGAATATTTGTTCAATTTTATTGGGATATTACTTGTTGTTTAATGTTAAATCAGTTGTTTTTTTGTGTGCAATTTTAAAACACGCTTCAAGTATTTCTATATTTTTGCATGCAGTAGGATGCAATCCTGGGTGGTAATTTGTCGTTTGACATATGTATACAAAGTGACAATAAGAAAAACACCAATTGCAAAGTGATTTATTATATTTAGTGTTTTTTTTATAATATATATTTTGTATAAGTGTTTTTGCTGAAAAGCAAGATAAAGGTAAGGTCTATAAATATATCAGAAATATGTTGAAGTTTTTAATAAGTTTGTGTTTACAGAAGAATGCCGAAATCATGTGTATGTAGATGTGCAGGCGCTGAATCCTTTTACAAATTCCCATCGGAACGAGAACTAGCAAGGTATGAATTTATTTTGGAATATGTGTTAGATATTTTAGTAATACTTGGGTGAATTTATATATATATAACATTCATCAAATATTTAAGGAGCTATACCAGTGTTACGAATGGAAAGTTAGGCGAATTTCGTGATTTTTTTTTTAAATACTCCATCGAATATTTCGAAGTTCTTTGGACAGAATAAGGTACATTTTCGGCTATATTTGAAGTTTTTTTTTACAAAAATATTTAAAAATTGCCCAAGTCTTTAGCAATACAGTTGCTAGCGCAATGTTAGCCATGTATACAACGGGTCACTTAAATACATCTCAGTCCCAAACTTTTTTAAATACCGCGGAGTTTGTATTGTTTTTCGACCAACTCTTCAATATTTTTAATAGTAAATACCTCGGAACATTAAAAAAATATGGTGAGCCCTTTTCGGGCAGCTTAGATCAAATGAATTTTTTAGTAGAAGCCGAAGAAGCACTTAACTCTATCACTGTTTGTGATATGTTTGGTCGAGATATCACAAATACATTTTCATTCATTAGAGGTTGGCTTCTTAACATTCGCAGTTTAAGACGATTGTGGCGCATATTGTCCAGGGAGGGATTTGAATATATTAAGACAAGAAGACTTTGCCAAGACGAACTGGAACACTACTTCGGACAGATTAGGAAAGGGGGAGGATTAAACGCCAGAACAACTCCTTCTATGTTTTCTGTCCTTTTCCGCCAATCTTGGGGCCTTAGACATGTCATATTTGTGACACGTGGCAATTGTGAATCTCTGCAGGGTAGAGATTTAGAGATATTTTCTTTCAATACCCTTGAAAGGGTATGTAATGACCCTTTGATTCAGGATAGTTCTTGGCAAACATTTCAAGGTTTGCCAAGACCGTTCTTAGATAGCCCCTATAATGTTAGGAATTGTATCGAAATCGATGTAATTGAAAGCGATTTCCTACAGCGAAATTCATTTGCATATTTTTGTGGTTATATGTATTATGAATATTTTAAATTGCATAATTGTTCCCAACCTTTGCCACTTTTTGAAAAAGACCAGATCCCTGAAGACGCATTCACTTTTACAAAAGAAAAAGTGTACGATTCGTCAAATCTGGTAAAAGCTCCTGAACCCTTCATAGATTTTTTGAAAAAACTTGATGCTATATTGAATGACAATTTTGATTCTTGTTGTCATCTTGTAGGATTTTCAAAAAAATTAGAGTTAGTTTCTGTATTTTAATATATTTAATAGAGTTATAGGATTTATAGGATTTTTGATGCATCTATTGTGGGAGCTTAAAAATCTTATTAAACATTTTGTGCAATATTTATATTTAAATTTTTATGTAAATTGTTAATTATGTTTATTTTAAGTTGTAAAGGTGAAAATAGGCCTACCGGGGAACCGAACACCTAAAAAAAGTCGGTAACGCGCCTTATTGCAAACCTCAGGGGTGGTGTGGAATATGCAAAACTTAAAGATTAAAAAATAAATTATTAAAAATATTTATAATGTTAATAAAATTTGTTTAATTTTGTTGGAATAAAGAGTATATGAGAAATACATATGCTAATAAATTAAATAATCTAAAACGAGTTAACAGTCCTTGATCAAATATATATATAGATCTTCTGGTGACGAATGTGATGTGAATCCAAGGAATATTGTACAGCTATGTTTTCGTCTAATGAATTCATCCGTTTCATGCTAATCGGCTTCTTCAGGTTTCAATGGCTGCTGTCTACAATCAAGATAACAATATTTTAAAATACTTAAACTTTTCCACAAAAAAATGGTTACATTACCATTAGATTGATTTCTTTTATTGCCAACACAAGATTAGTAGCTTGAAACCCCGTATTAACACACGACTCAAATAATTTTGAGTAATCAATTCCTTGTAATTCCAATTATAGCTCCGCACGATGGGTATGTTTTCCGTGCTTTTTCACTTCTTTAAGTACCGCTTCATTGGCGATATCTGTTTCAACGGACATTTTCTATTGTATAAAACCTATGTTCACTCCAATTTTAAACTTTAAATAAAATATTTAGTAACTTTATACAAAATAAACTTTGTTTTGATTTATTTTAATGTTCGAATATTGAAAGCTGCACCTTTTATGTTTTCTGTCGGTCAAATGTAAACAAATACATTCAGAAGAAAACTCACCACCGAGAAATCTGAAAACAGGACTGCATTTTATTATTAAGAACTCACTACAAAAAGAATATCTGAATATCAGTAAATGATATTTTTATTGCCGAAATATTGCACACTATGGCATTTAAATCACCTATTGGTAAATATATAACATTAATAAATAATTTTCTTTTATATTAAGCAACAATATTTATAGTTTTTTTATTTAATAAAATAAATTTGCTACAGATTGCTACCACTGATAATCCAAGATGGCCGCTATTCACCCCCATGAAAGCTACCACGCAAAAGGTTGTCTACTGTATATACTGAGTTGCAGACTGATTTTAACATCGCTTTGTTCCATCGTAAGTGCTCGTTTTACGCTCTTCGCTTGTGCGTGTTAGTGACAATCGGTGTGTGTACGTATACGATAGCTTACGCTCTTTTAGCACCTGCTAAGACTTTGCCCATGCCTGGTCATTAATGAGTGGAAACGGTGTAAATATAGTTAAATTATAATATGTCAACGTAGTTTAATATCAACAAATGAATGTCTGGTAACACTGCATTTACAGTTAAGTCAAACGCATTTTACGTTCAGTTGCTTTAAGAGCAATGGCGCCAGTTAAAAGCGAAGTGTGGAAATTTTTTATTAAATTAAAACATGCTGTAACCTGCAAATTGGTGTTAAGTTGGAGCAATCTGATTACATTTTAAATTTCTTCTAGTTATATGTACATGTATGTGTATATGTTAGTTATGCGCTTACCAACACATTTTGCGATTAATTTTTATATATAAGATAAAGTATTGCCAGTTTTCGTTATATTTTTAGGAATGGACTCACCTATCCAAACCAAATCTGTAGGTTTTGTTCCGACTATCAGGTGGAAGTCTGAAGTCTTCAATTATCACATTTGACTAATTAGTAGATGGTTTGTGTGAAATCGGTTGAGCGTTTCTTCAGTTATTATATTTTTTGTTACAAATAAATTCAATATACATAGATTATATATGTATATATATGCATATAAAATATTGCTACTTTTCGTTGTAATTTTATTACTTAAGAATGGACACAACTATTTAAACCCATTCTTTAGGCTTTGAATGAATTCAATATACATTAGGCCGGGCCGATTTGTGGGGAGGCAAAAAAATCGACCGTTGCTCTATGAAAATCATATTCTAGGGATCAAAATAAGATACTTTGCCGAAGGAACCATATCTCTGAAACGAATTCTGATGCCACCCAATTTGGGTCGAACTTTTGGGTAGGGGCAAATTTTGAAAAATCCCACTTTGACCCATTTACAGTGCTCCTATCGAGTCCAAATGTATGACCGAACCCCACTAACTTTGGACGGCCGATCCACCCATGCCAGTGGCACACCCCCTGGAATTCCCATGGGGGGTTCATTTTTGGTGATTTACATGAAAAAATCAGCTAAATTGCTATGTTTTTTCTTTATTTTTATTTATTTATTTATAATAATATCTATTTTTTCTCTTAGGAAATTTATTTAGTCAGAATATATGTAAATGAAAAAATTAATTTAAGTGAGTTATCGAAAAGAAATTAATTAATTTTAA
The DNA here is from genome assembly GCA_027475135.1 of Bactrocera correcta. Taxonomy (NCBI): domain Eukaryota; kingdom Metazoa; phylum Arthropoda; class Insecta; order Diptera; family Tephritidae; genus Bactrocera; species Bactrocera correcta. The sequence continues at coordinate 41,951,220 of CM050322.1, read as the reverse complement.
AGAAGATATTTTTGTAAGGATACAAATATCATAGTTAAAATATTTATGTTCATTATCGCCAGCGCATACGAATCTAGTCTTAAACGTAGATATGTATTTACAAATACCCATTTCTATCAGCGATGTAATAAATGTTCATTTCGGGTATATTGATTAGTGACCTTAGTATTTAATGTATGCAATGTAAAGGATTGTCTGCCCTTGAGATCGCAAATGATCCTAAACTAACAATAGACAATAAACAATTATGTTTGCCCTGAAGATCGCAAATGATCTTAAACTAACAATAGACAATTGTGTTTGCCTTTGAGATCGCAAATGATCCTAAACTAACAATAGACAAGAAACAATTATGTTTGCCTTGCAGATCACAAATGATCTTAAACTAACAAATAGACAATTGTGTTTGCCCTTGAAAATGCTATAAATAAAGGAGCTCTGGGCAACCAGAGCTGAGTTCTATTTAACAACCGAAACCCTACGCGTCTTATTTTACAATTACCATTTCATTCTTATTACCTCAAAAAGTTTACAATGAATCCACCATCCTCTACACCGCAAGATGAAGCAACTACAACAACAACTATCGAAAACCCAATGAGTCATATACCCAAGCATGATGTTACTGTTTTTGGTGTGTCTATCTTAATTTACCAACCCATCTGGATATCTTGAGATATTATTTTTACTTAAGCGAACGTGCTAAAACAGAACAAAAAAAGTTTTCCCATAAATCATTCACTATTCAAGTACAAGATAAGTTGATTGGAATTTGGGAAAAACTTGGTATGGAAACAATGCTGAAAAAAATTGTATGTAATAAATTGAATAAATTGCTTGACAAGTATTAAGAGCAAATCAAGAGAAGAAACAACACCCAACAATTTACAGAGTATGTAAAATCTCTGGAAACAATTTTTTACATTGGAACATGTAAATGCGATTTGAAGGCAGCTCCATGTGCATGCGGCTGGGTTCCCGAACGCCTCAAAGAGTTCATGCACGATCAACATAATCAGAGAAGACTAACAATGAATGCATTTATGATGGAAACTGAAGAGCAAGGAGCAACGTCTATGTCATCAATGCCAACATACCAAGATCCCGATGATTCAACATATGCACCGCCACAAGTTCAAGAAGATATGGATAGAAGCGCAAGTTCACAAAATACAGAGAGATGCGATTGTTTTAACTTTGCCTTGGTATGTGATAGATTTGGTGTGCCTGACAGAGTAGCATCAGCATTAGGAACCGCTCTTTTGCAAGATTTTAAAATTAAAGATAAGCATGGGAAACCTCCCATCATGGATAAATCGAAAGTTCGCAGAGAAAAAGAGAAATGCAGACAAGAAGTGCTTCGCAAACTGTTAGATGATACCAATTTGTTAGCGTTTTCATTCGATGGCAGAAAAGATAATACTTTAACGATAGATAAAATTGATGAGAAGTATCATACCAGGATGGTAAAAGAACCTCGTCTTGTTATTTTGAGAGAACCCAATTCTGAATTGATTGGTTACGTAAGACTGGAACATGAAACCGCTGAATACAAAACAACCAAATTAAATGGTTTTTTCAACGATAAAAATATATCACTGGATACATTAATTGGAATATGCACTGACGGTGAGCCAACAAACACTGGCCCACACGGTGGAATTATACGGCGATTCGAATTGCTGTTAAAAAGACCATTGCATTGATTTGTTTGCCTTCTACACTTCAACGAACTTCCGTTTCGGCATTTGTTTGAAGCTATGGATAAATCAACCAGCACTGGACCAAGATCGGCAACCGGAAAACTGAGCCGTCAAATCGAAACTTGTGAATTGTTATTGCTATCACTCATTTATTATAATTGTCAATCATTTTTAATTATTTTATTATTATATATTTTTAGGTGGTGGACGGCTTCCAGAAAATTGAGTTGCAAAATATGACCCCTGCTCCAGAAAAAAAAGAATTTTCAACCGATTCGAAGTACTTATACGACATGGCCCATGCAATTTCTAGCGGCGTGGTTCCGGTGGATCTGGTTAACATCAAACGAGGGAAAATTGTACATTCTCGGTGGCTTACCAACTCCGCGAGATTATTGCGATTATGTGTGACAACGGAAAATCCAGATGAAAATTTAAGAATTCTGGTTGAATTTATAATTAAATGTTAAGTGCCAATGTACTTCAATATCAAGCATTACAGCTCTGTCGTGTATGGCAGTGCATTATTTTTCAAGTTCATTGGTTGGTCACGATTTCTAGAACCTTGCTTACGCAAAATTGTCAATCAAGTAATTAATGATAATTCATATTATGCGCATTCAGAAAATATCTTGTTATCAATGTTGTTTAATAATAGGAAAGAAAAGCGCGACTGTGCCATCAAGAAAATTCTACGCTATCGAACCGATGTTGACGAGCCAATGGAACTTAGAGTTTATAAAAAACCAGATATAATGATATAAATATCGTATTTGAACCACCATTCACGCGAAGCATTCCGTCTGATACATTGAAAGAATATTTAAATCAAGATGATCCACCATTTAATGATCCAAAAATTCCATCACACATACAAGGAACGGAACGACATGTTCAATTGCTAGCTAGCGTTTCCAAACGGGTTATACCGGAAAATGTAGAGGCTGTTATGGCGACGACATTAGAGAGCCGTGCGAAATTGCCCAGACTTGAAAGTAAAAAAGACTTCAAACCATAATTTTTTTAAATTGTTTTTCTATAACTCACTTAAATTAATTTTTTTCATTTACATATGTTCTGACTAAATAAATTTCTTAAGAGAAAAAATAGATATTATTATAAATAAATAAATAAAAATAAAGAAAAAACATAGCAATTTAGCTGATTTTTTCATGTAAATCACCAAAAATGAACCCCCCATGGGAATTCCAGGGGGTGTGCCACTGACATGGGTGGATCGGCCGTCCAAAGTTAGTGGGGGTCGGTCATACATTTGGACTCGATAGGAGCACTCTAAATGGGTCAAAGTGGGATTTTTCAAAATTTGCCCCTAAATTGGGTGACATCAGAATTTGTTTCAGAGGTATGGTTCCTTCGGCAAAGTATCTTATTTTGATCCCTAGAATATGATTTTCATAGAGCAATGGGCGATTTTTAAATGTATGTGTACAAATTAGACTCTGCAATCTAGGAGTAAAGGCAATGTTTCCCTAAGTGATGATGACACTGACACCATGATTGAAATGCCGAGTTTCAGCCCTTTGAATGAGGGGCCAGCTTCAGCAGCAAAAAATCGAATGAAAGAAGCATAAGAGAGCTACCCAGCTGTAGCAGTAAAAATCCTCAACCCCTCATTTCTAAAGTCTTCCAAAATATTGAAAACTTTTCGCTTCATGGCTCAAAGGATCAAAAGCTGCAGCATGGAATAGTGGAAATGGCTATCATCCTTTGACTACCTTCTACCTTTTGACTTTGTTGAAGGTGTATTAAAATACATTACACAACAAATTGATAATTAATGACGCTTTTTGTTCATTTATTTTTTAAAAGGTAAAGGCTTCTTATGTTTCATGAAGCAACATTTTCCTCTTTACAAAGTCCCAACAAGAAATACCATCAAGGCTCACATTGAAAAAGGTACGATGAAGAAAAAGAAAAATGTGTAGCGATGCTAAAAACTTTTTCATATTTGAGTTTAACAACAGATATCTGGACTGATGTAGAAATGAATTCATTGAATGTAAAAAGTTTTTAGCATCGCTACACATTTTTCTTTTTCTTCATGCCATTCTTGGTGTAAATGGGACGAAGCAATTTAATGGAACAATTGGCGTTTATAAATTAACGGAGGCACGTACTGCATCACATATTTCCGAAGTTCTCATTGCTGCTTTGAAAGACTTTTCTATTGACGAAAAACAAGTAATGGCTGTAGTGACCGACAATGGTGCAAACATCGTAAAAGCGGAACATGATTCATTTGGCAAAAAACGCCATATTCCTTGTTTTGCACACACCCTCAATTTGGTATGTGAAAACTCACTGAACAATCCTGAAGTAAATACAATTGTTGTAAAATGCAAAGAAATAGTTAAGTGGCTAAAAAGAAGTGTTAAAGCTAATGATGATCTTCGAAAAATGCAAGCTGCTGCTGAAGTACCTGAAGGCAAAATGCTAAAGATAATTTTGGCCGTGAAAACACGTTGGAATTCGACCTACTACATGCTTGAATGGTTCATTAAACTATGTTCATATATTAACCAAATACTCCTCAACTATTCTGACGCACTGGTAATGATAACATCTAAGGAAAAAGATGATATCATGGAAATAATCAGTATATTGAGACCAATGCAATGATTGTACAACTAAGTGGTGAACAACGAGCAACGTTAAGTCAAGTGATTCCATTAGTTCACTGTGGTCGGGAACAAATAGTGAGAATAACAGCTAAACAGCCAGTCGCTGAAAAACCAAAAGATGTCGTGTTAAATCAGTTTAACCTTTTTGCTGGCTGCATCAACATTACTCGACCCGAGATTCAAAATAATTAATTTCAAAGACCCATTAGCGTTGTCTCCGGTTATAAAGTTTTTACGTACTGGAATAACAGTTGCAGATGATACTATGGAAACGTGGAAACGGGCAGCGAGTCGTCTGTGGAATCAGTAGAGAATGAGTTTGGCCTCTGTTCTCCTCACAAAAATCTAGTGCACAAAAGAAGAAGGAAGGGCAACGATTTTACATCTCCACAAGATGAATTGAGCTTTTATTTGAATTGTCAAGTATAAGAACTAAGTCGAAACACTATTGATGCTTGGGAAGAAATGAAAACCGTTTACTCAAAACTGTACGGACTTTCAAAAAAGTATTGTACCAGCGACCAAAAAACGCAATCGTTTGACAACAAAACGTTTATCGAAATTGCTTTTTCTTCAAACTTGGTAAATTGTTTTGACTTCAATGAATATATTTTCATTTATGCTAATACTATGTTCGGACCGACATTGAAAACATGTTTTCGTGGAAAAAACTGGTTTTCGCACGAAAACTTGTGTTTTCGTCCATGTAAAATCTGTCAAATGAAAACACAGTTTTCGCTGAAAACCACTTGAAAACTTACATTCCACTCATTATAATCGGTGCCTGCTCTAGTTTAATCGATTTTCTTCGAGGATATATTTTGCCGGCCCTAAATTGTCACTTGATATTTGTTTACATTCCATATGTGTACAAATACAGCTGTCACTTGATATTTTCATATTAGGGGAATTCTCTTGTTCATGCAACGACTTGCACGGTGCAGAAATTGCAGAATTTTCCACTTGGTACAACGGCATAAAAAAAACCCCATGTTTATTTTTGTGCCGTCATATATCTCTAGATTCTGCAATGGGTGCTCTCTTGGCGTTGCATATTTCGGTATAGGATTTTTGCATTTTGTGTCATCATGCAATCTTTTAAAAGCAAGATAATGCTGCTATTGATAGTTGTCAGTGAAAACTCATCGAAAACACAAAATGTTGGCCCGAACGACTTAGATTCCACAACGTACAAATGTGTTTTCAATGTCGGTCCGAACATAGTATAAGACAAATGAATTTTTAATACGACATTTTAATTTTATTTCCGTTTTTGTATTTGCGTATATACCAACATAATTTGAATGTCTGAAATAAGAATATAGTCTCCTGTATCTTATTGGTTTTGTTTTTACGCAAAGTTGCAAAACATTTTTCTGCCATCCCTACACACATAGGATATAATTAATACACTAAAAATTATAATAAAAACTTTACATTTAATTTTTTTTTTTTTAATTTATTTCGCAAAAATAAGCTGTGCGGCAATTTAAAACAAATTATAACAATTTTTCTTCTAAAGAAATACAGGTTTATATAAATAAACCATATATGTATATTACACATACTATACATACATGTATATGAACATATGTATATTCAAAGTCCTAATAGGCAAACAAATTTTAATAAAATCCCTCTCTCTTTGTGAAAAATAATAGAGAAGTGCACATAACACTAAAGCATAAGTACATGCATATAAAAACACACATACTTGGATTACATACTTATCGACAAAATTTATTGACCCATTCCGTCACACACGTACGAGACCATACCAATAAATCCGGAAGATAAAAAATACTCGCAATACATATAAAAGAAAAAAATATTATAATAGCATTATATTATAATATTGGTTTGTCAAAAAAGTCTTCCGGTATTTTTATTGAATCAATTCGTGTGGCACCCAAACATCGAGCTTCTTAGTGACTCCAAGCTTCTTAAATGGTTTATAACGGTTTGATGAATACTATGCCGGTCTCTTTCGACCAATTCAGCGATTTTATCGCAATTTTCGACGACAGGTCTTCCACCACCTCTACACCAGAACGAAAAAGTTAAAACCATCGTTGTGCGGTGGAAATGGAAACTGTATCGGGTCAATAAACCTTTCGTAGTAGTACTGTAAAATATGCCGTATTTTATCTTTATTTTGCTCCATGTTTGCGACGCTATAACTCACGTACGACTTAAAAGAAACAACAATCAATCTGTTGAATTCTGAATACAACTCTGCAAACCAATCCTGCACTCTTTTACTATACATATGTACATAACTTGTCTATGTACTATAAAACAGTAAATTAGATCATACGATAATGCTAAAAACGGCAGTCTGAATAAATGCGTTAATAATATCGGTCACGAGACATACAGATTTATGCGGGCCAATGGGTGTGAGTTCGGTTGGCGGTGCATCGTATTTTATTTCATTTATAGACGATTATTCGAGGCATATGGTGGTTTATTTTTTAAAAATAAAATCGGATGCATTCGACATGTTTAAACTTTTTGCTGCGACCGCGGAGAAGCAGACAGGCCGCAAAATTAAAACATTACGTAGTGATAATGGAAAGGAATTTATTAATTCCCAATTTAAGACATTTTTAAATGAAAATGGCATTCGGCATCAAACTACTGTACCATACAGCCCTCAACAAAATGGTGTGGCCGAAAGAGCCAATAGAACATTAGTTGAAATGTCGCGTTGTTTATTAAATTCGTCAAATTTACCCCAATCGTTATGGGCGGAAGCCGTCAACTCGGCAGCGTATATTAGAAATAGGTGTCCAACAAAAGTTTTAGCTGCGGTTACACTGTACGAGAAATGGCACGTCCGAAAGCCGTCAGTTTCACATTTACGTACGTTTGGTTGCGATGCCGTGGTTCTACAGAAGGGTCCGAAACCACGCGGTAGTAAATTTTTGCCTAAAGGTATAAAGCTTAAATTCGTAGGTTATCAAGCAGCTACGAAAGGATACCGACTTATTAACTTACAGACAAATCAAATCACAATCGCGCGTGATGTAATTTTTTTTGAAAAGTCTTTTGAATCACATGAAAAGAATAATGATGGAGACGAAGAACCATTTCTTGTTGAAATAAATGAACAAACAACTAACGAAAGAACAACTCAAGCAAATAGCAAGAATTTAGAAAACGAGAATTATGAGCAAGATGGGCGAAATGAGCCAGAAAGCGAGTCTGAGTCCGACTATGAAGAGGTTGCTGTAGGTAACAACAAGAGAAAGCGAGGAAGACCTAAATTCGTACGTTCAGGCGGAGTAGGTAGGCCGAAGAAAGTTTATTATACAGGCCCTTCTCCGGAGATGCTAAGTTCTATTGTTGAAAATCTTTGCACTGTTACCGAGGCACTAAATTCAAAAGAAGCAGATAGCTGGAAAGCGGCAATGTCGGAAGAATACGATTCGTTGATGCGAAATGGAACGTGGGACTTGGTGGATAGGCCAAATAACAGCAATTTAATCGGATGCAAATGGGTATTTGCAATAAAGCGCAAACCTGACGGTTCTATTGAAAAATTTAAGGCGAGGTTAGTTGCACTAGGCTGTTCGCAGAAGTATAACATCGATTATTTCGAAACATTTGCACCAGTGGTCCGCCATTCCACAATTCGGTTAATATTGGCATTGGCAGCAAAGCATAAGTTGTTGGTCAACCACATTGACATCGTTGCGGCATATCTGAACGGTGATTTGGAGGAGACGGTGTATATGTGTCAACCTCCATTGTTTCAAGATGCAAGCAATCCAAACAAGGTATGCAAGCTTAAAAAGGCTTTGTACGGTCTGAAGCAAGCCGGCCGTGAGTGGAACAAAAAAGTAACGCAAATACTACTAGAATCAGGTTTTAAAAGATGCAAATCAGACCCATCGGTGTATATACGACGTTGTAATACCAAGGTGAGCATCATCGGTCTATACGTGGACGATATGATTTTGGCTTGCTCAAAGAAAGAAGAAATGCAGAACATAATAGATGTTTTAAATCAGAATATTGAGGCGGTCGATCGCGGCCCAATATCTTTTTATTTGGGTATGGAAGTAGAGCGCGATGGTGATCGGGGTGATATAACGATACATCAAACACGATATGCTACAGAACTTATACGGCAGTAGGGCATGACAGATTGCAAGCCAGCGGCAACTCCATGGGCTCCAGGGACGATACTTAAGAGGTGTGAAAAACATTGCGGCAATTTGGAGACAAAAGCGTACCAAAGCTTAATTGGTGGGCTTATGTACCTAGCTATAATCTCTCGCGGATATTGCGCATGTGGTATCAAAGTTGTCTCAGTATAACTCGCATCCGCATAAAGAGCATATGCAAGCTGCTAAATACGTGCTTCGATATCTGAAGAAAGCTCCAAATGGTAAACTTAAATTTTCTGCTAATTTTAAAGATTTTGTATGTTTCACAGACGCAGACTGGGGTAGCGATAGTATAGACAGAAAATCGTACACAGGTTATTTCGTTACGATGGCTGGTGGAGCTATAGCTTGGGAGTCAAGAAAGCAGTCTGTGGTTGCGTTAAGCTCAATGGAAGCAGAGTACATCGCATTGTGTCAAGGTGCAAAAGAGACAGTGTTTCTACGTGGTATGCTGTGTGAGCTGGGCTATACGGACTATATAAAAGGTCCTACTACGGTTTTATGCGACAACCAAAGTGCGCAGTTTATGGTGAAAAACCCGATGGTGCAGAAGAGAAGCAAGCACATCGACATTAGGTATCACTACATCCGTGAGAAATACGATGTTGGGCAAATAGATGTAAAGTACATTCCAACATATGAAAATGCAGCAGATATACTCACTAAGGCGTTGGGGAAGCAGAAACATATTTATAATTGCGAATTGATGAATATTAATGTATAATTTTGAATTTTTAATACTTTGGCTTGGTTTGAAGGGGCGTATGTTGAATTCTGAATACAACTCTGCAAACCAATCCTGCACTCTTTTACTATACATATGTACATAACTTGTCTATGTACTATAAAACTAGATCATACGATAATGCTAAAAACGGCAGTCTGAATAAATGCGTTAATAATATCGGTCACGAGTTTTTCTTTTTCTGCGCGAAAACTGTTACACAATCAAACACATGTTAGCGTGTGAAATGAGCTTTCCAAAAAGGTATAGCATGACCCGATGCGACGAATAAAACTATAACTACGCGCTTTCACCGCCAACTACCGCAAATACCGCAAGACTTTTTTGACAACCTATTATATACACGCAGGGGCGTGGTGCATCATGAGTTCTTGCCACAGGGAAGAACGGTCAATGAGGAATATCAGCTGCAAGTTATGCGCAATTTGCGCGAAGCAATTCGCCAGAAACGCCCGGATTTGTGGAAGAATAAATCGAAGGAGGAGCTGAAGAAGATAAAAAAAAAATGAATTTTTGAAGTGCTTCGAAGATTGGAAAAACCGTTGGCACAAGTGTATAATATCTCATGGGGATTACTTTGAAGGGGACAAAATAGATATTCATGAATAAATAATTTTTGAAAAAAACACAAAATTCGCGATACTTTTTGAACACACCTCGTATATATAATAACGTAAAGAAATAAACATACTTGTATACATTGGTACATATATGCGTATGAATAAGGGATTTTAGGATTTTGCGGTAGCCCTTTATTTTGAAATAAAGGTAAAAAAATATTAATTGCAAGTTAAGTTATCTCATTTTTCGATCCGCGTTTGCAATTATGGGTCGTTTTTTCGCAATTTTCATCGATTTTAGTGCAGACATTTTCCGAGTAAAATCCTTATTGCGCTATTGTTAATTTTGCGCATTTTTTGATTTGGCTTTCATATACTTGGGAATCGATAGTACTTTTTCTCGTCTTCGCAACCGATTGCAAATATATTTGTTGCCAACCTTTGCTATCAAAGTAAGGTATTACTACCAACAGCAGTTGTCTCCATTGAACACAGAGGAGAACTGTTTAAACTTAGAGCCTTAATAGACCAGTGATCACAACGATCTTTTATAGCGTCTAAGGTACAAAATAAATTAAAATTGCCAACAAGGCAAGCAAAATTTGAAATTACGGAAATGGGCGGAAGAGTAGTACAAAACTCTAACAAAATATGGCCCATTACCCTAATTTCCCCCCAAGCGGATAAGCGTATTGAAGCAAATGCTATTCAAGCTATCAAATAAATAGCAAACATGGGGATAAGACTTCGTACCTGACTCTAGCAGATCCCAACTGCAAAACCCCCGCTCAAATAGACATTCTATTAGGCAGCGATCTTACATCGCAAATTATATTAGAAGGTGTTGAAAAATTTTCGAAAACACTACTGGCCCAAAATACCATTTTCGGATGGGTCGTAAGTGGACTAGTTGCGGAGCCAGTCACAGCAATGACAACTCAAGTTGAGGAAATCTCAAACGAGTACCTCAATTCACAAGTGAGAAAGTTGCATTCCTCAATTATTTATATTATCTTATCTTATCTAGCGCTCTGCTATAAGCCAAGGTAGTTTCCATGGTGCAGAACCACTTGAATATGGCAAAATACAAGTTATGTCTATGGTCCGATTCCGAAATAGTTCTAGCCTGGTTGGAAAAACCACCACATGGCCCCCAATGGTCAACATAATCTCCCGATTCTTGGCTACAATCGCCCATGCGCAACATAAATACCCCAGACAAGACATAAAAAAAAGTAAATTTTAAAAATTGATACAAAATACATACTTACATATCTGCATATACTATGTGCAAAAGTGAAGTGCCAGAAGTGCAGTGAACAAATAGGAAACAACAAAACAATACAGTGCGCAAAGTGAACAAAAACTTTATAAAATAATACATAGTGTGGTGCAGTGATACCTAAAAAGCAAAACAAAAAAAAAAAAGAAGAAAAGAAAGAAATATAATAAGTAACAAGTAAGGAAGGGCTAAGTTCGGGTGTCACCGAACATTTTATACTCTCGCATGATAAAGTGATAATCAAAATTTCATTATCCGTCATTTACATATTTTTTTTATTTTGCTGTAAAATTAAATAGATTAGATCAATTTGTGTACTTTGAGCATTGAATTGCATTTTCATTTATTTTAACTGTATTCAAGACTATGTAACAAAAACAATCGTTTTTCGAAGTTAATGCACATTTTATTTCTTACATGAATAAGATTATACAGGTTTGACTTACAAGTAATAAGTATTATATATTTTAATAATTAAATGTTATATTTTTAAATTCTAAATATATGTTTTTACAAATAGCAAAACGTATCCTACGAGTGTATAAAAATGATGCCCTCTGAATTTTGGTGAAAAATTAGTTAGGTTAGGCACTGAGTTCTTCGTGTTCGTTATCAGGGACCTTGAAAAGGTATAGTCCGATCACGACAAGTTTTCCACGAGGGATTCCTCAGCTCAAATACCGTATTTGTGTAAAGTTTTATTCCGCTATCATCATTGGTTCCTAATGTACATATCTATATATATAAAAATGAAATGGTGTATAGTTGTAACACTAAAACTCGAAAACGGCTGAACCAAATGAAATACTTCCTTGGGGGGATTTGTTTGTTATTACCACGCGCAGGTCATGTCTTAAAATCAGAACAAAATACTAAGGGGGCGTGGCACCTCCCATACAAATTGAATTTTTCAAGTCGAATATCTTCAAAAGTGTTTAAGGTAGGAACATGAAAATTGGTACAGAGCTACAGGATAACAACACCACTCTCACCTATAAAACCGGGGGCTATCGAATAAGGGGGCGTGGTAGCTCCCATACAAACTAAATTTTTTAAGCAGAATATTTGTGAAAGGGTTCAAGGTAGGGACCTGAAAATTGGTACAGACCTATATGATATCAAAAGCCTTCTTACACATAAAAGAAGGGGTAATCGGAAAAGGGGGCGTGGCACCTCCCATACAAACTGAATTTTTCAAGGTAAATATCTTCAAAAGTGTTTAAGGTAGGAACATGAAAATTGGTATAGAGCTATAGGAAACAACACCATTCTCACCCATAAATCTTGGCGTTATCGAAAAAGAGGGCGTGGTACCTCCCGTACAATCGTTAATTATTTTGGTTGTTAATCCACCATATATTTATCTCATTTTCCACCTAGCGCGACATTTTGGTTGTTTCCTGCTATTTTTGTTTATTTATCGGTGACAGGAGTGGTTATATCGTAATTTTGGTTGTGTTACGTGTTATTTTTGGTTTATGGAAATGGCAGTTTTATGAAACAAACACAAATTAAATTAAACGTCAATTTTGCTTTGCAATCGAACACGCAAAATTTAGAGGGCAATAAAAATGCGCTTTGCTTTACTGATATATTGATAAATTTTGTTTTAAAAAGTGATTTATTTAGTGAATGTGATTTAGCGTGTTGGCGAATACCGATTTATGTACATTGGAATTTATCATTCAATTGATCTGCTTTCTTAGTTTAATTCATTCGTTTTTGGAGTTTTCAAACGTAAGTTATTGGTCCGCAAAACCTTAAATGAACTTTATGCAAATGAATGATCATTTCCAATTAGATATTTGTTACGATGCCAAGAATCAGTACGTATGGTAACACTTCTCGGAGTTCCCAGGCCGCAAGGAGAACACGAAATAGCAGAGCACGTCAAAGGGAAATTGTTATTAAGAGGGTATCACCACGAAATAGACAGCTGGAGAATAGCACGTACCAGTCAGAAGATGTCAACAAACATACAATCAGCAAGAACGATTGAGAAGAAGGGAAGTTCACAATCAGCAACAACGATCGAGGAGAAGGGAAGTTCGTGCTCGCCAAAGAGATGAAGTAAGATCACAACATGCGATTATTCGATGACAACAGCGGCAACATCTTTCTTTTATGAAAACTGAATAGGCAGGTTTTCGATATGATCCAAACATTCAATATAGCGCATCTGTTCAAATCGGTCAGATGTCAGTAGTTTGTCAATATTGCAATGCAGTCAAATTTAAAAATGAACCGCCAGGGTTAAGTTGCGCCGGGGGAAAGGTTAAGTTACCAGAATTGCTTCCACCACCACAGCCATTGTTCCAGCTGTTTTACGGTGAATCTCCTCACTCGAGCCATTTCTTAAAGCACACTAAAATGTACAATTGTTTTCAAATGACGTCGTTTGGCGGTGAAAACTACAATCCAACGTTTAAGGTATTTTTGCCAAACAATATTCGACAGAAACTACAGAGCTTTCCTCCAATTATACAGATTCATGGGCAAATTTTTCATCTCGGTGGAACGCTGTTGCCGCATCCAGATCAAGAACACGAATATCTCCAAATTTACTTTCTGGGAGATTCACATGATGAAGTAAATCGGCGTTGTACTATCTTCAATACAACGAAAAGAGAAATAATCGAACAATTGCAGCAAATGTTACACGAACACAATGGCCTCATTAAACTGTTTACGATTTCGTTGGAACGTATGCCAACTGGAGGATGGGGTCATGTGTAGAAGTTCACGCAAGTGAGGAAAGTTCTCTGATCGCCATTCACTTGGGAGTGGCCAGAAACGATTCTTTTACATATGACTCAAGCAGCTCACGACTTCCGGTCTTTGACCAAGTATCCTCTGGGTAGCCTAAGAACATCCGTTTGAAGGCGAGCTAAAGTGAGAAGGCGAAACACCCCTGCATTTTGATGACGACCATGGCAAACGAAATAAGGACTATGATTTGAGGGCATGCACCTGGAATGTCCGGTCCCTTAATTGGGAAGGTGCCGCTGCCCAGCTGGTAGATGTCCTCGTAAAGATAAAGGTGACATCACCGCCGTCCAAGAAATGCGATGGACGGGACAAGGACAGAGACGAGTAGGTCCTTGTGACATTTACTACAGTGGCCATATAAAGGAGCGCAAGTTTGGTGTTGCATTCGTGGTGGGAGAGAGACTCCGTCGCCGAGTACTATCATTCACTCCGGAGAATGAACGTCTAGCCACAATCCGCATCAAAGCGAGGTTCTTCAACATATCGCTGATTTGCGCCCACGCCCCGACGGAAGAGAAGGACAATGTGACCAAAGATGCCTTTTATGAGTGCTTGGAGCGCACTTATGAGAGATGCCCCCGCCACGATGTCAAAATCGTGCTTGGCGACTTCAATGCCAGGGTGGGCAAAGAAGGTATCTTTGGCACTACGGTCGGTAAATTCAGCCTCCACGCGGAAACATCCCCAAATGGGCTGAGGCTGATCGACTTCGCCGGGGCCCGAAATATGGTTATCTGTAGCACTAGATTCCAGCATAAGAAGATACATCAAGCTACCTGGCTGTCTCCAGATCGAAAAACCACCAACCAGATCGATCATGTTGTGATAGACGGAAGATACGTCTCCAGTGTTTTAGATGTGCGTGCGCTCCGAGGTCCTAACATCAACTCGGACCACTATATTGTTGCAGCCAAAATACGCTGCCTCTGTGCAGCAAAAAACGCACGCCAACAAACACAAGGATGGTTCGACGTCGAGAAGCTGCAATCACAACAGACAGCCGAACCTTTTTCTACTCGGCTTGCACTCCTGCTCTCTGAGAGCACTCGTCAACAACTCGGTATAAGGGAACTGTGGGACGGCATTTCAAACTCTTTACGTACAGCTGCAACCGAAACCATTGGTTTTCGGAAAGTGCAGAAGAACAGCTGGTACGACGAGGAGTGCCGTGTCGCAGCGGAGAGAAAACAGGCTGCCTACCTCGCAACGTTACGATCGACCACAACACGTGCGGGATGGGATAGATACCGAGAGTTGAAGAGGGAAGCGAGACGCATTTGTAGACAGAAAAAGAAAGAGGCCGAAATGCGTGAGTACGAAGAGCTTGATAAGCTGGCCGACAGGGGTAATGCTCGAAAATTCTACGAAAAGATGCGGCGGCTTACAGAAGGTTTCAAGACCGGAGCATACTCTTGTAGAACCCCCGAATGTGATCTAGTTACCGATGCCCAGAGCATACTTAAATTATGGAGGGAACACTTCTCCAGCCTGCTGAATGGCAGTGAACGCACAACACCAGGAGAAAGCGAACCCGATTCCCCAATCGATGACGATGGAGCAGACGTTCCATTGCCCGACCATGAAGAAGTTCGAATAGCAATTGCCCGCCTGAAAAACAACAAAGCGGCAGGGGCCGATGGATTGCCGGCCGAGCTATTCAAACACGGCGGCGAAGAGCTGATAAGGTGCATGCATCAGCTTCTTTGCAAAATATGGTCGGACGAAAGTATGCCCAACGATTGGAATTTAAGTGTGCTATGCCCAATACACAAAAAAGGAGACCCCACAATCTGCGCCAACTACCGTGGGATTAGCCTCCTCAATATCGCATATAAGGTTCTGTCGAGCGTATTGTGTGAAAGATTAAAGCCCACCGTCAACAAACTGATTGGACCTTATCAGTGTGGCTTTGGACCTGGTAAATCAACAACCGACCAGATATTCACGATGCGCCAAATCTTGGAAAAGACCCGTGAAAGGAGAATCGACACACACCACCTTTTCGTCGATTTCAAAGCTGCTTTCGACAGCACGAAAAGGAGCTGCCTTTATGCCGCGATGTCTGAATTTGGTATCCCCGCAAAACTAATACGGCTGTGTAAACTGACGTTGAGCAACACAAAAAGCTCCGTCAGAATCGGGAAGGACCTCTCCGAGCCGTTCGATACCAAACGAGGTTTCAGACAGGGCGATTCCCTATCGTGCGACTTTTTCAACCTGCTTCTGGAGAAAATAGTTCGAGCTGCAGAACTTAACAGAGAAGGTACCATCTTTTATAAGAGTGTACAACTGCTGGCGTATGCCGATGATATTGATATCATCGGCCTCAACACCCGCGCCGTTAGTTCTGCTTTCTCCAGACTGGACAAGGAAGCAAAAGAAATGGGTCTGGCAGTGAACGAGGGCAAGACGAAATATCTCCTGTCATCAAACAAACAGTCGTCGCACTCGCGACTTGGCACTCACGTCACTGTTGACAGTCATAACTTTGAAGTTGTAGATAATTTCGTCTATCTTGGAACCAGCGTAAACACCACCAACAATGTCAGCCTAGAAATCCAACGCAGGATAACTCTTGCCAACAGGTGCTACTTCGGACTAAGTAGGCAATTGAGAAGCAAAGTCCTCTCTCGACAAACAAAAACCAAACTCTATAAGTCTCTCATAATTCCCGTCCTCCTATATGGTGCAGAGGCTTGGACGATGACAACAACCGATGAGTTGACGTTGCGAGTTTTCGAGAGAAAGGTTCTGCGAAAGATTTATGGTCCTTTGCGCGTTGGCCACGGCGAATATCGCATTCGATGGAACGATGAGCTGTACGAGATATACGACGACATTGACATAGTTCAGCGAATTAAAAGACAGCGGCTACGCTGGCTAGGTCATGTTGTCCGGATGGATGAAAACACTCCAGCTCTGAAAGTATTCGACGCAGTACCCGCCGCGGGAAGCAGAGGAAGAGGAAGACCTCCACTCCGTTGGAAGGACCAAGTAGAGAAGGACCTGGCCTCGCTTGGAATATCCAATTGGCGCCACGTAGCGAAGAGAAGAAACGACTGGCGCGCTGTTGTTGACTCGGCTATAATCGCGTAAGCGGTGTCTACGCCAGTAAAGAAGAAGAAGAAGTATGCCAACAGATGATCATAGTATAATCACACAAGCGGACAAAAGACCAACAGGGACACATGAAAGACAATATAATGCACCTACAGTTAGCGAAATATCAGTTGTTGTTGTTGGAGAAAATTTGCAGTCGCGTGATATTGTTATCAAACGTAGAAATCAAAACGCACAAAAACGGATAAGTGAGACACATCGGTCTTACGACGCAATGCAATATCCGCTCATGTTCTGCCGTGGAGAAGACGGATATCACTTAGGATATAAGATGATAAATCCGGTGAATGGTTAGTAAAAAAAAATTTTTGTTTGCTACTTTATATAGGTAATTTAAGCTTTTAGGTGTCGAGACAAATAAAAAAGTCAGTTCAATGAAGTTTTACGCATATCGAATGATGATTCGCCAAAACTATGACAACCACTTACTGAGATATGGACGGTTATTTCAACAGTATGCAGTTGACATGTACTTTAAAGTTGAGACAGAACGACTTAATTACATGCGATATAATCAGTCGAAGTTGCGATCTGAAGAGTGTATTCACTTAAGAAACGCAATGAATGGTGATGCGGATATTACAGATATTGGTCGACTCTGTATTTTGCTATCGACATACATTGGCAGTCCTAGACACATGCATGAGTACTCCCAGGATGCGATGACTTACGTGCGCAATTATGGACGGCCGGATTTGTTTGTTACATTTACTTACAATCCAAAATGGCCAGACATTACGAATCTATTGCATCCCGGTCGATCACCAAGCAATCGCCACGACGTTACAGCACGCGTGTTTAAACAAAAACTCAGATGTTTGATGGACTTTATTACGAAACAACGTGTATATGGCACGGTTCGATGCTGTATGTACTCAGTAGAGTGGCAGAAGAGAGGTTTGGAATACCACCAGCAACCACTTTAACAAGTTTTTTGCGACTTGCACCAGTGATCCGTTCGCGAGAACATTGCTTTACTCGGAGATGCCTCGGTATTATACATGGAATGCATCGTCGAAGAAATGGTTGCGAAGGAAGGACGGCCATCCGGTAGGTGGTTATCCAGGTGTTTTTTCAACTGATGCATTGGTAAGAATTTACACAATCCATCCAAAGAACGATGATTGCCTTTACCTACGTTTGCTTTTGATTAATGTACGCGGTTCAACTTCATTTGAATCATTGAGGACTGTAGATGGTACCATTTGTGCAACATTTCGAGAAGCATGTCAACAATTGCAATTGCTTGAACACGACAGTCACTGGAATCAAACGCTAGCGGATGCAATAGCTTCTTCACCAGCCACTTCAGTTCGTACACTTTTCGCTATTATAATTTCGACATGTCAGCCTTCAAACCCGCGTCTATTATGGGATACGTACAAAGATGACATGGCAGAAGATATTTCGCATCGCCTGCGATTAGCGACGAGAAATTTCGACTTACAAATGAACGCTGACATCTACAATGAAGCATTAGTCCTTATTGAAGATTTATGTTTACTTATGAGTGGAAGACTATTGATTGAAGTTCATATGCCGGCAACAAGTCGTTAAACAAGGGATTTAGTGAGTCGCGAATTCGAACGCGAGCGCGCATACGATATAACTCACTTGCAACAACAAGTACAAACAAATGTTCAAATGTTGAATGAACAGCAAAGCAGTGTGTACAATCAGCTAATAAATGCTGTAGATAGTGGAAACGGTGGCATATTTTTCCTCGATGCGCCCGGCGGGACTTGCAAAACGTTCCTATTGTCTTTAATACTAGCAGCAATACGTGGTCAAGGTGGTATTGCATTAGCTTTTGCATCTACCGGGATTGCTGCATCACTGTTAGAAGGTGGAAGAACGGCACATTCAGCATTAAAGCTTCCATTAAACTTGCAAATACACGAAAGTCCTGTTTGCAATATTTCAAAGCAATCAGCAATGGCACAAGTTTTAAAAAAAATGTAGGTTAATCATATGGGATGAATGCACAATGGCCCATAAACGATCATTAGAAGCACTCGACCGAACACTGAGAGATTTGCGCAACAATAATCGTTGCTTTGGAGGAGTGATGATATTGCTGTCGGGCGACTTTAGGCAAACACTTCCCGTTATTCCAAAATCAACAGCGGCGGATGAGCTAAACGCATGTCTGAAGTCATCGCACTGGTGGAGGTTTGTTAAAACCATTTCATTGACCATGAATATGCGAGTTTTGCTGCAAAACGATAGAACTGCGGAGGCTTTTTCAAAAGAGCTGTTGCGAATCGGAAATGGACAAGTTCCGATAGATCCTTGCAGTGGATTAATATCGATTCCAACTATGATTTGCCAATTCACATCTAATAAATACGAACTAATTTGTAGTGTATATCCAAATATTGCTCAAAATTATGGTAACTACGATTGGTTAAGCACGCGCGAGAAAAGAGTAGCATTTTTCAAGCAATTAAATTCAAAAAGCATTAATATACCCTCGAAAAAATGTTTATCAGGCAGGTTCTGGCAATTCACTTCCGAGTAAAATTTGTAAAAATTTTATCAAATTAGGTACAGAAGGTATTTTCCACAAAATTTCACTCGGAAGTAAATTGCAGAACCTGCCTGTATATCATGTTTTTTTATTTAAATTTTTTATCAAAAACAGTTCAAAAAACTCAACAATAATTTTTTCTTCACTATTTTTCAATATTGGGAATTTGTCAAGGACAAAAAAGTCGGTATTTAAAGTAAACACAATGAATTAAGGAAAAATCGTTCATATCCTATTAAAACCAATACCGGTGTAATTTTTGAAATGAAAAAAAAAAATCTATTTTGGGCAGAAGGAAGTTTGCCGGGTCAGCTAGTATATTATACAGAGAAGGCATCAGATGGAATTCAAAATAGCGTTATATTGGAAGAAGGCGTGGTTGTGAACCGATTTCACCCATATGTCGTACATGTCATAAGGGTGTTAAGAAAATATTATATACCGAATTTCATTGAAATCGGTATAAGTGTCCATAAGTGGGCGATGCCACACCCATTTTCAATTTTTAAAAAAAGTCTGGGTGCAGCTTCCTTCTGCCATTTCTTCCGTAAAATTTAGTTTTTCTGACTTTTTTTGTTAGTCGGTTAACGCACTTCTAGTGATTTTCAACATAGCCTTTGTATGGGAGGTGGACGTGGTTATTATCCGATTTCTTATATTATAATTACGTCCAAATATGCCCCTCCCTAATGCGATCCTTTGTGCCAAATTTCACTTTAATATCATTATTTATGGCTTAGTTATGACACTTTATAAGTTTTCGGGTTTCGACATTTTGTGGGCGTGGCAGTGGGCCGATTTTGCCCATCTTCGAACTTAACCTTCTTATGGAGCCAAGAAATACGTGTACCAAGTTTCATCTTGATATCTCAATTTTTACTCAAGTTACAGCTTGCACGAACGGACGGACGGACAGACAGACATCCGGATTTCAACTTTACTCGTCACCCTGATCACTTTGGTATATATAACCCTCTATCTGATTCTTTTAGTTTTAGGACTTACAAACAACCGTTACGTGAACAAAACTATAATACTCTCCTTAGCAACTTTGTTGCGAGAGTATAAAAATATCAGTTCTATATTGTACATTATAAATACTTACCCAACTCTGTCTTCTTAAACCTACAAAAAAATAAACAATAGGAGGTGCATATGTGCAGAGACAAACATACAAAAGAGTGAAATAAATAAGAAGTGTGAAAAGGCGCACAAGAAAATTGGGTAAATTAAAAAACCAGAGACTTGCTCACTTCGGCAATCACATTTATTCTGATTCTTTTTCTGATTCGATACAATTTCTTTTGCTTAAAAAACTAAGCCTATCAAGCCTACGCAAATACAAAGTGGAA
Source organism: Bactrocera correcta (assembly GCA_027475135.1). NCBI lineage: Eukaryota > Metazoa > Arthropoda > Insecta > Diptera > Tephritidae > Bactrocera > Bactrocera correcta. The sequence continues at coordinate 41,930,342 of CM050322.1, read as the reverse complement.
ATAAACAGGTTGTTGTTGATGGTGTCAGGTATGCGATCAGCAGACGCTTTCCATAGATGTAATTACCGCAAGTTGATGTCAGAGAGTTGAGATGAGGGTCGATCCACTAACTATTCCCCTCCATAAGATGGAATCGTCCCCGGTTCGATGACCAGCTCTTGTTTTAGGCTACAGTTCAATAGGATGGTTTCGTTATTCCATCAACATTGCATTTGTATTGTATCATTTAAAATTCCAACGCCATCAGTAGGTTGTGATGCAGATGTGATGCAGATGTTAACAGTTGTTGTGTGCCTTTTTTAATTGGTTTGGCATACAAATATCCAAATAACAAAAAGTAGTATTTCAAGTTTACATTTTTTTTATCTTGAACTTAAAATAAAGGTAAATATTCAAGATTAGATGCTTGTGGATTTTATTTTAGTACTAATTTCTTATAATTTTTTAGATGTATACTTTTTTAATTTCTGGCATATAAGTTGATTATAACTTACAAAAAATGTCTAACGTATATTGCTTTTGTGAATCTTTTTACCATCTCTTAGTACCGTTGTTTCCAAGTCCTTTTCAATAACCTTTTCAATATAAATACTGCTGAACTTGTTTCCCAGTCTTTTATTCCTTTTAAGAAACACCTTTTCGCCAGGCTTATACGTTTTTGTATTTTTGTTTTTATTAAATCTGTCTAGCGTTTTTTCCTGTGCAAGTTTCAATTTATTTCTTATCGTTTCTAGTGTTTCTATTGATGAGCTATAGAGAGGTTCAATTGGCTTCAAGTTTGTGACAGAATGGATACTATTATTATATTTATGTGTGGCTAATAACATTAGGTCATTAGTCTCACTTATTTGTTGTTGTTCCTTGATGCAGCGGGCAATTTCCAGCAGTGTGGAATGGAACCTCTCAACCTGTCTATTACTCTCGCTATGAAGTGTAGGAATAAAAAACTGTTCTATTGAAAAATTATCCCTAAGAAGACTTTTAAGAAAGATGGAATGGAAAACTTTTTCATTATCAGATACTATAGTTTTGGTATTTTTAAAAATTAGCAGTATTTCTAGCATTGCATCTTTTATATCAACTGTGGAACGTGAAGCTATTGGCTTAACAATGGCGTATTTAGAAAACTTGTCAATACAAGTTAAAAAATGCTGTTTGGCTGTGATAAAAATATCAATATGGAGTATTTCTCCAGGGTATTTCGGTATGGGGGTTTTTCCCATACCAGGATCAAATGGTTTTCTTTGATATTTGTTTTGCAAACAAATTCTGCAGTTCGCAATTAAAGATTTTAGCATTTTTCTCATGTTTGGAAAATAATATTCACTTGAGATTTGTTGAAAATTCTCGTTTAGACATCGGTGAACTCGATTATGTTCCGTAGCGATTATTTCTAGTTGGTCACTCTCTTGGTTAAATCAATTGCAAGTTTTTCCGTGTGTACGAATTTAACCCCAGGAAATTGCCTCACTAATTCATTTTGTATTTCTGCCAAAACTTTATGTTCACATTGTAAACCGTTTGTGACATTTGGATTGATAGCTTCTTTTAGATAGCGCATTAGGTTTTCGATGGTGTCAAAACAAATAATATGACGTCGGAGCTTTTGAAATAAAATTTTAATTATTTTGCTAAAATGGTCGGATTTAGATAACACTAACTGATTTTTAAATTGGTTTACAGGATATTTAATAGTTTTAATGGCATCTTTAGAAGACTGTTCGCTATGAACGGTTTCCATCTTCCCTGATTCACTCAAGTTGTGGATGAACTAGATAGGGCGTCGGCTACTTTATTTTCTTTTCCTGGCTTGTATTGAAATTTTGGTGAAAACTCTTCGATAAAAGCACGCCATCTTTTCAATTTTGAGTTAGGATTCTTATCAGATATAGCGAAAATAAGGGGCTGGTGATCGGTAAAAATATTACTAATACCGTACAAGTAATGGCGCAAATTTTTTAATGCCAATACTATTGCGAGGAGCTCTCGTTCATTTGTAGCATAATTTTGTTCTGTGGCAGACAAAGTACGAGAAATCATAGTGATTGGTCTACCATTTTGTGACAAAGCTGCTCCCAACGCACTTGATGAGGCATCGGTAGTAAGTTCGAAAGGTTGGCTATAATCCGGGTGTTGCAGGAGTACATCTTCAGATGCCAATACCCGTTTTATTTTCTCGAATGCCCTTATAGCTTCATGGTCAAGTTCTATGACAACGGCTTTTGATTTATTCGCACCTACATTTCTGTTTTCCCCTCTCAGATATTTTGTGAGCGGCTTCACAATTCTAGCGTAATCTTTCACAAATCTTCGATAATATCCTGATAGCCCAAGGAATGATCGCAGTTCTCGAAGAGTGGTTGGAATTTTATAATTGAGTATATCATTCACTTTAGTTGGGCATGTTTGGATACCATTTCGTGAAACTACAAATCCCAAAAATTCAACGTCTGTTTTAAAAAACTTTGATTTTTCGGACGAAACTCTCATTCCTGCTTTTTCTAAACTTTGTAAAATTATGTTTATGTCAACTAAATGGGATTGTTCGTCAGGAGTGAAAATAATGATGTCATCCATACAAACGTGGCAACATTTTCCTATGTATTCACGAAGGACATCATCAATAGCTCGCTGGAAAATGCTGGAAGCATTTTTCAGGCCAAATGGCAGACGACAGAACTCGTACTTTTCATTGTTGACACTAAAAGCGGTTTTTTCCCGATCTTCTTCGCATAAAATTATCTGGTGAAATCCCGATTTTAAGTCGAGGGTGGTATAATATTTAGATTTCCCTAAGTTTGCCAAAATTACTGACAAGTCAGGAATGGGATATCCATCTGAAATTGTTTTCTCATTTAACTTCCTAAAGTTTATCACCATCCGTAATTTTTGCCTACCATTTTCGTCTAAGCCCTTTTTTGTAACAACATGAACAGGCGAGTTATATGGAGAGCAAGATTTGCGAATTATTTTATCTTTAAGGAGAGCTAATAATTCTTTGTTTAAGAACTCTGCTGCGGAAACAGGATAGGGATAGCTTTTGGTATAAATTGGCTCATTCGTAATCGTACGAATTCTACCCTGTACTTTGGTGTTATAAGGCAGTGCTCTATCTGTATCGACAAAGGCATTAATATTGCTACTTATCATATCATTGAATTGGTCTCGGATACTATTTGGAACCAAATCCTCTATGGTTATCAAATTTACTTGGCTGCAAGAAATATGCTGAAGTTTTACTTGGCCATTGTGGTAAAATAAGTATCCCCTCTCTATATCAATTATAGCGTTAATTTTTTTCAAAAAGTCGTATCCAATGATACCATCAAAAGTTTTTGAATTTGTTAGTAAATAAAAAGTAGAGGTAGAATCTAGGACATTTATTAAACATTGTTTATCAATCAGATTGACGCCATTGATTGATTTAAGCTTGAATGTTTTTTCCACCGATTTCACGCCTTTCAAGAAAGAATAGTTTTTGACATAATTTTTGGAAGTACGTGTGTCTATTAAAATGCGTAGCTCCTGACCATTTGCCGTTTTTTTTCGTAATAAATGGCAGGAGCGAACTTAGTTTAAATGGTTGATTTCGTCTGCAAAGTTACTCTCAATATCTTCATGACAGTCATTTATTGTTGCAATCATTTTCCTGATGCTCACAACCATAATCGTACTCATGGTTATCCTGATCTCCTTCTATGTAATTATTGATAGAATTGGCTTCTATTTCATGTGGCATATAGTTTACCCTTTGTACCTTAGGGAATGGTGATCTATTAGAGTATATTCGATCGCGACCACGCTTAAAAACTGTGGGCTGCAAAAGGATTGGATTCTGTTGTGGTCGAGAAGTATTAATGGGAGGATTTGGGTTGGGCAAATGGTTGCTGTCTCGCTTTTGAAGAGCATTGTTGGTGTAAGGATTAGCATGTTGCCGGGTAGAAGGAATACTACGATCGACTTCCATAGTAGTTGGTCTATTGTTGTGATTTGAATAAGTGCGATGATTTAGCTGATTCTTAAAAAAAAGCTGACGGCCCTGAGATGTAACAGGAATATTCGGCGTCTGCGAATTTCCTACGGCAAATATACGCGCAAAATCGTACCTTTTGTGGTTAGTTTCAAGCTCCTGAGCAACTGCAAGCGCAGTTGGAAGGTCCTTTGGCCTGGTGGAAAAGAATATGTCACATAATGGTCTACGAAGACCCGAAACGAATACACGAAGTGCGTTTTCCCTTGCTCTCTCATTGAGAGCAGCGACCACTTCAGAGTTACCATTATGGGACATAATTTGCTTATTAATAATTAGTGTCAGTTGTTTATCAACTTTATAATAATAAGCAATCGATAGATTGCCTTGCCTCAAAATACTTAATACATTTTCTAAAACATACAACGGTCTCTTATCCGCGTATGTCTGATCCAACCTTGCGATTATTGCCTTAAAATTAAGAACCGTGTTAAAGGAAGAAAGGGATATATTAGCTGAATCTGTAATTTTATTTCTGAAAATTCCCATAGCGACATAATATTTTTCTGAATGTTCTTTATAATAGCTCATAGCAAAATGAGCTGCAGTGCGCCAAGCGGGATACGCTGAGGCTTCCCCTTTAAATTCTGGGAGAGATTTTATTAAATCTAAACTTAAATTATCTGAACTAACTGTAGGATCAATGCTTACCGGTAAGTAAGTTTCCCCGCTAGGTGGAATTAGCCGGTCAAGAGTTTGAGAAAGGCGGCAAATTTGCTTCGCCAATCCCTGCTTAATTTCTTCATTGCTTTTTTTCACTATTTCTATTACTTGCTCACGTGTAACACTCATTTTTAATCCCGTAACTTATAAAACACAATTTTCTTATTTCAAACCGAAACCGTATGCCCTTTGAAAAGGCACTCCTAAAGCAAGGACTTGGGTGAAAATAATTCAAACTCTTTACAGGACAAATTACTATGGTTTCAGCAATTTTTATAAAGAAACGAAAAAATCAAATTTAAGAAAGGAAGTACTTAGGTGCCAAACAAAATTAAATTTATTTTTTAAACTTTCGCTTTGATATTGAAATTTTTTTACCACTTAATCACCACAAGAAATAATCTTGAATAATTACTTACAAATATTCTTTATGAAAATTCTTGGGTATGTTGAGATCTGATGATTGAAGCGAGGATCGTTGAGCCCTTTAAATTTTATAATTCCTTGATAATTTTATAATTCGTTGATGATTTTATAATTCGTTGATGAGGTTCTTAGCCTGCCAGGCTATCCTTCGATTCAACATTTATCCTTGCTGGAGAATCTGCTTACAATGAAGTATGATTGCTTTTTACGACAGGCCCCACGTTGGGCGCCAATTAAAAAACCAGAGACTTGCTCACTTCGGCAATCACATTTATTCTGATTCTTTTTCTGATTCGATACAATTTCTTTTGCTTAAAAAACTAAGCCTATCAAGCCTACACAAATACAAAGTGGAAATAAACAGGTTGTTGTTGATGGTGTCAGGTATGCGATCAGCGGACGCTTTCCCTAGATTTAATTACCGCAAGTTGATGTCAGGGAGTTGAGATGAGGGTCGATCCACTAACTGGTACAAAGGGTACAGTGAATTCTACAAAAAATTGTACCAAAGTGTTTAACCTGGTGATTAACGAAAGGGCCGTCTTAAACGTTAAAAACCGTGCGAGGTTGCACTCCGGGAGTGCAGGCAGAAGTGAAAACTTAAACTTATGGCGCGTTGGGCACTTTTTTGGGTGAGCATTTTTAAGTGCGCTCGCGACATGAGAAATTGTACATAAAAATCAAGTTTATCAAAGCAATGTGTGCACTTTTTGAATGGACATGAAGTCTAATAATATAGAAACTATATTCGAAAGAAGTGGTTTTATTTAAATGATTAAATATTAGTAAATAATAAGTACAAAATTTAGCAATTCTCATCCATAATTTGAACAACTGTTACATCATCATTATCAGCATTTTCATCATTATTATCAGGATTTTCATCAAATTCTAAAACTGAAACAATAGGTCTATGGTAACTAAAGTATGAAATGAACAATTTTGATTTCAATCTAGTTATATATCTTGTGAATACTGCATCAATAGTAGTTTTGTATTTTGTTGTGCTAAGATTGCGATCATTGGACATCGTTAAATCAAATTCTTCATATAAAAATTCAATTAATGATTGATAAATGATTAAATACTAGTAAATAAAATTCAGCAATTCTCATCCATAATTTCAACAACTCTTATATCATCATTATCAGCATTTTCATCATTATTATCAGGATTTTCATCAAATTCTGAAACTGAAACAATAGGTCTATGGTAACTAAAGTATGAGATGAACAATTTTGATTTAAATCTATTTATATACATATCTTGTGAATACTGCATCAATAGTAGTTTTGTATTTTGTTGTGCTAAGATTGGACATCGTTAAATCAAATTTTTCATATAAAAATTCAATTAATGATTGATTTTTGACATCTAAAAAGTTTATGTTGAAATCTCCACTCAAAATCATAGTGTAATGATCAAATCTTCTATTAATTTTCATCATAAGTAGTGCGGAAGCAGCATTAGAATAAATGATGATTACTTATAAAGTTGACAATAACTTTTTTTAGGATTGAATACTTGCTACCCATTTTTTCTCTTATATATTTCCACAATCACCAACCTATCACTCGATGTTTTCTTTTCCTCCACACGGTATAACTCATTTGTATCAGGTTTTAAACAAATGCATACACTCACAAACAACTTAATTTCTGTGCAAATTCAAAATTATGCGTATGTATGTATGCACAAAAGTATATTCAAATTGCAGGCGACATGAGACTATTACTCATTTAAAAATGCCAATTGCAAATTGCCTGTTGGCTAATTTTCTTTTTGTCGATTAATATCCATTTACATATGCACATTTGTCTATAAATTCAATTACACATATTTCACTGGTCTTTACTCTATTTGCACTTTGTTACTCGCAATTCATCATAAATTGTATGCAATAAACAGCTACTTGAAACCGCTTGTAACGAAGCTTTTTGCTGCCCCTGCTTCTTACAAGTATAAATTGCTGAGGTATACTCGCCGTGTCCAGGGTTCGTTACAATAAATTTGTAAATATTGGGGCTCTTCTGCGAATCGTACTTTCTTTAATTAAACTTACATATATTTTAGTAAAAAGATACAAAACTGTCTCCCGCGTTGAAATATCGTCGCCCGAGGGAAGTGCTGTTAGGGTAACAGTTCGGTGTGGTCCGTTAGGACAATACCGTTTCCCGCTCTGCTGCGCTCCTGGGTGCTAGACGACTTGCTGCTCGATCACGCTCGGCTACTTCTGCCGGCGCTCGTGGAGGCTTCAATAAAGGAGTCCTGGCGTACACGTGGACACTACTCTGCTACGACGACTGCGCCCGGCTATCTCTGCCGGCGCTGCCGTAATCTTCGATGACGATGTCCTGGCGTATACGTTGACGCCCGCGTGCTACGACGACTACGCTCGGCTACTTCTGCCTGCGCTCGTGTAGGCTTCAATGACGCTGTCTGGATGTACACGTTGACACTCGCGTGCTACGACGACTACGCTTAGCTACTTCTGCCGACGCTCGTGTAGGCTTCACTAACGTTGTCCCGGTGCACACGTTTACGCTCCTCTGCCACGCTGGAGAGGTCCTTTTAACCGCGTAAAGATCCCGGACCACGGAAGACTACGTTAGCGACCGCGATGTTAAAGGTTGGGTTGGTCAGAGAATAAACTCACTACCAAACTCATCCTTAACAGACGGCGTTCACAGGTTAGGGTACCAAGACTAGCCAGAGGATAAACTCACTGCGTAGTCTGATGCCGAACGTGCGTGCGCTGCCACAGTCCCGTGCTGACTCACTGATCATTGGCCATCTAACTACCCACCAAGCCTGTGCTGCGTGCTAACACATTCGCAACATGTTGAGTTGGGATGGCGTGTGTTGCTGGGATGGCATATGTTGCTGGCAGTGGCGTGGTTTTACCGCTGCGTATGCATGCTTGTTGTTGTTTCATCTGCTTGTCTGATTTCTCCGTCTCCGTGGTTATCCCGTTGAATAGTTTGCGTGGCGTGTTTTTACCGCTGCGTACGCATTTTTGTTGTCATTTCATCTTCTTGTGTTTCTAGAAGTGGCGTGGTTTTCCCGTTGTGTTAAGAACAATAGGATGCGCCTTTATGGGTTGTGTGGACTAAATTCTGTATAGATATTTAGTTCTCACACGCTCAATCGTACTGATGCGCTGAGTAGCTACACTTTGATATTTAGATTTCTATTGATTGGCAACACTCACTGAAATTACATAGCGTTTTCTATTTCGTGATCTACTCACCATGTTTGTGTTGCCATACTGCAGTGGCCATATAGAAAGGTCATGGTGAAACATAAGTTGTTACGTTATTTGTATTGACCACACCGTTTTCCGTTAAGGTTGTTTGGAATTTATTGGGATATGCATAATTTAATTAAAATATTAGCAATTTACTTTTAGTTAGGGTGGCTTCTTACATCTGCTAAATAAATTACATGCAATAAAGAGCTAGTTGAAACCGCTCAATCGTAATGATGCGCTGAGTAGCTACAATTTGACATTTAGTTTTTTATTGATTGGCAACACTCATTGAAATGGCATAGCCGTTTGTTTTTCACATATTTTCGATGTTAAATTGTTCAAAAAATAATTAATTTATTGCTATTTTAATTTTAAAATAGAAATAATCGCGGATGTTGATGAGTAAACAGTTTGAATACCTTTGGTGCTATGCAAACTGCATAGTAATAAGCAAAATGCCTGAAACTTTTAAATTAATATAAATGGGGATAGCAACAAACTCAAACGCGTATAGCTTTCAGCGCTCTCGCATACCTATACACTCTGAGTACACTTATAGGTATGTAATCTCGTCTGTCGTGAGAGCACGAACGAATGCACATGCAAAGAGCGCGTAGAGTGTACATACCAGAGTATACAAATCAGAATAAACAGTCGTGCCAAAAACACGATCAAATCAATTCAGTTCAGCATAGACAACATTGTTAATCAATTCGTGTATCTGTCAGCGTCCACAAACCTGATACAACAAGAACAATCTGTTCTTCGTCAATCAATCGTATCATGTCAGTTCATAGCGTCTCGACGATTGTTTGAATTGATGTGAAATTTGGGTAAACTATAAGTAAATCTACGAGTAAATCTTTGGATAAATCTATAAGTATAGTAAAATACAACAATTTTCTGCTGGACTGATTTGTATCATGTGTGGCAAAGAATGTATCAGCTTTGAATATGTTCGCATGTTACAAACTTTCGATGCGTAAACAATGGAAATTCCATCGAGTACGTACATACATACATACATACATACATACATACATTTCTTGTATGTATGTACTTTATAGAATTTCCATTATACATATTACATATGTATACACCTACATACATGTCCATCCAAACATATGTATTTGAAATAGAACAAAAGTGCCCAACTACATCAGTGTTTAGGGGATGATATACAAACCGAAAACTGTCGATCAATTCAATCATTGAAGCATAAGTATGCATTATTTTGGGTATTTTCTGCAAAAAGGTACGTTCATAAATAAATCAGGGGTCGAATCGTTACATTCGTGCACGGATCGGCAAACATACGAAAGAAAATTACGTGATACGTCAATCGTAAACGGTGATTGGTATTATGATATACGATAGCCAACAGACCATGGTTTTTAAATTCCACATTGCCTTGGATCGTATTTTTAGGTCACAATAGATGTGGAACTGTCAAAACTGTTGCAAAATATTCAATAAATTTGTGAGTTTAAATATCAAATGGTTGAATATCAAAATGGATCTGAATTTGTTTTTTTATTTGAGCTGTAGTGAGAGTGATGGGGATAAAAAAGTAGTGCGGAGGCAACTAAGAGATCGGAGCAATCCTTTGGCACTGCCGAACGCAGCGTAGGTATATAAAAATAAATCATGAAACCTCATTAACGAAGTTTTCATTGTAGATTTTTAAAACGATTTCGTCTAACTAAAGAGGCTTTTGAATATGTCCTAAATAATATATGTTTAACGCAATCTGACGTCAGAGCAGTGCTTCCAGTGCTGCAATTAGCAACGACGCTCTCACATTTGGCTAACGGTGGATACCAGCACAGTGTAGACAGTGACTATTTGATTAGGATTTGTCAAAGCACTGTTTCGAACAGGAATAAAGGGATGTTCAACTTATTCCAGCGTGAGAGCGCCTCAAAATAAGCGTTTTTTATAACATTTTCCATTATGGCCAGATCGAACAAAATAAGAATTTTTGGGCATTTTAAATTAAAACACCCAACATTTAGTACGAATAAAAATTACTATGTAGTGGCTATTTATAGTATGGAGAAACTATTTAAATCTTTTTAAAGTATATTAGAAGAACTGATTTTTGACCTTTCAATACCCAAAACAAGAACTTAGGCTTGTTAGCTCTCATTCATTAAATTTTTTTATTCATTTTCCATTGAAAATAATACTATGATGCTTCAAATTACAAAACGTTTCATCAAATACCTTTAAATATCACTAATTTACTTAATTTTCATTGTTTTACATTTTTTTATAAGTGGTCTTGAACGATGCAACAAATCCCTCCGTTTATATATTTTTTGGTAAGATTTCAATCTGGCCATCGCTCGTTTAGCAATTGCTCTCTCACTTCCAGTGAGAGAGGAGTTAAACATCTCTTTATCTCTGGTTTCGAAGCTGATATCCCATGTGCTTAAAGAAATAGAAACGAAGTTGTGCCCACAGTTTATACGGTTTACACCAGAGTATTCCCTTACGTTTAAAGAGTGATTTGTGCAGCAATATAAAATTCCTGCAGGTAAATATACACTTTACTAAAATAGTAATATCTTAATATATAAAAATTACGTGTCACGTTATTGCAAATTATTTGTTTATTATTAGCAAAGAGCTATCCACCAGTTGGTGGCGCTAACAGCGGTATTTAGTAAGTGCGGTATGTTACAGTAGATGGCGCATCATTTCTTTCTAAATTTTCATGGATTTAGGCTGTCATGACAAAAGCTGCCACTTGCTAAAAACATTAAATGAAAATGCGTTGTTTGAAGTTTATATTATTTGTGGTAAAGTTATACGAATCTATGACTTCCAATATTCTAAATTTAAGAAAAAATCACATACAATCCGTGAAATAAATAAAGTTATGTACATATGTATGGTCAGACAAATAAGCAATGCTGCCACTCTTTTCCAATAAATCTTCCTCGAATTTGGGAGATTTCAGAGGAATTTAGGAAGGAAGGTATATAAAAGAAAGTTGACGTTAGTTACACCATTTATAACTCAAGAACGGCTGAACAGATTTGGCTGAAAATTGTATTTTAAATCATAAGCATTTGTTCAAAATTTATGTTTGTAGGAATCATTTGAATATATGCGTACAATTTTAAACAGAGTCTTCTCAAAAATAATACAATTTTGCACGCCTAAGAACCGTTTCATCAGGTTCATCATGTGGAGTCCACTGCAATGACTGTTGATTGGACTCCAGTGGGAAATGATGCAGCTATGTTTCTATCACTGACGAAAAATGTCGGCTTTATTCCGATTAGAGAGCACTTAAACACTTCTCAGAATCAGTTATTTGTTGTTTTTGTTGGATTATGAACTTGCGAGGCACCTAATTTGCTCATTTTGCCTGTTAGCAAATATCTTTTCAACGGTGGATTTCCCTGAGCCCAAATTCAACAATATTTTCCCCAAAAAGCCAAATTATTTATTAACACACGAAATGCTTTATGATCCATTTTTTTGTAAACTAACACAAGCTCCATCACAAAAATGCTATATCTCATTAACTAATAGTTAGAAACCAACTAATAGAAATCATATATATAGATAGTAGTAGTATTATCTATGTATCAGCCACAGTGAAGCGTGGACGGGTCCTCTAGTTACTAAATATAAAGAATTTTTAGTTATAGGGTGCGTTGATGGTACCCACATCGGCTTACAAAAACCCAAAGTGAACGAGCACGCATACTTCAATAGAAAAGGCTACCATAGTATCAACGCTATGATAGTAAGTTGCTATTATAATAATGGGTTATCAAAAAAGTCTTGCGGTATTTTTATTGAATCAATTCGTGCGGCACCAATACATCGATACATTAGTGACTCCAAGCTTCTTCAAATGGTTTATAACGGTTTGATTACTACTATGCCGGTCTCTTTCGACCAATTCAGCGATTTTATCGCAATTTTCGATGACAGGCATTCCGGAGCGTGGCGCATCTTCCACCACCTCTACACCAGAACGAAAACGTCGAAACTATATCGGGTCCATAAACTACACAAATTTTATTGGCGGCTTGAGATGCATTTTTGCTTTTATCGTAGTAGTACTGTAAAATATGCCGTATTTTGTCTTTATTTTGCTCCATGTTTGCGACGCTATAACTCACGAATGACTTAAAAGAAACGACAATCAATGAAACGCGTGTTAGCGCGTGAAATGAGCTTTCCAAAAAGGTATAGCATGACCCGATGCGACGAATAAAACTAGAACTACGCGCTTTCAGCGCCAACTAGCGAAAATACCGCAAGACTTTTTTAACAACTTATTATATACAAGTATATATATAATAACGTATATAAATAAACATGCTTGCATACATTATCTTATATATAAAAATGAAACCGTTTTCGTTGTCACCGCATCACGCGTGACTGGCTGAACCGATTTGGCTTTTTTTGTTGTATTTTTTATTATTAGGTGTTTAAATGAGTTAAGCATCCACCCCTTCTACCCGGTAAAACTGGTCCATCCTAATGAAACAGACAAATTCACCACAGGATGCCACTACAATCTAACACACCACACTAGCACCAGCCCAACCAATAAAAGCAATGGACAACGGGGAAGCTGCCCCAATTCGTCACATACAGTTCGAGCATCGACATCCCTTTTATATACCCTCGTTTTTTGGTCACCAATCTCGCGCGCTGCAGTTACCACTGTGACCCCCACAAGCTAATAACATTAAATTTTGAACATTTATCTTTAAAATAAAATTATACAAAAGAAGAGATTTTTATAATAAACTACATTATCAATACAAACTCAAGTGTACCCGATATTTTTATTTCGACAACCATTTAAAGAAGGGTAAAAAATAGAGATACATGCATACAATATGCATTTGCATCTAATGGTTACGAAATTATACATTAGGAGAAGGCTCTTATGTAAGAAAAAATTACGAAAGTTGCCGGAAAACCCCTAAAAACAGCCCTTTTGTTTTTCCCATACAAACGTTTTATTTTGTATATACATACATACATATGTCCATATGTATGTAAGTAAAAATGATTGTTTGTTTGTTAGTAACGCTAACGCTCGAGAACGGCGGAACCAATCTTCATGAAATCAGAAGTTGTTCGCTGTGGATCTGGAAAGGGTTAGATATAAAAAAAACCATATACTTTTCATAAGGAAAAGTCGAAAAATTGGAAATTTCCAAAAAGTGACTTTTCGTACAAATCATTTTTGTTTTGTTTTTCAATATTTTGATTTGTAAATTATTTGAATCGTTCAATTTCGGTCGCTTGCTTTTTTATTCCGGCTATTTAAAAGAATAATTATTGAAAATTATTCGGTGAAAACTTTATGTGTGTTTCAAACGAATTGATCATATAAGAAATTATTTTAAAGAGAATGCCGGCACGTCCAAAATCAAACATAAGTCGACGTACTCGAAATGCTAGGGGCGTGTTGTCACAAAGAGTATCACAAAATGCAGTGCGACGTCCACGAAACAGATTTGAAGAAGTTCATCATTCAAGAAATCCAGCAAGACCTACGCGAATACGACGTCGTGTTTTGGAAGATATGTTCCGTGCAGCATTTGATTACGACCCTTCAATCGACTATAATGTACATGGATATATTGGAATGATGGATGTTATATGTCCACATGGTGAAGCGGCTAAATTCTCGAGTGAAACGGCTGGAATGTGTTGCGCTAACGAGAAAGTAAAATTGCCGGAATTTGAACCGCCTCCTGAACCATTACAATCATTAATTTTTGAGACATCACCAGAATCGAAACATTTTTTAAACAATTCGTCTTTTCAAATGACTTCTTTCGGCGCTACAAAAATTATAAGAGATCAATTAATGCCGACGTTTAAGGTGATTGCATGGAATATTTGATGCTTTTTCAATGAATACATATTACAGAAATTCAAATTTATCACCTAGAGGGTTCATTGTTACCGCTCCTCGACGCTAACCATCAATTTTTACAAATATATTTCATCGGAGATAAAAATCGTGAATTAAATCAACGCTGCACAATTGGTTCTCACACAAAAAGAGAAATTCTTTGCGAACTACAAGATTTTTTTCATCAGCACAATGAATTAGTCCAATTGTTCAAAACTGCTATGGATCGGTTGCCATCTGATAATCACAGAATCATTATAAGAGCCGATAAAACTCCAACTGGAGAGCATTCAAGAAGATTCAATGCACCAACCATTGATGAAGTGGCCATTGTGTTTGTTGGCGATCAGTTTCAATATCGAGATATTATTCTTCACCGTAGAAATGAACAATTGCAACGTGTTTCGGAGCTTCATCGTTGTTACAATGCATTACAGTATCCCATATTGCACTGCAATGGCCATGATGGATACCATATAAATATCCCAATGATTAATCCAAGCACAGGTACATAATATATATCGTGCTCATAAATATTTCGCTTAATTAAATAATTTTGATTTTGAATTGAAAACTTCTAAATACGTTTTGAAACGTATTTTTTACAGGTCTTGAAACTCAAAAGAAGGTCAGCGCCATGAATTATTATTCATACAGATTAATGATTCGCGAAGGAAGTTCAAATTACATTTTGAGATGTGGAAAACTGTTTCATCAATACATTGTGGACAAGTATGCGAAAATTGAGACCGAACGTCTCAATTACATCCGGTTCAATCAAAGTAAATTGCGATCAGAAGAATATATACATTTGCGTGATGCAATAGCAAATGATGGGAATTTGAATTATATTGGACGCTGACGATATTACCAGCATCTTATATTGGAAGTCCTCGCCATATGCACGAATTTGCTCAAGATGCGATGTCATACGTGAGAAAATACGGCCGACCAGATTTATTTATTACATTCACATGTAATCCGAAGTGGAGCGATATTCAAAATAATTTGTTTGACGGTCAATCAACAACAGATCGTCACAATATAAATGCACGTGTTTTTCGGCAAAAATTAAAAGCGCTGATGGATGTAATTGTGAAATTGCGCGTATTTGGAGAAGTGCGGTGTTATATGTATTCAATCGAATGGCAAAAGAGAGGATTGCTGCACGCACATATATTGATACGGTTGGTTCGTAAAAGCACACCAGATGAAATTGATAATATCATATCAGCCGAGATACCAGATCAAACAATTGATCAAGAATTATTTGAAGTCGTCACAAAACATATGATTCATGGCCCATGTGGCGTACTAAATATGAATTTACCATGCATGATTGATGGCAAATGCTCAAAGCGTTATCCCAGAGCATTGACTTCCGCCACAATAACAGGCAATGATGGATACCCGTTGTATCGACGACGGTCTACTGAAGATACCGGTCAATCAGTAATGATGAACATTCGTCATCAAGAAATCATCGTCGATAATCGCTGGGTTGTGCCATATTCACCACTTCTGTCTCACATTAACGTTGAGTATTGTAATTCCGTCAAGTCAATCCAATACATTTGCAAATAAGTGAATAAAGGAAGTGATATGGCTGTCTTTGAAATACCTGATGCTGACAATAGGAACGATGAAATTACTCGATATCACCGAATATTTTCGTTTCCATTGCACGAAAGACATCCTGTTGTTGTTCATCTAGCGATGCATCTTGAAAATGGTCAACGTGTTTATTTTACTACTGAAAATATACAGCAGAGAGCAGCACAACCCCCAGCGACTACTTTAACTGCTTTTTTCGACTTTGTGAAACCGATACATTTGCCAGAAGTTTGCTATATACTGATGTTTGCTATATACTGATGTAATTCATGAACACTCATGTACATGAAATACATCATCAAAAGAATTCCAACGACATAAACATGGTACAACAGTAGATGGTCACCCAGGTATATATTCAACAGATGCTTTGGGCAGAATGTATACGATTCATTCCAACAACGCGGAATGTTTTTATTTGCGATTGCTATTGGTGAACGTTCAAGGACCGAGATCGTACGAAAATATGAAAATAGTTGATGGTCATTTAAGTGAGACGTATCGCGAGGCATGTCTCCTATTGCATTTGTTGGAAAACGATTCACATTGGGAATCGACGCTTCAAGATGCATGTGTTTCATCGCATGTGTTTCATCTTTTCATCTTTACCACAACAAATAAGAATGCTTTTCTCGATTATAACATCAACATGCATGCCATCAAATCCACTGGAATTATGGAACAAATATCAAGATTACATGACGGAAGATATTTTGATTCGGTTGCGTCGTACGTCAAATAATCCAGATTTAATGATTACCTTGGAAATGTACAATGAAGCATATGTGTCTCAAAATTGCGCATAAAGCATTATCACAGTTATCTATGATTTCATCTGATAGTTCGATGCGTGATTTGATGGATCAAGAATTGCAACGTGAACAACAATTCAATTGTGACGAATTGATTGAATTTGTGGTAGTAGTACATAGTATTATCTATGTAACAGCCACAGTGAAGCGTGGACGAGTCCTCTAGTCTACATATATAAAAAAGAAACCCGTATTCCGTTGTCACGGCATCACGCGTGAATGGCTGAACCGATTTCACTAATTCTTTTTTTGTTGTACTTGTTATTATTAGGAGAAGGTTCTTATGAAAGAAAAAATTACAAAATTAAAAAATTATTATTTTGTACATATGTATGTATAAGTAAAATAAATGTTTATTTGTTAGTAACGCTAAGGCTCAAGAACGGCTGAACCAATCTTCATGACATTTTCAGAAGTTGTTCGATGTGGATCTGGAAAGGTTTAGAAATAAACAAACCTTATACTTTTCATCAGAAAAAGTCGAAAAATTGGAAATTTCCAAAAAGTAATTTTTTTCCATACAAATTTTTTTCTTTTGTTTTTCAATATTTTGATTTGTAAATTATTTGAATCGTTCAATTTCGGCCGCTTGCTTTTTTATTCCGGCTATTTAAACGAAAAGTTATTGAAAATTATTCAGTGAAAACTTTAGGTGGGTATAAAACGAAGTGATCAGTGATAGTAAAACCCGTAAGAAATAACCCGTATGAAAAAGACTGTAAGATCGCTAGTTATAGTCTACTTTTAGGTCTTGCAAAATAATTAGGGATGAAAATCTGTAACATTATTGTGTATGCAAATTAGTTTTGAGTGAAGTGCGGAACACATAGAGCGCGACAGACTGCAAACTACATCTGCCAAATATTAAAATACAGACGTTCTTATGGACACTGTTATTTTGACAGCTGAACTACTACACGATTGCAGGCCGACAGTTGTCGTTCCCGCTAACTTGAATATTTCCTTTATTTGGCAACGGCAGTAGGACGACTGTAGAGTTGACAGTAGTATGGAAGATAGAAAGAGGAGGTAGAAAGGTGATGTCACTAATATGTAAAATGTAAAATTATTCACAGGTCTAACAAACTTGACGTTATTTTACAAATAAAAGCATAAAATAGCTCTATTATATCATTTGTAATAACAATTGATAATTTAAAACAAAAAAATATTTACCACTTTTTACTTATTTTTTGCATAAAAAAATTTCACTTTGAACAAAATATTAAAATTTCATTGAAGTGAAAGGTATTAGTATGGCCACAACGATATTGTGTACATGCAAAATGGACTGCTGTGTTGCCTTGGTACATGCCGGCCATGGTGTCGCAGTCATTGTGTTCACCACTTGAGAATTGTGCTTGCACTAAATACGTTTATGGAGAGTTGAATTGTTGCATATTTTTTGGCGCAGGCTTTGAGGAAATAACCCGTAAGAAAAAGACTGTAAGATCGCTAGTTATAGCCTACCTTTAGGTTTTGCAAAATAATTAGGCATGAAAATATGTAACATTATTGTGTATGCAAATTAGTTTTGAGTGAAGTGCGGAACACATAGAGCGCGACAGACTGCAAACTACATCTGTCAAATATTAAAATACAGACGTTCTTATGGACACTGTTATTTTGACAGCTGAACGTCTACACGACGGGAACGACAACTTGAATATTTCCTATATTTGCCAACGGCAGTAGGACGATAGTAGAGTTGACAGTAGAATGGAAGATAGAAAGAGGAGGTAGAGTGGTGATGCCACTAATATGTAAAATGTAAAATTATTCACAGCTCTAACAAACTTGACGTTATTTTACAAATAAAAGCATAAAATAGCTCTATTATATCATTTGTAATAACAATTGATAATTTAAAACAAAAAAATATTTGCCAATTTTTATTTAGATAAAATATGAATTATTTTTTTATTTTACGTAATTCATTATTTCTTAAAATACTAAATTTTCTTATCTTATCTGTACATTAATCTTATCTGTACTTAAATAAAAACTAATCAGCGAAATTTGAGAGAAAAATCAGGACAACCTACATAAAATAAAATTAAGCACGATTTTTTTTTGAAAATTGTATCGATTCTACATTATCCGAAGGAACTTCTGCCTGGTGTCCCACGACCGCACATTTCTTGTTTTCCATGCAAATTTTTTTCTTTTGTTTTTCAATATTTTGATTTGTAAATTATTTGAATCATTCAATTTCGGTCGCTTGCTTTTTTATTCCGGCTATTTAAAAGAAAAATTATTGAAAATTATTCAGTGAAAACTTTAGGTGTGTATAAAACGAAGTGATCAATTACAGATTGAAAATTTTTACGAAGCCAATAAGAGGTCTCGCCAATATCGGTCAGCGTTCTTTTTGCCATCAACGTATGGTACACCAAGGTAAATGAACGAGTACTCCCAGGATGCGATGACATACGTATGGAACTATGGATCGCAGTCAATCAGCAAGCGATAATCACGATGTCACAGCACTACTTTTCAAACAACAGCTTCTATGTTTGATGGACTTTATCTTGAAGCAACGTATGTATGTGTATATGGTACTCTGTTGAGTTGCAAACAAGAGTGGATGGTGGTTACACCAGATCAAATTTGTGATTATACGAAGTAATGAAAACCAATATGGTTCATGGACCTTGCGGACACCACAATCCCACTTCGTTTTGTTTGTCTGACAATAAATGCACGAAACACCATACACGTGCTTTTCCTTCGGAAACGTAAACTGGAAATTATGGATATCCACTCTATCGTCGTAGCTCACCAGCCGAAATAATAGAACATTTATCATTCAAGTTAGAGATGGTGAATATGGTTGTCTAATTCACATTCAAAACTCATGTCAATGTTGAATGTTGCAGTTTGGTGAAATCAATCAATTACTGGCCTTGAACGAGATGAGATCAGCAAATATCAAATGGGTCGCTTTGTAGAATGTTTACTTTTGCAATTCATGGAAGTTTTTCGACTGTTGTGCGCCTCCCAATTCAACTTCATTTAAGTCATTGCGTATTGTGAATGGTACAGTGTGTGTAACTTTTTGGGAAGCATGCCAACGATTGCAATTGCAGCACAATGTAAATTTAACTTTCTTTTCATTTCAAAACAGTTAACTCCACGCAGGAAAACGACTGCGGGGTCAACTAGTTAAATATAATAATCATTTGCACATATATGTACGTAGGACCATACATGCGTATGAAAAAGGGATTTTGGGATTTTGCGGTAGCCCTTAATTTTGAAATAAAAGTAGAAAAAATATTAATTGCAAGTTAAGTTATCACATTCTTCGATCCGCGTTTGTAATTATAGGTCCTTTTTTCGCAATTTTTATCGATTTTCGTGCGGACATTTTCCGATTAAATTACTTGGGAATCGATAGTACTTTTTCTTGTGTCGTAATCGATTCCAAATATATTTGTTGCCAACCTTTATTGCTATTGTTCATTTCTCATACCTTATTGGTTTGGCTTTCGTATATTTGGGAATCGATAGATATATATTTTTCTTTTCGTTGTCGATTCTTAATATAGCTGTTGCCAAGCTTTATAGTCTTTTTAGGAATTTTAATTTAAACAAGCAAAAATGAGCAAACCAAAGCCAACTCTCGCAAACCTGTCCCAAGTAAGGAGTTGACGGACTTAAAATCATTAAGACGCCAAAGAATGGTCGCAAAAAGTAGTATTTTGCGCATTAAAACGGGTCTTCTCGAAAAGACTATGTCTTTAGATCCAATCGAATTGGAATGTCGGACAGGGCCAAATCGGCGCTAGTTGCAGCAAATACAAGGCAGCTTAGTTGTCAACAGTGCAAATCGAGGGATCGCAATTTGACTGCTTGACCCAGGTTCAAGACGCTTCCTGTGCAGCAGAGGTTCGAGTTCGTGAAATCCGTGCCCTTATGCATAAATTGTTTGCGTAAGTGGTACACGGTCTCTAAGTGCAGAGCGGATCGACGTCGTGTGTGCAAATGATCGCATTACACACCATTGCACCAGTATCCAGGATGAACCCGATGAAGGGAGTGTCCAAAAGGGGGCTGGTGTTTGTATCAGTATTGGGACTGCGTGTTTTCCTTGGGCCGACCAGCGGTCGTAGTATCGAGTACTTAAGCCCACGGATCGATTCGGTGCAGGGCCACATCGGTTGACTCAGGATCGTTACGAGGACATCGCTCCGTCCGGCGGCCAATAGAGTAACCTGTTCCAGTCAATTGGCTGGGGGTGTGGGCTGCACCACTGCGATAGCGCTTTAATCGACCGCTTGGGTGGTCGGTGCTGCTGATCCGGTCGGCACCGGAAGCGCATCCTCCGGCGAGTACAGACGCACGCACTCATACCTTGGGCGCTCTAGCTGAGCTCTAAGCTATCGGGGGGGGGTCGGCAGGTCGCGGATAGCCGAACGGCCTGTAGTAGCAGGTTAGTTGCGAAATAAGTTAAAACGAATAAGCAACCCCCGACGATGAGCGGCAGGAGTGAAGGAGGCGGCATAAGAGCTAGCAGATCCACTGAAGCTCCTGTGACTGTGGCGAATCGACACTGCCACATAGAAATAGGTGTCCCCTCATCATGTTTAAACATGATGAAAGAAAACCAAAATCCAGGCGCGACGGACCCAATAATGGGCGGCTTCCTGGTCAGCGTCTGTTTCACCATGTTAGGTGCGGCTGATATTATAACTTGACCGGTACACAGCGCGGCGCACTGGGAGTCCTTGGCTATCTTGAAAGCGATGTCTTCCGCTTGCAGGATGGAAAGGTGATATGAGCTTGCTTTGCCGAGGTGTTAGCCGTGTGGTGTATCAGTACACAGCCACTTCGGTCCCTGGTCAGGGAGTGTGCATTGGGCGCAGGGGTAGTAGCCTGCGTTGCCCCGGGCGAGCGCCGGTCCGTCCGTGTTTTCCGGGACTGGTAAAGCGAAGGACAGGCCTCAGGGAACTGGGGTAGGAGCATGGTTTCCGAGGGTACACCCGTTCCTGTCTATTTCGGCCCGCCCCCCTACACCCGATGCGCTGTAAAAAACAACAAATGGAGAATTATTTACATTTAGATAACAAACACAAAAGCAGCAGTATACAAGACTACTTCACGAGTAGCGGCACTCAAAGCCCTGGCAGTAAGATACCAGAATCGGAACAATCCAGGAGAACGCCGAGTAGCATTTGCGTCGAAGCTGATCCCTTTAGACGCGCACCAAGATTGATGCGATCACCGAAACAGGGTCTCACAGTGGAAAGGCCTGAAAGAGCGAGATCGTCGCCACCAGCCCTGCAAGACAGCACGCTTCGAGCGGAACTAACGCAACCAGGAGGGGACATTATGGCTGAATTGGGAGATATGATTAAGAGGCTAACGGAAGCAATGAAACTGCCTCAACGATCGATCAATAATCAGATCCGGGATTTGCTAACATCTGTCACAAAGCTCCATGAACGCGCCCAAATGGAGTATAACAAAGTTAAAGCAACCAGGCGAAATGTTCCTTTAAGACATACAGGAGTAGATTCAACTCCAAAAAGACCCCGCGAGGATGAGCAGCAGACGCGAAAGACCCCACCAAAAAAGAAAGCCAGCCAAGAGGAAGTCCAAAAGAGGACCACTGCGTGGAAGAGGAATGAAGGAAACATTCCTACAAAAGAACGGAAGGCAGAAGAACAGGGAAGTGAATGGACGCAGGTGAAACCAAAAACTCAAAACATGAAAAAGAAGACACTTTCTGCTCTACGTCCGAGGCCCGATTCAATTATCATTGCGCGCACTGGAAGCAAGTCGTACAGCGATATGCTTAGAGCCGTCAAAAAGGAAGATGCTCTGAAAGAGCTTGGAGAAAATGTGTCGCGGATCCGGAAGACGGTAAAAGGCGAAATACTTCTGGAAATGAAGAAGGCCCAGATGAACACGGGAGCATATGAAAAGGAAATATGCAAGGTTCTGGGCGACCAGGCGCAAATAAGAGCTCTAACCCACGAAGTATCAGTGGAGATTCGAGACTTGGACGAAATAACCACCAAAGAAGACATAGCAGTGGCAATACGTTCACAAATCAAAGAGTTAAATTCCTTTGACGAAAAGGCGATCAAAACCATGAGGCAGGCGTACGCGGGCACAGAGGCGGCAGTCATCAGCCTTCCCGCAGCGGACTCAAAGCGGCTACTTGACGCTCATAAGATCAAGATTGGATGGGTGGTCTGCAGAATAAGGGAGAAGCCGAATCTCAAAAAGTGTTTCAGGTGCCTGGAATACGGCCATCTGGCGAGGGCATGTACGAGTGAGGATGATCGAAGTAAATGTTGTGCTAAGTGTGGTGAAAAGGGGCATTTCGCAAAGGAGTGTGATAAAAGCCCGTCGTGTGCGGCATGCAAAAGCAGTGGGAGAAAGGAGACAGGTCACCGGATTGGAAGTTGGAAGTGTCCTTTATATCAAGCGGCGTGTAAAAAGATGAAATGAAGGTTGTCCAAATCAACTTAAATCATTGTGAAGCTGCTGAAGCAAACAATCTTCGAGGAAAAGGTAGAGGTGGCGATAGTGTGTGAACAATATAAAAACATAAATGCGGGAACGTGGATCTCCGACAAGGAAAACAAAGCTGCCATATGGGCCTGTGGGGGTAACGCCTTCCAAGATAAACCGCTCCTTGGAAGATCTTACTGTACACGAGCGAAAATAGGTGGCATTTATTTCTAAAGCTGCTATATTCCCCCGAGTGTGCTGCAAGGAGACTACGAAATAATTCTTGATCAAATAGTCCGAGACGCCCTCACTACCACGCCAAACGTGATAGCAGGTGATTTCAACGCATGGGCAATTGATTGGGGTAGTAGCTACACAAACAGACGGGGTAATGCTCTCCTCAAAGCGTTTTCTGTGCTAGACGCCGTGTTGCTCAATACCGGCGGTAGAAATACTTTTGAAAAGAATGGACGTGGATCGATAATAGATATAACATTCGCCAGCAGCACGCTAGTTCGATTTGCAAATTGGAAGGTGTGCGACTTTTATATGCATAGCGATCACCTGGCCATCTTGCTGGAAATCCGAAAACAAATACAAACTCGACCCAGCGCTATAAAATGGCAGAAAAAAGGATGGAAGGTTGAAACGTTAGATGAGGAAATTTTCAAATTTATGTTGGATGGGAACCTAGATGGTGCGACCAACGTTGACCGACAGGCTGAAAATATGGTTAAGCGTATAAGTAAGGCCTGTGATGCTGCTATGTGTAGGAAAAGGCACAACATAACCCACAGGCCCGCATACTGGTGGAACGAGGAGATCAGCACACTGAGAAGTGAATGCCATAAAGCGAGACGCCTCTGCCAAAGAAGCCAAGGTACGCCACATCATACTAGATTGCGAGAAAGCTTCAAAAAAAAAACGTAAAGAACTCAAAAAGGCTATCAAAAGAAGTAAGTCCTCGAGTTTTAAAGAATTATGCGAGAAGGTGAACGAGAATCCGTGGGGTGACGCATATAAAATAGTGATGGCAAAATTCAGAGGGGGTAAAAGCCAAGCGCCAACCTGTTCGATCCTTCTAGAAAAGGTGGTGAAAACGCTTTTCCCAACGCAAGAACCACAAATGAGTAGAACGATACCAAACAGGATGGAATCTCCAATTGTAGACGAGAAGGAGGTAATGGAAGTGGCGGAGAGATTTGGCAACGCAAAGGCTCCTGGACTTGATGGCATCCCGAACAAAGCTCTGAAAATTGCCATCAGGCATACCAAGAAGGCATTCGCCGAACTCTACACACGATGTCTGAATGAAGGTGTTTTCCCGAAAGTTTGGAAGAAAGAGCGGCTGGTTCTCCTCCAAAAGCCAAACAAACCGGCGGGAGAGCCGAGTGCGTATCGCCCACTCTGCATGATCGACACGATGGCCAAAGTACTGGAAAGACTAATTTGCACACGCCTAGAACGCCACCTAGAAGAAGAATCTCCTGGGCTATCTGAAAACCAATTTGGATTCAGAAGACATCGGTCCACCTTAGATGCAGTTGGAAAAGTGACGAACATTGCGGCCAAAGCCATAAAGGGCACCAGATGGATGTATGGAGATAAAGAATACTGCGCAGTTGTTACGCTGGACGTGAAAAACGCTTTCAATTCGGCATACTGGCCACATATACTGAGAGCACTAGAGGCAAGAAACACCCCGGGGTATCTTCTGAGGATAATAAGCAGCTATCTGTCTGACAGACTACTGCTGTACGATACCGATGCAGGTCCAAAAACCTACACGGTGACAGGTGGTGTACCACAAGGCTCCGTTCTAGGTCCACTACTTTGGAATGTGCTGTACGACGGGGTGTTACGATTACTGCTGCCAAAAGAAGCACAGATAATTGGCTATGCGGACGATATTGCCGTAACGATCGTAGCTAAAGAACTCTTGCAGATACAGATCATATGCAATGAGACCGTGTCAAAAATCAAAGACTGGCTTACGAGAAACAAGCTGCAGCTTGCAGGTGAAAAAACAGAGGCAGTACTCATCACGAGCAGAAAAAAGCTAGAAACGGTGACTCTGAACAATGATGGATACAACGTTGTAACACAAAATTCACTGAGGTACCTTGGAGTTATGATCGATACGAGGCTCAATTTCAAGGCGCACATTGAAAAGGCCTGTGGTAAAGGGGCTAAAGTGACTGCGGTCCTGTCGAGAATAATGGCAAACATTGGTGGCCCAAATCAAAGTAGAAGAGCTCTGCTGGCTAAAGTTAGCCAATCAATGCTTATGTACGCAGCTCCGATATGGGGGACAGCCCTTCGTCAAAAAACCTGTGTCAATATGGCCAAATCTGTGTCCAGGCTATGCGCCCTTAGAGTTGCTTGTGCGTTTAGAACAGTGTCGCACGATGCGAGTGCTATCATATCTGGTCTTATGCCACCGGGTATAATGGCCTCTGAGTTAAGTAGAGTCTACTGTAAAACAAAAGCCATGCATAGGCGCCTAACGGCCGACGAGCGCAAAAAAGGGAGGAAGACAAGTCTCGAGGAGTGGCAAAAGCAATGGGATGCGGCAGATAAAGGAAGATGGACATATAGGCTTATAAAGAATGTACCGGCCTGGATTGACAGACGTCATGGAGAGACAGATTTCTACTTAACCCAGTTCTTATCGGGCCATGGCTGTTTCAGGGAATACCTGCACAAGTTTGGCCATGATGACGAAACACACTGTTCTTTCTGTGGAAATGCCGCAGAAAACGCAGAGCACATCTTCTTCTCCTGCACGAGGTATGCAATGGAGAGAGAGACCATCGAAAAGCTAACAGATGAAAGGATGACGCCCGACAACATAGTTAGTCACATGCTGCGATCACAGCTGGTGTGGGCTAAAATGAAAGAGTGGAGTGCAATAGCGCTCCGGGAACTCAGGATGAGGGAGAGGCAGCGCAGAAGCATAAGACCATGTGAGTAACCCTGGAGGTAGGTCGTGAAGAGGCAGTTATCGCCCAGCTCGGTCCTGCGAAGTAGTGCTTAACGGCGGTCCCGCAGGTCCGAATACAAGCTATAGCAGCCGGAGTTAAGGGTTTAGTACGTAGGCATACTGTTTCGCAAGTTCAGCGTAGTGAACAAACACTGGCTGGGCGTGGTCCCGAATGAGGTGTACTCTAGCGAACAATATGAATCGTGCATGCTGCCAGCCTCACCCTGGCAGTATCTTTAGAATATTCCCCCTCCGACAACAAAAAAAAAAAAAAAAAAAAAAAGGCTGAACCTCATCCGCAACCATCCACCACACATGCCATGCATACAGCGAGTATGCTGGATCGGGTCATGTTGGCAACAGCAGTAATTTTAGTGAAGACTTGCTATGGAGATTACTTGTCTGCGAGGGCGTTGCTGGACTCAGGCTCCCAGGTCAACTCTTCAGAAAAACCTTTTCGGATGGATTGTATCTGGCAAATACTTTAGCAATTTAAGTTCTCCTCCCAGATTACATAGCACATTATGCCAAGCTGAAGACGACTTTACGTCAATAGATTCAGTAGTCCAAAAATTTTGGGCTCTAGAAGAATTACCTTCAGAATCAAATGCCATCAAATTCACACCAGAGCAACAAGAGTGTTAAAATTTTTTCGTTAATATTATTCAAGTATTGCCTTCAGGACGTCTTCAGTCAAGAATGCCTTTTAAAGCTGACCGTAAGTTACTCGGTCACTCATATGCAACTGCAGTCGGCGGAAAGAAAGACATTAAAAGACTTTATGAATGAATACAGAGCATTGGGTTACATGAGACCCACAAACGATAAGATGCCGAGTGAGCCACACTACTTCATTCCGCATCAATGCGTTTTAAGGCCCGGTAGCACAACAACCAAATTACATGTTGTCTTTGATGCTTCGAGTCGATCTTCAACTCAAATAGCGTTGAATGAACTTTTGATGATGACTCTTCTTCGTTTTCGCTTACATACAGTGTCGGACAAAACTCATTGGACTAACTCGAGTCTCACACATATTCCGTCATAACTTTTTACATAGATGCATTAGAAGAATAATTTTTTTTGCAAAAGAAAGATCACATATTCTATATTAACAAACAATGCAATTTTATTATCCAACTTTTATGTAAGATTTATAAATGATAACAGAAGGGAAAAAAGTAAAAAATTCGTGCGACATAACTCATTGGACTTTAGGAAAATATGAAAACAAATTAGTTTTAAATTAATATTTTACTGAGTAGCCATTATTATTTTTACTTGCAACACATCTTTTAGGCACAGATGAAATCAAATTACTAATATGTGTACCATTTATTCCATTCCAGGCTTTTTTAAGGCAATAATAGCTGGTTTTTTTAACCGTGAACCTGTTCCTTGTTAACTTGCCTGTTGACAGTTTCCTATAAGTTTTCAGTCGGATTCATGTCAGCAGACTGGTCGGACCATCTGCAATATAAACTTGTTATTCCAAAAACCAATCCTTCTCAACTTTGAGGGTGTGTCTGCGGTCATTGTCATGTTGAAACTGCCAATCAGGCTGCATTTTTTTGGATAGCGTGAGGTAACATTTGGGTTTGCAGTATATTTTTATATGGGAACCCATCCATGTTCCCTTCTATTCTGTAAATAGGTCCTACTCCTTGACCAGAAAAGCATCCCCACACCATTATGTTACCCCACCATGCTTTACTGCACCCTGCAAATATCGACGGTCTAAACGCTTTTCTGCTACTTCGTACACCTGATATTCATCTGTGTTCTGCAAATTAAACTTGGACTCATCTAAAACAATGTCGACTTCCGTTGCTCTACAGACCAATTAATATGCAGTTTCAGAAGTTCCAAACGTGCTATCCTATTTTTTTTTTTTTTTTTTTTTGTTTTGAAAATATATGGTTTTTTCGCAGCACGGAACCTAAAGAGACCAGCATCAACGGCGCGTTGTTGTACTGTACGCGTACTCACTCTTAGTTGTAAGCTACCTACAACTTTTTTTTGCTGATATCTCTAGATATTTTTTTAACTCCCGCATTATTCGCAAGTCATCTTTTATCGAATTGACTCTATGGTGTCTTCCAATATTAAGTTTTTTAACGATTCCTTCAGCTTTGTTCTTGCGTAAAATAGCAGAAACAGCTGATTTTCCTAGAGAATAATTTGTGCAAAGCTCCTTTGCCTCACATATTTTGTGAATTTGCTTGTAATTAATAATTTAAGTTCATTTGAACATATTTTGCCTAAAATTATTTTCTAAAATAATTTTTTAGTAACATTATTTGGGAAAAGTTTATAAATTTCCCAACACACCCGTTCCCATTAAAATAAACAATTCGAATAAGTGTGATCTACAATTAACCATTATAAGTACCTGCAAAATTCTTTTCTCGCCATATAACTGTAGATTAATTCATTAGAAGTGGTTATTTCGATGTCCAAAGCGTTAGTCCAATGAGTTATGTCGCACGAATTTTTCACTTTTTTCCCTTCTGTTATCATTTATAAATTTTACATAAAATTTGGATAATAAAATTGCATTGTTTGTTAATATAGAATATGTGATCTTTCTTTTGCAAAAAAAATTATTCTTCTAATGCATCTATGTAAAAAGTTATGACGGAATATGTGTGAGACTCGAGTTAGTCCAATGAGTTTTGTCCGACACTGTATGTATGAACTACCAGCGGATATTACTAAAATGTACCGTCAAATAATTATGTATGAAGAAGACAGAAATTGTCAACTTATTGTGTGAAGAGAGCAACCTTCTGAGCAAATTAAAATTTTTCGTCTTAACACCGTAACATACGGCACTGCGCCTGCCCCATTTCTCGCAACACGGTGTTTGCAAATGCTCAGTGATGCCAATACAATGAAATATCCACTCTGTTCATTGGCCATCAAAAGAGACTTTAATGTTGATGATTTATTAACAGGATCCGAAAATTTTGAGTCTCTAGATCTTTTGAGAAGTGAGGTAATTGAAATATTAAACTCGGCCGGATTCACCTTAACGAAATAGTTTTAGAACCACAATCATTTTTTCGACAGTGATTGCACTAAAAAGTAATTAAATTTCAATGACAAAAATTCCACTGAAACTTTAGGTATCCTTGGTTGCCGAAGGAGGATTTGTTTCGCTTTATTTTAGATGACAATTTTAATGATCTGCGAGCCACTAAAATATATAACTGTCAGTTTCTGCTCGTCTTTTTGATCCTCTTGGATTACTAGTCCCACTAGTTACCAAAGCAAAAATCTTATTGCAAGAGCCTTGGATCCAAAAACTAGATTGGGATGAGTCGATTCCATTGCGCCTTGACCCTATCTGGCAGAACTTTAAAGCCAACCTAATGCAGGCAAAAAGGAGACCCCACAATCTGCGCCAACTACCGTGGGATTAGCCTCCTCAACATCGCATATAAGGTTCTGTCGAGCGTATTGTGTGAAAGATTAAAGCCCACCGTCAATAAACTGATTGGACCTTATCAGTGTGGCTTTAGACCTGGTAAATCAACAACCGACCAGATATTCACCATGCGCCAAATCTTGGAAAAGACCCGTGAAAGAAGAATCGACACACACCACCTCTTCGTCGATTTCAAAGCTGCTTTCGACAGCACGAAAAGGAGCTGCCTTTATGCCGCGATGTCTGAATTTGGTATCCCCGCAAAACTAATACGGCTGTGTAAACTGACGTTGAGCAACACGAAAAGCTCCGTCAGGATCGGGAAGGACCTCTCCGAGCCGTTCGATACCAAACGAGGTTTCAGACAAGGCGACTCCCTATCGTGTGACTTTTTCAATCTGCTGCTCGAGAAAATTATTCGAGCTGCAGAACTTAACCGAGCAGGTACAATCTTTTACAAGAGTGTACAGCTGCTGGCGTATGCCGATGATATTGATATCATCGGCCTCAACACCCGCGCCGTTAGTTCTGCTTTCTCCAGACTGAACAAGGAAGCAACTCAAATGGGTCTGGCAGTGAACGAGGGCAAGACGAAATATCTCCTGTCATCAAACAAACAGTCGTCGCACTCGCGACTTGGCTCCCACGTCACTGTTGACAGTCATAACTTTGAAGTTGTAGATAATTTCGTCTATTTAGGAACCAGCATTAACACCACCAACAATGTCAGCCTGGAAATCCAACGCAGGATTACTCTTGCCAACAGGTGCTACTTCGGACTGAGTAGGCAATTGAAAAGTAAAGTCCTCTCTCGACGAACAAAAACCAAACTCTATAAGTCGCTCATTATTCCCGTCCTGCTATATGGTGCAGAGGCTTGGACGATGACAACAACCGATGAGTCGACGTTGCGAGTTTTCGAGAGAAAAGTTCTGCGAAAGATTTATGGTCCTTTGCGCGTTGGCCACGGCGAATATCGCATTCGATGGAACGATGAGCTGTACGAGATATACCACGACATTGACATAGTTCAGCGAATTAAAAGACAGCGGCTACGCTGGCTAGGTCATGTTGACCGGATGGATGAAAACGCTCCAGCTCTGAAAGTATTCGACGCAGTACCCGCCGCGGGAAGCAGAGGAAGAGGAAGACCTCCACTCCGTTGGAAGGACCAAGTGGAGAGGGACCTGGCTTCGCTTGGAATATCCAATTGGCGCCACGTAGCGAAGAGAAGAAACGACTGGCGCGCTGATGTTGACTCGGCTATAATCGCATAAGCGGTGTCTACGCCAGTAAAGAAGAAGAATGCAGTTCTCATCGATAAGCATTCCTCGTTACGTAAACGTTGCTGCATATACATACGAAGCCAATCTGCTAGTGGTATTAAATGTATGCCGCTTACTGCAAAGTCTAGAGTGGCTCCGCAGAAGACCAAATCTCTTCCGCGTCTTAAGCTCTCGGCAGCACATCTCCTTTCGAAATTATGGTCAAGAATGGCTCCTATGTGGAGTTGACATTTCGAAAAAAGTTTGGAAAGATTCTGAAATCGTTTTATATTGGATTAAAACATATCCATCCTCACTACAAACCTTCGTCGCAAACAGAGTGTCCGAAATCCAAGAGTTGACTGACAAAGTACATTGGCGACACGTGCCAACGAAACAAAATCTTGCGGATCAAGTGTCTCGGGGTTGTAACGTGGACGAATTGGCCCAGCATTATGGCCAATTAACAACAACTTCCAGCTCTCAACAGAAGACAAAGCATTAGAGACGAAGAAAAATACATTTACATTAATTTCGACTAGTGAGAAATATTCAATATTGGACCTTTTTGAAAAATTATCTTCTCATAAAAAATTGCTTCGTGTGGTCGCATACATATTACGATGGATCAGGCGACTTCCAAAATCCTCCATGGGACAAGATCTGACTTCAGAAAAGCTAAACTTGAGTTTTCTACGTTATCCACAAATTTGCAAAAATTCAACCCGTTTTTTTGTGAATACTCGGATATGTCGCTGTCTTTCAAAGGAAATAATGATTTTGGTCAAGTACATACTTACAGTTTACTCACCTTTGTGGTTCTCAATAGATTCAACAGTTCAATCAAAGATGGCTCGCGCCATCTCTATGCTGCAATTCAAAGATCGAGATACTTACCTGCTAAACTGCGCAAGGTTGTCGATTCATCCATTCAACAGAATGCTTTCTTTGCTTTTCCAGGAAACATTTTCCTTAGTATGATGACTGACGAACGGATAGAAGTCAGAAAGTTGGCCCTTGACCGTCTTCTGGCAGCCAGAGAAGCAGAGTCTGACACTGTAAATGAAAGGGTTAGATGTAATAAAGTGCCAAAGCTGAATTTCAAAGCTAATAATTATTACGATATGATTAACTGGAAGACTATTACCTTGACTGTTCCACCAGTTCTTTGTTCACTTTCTAACGAGGAACTCATAACAGGGCTGTCGGGAGACACTGCAGAGGTACGGAAATTTAGTGAATTCTTCTCTTACACCGAGGCAGTCGAGAGAACCGTCAAACTGGTGACAGAGGCATCTTCTAAAGTTATTGGCCCCAATGTCGTGATCGTTTTATACGCTCTACACTGAAATCTAGGCAACAAATGCCAAAGTTTAGTACAAAATCTGATTTTATCAATAAATTTGATACAGATTCAGACTAAAACAAGTCTGACATGTGGTTGGTTGGTTGGGTTGAGCTTGGGAGGAACCCGAAGAGCAGCCACCTCTACGCGGTGGGTTCTGGGTGACCAATACAGGTTAGCTGAGAGCTGCAACAATTTTCACCTTGCGCTGTGGCGCGCCGCCTTTTCGCTCGTATCTCGGGAACGGTTCGTCCTACGGCCATGATTACGTATACCATTTCGGTAGCAAATGATGTGACAAATAACTTTTGTTTTATACATTTTGCCATGAGATGCGTATTTCAGGTGCTAGGTATTCAATTTCACGATTTTAGGCGAATTTCCGAAATTTCAAGGCCGGAGTTGGGGTTGAAGATACAATCCGATCTCAAAACAAAAAGTTGCATTGGAATCAGGAAGGACTAAGGCAACTTTTCCGCACTATTAGAAATCCCGAATCGAAAAAAGTCCGGAATCCACCCTCCCTAGTGGGTACTAGGGCA
This sequence comes from Bactrocera correcta, assembly GCA_027475135.1. Lineage (NCBI taxonomy): Eukaryota > Metazoa > Arthropoda > Insecta > Diptera > Tephritidae > Bactrocera > Bactrocera correcta. The sequence continues at coordinate 41,897,609 of CM050322.1, read as the reverse complement.
CTTCGTTGCGATCGTGGACGGGCAAAACGCCAAGGTGCCAGTGGCAGAGGTAGCAACGAACAGTAAAACAGTTGTAAATATATTTAATAGAAACAAAATACCACAGCCAATGTTTAAAATTGAATTGTTGCCGAATTTGGATCAACTTAAAAAAAATGAGACCCATCCAATTTATAATTTGAAATATTTGCTGCATCGTAGAGTAACTGTGGAAGAACCACATAAAAGAAACAGTCCGGTACAACGTACTAACTGCCAAGAATATGGGCATACTAAATTATATTGCACTCTACGCAGTGTTTGTGTGGTATGTGGTGATTTACATCCCACTTCTAAATTCACCATTAAGAAAGAAGAATTAAATAAAAAATACAGCAATTGCGGAGGAAATCACACTGCTAACTACAGAGGTTGCCCTGTATATAAAGATTTGAAATCGAAGTTGTCACAGGGCATTCAAGCACGTCGTAACCAAATGTTACAAACACCCCGTAATGAAATTATAGCAACCTCAGAAAAAAGGCCTAATCCTATTACTTCTGACAATAATAAGGTAAATGTTCAGCAGAGCGGCTTTTCTGAAAACGTGCTCCAATTTTCACGGGAAATGTCTTAAAATACTCGTTTTTAGTTCTACTTTATGAATATGTTAGGCGCGTGGTTTTAAAAACAATATTTTCTTTGTTTTAATAGAAAAACATTTTATTTCCCGAAATCAAAAATTCACTTTTGCACCTTACACGTCTTTAGATGTTAAAATTATACTTTCTATAAGTTATATACACGTAATTATTGATGTTGTTTAGTTAATCAATAAGATAAATTGGTTTTTTTTGTTATTTTTATAAAAATATGAAAAACTTTACAATCACTTCACTTCAACAAAAATGGCAAGGTTATGTTCGAAATTATGGCACAGCAGTTGTAAATTCGAATGGCCACTCATGCACTGATCGTTTTCGAATTATCGATACTCTCAATATACGAGTCTGATCGAGAATTGGAAAAAATGAGAAATACATAATAGGAAAATTTATAATTCATTATTATTGCAGAAAGAAGAAGAATTTGGATACAGAAGAATTTTGAACACCTGGGTTTTGGACCGACCAGGGATATTATTTTTCGAGCGCTGATATTGTCGCGGATAAATCTTTTTGCGTGAAAATTTGTTTGCAAAACTATTGTAGGTGTATTAACTTGATAAATTATTTGAAATTTTAATACATTTATTTAATTTTAAGCCTAAAATGTCTCGTGGTACTAGTTTGTCAGCCAAGGAACAAGGAATAATTATAGGAATGCGTGAAAGCGGTTCCAAAATATACGAGATTGCATCCAGACTAAAGCGGCATCGAAACTGTATATCAAGATTTGTTAAAAACCCCACCAATTATGGTACAGTGCGACGCAGTGGATGGAAAACCAACATTGATGATCGGTGCAAACGGATGATTCGACGGCTAGCAGTAGCGGATTCGATGAGTAGCGGTCAAATACGGACCAAGTTAAGACTGCAAATAACAAGGAATAGAATTGTTCAAATTATTCATGAAAATAAGTTTATCAAACACACCTCCATGGTACCTAAACCAAAGCTCTTGAAAAGGCATATTATAGCACGTTTGCAGTTTGCAAATAAATACCAATTCTTGGCCGAAGAGTGGCAGAATATAGTGTTTAGTGACGAAAAAAAATTCAATTTGAACGGCCCAGATCATTGAAATATTGGAGAGATTCGCGTCAGGAACGACGTTCCTGCTACAAGCGAGGCTTTGGAGGCGGCACCTTGATGGTATGGCTGCAATCTGCTTCAATGGAAAGACACCTATATGCTATATATTCACTCAAATGAATACTAGTATGTATGTAAATCTTTTGGACAGTGAGTTGATAGAATTTGTTGGAAATATTTATGGCGATAACTGGACATATCAGCAGGATTACGCTTCAATCCACACGGCACAGGTTACGAAGCGCTTCTTTAATGACAGGCAAATTCCCGTATTACAATGGCCAGCATTATGTCCGGATCTAAATACGATCGAAGATCTCTGGGGGATCCTCTCTGCACTTGTTTTCCAAAACGGAAGGCAGTTTGAGACAGTACGTCACCTTAAATTAGCCATAGAGCAAGAATGGGCCAATATTGACATAACTATTCTATAGTCATTAGTTAATTCTATGCCAAAGCGGCTTAATTTAGTTTTAAAAAATAAGGGCAAAACTATTGACTATTAAAGTAGAGAGGTCTTTTAGTTGTACTCAAATGAATAAGATTTACAGGCAAAAATAGAAAAATGCACATATAAATATTTACTATAAGCATAAACTTAAATTTTGTTTTTTAGTTTAAAAAAATATTTGAAATTTATTATTTTTTGTTTTCTTATATCTTATGTAATAATAAAAATAAACCTGCATACCCAGAAATATTTTGCAATTTTGTAATCTTTTCTTTTTTTGCAAAGAGTTGATGCAGATATAATTATTTGTATGAGGTAATGTGTTTGTTATTATGAATGAAGCAAGTTTGTCTGTTGAAAGTGCGCTTGCGTTCATGAATGAAAATATTGTTGTTGTGTATTTTTTTACAAATTTGGGCATCGACTATTTGGCTGCCATATTGGCTTGTGACGCTGCTGATGCTACTATTTCAAACGATTGTTGTTTTTGTAAAGCAATATTTGTAATTTTTGCGGGTGACATTTCGACATGTGAGCGCAAGTATATATATATGTTGTGTATAGATTATTTGTATGGGAATGTCATACGCACATATTTTTATGTGTACGCATATAAGTATGTATGTTCCCTGCCAACCATGAGCGGGTAAAAACCCAGATAATCAGTGGGTAACATGGTGGTAAACGTGGGGGTAAACATGCAGAGTGTTTCTTAGGCCGAGCGAATATTTTACCGTATTTTCCCCTCACACGTACGTATACATGTGATCATATATCTCTGTTGCGCTCATTCAGCAGTGTCATATAAAAAAGTATATCTCTCCTGCTCTAATATCCCCAATCTACGGCTGATACAGGGTTGCATTTTTTAATTCCTATTTTAAAAATTTATTAAAATTTCGAAGAAAAATTTTTAATTTTTAAAATATTAATTTTATTAATTTTAATAAATATTTACATAAAATTATAATTAATATATTGCTAGCATTTCATAAATAAAAATATATTTAATTTAAAAAAAGAATTTCTTCTGAAAAAAGATTAATTAAAGAAAATAATTATTAATAGCGGAAAATAAAAGAGTGAAAAAAGATTATTGTAGACAAATACCTGAAAATAAAAGAGTTGAAAAATATTATAGAAGACAAATACCTAAAAATAAAAGAGTGGAAAAATATTATAAAAGACAAATACCTGAAAATAAACGAGTGGAAAAATATTATAAAAGACAAATACCTGAAAATAAAAGAGTTGAAAAATATTATAAAAGACAAATACCTGAAAATAAAAGAGTGGAAAAATATTATAAAAGACAAATACCTGAAAGAAGATTATAATAAAATAAAGATGAAATAAAAGATTATTTTAAGAAAGACATTAATTATTTATCATTTTATTTATTGTTATTTTATTCAGAAATATTACCTACTAATACTATAAATATAATAATAAAAAAACTTAAAATTAAATTTAAAAGGATCTAACTCCTCATATTACGTCTTACATTTTTGTATCGATTATGGCTTAAACTTACAAAATGTCTTACAGCTAAAACTTTTTTATCGCGCATATTTGCAAATGCAGCTATGTATATATAAAATATAAATAATTAAAAAGTAAAAATTAAAAACGAAAAATTAAAAAAGAAAAATTAAAAAAGAAAAATTAAAATTAAAAAGGAAAAATTAAAAAGGAAAAATAAAAAAAAAGAATAAAAATAGATTAATATTACCGAGAGTGATATCCACTATTCTTAATTTAGTTAGGGCCTTTTTTCCCGCTTTTCCATCGTAGTTGTACAGCCATACCAACTCCTCACTAAATAAGGACTGCATCACCTTCTCTATCGAGTCCTTGGTAAATTTTAAATTTAGAATAATGCCCGTCTATAAATGTATATTAATCTATAAATATTTATATATATGTATATGAAAAGAAAGGCAAACTTACCATAGCGTCAGAGTAATCTTGGCGTGTAAGGTGCTCCTCCACCTTCAGCAATGTTTCCTCTGACGACATGGGGAGTAAGCTTTGCAATAGAATTTGCTCATCGCTCACTCCTTCGCCAGTAAAGCGGCTTACACTGCGGTTGGTTTTTGCCGAGAGCACCTTACACTCCCGCAATAATTGACCTTGTGCTTGTATCTCCGCACGTTCTGGCATCTGAAATTTAAAATAATAAATAATTAAAATAGTTTTAAAATATAATCATTTTATTTCAACAAATACCTTCTCAGCAAGAGCGTTTTCTATAGCTGATAACCGATTTACCATGTCTTCTTGCCGTTTTATTATGTCCTCTTGCCGAGATCCTATTCTACCAAGGCTTTCGATGATTTTCTGCAGTACCGACGGAGTTGGGTGGCCAGACGCTGCGAATGGGGCTCGGCGATACGAAATGGGCTCATTTCTTCTCCTATAAAGAAAGTTAAAATGATTACAATGAAAAACATATAAGTACAATAAAGTCATTTTACCATCTCGCTGCCGTGAACTAATGTTCTCCGAGGAAGAGGTGTCAATTGCGAAAGAAAAATCCATTTATTTACGTAAAATTATAAAACAAATTATGTAATAGAGGAATTAAAATAAATTTATTCCCTACTGGAATAGAAAAATATTTAAATTCTAAATCTTCCTTTTTAATAATTTTAATGTCCTCATCTTTAATTTCACCTACTAGAATACCTAAACCAGATGAAGACACCAAAGGCTCTTTGAAAACATTACCCACCAACTTTTGTCAAAATAAGACAACCAAAAGTATCTGGTTGGTTTTGCTGGTTGATAATTTTCAAAGACCCTATTTTATTGCTAAAAAAGAAACTATCTTTATCTTTTTTGCAATTAATAATAAACCTATCTATTTGAGGAATTTTGCTAGAATCTGTAAAATTTCTTCTTTCTTCTATTCTTAAATATAATTGCTGCAAAATCTTATTGGGATTATTAATTGTGCGTTTCAAATATTGCATATGATTTTCAAATTTATATGCTGAAAAATTATCTAGATGCCCGAATTTTTTAACGCAATCAGTTAAAAGCAAAAGACCATGAATATTGAAACTAACCAAATGTTGTCCATAAAAATTACTAAATAACTTAACAAATTCCTTTAACAATTCACTGGCAACAGTGGATTCTACTCTACAAGATTTTTCGCAACTTAGAAGACAAATACCGGGGTTAATACCTCAACATAACTTCTAACAATCCTTACCGCTGGTGGGGGGAATTGAAAGCCTTATTTTGAGGGAGAAATTATTCATTCTAATTTTATTTCGTATTTTTCTTGCTTATGCACAAATTTTAAAACTATCTTCAATAACTAAATATATGTGTATGTGTGTATGTTTGTAGGTATTGCAGCATATTGTTTATTGCTGTTTGACATGGGGTTATTTTGAAATGTACAATTTAATACATATGTGTGTGTGTGTGTTTAATGTTATCTGTTCCGTAAATTTATGACTTGTGCCCCCATGCATTTTTATTATTATTAGATGTGCATTGCATGTAAATGCATTATGTATATATGTATATATGTATGTATATTAATATATAAATAGATATTTATATTTAGTAGAATTTCGGCTTTGCTGATAAGTAAGCATGTTCAAAGATATTTGAACAACCGGAATGTAGCAAAAGAAAATGATAATACAAATCGTCCGGTATGCAATCTTTTAACACAATTAACACAAAAACTGACGATATTCTGTGTACTTCCAGTTGCTTATTTCGTCCAGATCTCTACTGCGTCTGGAAAATTCAGAGGGAACGTAGTTGTTAATATATAATATTTTTTCATTCATTTTTGTTACGTTCCCTCTCTTAACAAGCAACTGAAGAAGTTTCTTAGTAACCCCTAAATCAACGAAATGCATTGGATCTAACGGAAATTGAGAAACCATGTTAATATTTACAGATTCTAGCAAATTTTCCCCCTGCTTAAAATCGTCTAAATGATGACTTATATCTACTCTATTCCTAAATGAACTATCAGTCCTAAGTTCTCCTACAGTTTGTGAGAAACACACTCTCCTGTCTTCATAAATCCCTTCCTGAACGCATTTAGGGCAGCTATTCTTCCCGGTGTGTGTTTTTACACCAGTGACAAATGCGCGAGCCGGTGCGTCACAAACTCAGTATATACTGAGGTCACAAACAACACTAAACTCTTTCAAATTCTGTCTAGATCCTACTTTAACTCCGTTTTCTTGTAAGATCTTTATTTCTTCACAAAATTCCCTAATAAAGTCATTTACATTCGCTGGCTTACTCATTCCTGAGAAGCAAGCGATTGTAAAAGGTCTTGTATTAGGGAAGCCTATTACATGACCTAAAATTGGCCATAATGTCCTATTGGAACTCTTATACAATTTATGTCCATCTATTCCTACATCTATAGAAACTTTTTCTACATCGTCGAGGAAATCAAAATCTGCAAAATTAAAATTATATCGTATTCCCAAATACAATAACTCCCCCTCAGCTACAGATTTAATTTCTACTACCTGCCTATTGGTACCTAAAAGAGTCCTTGCACATAACGACAGTCCTTTAATACCAGCTCCATCTAAGATTTGTAATAGGTCCGTTAAACTATTTTGGGATATGTTATTTTTAACAGCCCATGTTTTCAATCCCTTACGATGTTCCTCACTAACATCTTTGTCCTTTGTTTCTAAACAAAAATCTGTCATTTTCCCTATTACTACTATATTCCAGTTCTTCATCAATATCTAAATTACCAAATGTTTGACTACAACTATCTGCTACTACAAAGAATCTGTCAGAGACTGCTGCCCTGCTTGTGGATGGTATATCATCGCTTTCTAAATTACTATCTTCATTCATTTTGCTAAACTTCGCAACTGTAGCTCTAAACTTTGCCTTCTCCTTACTCAAAAGTTCCGAAAATGTCCTTTTCTTCATTTTAAATTTTAAAAATGTATATATATCTCTTAATATATAAAAATCACGTGTCACGTTGTTTGTTTTCGATGGACTCCTAAACTACTGAACCGATTTTAATGAAATTTTTAACACTGTGTGCAGTTTGGTCCAACTTGAAGGATAGGATAGTTTATAACTCTCCTTATAGTCGCATTATTTATTTATTGCAAATTATTTATTATTAGCAAAGAGCTATCCACCAGTTGGTGGCGCTAACAGCGGTATTGAGTAAGTGCGGTATGTTACAGTAGATGGCGCTATATTTCTTTCTAAATTTTCATGGATTTAGGCTGTCATGACAAAAGCTGCCACTTGCTAAAAAAATTAAATGAAAATGCGTTGTTTGTAGTTTATATTATTTGTGGTAAAGTTATACGAATCTATGACTTCCAATATTCTAAATTTAAGAAAAAATCACATACAATCCGTGAAATAAATAAAGTTATGTACATATGTATGGTCAGACAAATAAGCAATGCTGCCACTCTTTTCCAATAAATCTTCCTCGAATTTGGGAGATTTCAGAGGAATTTAGGTATATAAAAGAAAGTAGACGTTAGTTACACCATTTATAACTCAAGAACGGCTGAACAGATTTGGCTGAAAATTGTATTTTAAATCATAAGCATTTGTTCAAAATTCATGTTTGTAGGAATCATTTGAATATATGCGTACAATTTTAAACAGAGTCTTCTCAAAAATAATACAATTGCTAAAAATATTTGGAATAGAAGAAAAGAACTGCAACCAAATACGCAGGGAAATAGATTATAACTGGCTCAGTAATCAGTCGTTGAGTATGTATTAACCCACCTGCATCCCAAAAGACTGATGTCTTAACCTTTCGCGCGTTTCATCAGGTTCATCATGTGGAGTCCACTGCAATGACTGTCGATTGGACTCCAGTGGGAAATGATGCAGCTATGTTTCTATCACTGACGAAAAATGTCGGCTTTATTCCGATTAGAGAGCACTTAAACACTTCTCAGAATCAGTTATTCGTTGTTTTTGTTGGATTATGAACTTGCGAGGCACCTAATTTGCTCATTTCGCCTGTTTCCAGGTTAGCAAATATCTTTTCAACGGTGGATTTCCCTGAGACCAAATTCAACAATATTTTCCCCAAAAAGCCAAATTATTTATTAACACACGAAATGCTTTATGATCCATTTTTTTGTAAGCTAACACAAGCTCCATCACAAAAATGCTATATCTCATTAACTAATAGTTAGAAACCAACTAATAGAAATTACATATATAGATGGTAGTAGTATTATCTATGTATCAGCCACAGTGAAGCGTGGACGGGTCCTCTAGTATATATATATTATAATATAGTCTAACAATAACGTAATATAATATCATATAATATAAAATATGATAATATTATAAATAATATAATATATATACAAATAATTTAAACACTGCCAGGCCACTTTAAACACACGTTCTTTTATATATATGTATATAATTTTAGCACTGCGCAGGCCGAAAGAATAGAATTATACGAATATTTGTAACCGCCCGCACTTGTTAAACATTGTAGTTATTTTATAAATTAAATTACTAGGACCAACCGCACTGGTCATTTAATTAAATAGCTATTATATGTATCTGTATATATATATTAAAATTTAACAAAAAAACTCACAAGTTAAAATTGTTCTGCTTCAGATGATAAATGATTGACTGATGATTTCTAAAGAGAGAAATAAGAATTAATTAAATGTATTTATAACTATTTCAAAATGTTTCTTACCTTTTTAAATATTGATGAGTACTTTGTTTAAATGCTGCAATGGCAGAAATTTATTAATTCAAAATTTATTTATAATATGCAAATTTTTTCACTTACCTTTCTTCTTCCCACTAGAATTGCAAATGGCTCGCAAATTTGCCTTGTTTTTTTATTACCCTTTTTGGGATTTTCTATTGTCACTATTGACAAGAATGTTTTCTCCTTCGCACTCATTCAAATAAATAAAGAAATAAAAGAATCTTTTTTTCATGGCATTTAGGTAAACAAAAAATACCCCGAAAATGTGCGTTGGTGTTAGTGTATAGAGAAAAAACGTGTAGTTGTATTGGAACTTTTGTCTCATACGCTGAACACAATGGTTGCGACAGACGACAAACGACATCTGCCAAATATTAAAATACACACGTTCTTATGGACACTGTTATTTTGACAGCTGCACAACTACACGATGGTAGGCCGACAGTTGTCGTTCTCGCTAACTTCAATATTCTCCTATATTTGCCAACGACAGTAGGACGGCAGTAGAGTTGACAGTAGAATGGAAGATAGAGAGATGAGGAAGAGTGGTGGTGCCACTTATATGTAAAATGTAAAATTATTCACAGATCTTACAAACTTAACGTTATTTTACAAATAAAAGCATAAAATAGCTCTATTATAGCTCTATTATATCATTTGTAATAACAATTGATAATTTAAAACAAAAATATATACCTATTTACTTATTTTTTGCATAAAAAATTTCACTTTGAACAAAATATTAAAATTTCATTGAAGTGCAATGTATTAGTATGGTCACAACGAAATTGTGTACATGCAAAATGGAGAGCTGTGTTGTCTTGTGTACATGCGTTCATGTAGTAGGATGCACAACGCCGTTTTCAGTTCACTGTCAAGCGGGTATTTCATGTGTGCCCATGTCATACGCACATATTTATGTACGTACATATGAGCAGCGCGCACATGTTACATTATTGATAAGTGATAATATGATTTGAATTCGCGAAAGCGAACATAAATACATATGGTCATGATACATGTGCATATAAGTTTTGAATGATAAAATGTCCGATTAATGTACAGTTATCACTATTGTAATATATTTAATTTTTTTTTTAATAATATTATGATAGTTTGTTTTGTACATACATATGTATGTATGTTATGAAGTATACATAGAAGTATGATTTGATATATTCAAAAAATAATTATAAAATAGGCTTTATTTTCACATTAACAAATGTATTCAATTGCACATGTATTCATTAATAAGCACAAAAAGAATTCATATGAATACACATGTTTGCATATAAACGTATAAAAATATAAGCAAAAGAGCGAACATATGTACGTCTGTTAGAGCAATATATAGTTTTGAGCATAATTTTTATTTCAAGCCGAGCTGGCAGTGATGAAACTGGACCATCTCGACCGAGTTAGCCAAAAATATTTTTACGATCTCCGCGCCGTGAACCTTCTCTATGATAGACATTCTCTGATGTTTCATTGTGGTATTTGTATAAACACAGTTAAAAAACAGGTAACAAACTTTGCTAAAAGCTTTTACACAAAACCTCTTCGAAATATTCTGTCAAAATGACTTAAAAAATTAATTAATGAAATGGAAAACAAAACATTTTTCACAAATTTTGTTCCGGAAAAGCAGCAAATGCCTCATTTTATGTGAGGATTTTAGAGAAACTGTGACCAAATCGCTTATTTTATATGAAAATAGATTAACTTTAGATCATTTTAAATAATTTAACTTATTTTCTCCATAACGCACAACAACATATTTATTGTTTACAATTTATTTGAAATATTTAATGCCTATGAAACAAAGCTTGTACTTGAGTTTACTACATTGCCATGTGCGTCATCCAACGTAGTAAACAGAATACTATGATACCTTTACTACGGTTTTGTTACTACATGTCTGTCTCGGGTATAAGTAAAAAATGAGCTTACTAAATATCTGTATATGGAATGAATAACGGTGTTAATCAACATATATTAGATATTATCAGATTTCTGTCTGAAAAGAATATAGATGTCATGCTTATTTCAGAAACTCATCTAACAAATAAAAATAATTTCAATATACCGGGATTTAGACTATATGTTACAAATCATCCGGATGGAAAAGCGCATGGTGGCACGGCAGTGTTTATTAGAAATCGTTTAAGCCACTATGCTCTAGAATCTCATGCTACACCACACTTACAAGCTACAACAATATCACTAAAAAATCGGGGTTGTGACTTAAACCTTACGAAATCGAATTTAAAGACTTTTTTGGAACACTAGGTCAAAGATTTTTAGCATGAGATTATAACGCAAAACACACGTACTTGGGCTCACGTCTTATTAATCCGAAAGGACGACAGTTGTATCAAACTGTTATAAATAGGCACAATAACCTTGAAATAATACTTCCTGGTAAGCCGACATTTTGGCCTTGTGATTTTAAGAAAATACCAGATTTAATTGATTTTGCTGTAATCAAAAATATAGATAAATCGCTTATGACAGCTGATATATGTACAGACTTATCATCTGATCACTTTCCGGTACTAATAAAATTATGTGAACTACCCATATTCGTTAATCCAAAAGTGGGTCTAACTTCTTACAAAACGAATTGGTTAAAATATAAAAGCCACATTTATATTGAGTACAAAATAAATACAGGGAGAGATGTTGACGAAAGTATAAGAGAAGTCAATGATATAATAACCAGCGCAGCTGTCTTAGCAACACCAAACAAAAGCTATAAGCCGCTTGGTTTCAGAAAAATCTCTAATAGAGAAATAGAAATGCTTGTAAATGAAAAAAGGCGTGCAAGACGTGAATGGCAGATAAATCGTTCCCCTTCCACTAAGCTTCAATTAAAATCTGCCGTACGTAAATTAAAAAAGCGCTTAAACGTGAGGAAGAATTGAACACCGAAATGTATATAAAGAAGCTGTGTCCAAATTTAAACAAGCAAAATTCCCTTTGGAAAGCCCAAAAGTCCATGAAGCCATCAACTGACTCCAACATGCCTATGCGAGACTTGGGAGGAAATTGCTTTGCAAATCACCTAGAAAAGGTATTTCAGCCCAATTTGTCAAAGAACAATTTTAAGCTGTCAATCTTACCCAACACAGCTAAAGAGTTGCTCGAGTCTCTTATGACTTCACCTTCTGAAATCATTGGTATCATCAAAGAACTTAATCGAAAAAAGTCGCCGGGACATGATAAAATTTCCCCAAAAATGGTATTTGAGTTCCCAATTATTGCTGTAGAGGTACTCTCTTTGCTTTTCAATACAATTCTTAGTTTCGGATACTATTCAATTTCATGGAAAAAGTCGCAGATTATCGTGATAGATAGACCTGGGAAAGACTTAACACAACCGTCTTCATACAGACCAATCAGTCTTCTACCCTGTGTTTCAAAAGTATTTGAAAAAGTATTACTATCAAAGATGTCTCTTTTCCTCCACGAAAATAACACAAACATGGCACAATAGAGCAAGTAAATAGAATTACTAACGAGATAAGGAAAGCATTTGAGCACAGGGAGCAATGTTCAGCAACATTTCTAGATGTAGCTCAATCGTTGATAAGGTGTGGCACGAAGGTCTTTTATATAAGATTAAAAAATTGTATAGAACATTGAAGTCTTATTTAAAGATAGTAAATTTATGGTAAAAGTGGGAGTTTTCATATCTGATGAACGTCAGATAAGGCTGGTGTACCCCAGGGCAGTGTTTTAGGCCCTACACTATACCTCATATATACAGCAGATCTTCCAACAGCTAATAATGTATTAACTTCAACTTTTGCGGGCGACACAGCTATAGTGAGCCGTAACAAATGCCACATTTTAGCATCAAGAATATTAACAGAGCATTTAAGTTATGTCGAAGAATGGCTAACGAACTGGCGTATAAATGTGAAGGAACAGAAGTGTAAGCACATTACATTTTCGCTAAGACCAAAGATGTGCCCGGCAGTAAAAATAAACAATATCTTAGTACCCCAAGCGAACGAAGTAACATATCTTGGTATTCACCTAGATAGAAGGCTCACGTGGAGAAAACATGTATCTAGTAGAATAACATGTATGAAGATTAGAGCTGCAAATTTAAATTGGCTTTTAAATAAAAATTCCAAACTTAGCCTAGACAACAAAGTGCTTTTATATAATGCGGTCATAAAGCCGATTTGGATGTATGGCATTCAACTGTGGGGTACAACCTGTGCAACTAATATAGACATAATACAAAGGTTCCAATCAGAAATGCTTAGATCAATCACATGTTCGCCATGGTACATGCGTAATGAAAATGTCCATAAAGACCTTGGTATCCCTATGGTAAAGAAAGAAGTAGAAGACAGCAGAATTAAATACATATCTAAGCTTCGAGATCACCCAAACCCTCTGGCTAATGCTTTGGCACATTCCTGCGATCAAACACGACTTAAAAGAAAAGATATGTCTGAGTAATAAAGAGCGACGTATCACCAAAACAGCTCAATCACTGGCTTGAGTTTGTCTAGTTTTTAAATAGATTTAAGATTTGATTACTTGTTGTTAGGCTTTAATAAAAAGCAGATACAACAAATAAAACAATTTCGAAATAATTATCTTAACATAAGCTAGTACAATGTTTAACGAAACATAATTACTTAACCCTTTTGTAACAGATACTTATGTATATTGCCACTAGATTCAGCCGTTAGTTTAAGATTTACGCTAAGCGATTGCATAAAACGAAATAAAACACTCTATTTGGATTGAACCGTGAAACCGTACGCACGTGCTTTAATTTGTCCCTATTATAGTAACTTTTCGTGTATCAAAAAATCTTGAGAAATTTTCAGTCTGTTTCACGACCAAAGCAGTACACCTTGAGATGTGTACTAATCTAACGACGGAGGCTTTTCTCGCGGCGTTTGCCCGCTTCGTCGGACAACGTGGCTTTCCATCAAAAATAATAAGCGATAACGGCAAAACATTTATCGCAGAACAACGAGCTACAGAAAAACAGTTTGTAGATTTCATGAAACAAGTCTCACCTAACATTGTCATCCCCCCAAGCGATCGTCATATGGGCGATTTATGGGAATCAGCTTCAAAACTCATTTTAAGAAGCTAGCTGGTAACTATAAATTCAATTATGAAGAATTCACGACATTGTTAACTAGAATTAAACCCGTTCTCAACTCACGGCCTCTCGCAGCTGTCTCGCAATATCCCTCAGACTTCACTGCCTTAACTCCCGGCCATTTTAGCCACACTTGAGCCAGGCGTGGAGACGCTCTCCTCATTAAACAGATGGGAAAGAATTAAAAACCACTTCTATAGATAAATATGGATATCAATGTGGCAACAGCACCAATGCCAACCATCCGTTCGGCTGCCCACGTTCCACGCCCTGGGGCTGCCCCAACACCAGCGCCGCGAACCATCACGGCAACAACGCCGTCAACCGCTGCACGCAGTGCAACCCGAGCAACTCCGACGTCACAACCGAATGAGGTACCTCGCATCCGGTGTCCTGTCTGTTGTCGTTCTCACAGGTTGCCACACTGCAGCATCTTTAAAGGGATGCCACCTCAGCAACGCCAGTAGGTTGCCCGGGCCCATGGCCATTGCCTGAGTTGCCTGTCGCCTACTCACACATCACAGGAGTGTCCTACTCCTTCGGCTATGTGTGCCAAATGCGTATGCTTCAGTTCCATACTATCATATACCGCATCACTAGCCCCGATACGGGACGACACTCTGCCCCACGCATCCGCGGGGATAAAAGGCGTTCCAAACGGCAGCAACCGCGAGGGCCAATAACGCCTCAGGGCGACTAGTGTCCGCGACACCACAACAACGCAACACGGCGGCACCATACCAGACCACAAACCCGCCGTCCAACCGGTCTCAGCAACGTGGTAGCTACACTGCAACAACTTCAGCGATTAATAGGCTAAAAAATTGCCTAGGGCGGCCAGGATGAGTATCAGCCTTCCCATTTCTGTCCGTCAACACCATCCCACACATCCTTGTATGCAACATTGGTACGCCACATTCCCCATTCCCCCATCACATCATCATTTGTTACTCACATTATACTCTACGCTCTAACACCTACACAATGACATCACACACGCATCACTCAAGAGAACAGCACACACCATCACGTGCCACTTTCGTCGAACTAAAGTAACAAAAGGACAGACAACATGATCAAAAAGCACTCTGGCGCTACGACATCGGTCCGATCCACACACGATTTCTTTTTGGATATCCTTTTTTGACATTTTTCGCGAACATATTGTTAAAATTAAAACTTTTATATACCTATGTTTATAAATAAATTCTAACGTTTACCTTTTCTTGCGAACCACTGTTAAATTCAAATACTTATATTTTATACGTTTGTGAAAGAATAAAATCCAAACAACTTGAGTTTTGCTAATTTTTTTTTTTTGTAAGTCTTTAAAGAGTACGGACGTGTTATTTAACTCGCTCCGTGAATTCATTCTTTACAAAAAAAAAAGAATTTATCATAAAACGAAGCAAAAATTAAAACAAAAAAACATTTTATAAATTGTAAACAAACATTAAAAACAGTGCACATAAATTAATAATAATAAACATAAATAATTAGTGCACGAATCAACAAGAGAAAACAAAAAAACAAAAAATCAAACAAACAATAATGAGTGCTTCGCAGCCTCATCAGCAAGGCCATAGGCATTCCTTAAATGCCTACTTCAGCTTTGTCGACCCAACAACAACCACAACTACTGGCAATAAAAAGTGTAACGGCGATGATGAGTCATCGCGCCGATCAGCTGAAAAGGAATCGAAGCAAAGAACGCAGTGAGCAGTAGCAGCCGAAAACAACAATCGGGCAATAACAAATGCCTTGACACCAACCAACCTGCAGGTACCAGCAAACGTGGAAGCAACGGAGAAAATCACAAAGCAAGGTGAGAGTGTACCAACAAAAAAAGCTACGTCAATACATATAAAAAGGAAATTAAGTCCTTCTAAATCAGCGGTCAATCCTAAAAAATTTCAAGGCGGCACACCAAATAAAAATAAAACGGAAGTTTTAAATGGCAGCAGATTTGCCATACTAAGCAATGGTTCAGACGACGATGCGAAGGGTACCACCACAATCGTTAATGCCAAACCACCTCCAATATATTTGCGCGAGTGTATTCTTGTTGCGAACTTAAGTGAAATTGTAGGCACTAAAAATTTTCATATAGTGCCTTTGAAAAAAGGAGATTTATTCTTCGAATGTTACTTATGTGGAGTTCTTTCAAAGCTTCTAGCGGGAAATGGAATTAAATCGAGGTTAATATAAGTTTGATTATTGATTTTCAGCGTTGAATTATGGAAATTGATGAGCTGCGTTCCTGACAAGTTTTTGATCATTCCGTCAGCATCTATGTGTCCTTGAAAGCCATTAAGTAGTAAAATTCCGCTTTTTATTTCTTCAATTTGAGGAATGTGGTGCCCGTTACTTTTGGTGCAAGTTGAATTATGACTATTGATTATTCTAGGTATACAGGTGTTATTACTTATGTTAATTACTTGATTTTGTGTACAAATTTCAATTTTCTTAAAGCTGTCGCAATTTTCTTTTATTCCATATATTTCTTTTTTTCCTTTTAAAATTTTATTATAGTCAATATTAATAATAGATTTATCAGATTTAAGAACAGGTCTTAATATAATTTTTTGGAAAATTTCCTTAAGAGTTAATGGTTTTTTTACCAAGTAAAAAATTTTCATATTTTTGCTAACAATATTAGTATTTGATAATTCTAATGCCTCTTCTGCATTCTTAAATGGAATTTCATCATTCTCTACTTTTTCTAAAGCAATTTCATTTTCTTATTCAAAATATCTTTTTTCGCCCATTGTATGGCGTATTTTACGTTAATCAATTCTTCTTTTATGAATCTTATTCTATTTTGCAAATTAATAATTGTTTCATTTTCTACATCCGAATCTTTTCTTATATTATTAAAAAGTTTATTTACTATTTTAGTTACGTTATTTAATTTTTCGTTAAAGATGTCATTTATAATTACTTGTTTATTACTGTTATTATTAATTTCATTTAGGTTACTGGATATTACTTCCAGATCTTCATGATCGGGGGATCCGGCGATTAATTTCCAAGCCGTTCCCAAAATATTTATTGATCTTCTAGACATTTTTTCAACCGGTTTAATGGTTTCTAAGATTTGGAGGGATTGGGTTAGTTCGTGCTCTAGGATAGGATATAGGATAGTGTCCTTAGGTATGTTCGAGTAAACGAATTTACCAATGTCCGTCAGAAATTGTTGTATTTGTTAAGGTCTATTACGTGTATTAGTCTAAAGGCTCCGTTCTGAATTTTTGCTAGTCCGTCATTTATTGTAACTAATTGTGCGTTCGAGTAGTCGTAGATGTCCGTTGTCGCAGTGGCATCGTAAATTAAAAGACATCAGAAAGAGATAGTTTAATTTTGATTTTTGATATTACCTTTATGGACTATTTTTCCTGATTCTGTTAAAATTGTTGAATTTTGTCTTCCTTTACTACTTCTTTTCTAAATTTTGGAGAGATTTTCGTACCTAATCTTTTGTTTATTTTCGCATAAATAATTTCTCCTGGGTGGTAAATTTTTATGGGATGTCCTTTTTTGTTATGATAAGAAAGGTCTTTTACTTGCTTGTGTTTTAATTCCGAGATATTTTCTTCCCTTGCTTTTTCGAATTGATTTGGATCCGTGGATACTCTTCTACCGAAAAATGCCTCTATTGGTTTCTTTTTCGTGGTTGAGTGAACTGTACATATAATTGTATTCGTATACGGAATTGTCAAGGAGTTCGGCGAATGAATTGAAATTTCGTTCTGCTTTTAAATAACGCATTATTTCCGTAAGTGTCAAGTGAAAACGCTCTACTTGACCATTAACGGAACTTGCATAAGGCGGTGTTTTAAAAATTTTTATGTTAAGTGTGTCATTCAATAAAAATTTTATAGTCGCAGAGTTGAGGGATGTTTTATTGTCAAATACGACCGATTCAGGTACGAAAAATTGAAAGAGTAGTTCACGAAGAGGTTCTTTAACATGCTCTATTGCTCTCGATTTCAGTATTTTGGTTTGCGCATATTTCGAAAATTTGTCTATCGCTGTTAGGACTATATTTTTGCTTGTTATGTAGATATCGATATGTAAAATTGGTTCTGGATACTGGGGTATAGGCGTTTCATCTAATTCTGGTTTGCTAGGGTGACGATCGTACTTATTTTCTTTACATACTGAACACTGTTGAATTATGCTATTTATTTTTTTCGTCATTGATGGGAAGTAGAAATTTTCGAGAATTTGAATTTTATTTTCTCGACCGTTTCTATGTGTTCTTTTATGGGTTTTGATTATGATTTCTTCCTGTTCTTGTTCGTTTGTCACGTCCTGAACTTGGAGCTGTGTGAATCGGATTTTGTAATTGCTAAAGTTATTGGGTATATTTCTTGAATTTTCCCCATGATGCGTTCATCTGTTTTTATACAGTTAACTACAGAGGGATTAAGGTATCTTTTGAGGCGGTTTATTAGTATTTCTGAATCGTATCCTGGTTCTTCTAAAATGTACCTGTGGTACGTAGGGAATACTATTTTAAACTGGTAGGTTGAAGTCGTACCTATGTTTATAAATAGTTGGTTTTTTTAAAACGTTTATAGGAGTTTCTACATGAGAAATTAAATTGTCAGAAGAACTCTCGTCGCTGTGTTGGGTTATGGATAAGGAGTTTATTGGTTCGGGTGGTGGCATTCTTGATAGAGCGTCGGCGACAACATTAGTTGTGCCTGGTTTGTAGTGGAGTTCATGATTATATTCCTCTAGAATGTTACTAAGTGCCTGCGTTAAAGACTGATGATCTGTAAATATCTTCACTTTGGCTGAGCCATAAAGGTAGTTTCTAAACTTGTTTAAAGCCTATATTACGGCCAGAAATTCCCTTTCATTTGTAGCGTATGATTCTTCTGTTTTATTGAGAGTTCTGGAAATGAAGGCAACAGGTTTTTTATCCTGTGAAAGGACTGCACCGATGGCATAATTTGAAGCATCGGTAGCTTACTGAAGTCAGGGTATGAGAGTATAAAATCATCGGACATAAGGGATTTTTTAATTTTGTTGAAGGCATCTTTTGCTTCATCATCCAATTCAATATTTTGGATATACTCCCTCTTCCCCTCTTAAGAGTAACGTTAAGGGTTTGGCCAACTTGGCGTAATCCTTTATAAAGCGGCGGTAATAGCCGGAAAGACCTAAAAATGAGCGGAGTGGCTTGATGGTTTCGGGGTAAGGTATCTTAGCTATCGCTTCCACTTTTGCAGGGTTTTTTGTTATTCCCTTTGATGAGATAATAAAACCTAAGAATTCGAATTTGTCCAACTGCATCTTCATGTTGGCTTCTTCAAACGTTTTAAAGATTTGTTGCAGATGGAGGGCGTGCTCCTGTTCGGAGTTGCTGAATACGACTATGTCGTCAATATACACGGAGCATATCTTGCCAATATGATGACGAAGTATGTCATCTAGAGCCCGTTGAAATATTGAAGGGGCATTTTTGAGTCCGATCCCCACAAAACTAATACGGCTGTGTAAACTGACGTTGAGCAACACGAAAAGCTCCGTCAGAATCGGGAAGGATCTCTCCGAGCCGTTCGATACCAAACGAGGTTTCAGACAAGGCGATTCCCTATCGTGCGACTTTTTCAACCTGCTTCTGGAGAAAATAGTTCGAGCTGCAGAACTCAACAGAGAAGGTACCATCTTCTATAAGAGTGTACAACTGCTGTCGTATGCCAATGATATTGATATCATCGGCCTCAACACCCGCGCCGTTAGTTCTGCTTTCTCCAGACTGGATAAGGAAGCAAAAGAAATGGGTCTGGCACTGAACGAGGGCAAGACGAAATATCTCCTGTCATCAAACAAACAGTCGTCGCACTCGCGACTTGGCACTCACGTCACTGTTGACAGTCATAACTTTGAAGTTGTAGATAATTTCGTCTATCTTGGAACCAGCGTAAACACCACCAACAATGTCAGCCTAGAAATCCAACGCAGGATAACTCTTGCCAACAGGTGCTACTTTGGACTAAGTAGGCAATTGAGAAGCAAAGTCCTCTCTCGACAAACAAAAACCAAACTCTATAAGTCACTCATAATTCCCGTCCTGCTATATGGTGCAGAGGCTTGGACGATGTCAACAGCGGATGAGTCGACTTTGCGAGTTTTCGAGAGAAAGGTTCTGCGAAAGAGTTATGGTCCTTTGCGCGTTGGTCAGGGCGAATATCGCATTCGATGGAACGATGAGCTGTACGAGATATACGACGACATTGACATAGTTCAGCGAATTAAAAGACAGCGACTACGCTGGCTAGGTCATGTTGTCCGGATGGTTGAAAACACTCCAGCTCTGAAAGTATTCGACGCAGTACCCGCCGCGGGAAGCAGACGAAGAGGAAGACCTCCTCTCCGTTGGAAGGACCAAGTGGAGCGGGACCTGGCTTCGCTTGGAATATCCAATTGGCGCCACGTATCGAAGAGAAGAAACGACTGGCGCGCTGTTGTTGACTCGGCTATAATCGCGTAAGCGATTTACGCCAGTAAAGAAGAAGAAGATTTTTGAGTCCGAATGGTAATCTCGTAAATTCGTATTTACCATTATTTATTGAGAAGGCGGTCTTCTCAGTATCGGATTCCTTGAGTGGGATTTGGTGAATTCCGCTTTTTAAACCTAACACGGAAAAGTATTTATTGTGTCCAAGTTGAGACAGTACTTCGTTAATTTAGGGCATTGGGTAGCGATCTGCTACAGCAATTGCGTTAAGCTTGCGGTAATCGATTACGATTCTATACTGTTTATTGCCTTGGGAGTCGGGTTTTTTTGCTACAACCCAAACGGGTGAGTGTTGCGGTAACTTTGATGGCCGAATAATACCATCATCTAACATTTTCTTAATTTGAGATTCTACTTCGCTTATTAACGCCATTGGATAGGGATAATATCTTGTATATACTGGGGTGTCATTATTTGTTCTAATTTCGCCTATGACTTTTGTAGTACAAGTGAGTCTATCGTTAGGTTCTGCAAAGAGTTGTGAAAATTTTTCCACTAAGTTATTTATTTTGGTCTGTTGATTTGGTGTCGTGTGATCCTTTTCGATATTAATTGCGATTACTGACTTTGATACAAGCTGATTGATCTTTACTGTAGTATTACCTTTTATTACCATGAAATTTCCTTTGACATGAATAACAGCTTCGAGATCTTTAAGACTGTCATTTCCAAGTATACCATGAAACGAACGCAATGATGGAAGAAGGTAAAATTTCAATTTGGTGTCTGCGTTAAAAAGATGTATAAAAGTGCGTTCCTTTATTTCAATGTCTCCTACTATTGATTTGGCGAAGAAATTTGTTTCATTTTTAATAGGACTGGGCACGATAGAAGGTTGTATGTAATTTTTCGTTGATCCAGTATCTATTAGAAATTTCACTATATTTCAACTCTTCAACATGCATTGGAAGTAAGGCAGTGAAGAGTGGTTCATTCTAAAAAATGGAAATCTGTAGTGTCAATATAGTTGTCGTCCTGTCTTTCCTCATCATAATAGTCAACGTCATTATCTGTGTGTTGGTCAGTTGGCATCTGAAGATATTCCTCTTGATTTGGGCTTTGCACGGGGTCTGAATTTATGTGGTAATTCCGCAGTATTTTGTTTGGTACTGGCGGGTTACCAGTTGGAGGTCTTTTGTTGGTCGGGTCAACGGGACGTGGTCTATTCATGTAATTGATATATCTGGTACGCTGCGATGGATCGACATCCATCGGTTCTGGTCGCGGTAAGGGTTTTTGTAAAGGTCGCGGTGGTGGATTATTCGGTTGTTGCGTATATGGGGTTAGATGTTGCTGGTATTGATACTTCGGTTGTGGCGTTTTATAGGGCATGGTTGGATTCAACCTTTGCTGGGGAATGTATGCCAATTCTGGGTAGAATTCGCTGTTGCTGTTTAAGGCGTAGAATGAACGGTAGTTCTGATTCTCTAGTTTTAAACATAAATGGAGAGCCTGGGGGACATCCGTTGGCTCCTTCTTGCCAAGTAGTCTGGGTAAGTCTCTTCTTAACCCACGAATAAAGGTATCAAGGGCTTTATCCGTACAAATGTACGACTTCGGCGCCGGCTTCCATGCATCCTAATTTGTTAAGGATCAGAGAAAGGTGAGAGTACACCCGCTGGTAGAATTCCTGGATTGTGAGGTTACCCTGCACAAGTGAAGTCATTTGGTACTCCAGTGAACCCAAATCGCGTAGTGAAGCGTCAGGCATCTGGTGATGGCCTTCCAGTCGAGCGGAGTACTGTACGACTCCAAAGCAATGTCGGCATTGCCTACAACCTTATTGCGAATGACATTGGGGATCCCATAATATTTGGGGGTTCCTCTTTGTGGTTCGTGGATCTGGAGGATCCGATCTACGCTCTTCTTCCAGGAGTTGAACTCCCCTGGGTTTCCCGAGAATTCCCGGAGACATCTCACTACGTCCGGTATCTTGTCTAATTCGCTAACGTTATTTGCGAAATTAGAGTCAACTGAAATATCGGAAAAATTTGAGAAATTCGCGTTTGGATTGAGGGCGGCTTGAACTAAGTTTCGTCCTTCTTGTTTAAAAATGTTTTTTACAACCCCTGTTATTATATTCGTCAGGTGGTCCATGTTAAATGTGTTCGAGGTGGTAGGAGCTGGTTGAGGAGGGAGTGTGCTGAGCACGGGTGGTCGGACGAAAATATATTTCTTAAATATGTTTAAAAGTTTGGTTTGAATTTTGACTGATCTTACGAATCTAATTTGTTTTATTTTTATTTATTTTAGTTACTCCTTCTAGAAAGGAGGGCATTTCTACCCTGGAGGGTCCCGTAGGATCCGCAAATATTATATTTGATGTGTATTAAGTTATCGGCTGTACGAGCCCTTATTTATGAATAAGATTATTATTATTGTTTTTATTACTCCTTCTGGGAAGGAGGGCTTTTCTATTCTGGAGAGTCCCTAGTGTTGGGAATCGCAGAATTAAGCTATATTATATGGTTTGGTTTTAGTAAGTTATTGGCTGTACAAGCCTTTGTTTAGATATATACGTATCTATATAAATAAAAATGAATCGTCAAAATGTATGTACGCTCATAACTTTCATACGACTGAACCAAATTTGATAATTCTTTTTCTAAAATGTTGGTTGAGGTTCAGAGATGATTTGGAAAAAAAATCGAATAACTGTCAGAAAACCCCTAAAACAGCCCTTTTCTTTTTTTCATACAAACGAAGGAATGTTTGTTCGTTAGTAACGCCAAGAGAACGGCTGAACCAATATTGATGAAATTTTAAGAGATTGTTCGTTGTGGATCAAGGAAGGTTTAGAAATAAAAATATATTATATTTTTCATGAAAAGTAAGCAAATTGGATGATTCCAAAAAGTAACTTTTTCCATAAATATTTTTTTTTTTAAATTCTTGTTTGATTTGTTTTCAATATTTTGATTTGTAAATTAGTTCAATTTCGGTCGCTTGCTTTTTTATTCCGGCTATTCAAAAGAAAAATTATTGAAAATTATTCAGTGAAAACTTTACATGTGTTTCACACAAAGATGTCAATTGCAGATTGAAATTTGTTACGAAGCCACCAAGAGGTCGCCCTAATATCGGTCGGTGTTCTTTTTGCCATCAAAGTATTACAGCCCAAGGTAACGATTGAAATTTGTTACGAAGCCACCAAGAGGTCGCCCTAATATCGGTCGGTGTTCTTTTTGCCATCAAAGTATTACAGCCCAAGGTAACGTATATGTGGTGCTGTTGGATGCTAGATGTACTCTGTTGAGTGGCAAAATAGAGGTTTTCCACACGCACACATTCTTCCTTGGATGATGGTTACAACAGATCAGATTGGTGAAATCATTTCTCCTGAAATTCCTGATGTAGAGAAAGATCCAGTATTATATGAAGTGGTAGAAACCAATATGGTGCATGGACCTTGCGGACACTGCAATCCCTTTTCGGTTTGTATGTCTGACAATAAGTGCACGAAACACTATCCATGTGCTTTTCTTTGAGAAACATAAACTGGAAATGATGGATATCAACTCTATCGGCGTCGCTCACCAGATAACAGAACATTCAGCATTCAACTTAGAAAAGTGAATATCGAAATTGACAACACATTGATCGTACTATATTCACCATTATTGTTTAATTCATATTCAAAACTCATATCAGTGTTTAGTATTGCAGTTTGGTGAAATCGATAAAATACGTTTGAAAGTACGTCACCAAAGGAAGCAACATGGCGGTTATTGGTCTTAAACGATACGGTCGATACGTGAACTGCAATAAAGCGCTTGTAGGATATTTACTTTCGCAATTCATGAACGTTTTCCGACTGTTGTGCGTCTCGCAGTTAATTTGGAGAATGGCCAAAGAGTGTGTTTCAACCCAGAGAATACAGTATAGCCAGTGGAAACATCGCCAGCAACAAAATTAACATTGACGAGTTTTTTCTTAACTTTCGTCAGTCATCTGTTTGTGAGAACATTGCTCTATTCGGAAATACCTTGATATTATGTATGGAGTGCATCGTCGAAGAAATAGTTACGCAAAAAGCAATGCCAATCAGAAGATTGACATCCAGGTGTCTTATCAACTAACGCATTACGACGAATTTATACAATCCACCCGAAAAACGACGACTGTTTCTACCTTCGGTTGCCATTGATTAATGTACGCGGTTCAACTTTATTTGAGTCATTGCGTACTGTGAATGGTTCGATGTGTGCAAGTTTTGGAGAAGTAAACCAGCAATTACAATTCCTGGAAAACGTTAATCACTGGAATGAAAATGAAGCTCGCACATTTTCGCAATAATCATTTCGACATATCAGCCTTCAAATCCGCTAACAAAAATGAAATTGCCGAAGACAGTTTACATCGCCTTCGCTAAAAATTGGAAATGGATCAATTCCGGTTGATACTTCCGGTGGTTTGATATCAATTCCATCTTCCCTTTATTAATTCATGAAGTCATCACAAATGTTCGGACATTGGCCAAATTATCGTAACTACGATTCCTTAAGTGCACGCGCAATGTTAGCTGCCAAAAATACCGATGTTGTTGACTTAAACTGTAAGTTTCAAAGTCAAATTCCGGGAGACTTGCGCTCATACAAAACGATCGATCGTCTTGACAATGAAGACGACACCGTGAATTATCCAGTGGTATTTCTAAATTCTTTGGACAGGTTTGGTACGCCACCGCATCATTTGCGTCTCAAAGTTGGATCCGTCGTTATTATGATTCGCAATCTGCATGCGCCGAAACTGTGTAATGGAACCCGACTGATTGTGACGCACCTATCGAATACAAGGGGGAGAATGCTTGATTCAACGAGTTCCTATGAGTTCTAACGATTTCCCATTTCAGTTCAAACGTATTCCGGTTCCAGTGAAAATTGCATTTGAGATGAAAATCAGCAGGACCTAAAGATAGTCGCATAGTGTGAGGCATAAATTTGGAAATGCTATGTTTTTCACACGGCCGTGGCGTGCTCACGAGTTGGAAAACCTTCTTTTCTGTACACCGGACCAGAAACCCAAAAATGTTGTTTATAAAGCTGCGTTACATTGAAAAAAAAAAAAAACAAAAATGAAACGATAAATTTAACTTTCAACAACGGCTGCGGGGTCAGCTAGTTTATGTATATTAAAACTAGGATGTCTGAAACTAATAGATTGTATATGCATATTTAAGTTTAGGTTCTATTTTTTTTAAAAACTGACCCTGGAATTTTTTATACGCAATTAAACGTTCTTTTCCAATTTTTAATTTTTTTAAATTAATTTTCTTTCTTTAAATTTCACTTGTTACATTCGTTTTGCAATTCCAATTTAAATAATTTTTGAGATAGTTTCGCTAAAAATATTTTTTCTTCCACTTTCAACAAAAGCTTGTTAATTTTTATTTAGTTTCACCTTTATAATACATTTTCAATATTCACTATTTTTGTTTTTTTTTTTTAAATTCACTTATCTGAATTATAATAGATGACTTACATTAGAATTCTTAAAATAATGGTGCGGCGGCTGATGACTAGCATCTCCTGTTTGTTTCCTACTGAGGGGCCCTTTCCTGCACACTTTTTGTCCTGGGATGGTGACTTTGGTCACCGGATTCTGGGGCCTAGTGCTGATGTTCCTTCGTCCTGGCGTTTGTTACGACGTTATGGACCTGAAGTCCGTGGTGAGCCGGTTTCCTTGTCGACTTTTATTTTTAAGTCCTTCTTGGTTCACGGTAAGGACTTTACCGTGTCCTTTTTTCCTTCACTTCACTCACGATTCACTACAACTAGGCCCCACGTTGGGCGCACTTAACGATTTTCTTACTGGTTCAAAGAAAAAAAAATCGTTTTTCGGTCAGCACGACCTTCTCGTTATAACTTTATTTAAAAACTGATTTTTACAATGTTCTTAATCTAAAAGCTTAACTAAATGCACCGGGCAAAACATAATTAAATTCCACGAATTCGCTAATTTAGGTGGCGCGTGTGCTGACAGTGCATCTGGGCTGTGCTGTGGGAAACATTGTGTAACTTGAGTTCCATATCCGCTCTACCTGTATTAGTAAGTATTGCTGACGAATTAGTTTATTATTTCGGCAATGTTAACATATGCCATGTTAACATATACTGTGAGCGTCAAAAATAAGTAAACAGCAGTGCTATCAATATTAAAGTGCTCACAACAACGTAGTCTTTAATGCAACAATAAAAAGTTGTATTACAGAATTCAAGGCTTATATTATAAGAGTTTAACTTAGTATAAATAATATACAAAAATTAAACACAGCCAAAAATAATTCACTTAAAATAAAAATACTCTTGTTTTTTCGCGTCAAAAAAAGTAAACAGAGTTCAGAAATGTTAAAATATATGTACATAAACTAAATTGATATACAGTCTAGTATTTTGTTTGCTTTCCTTTGAGAACTTCAGGACCTCAGTTAATCTTCTAGGCATAGATTCTGCAACATTTGTTGCAATTTCTGGGAAGATTTTACTCCATTCTTCAATCAAAATGTTATTTAGGTTGTCCTTACTTGAAATGTCCTTCTGCCTGATTTTACGATCAAGGCGTTCCCAAAGATACTCGATAGAATTATTGTCTAAGGTCTGTGGAGGGTTATCCAGAGTTTTGGTGTTCGATATAACAGCCACTCACTACCAATTTTGGAGTTGTGTATAGGATTGTTGTCCTGTTGAAAGATCCAGTTTCCGGATAGTCCTAATTTTTCAATGCTTTGAGCAACGTTATTTTTAAAATGTTGAAATAATCCAATTTGTTAATCGTGGACTCAATAAAAACCAAATTCCCAACACCAGATGCTGTCATACAGACCCAGACCATAACCGATCCTCCACCGTGCTTTACGGTGTTGGTAAACACTTATCATTAAAGGCTTTATTTTTGGATCGCCAAATTTTGGGAGGTTTTTTTGATTCAAATATTTCGAATTTGCTTTCGTCCGTATAAAAAATATTTTCCCAGAAGTTTTCAACCTGATTTGTATACTTTTTTGCAAATTCCAAGTACATCTGTTGATTCGCCTTTGATCTATAGGGCATTTGGCGTAGTACTTGTCCATGCAAACGGCTTTTGTGCAATGTTCTCCTGATTGTACTGGCACTTACTGGTTTACCCGGTGTCTCCGCTATATCTTTTGACATTTAAACAGCGTTTGAAGCTGTATTTGTTTTTACTTCCCGTACTATTTATCGCGCTTCAGTGTCAGTAAGGCGCTTTGGTCGGCCCGGTCGTGACAAATTTTCAACAGTCTGAATAGTCTTCCAACTATTTCTTTGATTTCACGCAAAGATTTACCTTTTTATGCAAATCTAATATGATTTTTTAACCATTTCAGTGGTTGTTCGCTTACCCATTACAAATTTTGAATTTTAGAGACTTAACCTCAAAAAAAAAAAACAATGATGACATAAAAAAATATGTTTTACTACACTCACTCTCTTGAATAGAAACGGTTTCCAAAGGATATTTGGCGCTTCTCCGAAATAAGTATTAAAAGCAAACAACGGTTGTTGCCACAGTTTACTTTTTTTTGACGCGAAAAAACGAGAGTATTTTTAGTTTAAGTGAATTATTTTTGGCTGTGTTTAGATTTTGTTTATTATTAATATTAAGTTGAACTCTTATAATATAAGCCTTGAATTCTATAATAAAACTTTTTATTATTGTATTAAAAACTACCTTGTCATAAACACTTTAATATTGATAGAATCTGAAATATTTGCTGCATCGCAGAGTAACTGTGGAAGAACCACATAAAAGAAACGGTCCGGTGCAATGTACTAACTGCCAAGAATATGGGCATACTAAATCATATTGTACTTTACGCAGTGTTTGTGTGGTATGTGGTGATTTTCATCCCACTTCGAAATGCACCCTTAAGAAAGAAGAATTATATAAAAAATGAAGCAATTGCGGAGGAAATCACACTGCTAACTACAGAGGTTGCCCTGTATATAAAGATTTGAAATCGAAGTTGTCACAGGGCATTTAAGCACGTCGTAACCAAATGTTACAAACACCCCGTAATGAAATTATAGCAACCTCAGAGAAAAGGCCTAATCCTATTATTTCTATCAATAATAATATGCAAGGAAGCTATGCAAATGTGGTGAAAGGCAACACTGTGTAAATGCAACTGCCGCAAAATCCTCCAAATGGAGGTATTGAAACTATGATTATAAATCTTACACAGTGTATGACATAATTTATGTCTAGCATGCAAAACATTTATAAGGTAAAAAATGAGCTTACTAAATATCTGTATATTTAATGATAACGGTGTTAACCAACATAAATTAGAGATTATTGGGGGGTTACTCTTTAATGCGATGCGAATATGAAAATGCTCACATCTTCAATTTTGGTACTCTGTAATTCGACAAAGAGGGAAGAAATTCAAGCTACAATAATTTCAGTTTAATTGCGTAATCACCCATCGTATCCTATTGCTCTGTATAGTCCTCCTAGACATAATATAAAAATCGAAACGTGTACGAAGTTATTAAAAAAATATGACGGAAATCACATCATTTTTGGCGACTTTAACGCAAAACACACTCATTGGGGATCTCGTTTAACTACAACCAAAGGTCGAGAACTTCTCAAAGCTATACAAGCAAGCAATTTTGTTTCTACAGGAAGACCCACTTATTGACCTACATATAGTCAAAAATTTACAGACCTTCTGGACTTCTTTATAATCAATAAAATACCAAAACTCAATTTAGGTATAAAAGATTGCTCAGAGATAAGCTCTAAGCTTATCTGGCTAAACTCACAGCTGATAAATCCACCGACTATTCACTTTGGAAAGCTGCAAGAAATATTAATAAACAAATAAAACATGTAGCACCATTAAAACTAAACGAAACTGCATGGGCCAAAACGAATGAACAGAAACCTGCCGTATTTGCAAATCATTTGAGAAACACATTTACGCCTAACGGTGGGTATGAAATAAACTGTGAAAATAGTTGGATGGATCCACACATCAGCATTTCTCCTGTTACTATTGAAGTAATTAAAAATCTTATTGGGAATATAAGACTCAAAAAAAGCACCTGGGTACGATTTAATAACTGGAGAAATATTACGCAATTTACCAAAGAATTTTATAAAAAAAAACTTGTAAACATTATAAACAGTGTTTTATGCCTAAGAAACGTGCCATCGCTTTGGAAAGTATCTGAAGTTATAATGATACCCAAGCTGGGTAAGCCAGTACACGCTATTACATCGTATAGGCCAATTTCGCTGCTGCTAGCCTTATCTAAAATCTTTGAGAATGTACTCATAAATAGGCTCAAACCAATAATCGCTCATAAAAACCTAATACCAAGACATCAATTTGGCTTCCGTGACCACCATTCAACAATTCGTTGAAAATACAATCGATAAAAAGAACGTTTGTACGGCGGCCTTTTTGGACATGTCTCAAGCTTCTGACAAAGTTTGGCATACGGGTCTACCGCTCAAATTGAAATACATGCTACCCAAACAATTTTGTGAAATAATTGCTTCGTGCTTAAAAGACAGATACTTCCGCATTAAACAAGAGGATGCATATTCAGACTTACAACCGATAGAAGCCGGTGTTCCCCAGGGAAGCGTGTTGGGGCTAATGCTTTACTTGCTTTTTACCAGTGACCTCCCGTCTGACTCTAGTTATATGACAACGACATTTGCGGATGACACAGCTTTGTTAGCAGCTGGAGAGTCAACTTCAGTATCTAGTCGACGTGTGCAGACAGCAGTCAACGCAATTACTAAGTGGGCATCTAAGTGGTGCATCAAATTAAACGACACCAAATCAATTCATGTCGACTTTATCTTGAAAAGCCGGCATATTGTGCAATTTATATAAATAACATTCCTATACCACTCCATAAAAGTGCTAAGTACCTAGGTATCACCTTAGATGCTATGAATTATTCTCGAAGTCGACGGGTCACTCGAGGACAATGCGTCGGCAGTTAAGAATAAGAAACAGGAAAAATATATGTGTTAATAAATGAAACCACAAAGTTTGTGTCTAATATAATATATTAAAATGTTGGTTCTTTATTGGATTGTGATTATGAAAAATTACCTGGTTTGTGATTGTGGATATGCTGGATTCGCTTCGTTCGCTAGGATAAGTGAGACAAAGCGGCTAGCAGAATCGCTTGCTAAGCCCTTGAGTCCAATCTAGCGGGAGTTTTTAACGAAACCATTGCCAGTTGAGTGAAAGTTATTAACAGCTAACTGGCAATGGTTTGTTACATACTCATTAGGGTTGGTGAAAAAGAAATTAGGCACTGGCCTAAACATACCGGCCCCCTTGCGGTGAGCGACAAAAAAAAAAAAAAAATTACATGTCCATCGACCACCATGTACAAATTTATATCACTATATTAGTATAGATAAAATAAAAAAATCATATCGTATAAATTCATGTATTTATTCTTATTATTCTTCAAAGAAGAAATCAACTAGCGATGTATATAACTTAACTTAGTACCGGGCCGTACCCGAAAGCACCCAGCCGAAGTTGGAGCCCTGCGCGAGAAGCTGCCCAAACATGTGTGGCATGACTTGTTGGGTCATGATGCGGGAGTAGACATCGGCGCCGAGCACCAAGCGTATCGGTGTCGACTTGTAAAAATTGGGATCTGCCAGTTTGATGTGGGTGTACGGGGCTGCTATGTCGGAATCCAATGTGGTGGTCGGGCTGATGCGCATATAATCATGCATTATCCTTACATGCGTGGAAATGCGGGTATTCGTCCCATGTCTGCCTCGCAGTACCAAGAGGCAGCCGCGTTGATCACCGATATGAGTCTGCACTAGCTGCAGCTCCCTCGCGAGGTTGCGCGCAATTAGCGACGTAGGTGCGCAGGCGTCTATGAGAGCCCTGACTAGATGCAGGCGTCCTCTTGCCTCGATCTTTACCACCGCCGTCGGTGAAATGGCTGTCGTTGGCAGCAAGGAAGGAGCCAATATGCTGGCTCGATCCGTTAGTCCGGCTCTAAAGGAGCTAGCCCGGTGCAGCTGGAGAGACCTGGTCTCCAGTCTGGTCGGGTTGTGCGCTTGGCGCCGGTGCTGACGGCGCTTGTGCGAGCGACGTTCATGTTGCAGAAGGGGGCGGAAAGTCCGGGTTTCCGTTTCCCCTCGCGGTGATGGGTGGAAAGGCCGTGTTTCCGCTCCGGTTTCAAATAATTCTCCCTCCTCCGGTTCTGGTTGGAGAGGCCTAACCTCCGTTCCAGAGTCTGACGCATAAATTGATAGCGCGTCGCATGGACGGTTTTGAGGCACTGCGGGGCGGCGACGGGTATTTTCCCCGATGTGCAGCATTGTGTGGTGTTTCTCGTTGCAGCGCCGGCACCGTGCGTCGCTGGAGCACTTCGCTGCACTGTGGTTTACCGCAAGGCAGTTGACACAATATTTTCCTATGAGTGCCTCCCGTAAGCGCTCTTCCGGGTTCTTGGCTCGGAAGGTCGAGCAGAGCCGTAATGTGTGATTTCCCTTGCATAGCGAGCAAGAAAGTGGGTAACGATTTGGGTGTAGCGCCGCAGTCTTCTTCAGGGTGCTGTAGCGAGTCATCTTCCTGAAATTAATCTGTTGACGATTTTGTGTTGTTTGGTTTTGAATATCATTTAAAATTGATTGGGTGGCGAGAAAAAGTGCATAAATTATATTATATATATTGCATAGTGTGGAGGTGGCCTTATGTGGTGTGAACTGCCTTACATTACCATAGTGTGGAGGTGGCCTTATGTGGTGTGAACTGCCTTACCTTACCATAGTGTTGCAAATAATAATAATTAAATAAAAAAAACATTTTGCCTTTAGCATCATATTTATGTTATCGTTATTGTTTAATTTGTCGTATGTTTTCGACAAAGTGACCTGCAACCAAAGAAAATGCTAAATACAATTTGGTTTAATAATTATTTTCAATTCTTACTTGTCACTAAAATGCTTCTTGCTCAGTAAATTCAAGGGCAATGCATACATGTGCTGCTGTAGAAGGAGACTTTCGGTTTGCAACTTCGCTATTTGCTAGCAAAATATGGCATTTGCAAAAAAAATTGAATTTAAAATCCATAAACATGAGTTATGCCTCATAGTTTGAGAGACAACAGTTTTAGATTCACTGTTGTAAAATTTTTAAGGCGAATTAAAAAACTGACGGCATGGCATCACTGAATGTCATGAATGACATTTCTATTGTATGGTTATGTGTGTGATTTCACTTGCACGCTTTGGCACGTGTGCCAATATCAAGAAGGTTATGGTAAGTAATGAAAATAATATAATTTCCATATTTATTTAAATATTTTCCTTTATTTTTCAGACTTGTGAGAATGCTCCCCCTGCTTTTACCCTTGGGTGGAACAACTGATGTTCGAATTCACCAAACGCTTCGGCTGCAAGTTATTTATTTTGTGGTGCATTCTTTTCCAGAAAAACTACGGCGTGAGGAAACAAGCGACTATTTTTCTTCAGAATTGGACACTGGACACGATTGCAAAAAAAATGTTGATTGAATTTCGGTGTGGGTAATGGCTGAGGAGGAATCGTTTGTAATTTTGGGCAGCTGCTCTCAACCAAATTCTTTGATTTCAGTGCATGAGAATGCAACAGCACAAGACAATGACAAAAATACGACTCCAACACAAGTCAATCAACCAATATTAAATGATGAATAATTTAACTCCATAACCACGGCTATAGCATCGGCCAGCAATCCTACATAGGCGTCCAATAGTAACTCCGGATAGTTTGTTGGACATGGAGTTTGGAAACGGAGCATTGACTCGGCCCAAACAATGGAAGCATCCACAATATATACTGGAAATAAGAGATGGAATCTCATCATCAGAGAGTGAGGATGAAAGACGGATCACACAATTTCGCAGAAAGGTAAGACACTTATTCGTAATACAATGAAATGTATCTGTGTAATGTTGTTGAATTGTAAAAAAAAATTATTTGAATGGTGTCGACGCATTTATAGTAATGTTGGCACTTTTATGCTCATACATACGTATTTACGCTCTTGCAGTTGCTGAACACAAGTGCAAGTATTAATAATATCGGAAACAACATATGTAATCAAACAAAGAAAGTTTCTACGAAACAATTTAAAAGTGAACGTGATGTCTGTGTTACATCAAAGTTAATTTTTGAGACACAAATAAAGTGCTTGTACAGATATTTTCAGTACAGGCGAAAAAGTTATACATATAAATGATCAGTATGTTGATCTGAGTTGACCCAGCCATGTCCGTCTGTCTGTATATATACGAAATAGTCCCTCAGTTTTCTTCCTATCGTTTTAAAATTTTGCGAACGTCATTTTCTCTTCAAGAAGCTGCTCATTTGTCGGAACGGCTGATATCGGACATAACATATAGCTGCCATACAAACTGAACGATCGGAATCAAGTTCTTGTATGGAAAACTTTCACATTTGACAACATATCTTCAAGAAATTTGACATGTATTACTGCTTTAGGTGATAACATATTCTACGCAAAAATAGGCATATGGCTTCAATACAAACTGAACACGTAGTACCTAAAAGAAATACGTCTTTGAAGGTGTGTGAACGTGTGCATCCACGTTCTTCTCCTCGTAGGGTGGTGGTAAGACCAATTTGGCCAGCGGTCTTGTAATTTGGCCTTTTTCAGTGATGATGTCCACTACTCGCACTCGGATATCAGCACCTGGGTGTATATTAACAATCCTACCCAGTCTCCACTCGTTCGGTGACAAATTGTCTTCCTTGATGACGACAAGCTCACCTGTTTTTAAATTTGTTTTTGGATGTTTCCACTTGATGCGTTTCTGCATTTCGTTCAGGTATTCAGTTTTCCACCTTTTGCAGAAGGATTGATGTCAGGCCTTAAGTTTTTGCAATCTATTTACGATAGAGGCACTGCTTTCATTTATGTCCGATTCTGATGGGGCCATCAGATGTCCGCCGACCAAAAAATGTCCTGGAGTAAGTGGCTCCAAATCAGTAGGTTCGTTTGAGGCTGGGCTTAATGTTCGCGAATTAAGGCAAGACTCAATTCGGCATAAGAGTGTGTTAAACTCTTCAAGAGTGTATTTGTGCCCAGACGCAATCTTCCGAAAATTACTCTTAAAGCTTTTCACACCTGCTTCCCAAAGTCCGCCCATATGAGGAGCTGCAGCAGGTATGAAATGCCATGTAAGAGCTTGGTGGCTATACCTTGAGATAGCATTGTTGCGAACATCGGCTATGAAGGCTTTAAGTTCGGACCTTAGGGATGTCGATGCTCCAACGAAGTTTGTTCCATTGTCCGAATAAATATTTTTGGGGCAACCTCTTCTTGAAACGAATCTAGAGAGGGCTGCTAAAAACGATTGTGTTGATAAGTCGGTAGTGGCCTCCAGGTGGATGACCCTTGTTGTAAAACAGACAAACAGGCAGACATACCCCTTGGATACACGGCATCCTCTTCCAGCTTTTCTAGCTTTTTATTTCAAACGGACCCGCGAAATCTACCCCCGTATTCGTAAAAGCGCGTGAAAATGTGGATCGTTCGGACGGAAGTGCACCCATGAGTTGCGTCTGAGCACGTTTTTTGAAGATCGTGCACGTCTTACAGTTGTGGATAATGGATCGAATCAAGTTCTTCACCCTTGGAATCCAATACTGAGCTCGCGATAGCCGTAACATCAACTGATTTTCTCCATGCAAAGAGACTTGATGGATAAACTGGATTATTAGACGAGACAATACGCAGTTGTATGGAAGGATAATTGGATGGCGCTCATTGTATGACAAATGGAGAGACGGCCACCAGTTCTCATCACTTCATCTTTATCGAGGAATGGATTAAGAGAGAGGATTTCACAGTTTGCATTGATGGGCTTACCGGATTTCAAACAACCATACTCTTTACCATATTTCTGCTTCTGCGCATTTATTATCAAACGTCTTGTCGTTGCTTTAATTTCTTCGGATGAAATTAAGCAAGACTTTTGCTGAAAAGAAGCTTTTGTGTTTGAATGAGTTCTTTGAGAGAATCTCATAACGTATGATAACACTCTCAAAGCTCTCGTCAAACTAGAAAAGCGGTCAAGAACGTCGTTAGAATTCCCTTGTATTGTTGTACAAGCATGTACACGTACCTGTTTTTCCTCTATTGTCGTCTCCTAGTCGTTATGTTGTAATGGCCATTTGGATTGTCTTCTTGCAGCCAAGAAGGTCCCTGCCACCACAAGGTGTTTTCCACCAAATCCTGGGCCATAATTCCCCGACTGGCTAAGTCTGCAGGGTTAAATCCTGAATCGACATGACTCCAATTTACGTTGTCGACCTTTTCTATTATTTTTGTCACTCGATGGGATACAAACGTTGACCATGAATATGGCGGCTTGCGAATCCATGCGAGAACGATGGTCGAATACGTCCATTGTTTAAGGTTAAGATGAGTCAGCTCCAGGTTGCTGACGACAGATTCAGCTGTTTCGGCCAGTAATACGGCGCAGTTCCAGACTTGGTAAAGATACAGGTTTGACAGGCGCTACTCTGGTTTTTGCCAATAGTAGGCTGACGAAAACTTCGTTGCTTGTCTTTACGCGCAGGTAGACAGTTGCTGCGTATGTTTTCTCTGACGCATCGCAGAATCCATGAATGGACACATCGTCCGTTGGCGAAAAGTGGACCCATCGTGGAATTTTAATGTTGTTTATGTACCTGTGGTTATCCATGAATGTATTCCAACGATCCAATGTGGTAGGAGATACAACCTCGTCCCATTGTGTTCCTTCTAACCAAATGCGTTGCATTATCATTTTGGCTATTGCTATTATCGGTGCTAGCCATCCTAATGGGTCAAACAGTTTGGCGATGTCTGAGAGGATAGCTCTCTTCGTATAAGATTCTGGGCTGAGTATTGGCTTTGTTTTAAAATAGAAGAAGTCAGTATGCCCATTCTACCTTATCCCAAGAGCCTTGACATCACTTGTGTCTTCGAAGTCTAAAAACTCCTTGTTGAGCAAGTGGTCTTTTGGAAGGCCTTGTAAAATTTTCCCACAATTGGCTGTTCATTTTCTTAATGGGAAACCTGCCGACTCCAATGCTATTCTTAACTCATCTCTAGATTTAATTGCAGCCTCTACAGAGTGTCCACCTGCTAAGACATCATCAACATACATGCAGTTGATGCCTGAGTATGTTTGAGGCTACTGGTAGTGAGCTTTCAACGTCGTCAGCTAATTGAAGTAATGTCCTTATTGCCAGATAAGGAGCGCAGTTGATTCCGAACGTTACCGTCTTCAATTCAAAAATATTGGTTTGTTCGGTCGGACGGTTGCGGAAAAGGATTCGCTGGTACTTCGTTTGATCAGCCTTCAACAGGATTTGGCGATACATCTTCTCAATATCGCTATTGAAGACATATTTAAATAATCGCCATCGCAGAATTAAAATGGTCAGATCTGCCTGAAGAGCTGGACCGGGGAGAAGGATGTCATTCAGCGAAGTGCCGTTGGAAGTTGCTTGCGATGCATTGAACACCACACGCATCTTTGTCGATGTGCTCTCTTCCTTCTTTACGGCGTGGTGAGGCAGGTAATAGTTGTTACTAGAGTCGGCCGTTTGATTGGTATGTATCTTTGCCATATGACCCAGCTCAACATATTCATTTAACACCCTGTTGTATTCTTTTTGCAGGTTTTCATCTCTTGACAACCGAGCTTCATTGCGATAAAACTGGGAGTACGTAATCTTTAAGGAACTACCTAGACTAATGTTGACCGGATAGTCTTTCCTGAATGGTAGCGATACAACGTACTTCCCGTCTTCATTTCGCTTCGTTTTCTTTTTATAGAGCTCTTCACAATACCTGTCCTCCTCGCTTAACTTCCTTTCCTTGGACATCTCTTCCAACTCCCAGAACGAAGCTAACCGCTTTTCCAGCGATATTTCGTTATAATACGAGACGCAAGTGTTGGTTGGCTTAATTGAATTAGCACGCCCCGTGACTATTCAACCGAACACAGTCTCTTGCGCAAAAAGTGATCCCAGTACGTTCTTGCGTATGCCATCAAGCATAATCTGGGGGTAGACGTCACCACCGAGTATGACGTCCACGGGTTCATTGATGAAGAACCTCTTATCCGCTAACGTGAGATCTGGGAAAGCCTGCCGAGTTAGTGCGCTAATATGGCAAGTCGGCAAGTTCCCCGTTAATTTCGACAGAACCATCAAGTTCGTTGTGATCGGTATAAGTGGGCCAATTGGTGCTTCCTTTACTTGCGCAGATACGGTGTTGTTGATGCCTGACACCTGGGCATTTATCTTCCTAACTGGCAAGTTGATTCTGCGTTTCAGCCTTTCTGTGATGAAAGAGCACTCTGACCCGGAGTCGATGAGTGCTCTTGCGGCATAAGTAACGCCGCTGTAATTGATGTTTATTTGCGCCGTTCCTAACAAGACACCTTTATCGCTGTTAGCGAAGCACGACTGTACCTGAGTCGTTAGCTTGCCTTTCGATTTGTTGAAATTGCGTCTCTGCTGCGCTTGCCTGGACGTAGACGGAATCTCGTCCGATGGCGTAGATGAGCCTCTTTGGCTGCTAGGCTGCACTGTCCTCACATTTAGTAGTGAGTGATGCTCGCATGGCACGTGCTACAGTCGAATGCACTGGTGCATTGCGACACCGAATGTCCAAAGCCGAGGCAATTAATGCAACGATTGTTGCGCTTAACGAACTTGATCCTGTCCGCCGGTGCCATGTTAAGAAACATGGGGCAAGATCTTAATTTGTGATCTGCGCTGTTGCAAATCAGACATGTTGATTTCTCAACGCTTACTTGGAAGGCGCCGAGTCTGTTCTGATGGCTATTGTTGTTGTATTTGTTTTGTGTGGGTGCACTGACAGGCTTTGCAGAATTGGACGATTTCTTGGCACGTTCTATTGCCTCTAAATCACGGTATCTATCCGTGAGGAAGTTGTCCAATTCCTCCCACTTCGACGTCTTTGTTTTGTTCTTTACCGACTGTTCCCACAGGGCCAATGTTGCTTGTGGCAGTCTCTTAGAACAAATGCGGATTATTATTGGGTCCCAGTTCCCAATGTCCACTTTATTGGCTGTCAGGCAGGAGATGCAGCTGTTGATCTCCCGCTGTAGCCACTTTATCGAGCTTGAACACTCCTTGTCGATTGACGGTTTCGACAAGTATTTGCTCGTTCTCGTACATGTCCGTCAAACCCTTCCATGCCATCGCAAAACCATCATTGGTAAGAGCGTATTTCGACACAGCAACCTTTGCCTCCCCTTGCGTCTTTTTGTTGAGGTGGTATAATATCTCAACCGGTGAAAGACGACTGCTCTTGATGTGTACGGCCGTGAACATATCGCGGAATGTTGGCCATGAAAGGTAGTCCCCTTTAAACACATCAGTATCGCAAGGCGGAAGGGAGTGGTTATTATCTACCGCAGCAGATTTTTCTGTGTCTTTGTGTTGAGAGGATCTCAGACATATCCTTCATTGCCCCCATGCAGCGTACATAGCATTGATCACCTAGCTTGAATTTCTTTTTATCAGGGCATAATCTTTTGACGACATGTCCCCTTTACTGTTGAGGTCGTCATGGGCAGCTTTCGCTTTGCACCAAATTTCTCTCAATTCGTCTTGTTGCGTCACAAGAGCGTTTTTTGAGAGGTCCTTTGATGCGGCACTGTATTCAGACTCGTATTCGACAACGTAGTCTACCAAGCGCATGAAAGCTTCCATGGTTTATTGAGATAAGTGACCACGAAGAATCGAAAATAAAATTTAAATTTAAAAGAATAGAACGATACTCAAAACTGAGCCGACTTTGGCCTAATGAATGTGGTAATCGCTTTAAAAATAATGCCCCACGATTTAAAATTTTATTTGTAGCACACCACTGCCAACCACACGAGAAAATAGAAAAAAAAGAAAAAACTTTTGACTTTTGCAGCCGATATCGCAATATATCTGGCTGGTCAATAATACTTGATTTATTGAATATATTTTAGCAAACAAAATTTTTAACTAGTAGCCGATATCGCAATATATCTGGCTTATTGTACTTTATTTAATATATGTGAGTTGCAGCCCACCACTGCCAACCAAAACGAGAATATATATATATATTGTAAGTATGTATGTATATGTAACACTTTATGTTGCTCGCCACCCAAGATACGCCAACGAAAATCAGAAAGTGTTTCAAAGTGAAAAATATGGTGAAGTGACTCAGTGAAAAATTACATACACTTATGTTTCCAAAAGAAAAAACAAAACAGAAATTTCGTGAACAAATTGAGTAAAATCAAAAAATCAACGTAAGTGATGTGTTGTGAAAAATATATAAAAAAGTATTATCGCACAAAATCAAAAAAGTGAGATAAATCAAAAATCAGTGCGTAAGTGATTAGTTGTGAAAAAATATATGAAAAAAGGTATTACCGCACACAATCAAAAAAGTGAGAAAAATCAAAAATCAGTGCGTAAGTGATTACTTGTGAAAAAATATATGAAAAAAAGTATTACCGCACAAAATCCGGTAAACGTAACCGTGCACTTACGGATTTTTTTGCTATTGCAATTATTCCACTAAAACACTAAAAACACCAGTCACTTTGTCACTTTTCTTATATAAAAAATTTATAAATGTCACCAATGTTAAAAAAGTTCGATTAAAACGGTGTGTGGTGTTAAGAAACTTGCTGGTGTGCAGCGCCTCGTGAATCGCGGTGTGTGGTGTTAAAAACTTGCTTGCTTGCTGGTTTGAAAAATATAGTCGATTAGTATCCGGCTCGAAGGACCATGAATTATTCTCGAAGTCGACGGGTCACTCGAGGACAATGCGTCGGCAGTTGAGAATAAGAAACAGGAAAAAGAAATGTGTTAATAAATGAAACCATAAAGGTTGTGTCTAATATAATATATTAAAATGTTGGTTCTTTATTGGATTGTGATTATCAACAATTACCTGGTTTGTGATTGCTGGTGATGGTGGCCGGACGACAGCTTATTTCGCTTCGTTCGCTAGGATAAGTGAGACAAAGCGGCTAGCAGAATCGCTTGCTAAGCCCTTGAGTCCAATCTAGCGGGAGTTTTTAACGAAACCATTGCCAGTTGAGTGAAATTTATTAACAGCTAACTGGCAATGGTTTGTTACATACTCACTAGGGTTGGTGAAAAAGAAATTAGGCACTGGCCTAAACATGCTAAGCTAAGCTGGAAAGAGCATGTCAAAAAAAATAGCGAGCTTGATATGAAATTTGGCAAACTGTTATTATATAATCAAGTCTTAAAGCCAGTTTGGGCCTGTGGAGCCCAACTATAGGGTTGCTCAAGTCAAAGATGTATTGCCAGCATTCAGTGCTTTCAAAGTAAGGTCCAAAGGATTTTAGTTAATGCTCCTTGGTACATTAGATCTGCTGACCTGAACCGTGATCTAGGCGTGAATTCAGTGGTAAATGAAATCTCCAAATAAGCAAAGTCTCACGAACTTAGTCTTAGACAGCACGTTAATGGGGAAGCCTCATTGAAATTGATGGGCGAGAAATACAAGAAGCCTTTCGACCTAGTAAGACAACAGTAGCAGCAAATGTATTTCTTAACATTTAGCTTTTAAGTATCTCTCTTAATTAATTAGACTAGGATTGTTAGTATTTTACTTTTATATACTAGGGTACAATGTAAAATAATAAAAAACAAAAACTACTGCAAGTTGGAGTTTAAATATGTTTCATATTGGCATATGTATATATCCAGAACGTATGTGTCAACACAAATTTGGGTTGTAGAACAATAGAATATCACCATAGTAAATAAAAACTAAGTATATTTGACAGTTCAAAAAAAAAAAAAAAAAAGTGCTCCGATCGTCATAAAACTCTACAGGATTACTCGTCAGGTCAAGTTACAGATTTCTGGAAAGTTTCATTGCAATTGGTGCAGCCTTTTCAGAGCCTTCCCGGAACATACAGACATATTTTAAATTTTATACATATAAGTATATAGATTGATTGGATATTATTTCAATTAATAATCGTATTATATTCTTATTTCAAATTCTTTGTCTATTATTTGACAATATCCGTTGCTCCAAAATACTCTAACAGATGACGTTAACTGTTGGCTGGATTGAACAAGAATTCAATAGATGTCTTAACCGCTAGTGCTATATATATATATTAATTGTAATTTATATTCAATTAATAATAATAATAATAATAATAATAATAATAATAATAATAATAATAATAATAATAATAATAAAAACTCAAATTTAATGGAATTATAACTAAAGTATAATATAATCTAAATTTGTTTTGTATTTGAATGTTAAAATAATTAGTGACTATGCTATTAAATTGTAGCTTATATAAAACGTTTGTATTTTTAACATAGCGCCATCTGTTGAATACTTGCTTAATCCAATCAATAATTACCCATCTTTTGAAGCTAACAATACAATTGTGACTATCACATAATAGGCAAATGTGAACGTGATTTTTATATATAAAGATATAAAACCTAGGGGGGTTGCACTCCGGGAGTGCAGGTAGAAGTGAAAATTTGAACTTATGGCGCGTTGGGCACTTTTTTGGGTGAGCATTTTTAGGTGCGCTTGGGTTATTTTATTCAAAAAAGTATTTTAGTTCTGCATTGACAGCAGAACGGTTCTTTATTCAGTAATGTACTTCCTCGTAACGTTTTTGTGTCATTCGTTGTGTTCTCAATATTTTATATCTAAGTACTGCATAATATTACTTAAATGATAAATATGTTAAAATTATATAGAGTTGTTCTAATAGGGTGTTCCTCAAAAGGGATTAAGAATGTATGTAATTTTTGGATGTTGCTAAATTTATTGTTAGATTCTCCATTCAAGATTTCTAATAGTTTAATTTTATCATTAGAGTGTGTTTTTATATATTCGTTAATTTATTCTTTTTGTTTATGATATTCTTTGCCATCAATTTTTATGGTATCAATAAATTGTATTAAATTAGTTCCATTAATTGTTTCATTAATAATTTTGTGTTCTCCTTCGAGGAGGATGTTTCCTTGGTTTATCTGTAATAGGGGGATATTATTTTCTTCTGTTGTATTACAAAAGGCTTCTTGGTATTCTAATATTGGTATAGTAAAATTGTCTTATTTGTTTTGCTTACAAATATATTTACTCATATTATTTTTACATTTAGTGATTGTTATGAGTTTATTATTACATTGTACTATCAATGGGTCTAATATAAGTTTCCCATGATGATATTTTAGAGCAGTTATGTCGTAGGTATTACATTGCTTCGATATGATTGGGTATTTATATATAGTAATGAAGGCGTTGTCTAACCTGACTATATGTATTTATGCGTATTCTAATCTATGTATCTATAGCTGGAAGGGTTATTTTTTCTGTGTTCAGGATCTTTTCCACTTCTTATATATTTAATGCACCTGAATAAAATTTTTTATTTTTTGAAAAATTTATTGTTATTGTTAAGTCTAACAGTTCCTTGTGTATTTCCTGCATTACCATTCTTTGTTTAATGGCTTTAAGGTTAATCCTTTATAATAATTTTTCGAAGTGTGAGTTTATTATTTGTTGTTTGTTATTATTTTTTATGGTATTATTTATTTTTTATTTCTATGACATCGTCATGGTCTGGAACTCCAGTTATTAAGCCGAATATACTGCCTAGGAAATTTAATGCTCGTTTGTGTCTCCTTGTTAATAACTGATCCTTTAGTGCTTCTATCCTTTGTATAAGCATCGTATCTGTTATTTTCTCATTGTTGTGGTGCCCGTTTATTGTTATGGTTTCATAATAGTCTAAGATTGTTGTTAAATTCACTATGTGGAATAAATAATCTTCTTCGTTGTATATGTAAGATGGGTCTGTTTGTGTTGGAATATATTTTTTGTCTTCGACGTTCGTTATTTCTATGTTTGTAGTTGTTTATGTAGTAGTAGTATCCTTGCCAACCATGAGCGGGTAAAAAACCAGATAATCAGTGGGTAACATGGTGGTAAACGTGGGGGCAAACATATAGAGTTCGTCTTAGGCCGAGCGAATATTTTACTGTATTTTCCCCTCACACGTACAGCTATGGACAGAGATTTAGCGCACTTTCTTAATGTGAAATATGATACTTAATAATGTTATATTTAAAGAAAGTAGAATCGCTATAATGCAAAAAAACTATTTATTACCTCACTAAAAACTAAAATAGTTCAAAATTTCTTAGTTTTCTATAATAAAAATACAACGTTTTGTTCAATTTACATTATTAAAATTGGCTTGGACAACCATTTAGCGCACTTTCAAAGATCAGTAAGCAAAAATAAATTTATTAACACCTGGCGTGAAATTTCCCTGATATTATATCTAACTTGGT
This sequence comes from Bactrocera correcta, assembly GCA_027475135.1. Classification (NCBI taxonomy): domain Eukaryota; kingdom Metazoa; phylum Arthropoda; class Insecta; order Diptera; family Tephritidae; genus Bactrocera; species Bactrocera correcta. Next base: position 41,853,600 of record CM050322.1, on the reverse strand, counting down.
TAATACTTATTGGAATAACCGTTATTCGTTATCACCGCTTCACATCTGCTTAGTAAGCTCTCTATTAACCTTTGGCATCTGTCCAAAGGAATAGAGTTCGACGCTTCCTGTACTCCTGCCCAAAGCTCGTCGAAATTTTTAAATTTTCTGTTCCCAACTTTTTCTTTGACATACTTCACAAGTTCTCGATCGGGTTTAGATCAGGACTTTGCGCTGGCCAATCGAGAAGTGGAATTTTTTCTTGCGCAAGCCAGTTTTTTTACCACATTTGCTGTATGCTTGGGATCGTTGTCGTGCATAAATATCCAGTTTACAGGCATAATACCATAGGAATATGGCTCCATTGTATTCCTCAGTATATTAAGGTATGCAAATTTATCCATATTCCCTTCTATCTTTACTAGGTGTACAACTCCGCGCCCTGAAAACAACCCCCATACTTTTAAATTTCCTCCCCCATGCTTTACGGTCTTTTTGGTGTACCATGGATTGACTTCTTGGTTTTTTTCACGATGTACAAATGTTTTACCATCAGGACCAATCTGGTTTATTTTAGTTTCGTCCGTAAAAAGTATCCTTTTCCAAAAATTTAAATCCTTTGATCTATGGCTATGAGCGAATGACAAACGCGCTTTAATATTTTTTTCGGTCCGAATAATTTTTCTCTTTTCAATCGAACAGTATTTCCCTCAAGCCATTTTATCAAAATTTGTAATATTACTAATACTATTGAATACAAGTTCACAACTGAGATTAATTAATTGTTTGACCAAACATAACTATTGACCGAAAACTATAAGTGCGCTAAATCATTGTCCAACAAATTTATGACGAAATTTAACAAAAACAAATTAACGGTATCTGAGGGGAAATGATAACGGTTACTTTCCACGCATTTAAAGAGACGACAGAAGCAGTATTGATCTACTAATAACAAATTCATGAAAAGATCGCTCTCTTAAAAGTATCGGTAATATTTATAATTATGAATGCAAGTGCGCTAAATCTCTGTCCATAGCTGTATGTATACATGTGATGATGTGTTGCGCTCATTCAGCAGTGTCATATAAAAAGTATATCTGTCCTGCCTTATATCCCCAATCGACGGCTGATGCAGGGTTGCATTTTTTGATTCCTACTTTAAAAATTTATTAAAATTTCAAAGAAACTTTTTAATTTTTAAATTATTAATTTTATTACTTTTAATAGATATTTACAGTAATAATTTCATCTGAAAAAAGATTAATTAAAGAAAGGATTATTAATAGCTGAAAATAAAAGAGCGAAAAAAAATTATAAAAGACAAATATCTGAAAATAAAATAAAGGTTATTGAAACCTGAAAATAAAAGAGTCGAAAAAGATTGTAAAAGACAAATAACTGAAAATAAAGTAAAGGTAACAAAACCTGAAAATAAATAATAATTACATTGAATTTGTAATATCTAAAAGAAAAAGAAAGATCAATTGTATTAAATGATAATAATATCTGAAAGAAAAGATTAATATTATCTGAAAAAATAAAATATATTGAATACAAATAGAATTTACTCTGCAAGCAAAGATTAATTAAATATAGTGATAAAATAAATGAAGTAATTATTTTCAAAATATTGTTAAAAAATCACATAAAATTCATTTACTTACCTTCTTGTTGTACGAGCCTCCTTTACGATGGTACGATCACGAACGACATGCGTCTTTCAATCGTTTTTTTTTTTACTACCCTTTTTGCGATTTTCTATTGTCACTATTGACAATTATGTTTTCTCCTTCGCACTCATTCAAATAAATCAAAAAATGAAATAAACTTTTTTCAACGCATTTAGGTAAACAAAAAATATCCCGAAAATGTTCGTTGGTATTAGTGTATAGAGGAAAAATATGTAGTTGTATTAGAATATTTGTCACAGACGGGTAGCCATGGTTGGCAGGGATTGTTATCAGCAATATCCATATTTGTTTCGTTGACATTGCGTATGTTATCCTTGCGTATGATCCTCCCCGTGGTTGTTAAGACTGTATCCTCACGGTTTTCTTTTACTATATGTTTTGTATAACGATAGCTGGATTTATCTCTTCTGCCTGTTTTTTCGTAGATTATTTGTCCTTCTTGGAATTATCTGTGTTTTCTTTTCTTGTTGTGTGAGTTTACGTAAGTATGTGTATTTAGAGTAGCGACAATTGCTAGATAAGTATCTCGTGCCGCGTATTTGGAATATGTCCATTTGTATAGATGTGCCAGCTAAATTGGGTGTTGGCGTTGTTCCGATTACGTGTTTAATTGGTTTTCTTTCATATTTGTTCTTTGTATAGTTTGTACAGTGTCTGACTAATTTTTCTGTGTCTTTTCTTAGTGTTGGCCAATAACAAGTTTCTGTTATTTCTTGATAATTATTTTTAGCGTTTCTGTGCGCTATGGTATGTGTGTACTGTAATACATTTTCTCTATCTGTTGGGTCTGTTATGTCTTTTGGTTTGTGTTGAGTAAACACTTTTGCGTATGTATCGAATGTGAACTTTATGTCTTTCCTCAAGTCGTACCATGTTTTTAGGTCTGCGTGGAAAGCTGGAATTAGGAATGAATTATAAGTTATTCTACACGACAGAAATATTGATATATGTATGTCTATTATCTAAAACGCATTTTATGAACCAATCATTTTTTAAATTTAAAAATTATGAATTATATTACACACCACACCCGTCAAAAGTCGGTAAGAGGAGGGAGGGCTATAATTATCAAAAGCAATAATGAACACGGCGAGAAAGATCCGAATAAGAGGGAAGAAATTCAAGCTACAACAATTTCAGTTTAATTGCGTAATAACCCATTGTATCCTATTTCTCTGTATAGTCCTCCTAGACATAATATAAAAATAGAAACGTGTACGAAGTTATTAAAAAAATATGACGGAAATCATATCATTTTTGGCGACTTTAACGCAAAACACACTCATTGGGGATCTCGTTTAACTACAACCAAAGGTCGAGAACTTCTCAAAGCTATACAAGCAGTTGGATGCAATTTTGTTTCTACAGGAAGACCCACTTATTGACCTACATATAGTCAAAAATTTACAGACCTTCTGGACTTCTTTATAATCAATAAAATACCAAAACTCAATTTAGGTATAAAAGATTGCTCAGAGATAAGCTCTAAGCTTATCTGGCTAAACTCACAGCTGATAAATCCACCGACTATTCACTTTGGAAAGCTGCAAGAAATATTAATAAACAAATAAAACATGTAGCACCATTAAAACTAAACGAAACTGCATGGGCCAAAACGAATGAACAGAAACCTGCCGTATTTGCAAATCATTTGAGAAACACATTTACGCCTAACGGTGGGTATGAAATAAACTGTGAAAATAGTTGGATGGATCCACACATCAGCATTTCCCCTGTTACTATTGAAGTAATTAAAAATCTTATTGGGAATATAAGACTCAAAAAAAGCACCTGGGTACGATTTAATAACTGGAGAAATATTACGCAATTTACCAAAGAATTTTATAAAAAAAACTTGTAAACATTATAAACAGTGTTTTATGCCTAAGAAACGTGCCATCGCTTTGGAAAGTATCTGAAGTTATAATGATACCCCAGCTGGGTAAGCCAGTACACGCTATTACTTCGTATAGGCCAATTTCGCTGCTGCCAGCCTTATCTAAAATCTTTGAGAATGTACTCATAAATAGGCTCAAACCAATAATCGCTCATAAAAACCTAATACCAAGACATCAATTTGGCTTCCGTGACCACCATTCAACAATTCGTTGAAAATACAATCGATAAAAAGAACGTTTGTTCGGCGGCCTTTTTGGACATGTCTCAAGCTTCTGACAAAGTTTGGCATACGGGTCTACCGCTCAAATTGAAATACATGTTACCCAAACAATTTTGTGAAATAATTGCTTAAAAGACAGATACTTCCGCATTAAACAAGAGGATGCATATTCAGACTTACAACCGATAGAAGCCGGTGTTCCCCAGGGAAACGTGTTGGGGCTAATGCTTTACTTGCTTTTTACCAGTGACCATATTCGAATGATGCCTCACAATCAGTGACTCACAGATTCAGCGCATGAACATTGTAAAACATAATAATGACAGATCCAACTTTGAGACGTAAATGATACGGCGGCGTACCAAGCCTTCCAAAGAATTTAGAAATTCCACTGGATAATTCACGGCTTCGTATTTTTGGCAGCTAAAATTGTGCGTGCACTCAGCAATCATAGTTACGATAATTTGGCCAACGTTGGCATAAACATTTGTGATGAGTTCATATTTCGTTGAATTGAATTGACAAAAGGCAGGTGAAATTGGTGGAATCAAACCACTGGAAGTATCAACCGTAATTAGCCTATTTCCAATTCTTATCGAATAGGATGTAAAACGTCTTCGGCAATGGAATTTTTGTTCGTAGCCCATAGTTGACAAGGATTTGAAGGCTGATATGTCGAATTAGCTCTCGTGTCGTCCATAGTTTGATTTCAGTGATTATCATGTTTCAGCAATTGTACTATAATTGCTAGCATGCTTCTAAAAAAATTGCATACACGGTACCATTCAAAGCACGCAATGACTCAAATGAAGTTGAACTGCGTAAATTAATCAATAGCATCCGAAGGTGGACGCAATTGTCGTTTTTCGGTGGTATTGTATAATTAATGCATTAGTTGGTAACACACCTGGATGTCTATCTATTGCTTGGCCCTTAACCATTTCTTCGACAATGCATTCCATGTATAATATCAAAACACTTCCGAATACAGTAATGTTCTTCCAAACGGATCACTGACGCAAGTTGAGAAAAAACTCGTCAATGTCAATTTTGTTATTGGCGGTGTTTACGTTGGCTTCACTGTATATTTTGGTTTGAAATACACACTTCGGCCTTCTCCAAATGAACTTCGAGATGCACGACAGAAAACGTTTCATGAATTGCAAAGTGAATATCTTACAAAACAATTCATTGCAGTTCACATATCGACTTATTTGATACTTGCTGATATCATCAAAGCCAATAACCGCCATATCGCCAAACAACAATTGTCATCTTCGATATTAGTTCAAGCTCTTGAAATTATCGAAGAGGATGAAAAGAGTGGAGTATTATTATTATTTATTCTAAGTACTGCCTTTTTAATACAAATATATATTACTACCAATATTATAAAGAGGAAAGATTTGTACCTATTTTGGTTTGTTTGTATGTTTGTAATGAATAAGCTCAAAAAGTACTGGGCCGATTTAAAAAATTCTTTCATCAGTGGAATGCTACATTCTTCTAATTTGACATAAGCTACATTTCATTTAGAAAAAAAATTAGGCATTCTTGTTAAAATTTGAACAATGTAACCGAAGGTGTAGAAAAATGAGTCTTAAAATGTCTTTCGTCGAATGCGCTGCCGAAATTATTAGCGATAGAAGAAAATAATGTATACAAAAAACTCCGTGGTAGCATATGTCCAACTATTGTAGTTATGTCACTACAAAAACTTTTTTCATTTTAAACCACCTATAAAATAGTTTTTAAATTATTTAAATTGGACTTTCCATTCCACCATAGCGCAGTGGCCGTTGTTTGCGATGCAGTCTGAAAAGCGCGCCGGGCCAGAGAATGTAAAGTATAGAGAAGGTGCAAATTGAATTCTGTATGATGTTCGATTTGGCGGCTAACAGAGCCGATAGAATCAAAGTAAGGAATTCGACGTTGTCGCTGCTATTTAGCAGAATTGAGCACGTGCGGTGGCAAAAATATATGTAAAATGACTGAATTCATTATTTAACACTGTTATTTTAATTTTTTGATTATTATTATTTTTAGTTTTTAATTTTTCATAATTAGTATTTTATTTAATTTCTTTTTTTTATATTTTTCGTAATTATTACTTTTACTTATAATATTTTTATACGCTAATTTTTAAAGAATATTACTATTATTATTATTTAATGTATTTATTTAATAATTTATTATTTACTTATATGTAAAACGACTGAATTCATTATTTATTACTGTTATTTTATTTTTTTGTTTATTATTATTTTTATTTTTTAATTTTTCAAAAGTTCCCGCCACGTAAACCATCAAAGAAATTGAACATAAATAGGTTTACATACAAATATAACTTTGGATTTTTTTTTTAATACAAATAAAAATATTTGTGAAGAAAAGTGTTTTATATCCAAATTTTCAAAAATAATTAATTGTCTACCCCGTCCGATGCCGGGACGGGCTGCTAGTATTATATATACATATTTATCAAATAAATTTCATTGGAAAATATAACGAATTTAAGACTCGTTTCTCAATTTCTGGTTACCAGTTGTTTAAACGGAGGAAAGAAAAAATGCTCTCTTTTATTTTAAATAAGTTAATTTAATTAACAAAGGTAATTTTGTTATTTTACATTTAACAAAATCTGTAAAATGTCTAAATGTACTCTCAACGTGCGAAGGTACGATTAAAACCCACGGCGAACGGACGGGGTGAATGCTTAACTCATTTAAACATCCTGCGCCCCCTAGGCAAATGTTTTGCCTAGTGTTGCGTTTGTATATGCTATTGCATATATTTCGGCGTACTTCTAGTAGAGTTGCCGACGGCGCAGAATATGTGCTGCTAATTCTGAAAATGTGTTTTTTTGTTTTAAACATCATATTTGGTATTTATTTACATGGCTAGGACCTACATATATTTTGCGCGTTTATTCGACTTATTATTATAGTAAACATGTTGTGTATGCGTTGTTTGCTTTTACTCATATCATTAGGGGTTACTTAAATTTCTTTGGTATACCGGTTGTTTATTATTTGCCTTTTCTACGTTATCGACTTATAAAGGATAGTATCTCCACGCGTCACTTTATCGCTTTGGGAGTATGGTGACCCCTGAATTTCCTTTTGAGATTTTATTTATTTTTGAAAATGAAAAAAGTGTCGATTTTTCGACTTTTTGATACAACTGTGTTATATTTTATGTTTTTGTGCGTATGCACTAATTTGGCGTTTAGTAGCCCGCCACCGCTCCAGGATTAGTTCAGAATTGTGTTTTTTTTAACTCTGACTGTACTTTTAATACCAATTATTGGAGTATTGGAAAATTGTAGCTCTAATGGTAGTCGTACGACGTACCGGCCATTATTTGATCGAGTAGTTGTGGTTTTTGAGTAGCCCCTACAATACTGATCTTATAGAGTTTTATTTAATATTCGGGTAAGTTTCTCTACCTCTCGAAATTTCCTTAATTGTGAATTAAGGTATTGATTTGAATTTTTCTCAGCTTGAGTTGGTATGGTAGTAACTAGTTCTGTAACTAGACCACATTGTGTTTCACTGTTCACTGTTTGAGCTTTTTGTGCTTTTGAGCAACATGGTGTCTCTTGGCAATTTTTCGAAATTTTGGGTTTCGGGATTCGCTTTTCCAATTAAAACCGTGGTTCTTTGTTTACAAGCGCTTCTTTGGGGTGAGATGGAGTATCTGCTGTAACAAAGCATTGGACTGTGTCATTTGTGACAATATAAGCAATTAAATTTGCTTTGCAAGTTTTACGATTGTGTGTATGGGACAAGTAGTTTGTACAGAGTTTTTTTGACCTGACAAAGTTGTTCCTTTCGATAATGTTTAATTTTTTAAACTTCACGCAAGTTTTAAGCTTATGCCCTCCTGTGCATATTTCGCATGACATATGTTTTCTTTGTTCCGATGTGAACGATTGCCTTTTGTGAAAGTTTTTGTTTGTATTGTTTTTATTACTAACTTGGGGTCCATTTAAGCTTCAATTTGGGTTGTGTTTAATGTTCTTAGTTTTGATTAGTTTTTCTTCTAACCTTTCCTCAATTTCATATTGGGTGGTGAGAAAATCTTTCATTTGTTGCCATGTTCCTGGGCACTGTTCGAGATGAGAGCGATTGCTCCCTTCTGTTTACCAGAATTGGGTCCCAGCTGTCTGTGGGAATATTTAGTGACAATGGATTCCAGTTTGATGAATTCTACGCTTGTTTCTTTCTTAATTTTTGGCAAGTTTATTTATCGACCAGTATTCTTTCATTTTCGTATCTTGCTTTTAAAGCTTCCAAGCAAATTGAAATTAACGTCATTAAGAGCGAACTCTTTTACTATTATGCCTGCTTGACATTGATACAATTTTTGCGCTTTTGATAGTTGTGGATGGTTGATGTAAGCGGCTATAAAAATGTCCCGGAAGGCCATAAAATGAACTTGCCTTTTGATTTTCTATTTGTAGCAGCTCTACTCTCGGATATGGAGTAGGTGTAATTGCTTCGTCAGAATCTATTATGGAGTCATAAGCCGCTTGGAGACGGTTCCAAAAATTGTTAAGATATTCGCTATGTTAAGATCAATTCGCTTTTGTTTGCTATCCTGCTTGATTATTGTTTGCAAGGAACAAGGTATTGCCAAATAGTTGCCAATATGGACTTTGAATATGTGTTTGTACTAATATGTGTCACATGCAGATTCTTTGCCGTATGTTTGTATAGTATATAAGTTATTATTTTTTTTTTTTGAAAAAGTGAGACCAAGATTTAAAACGGAATGTAAATAGTTACAAATATATGTATGTACGAGTATATTAAAATTTAATATAGAAAGGTAAGAAGATTTGCATATATGTATTATATTTTTGTTGATAATAAATCAATATTTGTGCTTTTTGTAATTTATATTTGTTACACATATGTTTATAGGCGCATCGGATATTAGATTTATATATAGCGTACTATATATGCATAACGAGGTAAATTGTTATGCATATACATATGTATGTACTATATGTATGGATGTTTGATTTTTTTTTTGATTTAATGATAATTTTGCTTTTGCTCGTATACAATCCTGGTTACTGCTTTATTAAGCAGAAGGGATTTGAGGGAAATTTTCGCAAGTAAATGCTTGATTTGCTTAATTTTTGTGTTTGTTAATAAATGTGTTTGAATACACGAAAGTAAATTAATACATGGACAAAAAATTAATATTACATATATATATATATTACACTAAGCTGTAGTCGGGTTTTCCCGCAAACTAAATTTAAATGTGGAACAGTATGGTAACCGTTTTTTTGCTGTTAAAACTGATTTTATAATAGCATATAAATTGTATTTTTAACATCCATATATACGTGCATTAAAATAGATTTAATGATATGAAATAAATACGATCACTTCATTTCTCCTCAAGGGGCGTTTTGTGTGCTGTAGGTGTTTACAAGCCTGGAACGTTTTGATCCAATTCCTTTTCCACTCCTGAAGTCTGCTGGTTACGAGAATGGCTTCTAGTTTTTGTTGTTTTATAGTTAGTGGATATTTTTGTTCGCGCCCGAATATTTGTTTTTGTTATCTATTAAGGTGCTTTAGTTTTTCGCGCCATTTTTTGTTTAACTTTGTCTTTATTTATGTTTTGTTATAAGCCTCGCGCCCAATTGTCTGTGTGTGTGTCTTGCAATATATATTTATGTATTTGTAAATATGTTTGTATTTTTAAGTATATTTATATTTTCCGCTTTTTTGATTAGGCTCTTTGATAATTCGGGTGGTGTAGCACGGTGTGGCTCGTTTCGTAATTGTGGTTGGCCGGTTGGAAACGGTCGGCGCAAATTTATTCCACAGAAATCTATATACATATATTAAACAAAGACGGGTTTGTTCGATCAATTACTATATAACTCGAGATCAGCTGAACCAATTTTCATAGTTATTGATTCGTTGGATTTGTCTCCGCCTCAAATAGCAGAATAAATATTAAAAACAATGAAAACTCGATATGTGTAATGAATACTTAATCTATATCTATCTATCTATCTACATCTATATAAATAAAACTGAATCGCCAAAATGTATGTACGCTCATAACTTTCATACGACTGAACCAAATTTGATAATTCTTTTTTTAAATCTTCGTTGAGGTTCAGAGATGGTTTCTGCGGAGAAAAAATTTAGAATAATTGCCGGAAAATCCCTTAAAACAGCCCTTTTCTTTTTCTCATACAAACGAATGAATTTTTGTCCGTTAGTAACGCTAAGAGAACGGCTGAACCAATATTGATGAAATTTTAAGAGATTGTTCGTTGTGGATCAAGGAAGGTTTAGAAATAAAAATATCTTATACTTTTCATGAAAAGTAAGCAAATTGGATAATTCCAAAAAGTAACTTTTTTTCATAAAAATTTTTTTTTTCAATTTTTATTTGTTTTGTTTTTCAATATTTTGATTTGTAAATTATTTGAATAGTTCAATTTCGGTCGCTTGCTTTTTTATTCCGGCTATTCAAAAGAAAAAAAATTATTGAAAATATTCGGTGAAAACTTTACTTGTGTTTCACACAAAGAGGTCAATTGCTGATTGAAATTTGTTACAAAGCCACCAAGAGGTCGCCCTAATATCGGTCGGTGTTCTTTTTACCATCAAAGTATGGCAGCCCAAGGCAAGGCAAGGCAAGAAGTTCTCCCAAGATGCGGCGACATACGTGCGGAATTATGAATCGCGGTTAATCAGCAAGCGATCGTCACGATGTCACAGCACGACTTTTCAAACAACTGTTACGATGTTTGATTGACTTTATCTTGAAGCAACGTATATGTGGTGCTGTTGGATGCTAGATGTACTCTGTTGAGTGGCAAAATATAGGTGATGGAAACCAATATGGTGCATGGACCTTGCGGACACTACAATCCCTTTTCGGTTTGTATGTCTGACATTAAGTCCACGAAACACTATCCATGTGCTTTTCTTTCGGAAACACAAACTGGAAATGATGGATATCAACTCTATCGGCGTCGCTCACCAGATAACAGAACATTCAGCATTCAACTTAGAAGAGTGAATATCGAAGTTGACAACACATTTATCATTCCATATTCACCATTATTGTCTAATTCATATTCAAAACTCATATCAATGTTCAGTAATGCAGTTTGGTGAAATCGATAAAATACGTTTGAAAGTACGTCACCAAAGAAAGCAACATGGCGGTTATTGGTCTTAAACGATACGTTCGATACGTGAACTGCAATAAAGCGCTTTGTAGAATATTTACTTTTGCAATTCATGAACCTTTTCCGACTGTTGTGCGTCTCGCAGTTAATTTGGAGAATGGCCAAAGAGTGTATTTCAGAGAATACAGTATAGCCAGTGGAAACATCGCTAGCAACAAAATTAACATTGACAAGGTCTTTCTCAACTTTCGTCAGTCATCTGTTTGTGAGAACATTGCTCTATTCGGAAATACCTTGATATTATGCATGGAATGCATCGTCGGAGGAATAGTTACGCAAAAAGCAATGCCAACCAGTAGATTGACATCCAGGTGTCTTATCAACTAATGGATTAGGACGAATTTATACAATCCACCCGAAAAACGACGATTGTTTCTACCTTCGGTTGCTATTGATTAATGTACGCGGTTCAACTTTATTTGAGTCATTGCGTACTGTGAATGGTTCGATGTGTGCAAGTTTTGGAGAAGTAAACCAGCAATTACAATTCCTGGAACACGTTAATCACTGGAATGAAAATGAAGTTCGCACACTTTTCGCGATAATCATTTCGACATATCAGCCTTCAAATCCGCGTCTATTTTGCAATACGAACAAAAATGAAAGTGCCGAAGACAGTTTACATCGTCTTCGCTAAAAATTGGTAATGGTACAATTTCGGTTGATACTTCCGGACATTGGCCAAATTATCGTAACTACGATTCCTTAAGTGCACGCGCAATGTTAGCTGCCGAAAATACCGATGTTGTTGACTTAAACTGGAAGATTCAAAGTCAAATTCCGGGAGACTTACGCTCTTACAAATCGATCGATCGTCTCGACAGTGAAGACGACGCCGTGAATTATCCAGTGGCATTTCTAAATTCTTTGCACAGGCTTGGTATGCCATCGCATCATTTGCGTCTCAAAGTGGGATCCGTCGTTATTATGTTTCTGTGTAATGGAACCCGACTGATTGTGGCGCACCTATCGAATACAAGGGGGAGAATGCTTGATTCTACGAGTTCTTTGAGTTCTGACGATTTCGCATTTCAGTTCAAACGTATTCAGTTTCCAGTGAAAATTGCATTTGAGATGGCAATCAACAGGATACAAGGATAGTCGCATAGTGTGTGGTATAATTTGGAAAGACTATGAAACCAAAAAATTTTGATTGTAAAGCTGCGTTACATGAAAAAAAAAAACAAAAATGAAATGATAAATTTAACTTTCTTTTCATTTCAAAATACATAATTCCGCGCAGGACATCGGCTGCGGGGTCAGCTAGTATTACATAAAACAAAATGTTTTCTATAATACATATATTTTAAAAATAGCAAATTGGAAAAACACATACCACGTTTGTGTCGCTGAGCGTTCGCAAAAGAAGAGAGCGAGTTAACAAACTGTTGCTTGTCGCGAGTAAAAGAGATTATATTTATTTGGGCAGTACACTTATTTTCGTGTTGCCTTTTTTATTCATAATTTCTTACTGACAACATTTTATAATCTTAGTGCTATTTATACTTGTGGAATGCGGCTGCTGTTATCTGAATGCAACTTCCTTGTTGTAATTCGATATCCGTTATCTTGCTAGAACAAAGATAGTTTTGTTATGCTTGTCAGTTTTTCGTTATGGAATTCTGTCTGTTGTGTTTATAATGCAGGAATTTTATGGTTTGTTTAGGTTAAGTGTGAAATTTACTTAGGTTATCTTCAGCGTCGCTAACTCCCCTCCTTCTTAAAAACGGAGCGTCCTCGCTATGCTGCTAGAAATTGTTGTTGTTTAAGACGATTCATTTCGACTTCGTATAATTTGTCAATTTGCCTTTGTCAGAAGTGTACTATACCGTAAGTGGTGACTACTAAAGTAAGGAATCCCATTATGATGAAGAACGTAAAATGTACTGGATTTTCTTCAATAGGTATCAGAAATGTTGAGAGTGTTTGGATATTGCTGAATATTTAGATTGAGTTTGAAGAAAGGATACGGAGTACTTCAAGTTTTTCGTTGTGTTGATTGTGTAGGTATTATTTCTCTGAGATGTCATTGATGATTGTAATATGTCATGTTATCGATGTTCGTGGATTCATTGAAGTATATCAATTTAGGGCCTGATATATACGTGTTGTTCCAAGTATGCTGGTAATCTATCAAAATGTATCCATTCTCTAGGATGCGAAGTGGAGCATTATTTTCATGGGTTGTTTCGCATTGGGCTGTTTTGTCTTCTAATATTTTTATAGTACAATTGTCAGCGGGTTCTAATTTACAACTAAAGTTATCCATATAATTTCTACATTTAGATATTCTTTGACAAGCGTTATACTTTGCGATCTTAGGGTCTAAATTAATTTTACAAAAGGATATACATTAAATAAGCTATATTTAGTTTCAAGGATAGGATATTTGTATATTGTTATAATTGCTTGTTGTAGGTAACATAGTATATGAATATCGGCATATTCTAATATATTAATAATTGAAAGATCTAACTTTTCATGGTTTATTAAATCATGCACATAATTCCAATTAAGTGTGCCAGAGTAAAAATTTTTATTTTTCGCGAAATTAATAGTTTTAGTTATTGATTTGAGATTATTATAAACTTCTGATATAACAATATTTTGCTTTGGGGTCAAGCCTTTCGAGTATTTTTTCGAACTGTGAATTAATTAATTTTTGCTTGTTATCATTTTCTATTAGCAAATTAAGTGAAGTTTGGATTTCCACAAGGTCATCGTGGTCTAGTGTGCCAGTGATGAATTTTAACATGGAACCAAGAAAGTTAAGTGATCTTTTGGGTCTATAAATATTGGGAAGAGTTGAGTTTTCAGAGTTTCGATTTGTTTACTAAAATTTGAGTTTGGGGTTGGTCTTCTACATTGAATGATGATTTCATTATACTTTCGTATGGCGCCAATATTTTTGAGAGATTGGATATGTGATACAAGAAAGCTGACAAATATAAACTGGATCAGATTCTACTAGTACGTATTTCTATAGCTATAATATTGTCGCAAAGTGCGATAGAGAAGAGTAAGGTAAATACTATTATATTATATCTTATGTAATAATAAAAATAAAACTGCATACCCACAAATATTTTGCAATTTTGTAATATTTTCTTTTTTTGCAAAAAGTTGATGTACATATAATTATTTGTTTGAGGTATTCCATACATGCTTTTTCTCTTATTTTATCCTTATGGATAATCCGTCCTTTATTAGTCGTTACAGCTTCAAAAATTTGGTCTTCCGGTGCTGAATTATCCTGCTCAGCTAAAGCTTTCGCGATTTCGATAATTGTGCTATGCGTCTTTCAACTTGACCGTTTGTAGTAGAACGGAACGCTTACGTTTTTGTGTGCGTTATTTGTAATCGTTTGTAGATTTGTTGTGCACATATGCTTGTAAACGATAGATCGTTATCAGTCATTAAAAATTTTGCGTTTGGGTATATTGTGAATCTCGTCAACGTATTTGTATCTTTCCCTGAAGGTATTTGTCTAAAGTAGCAAAATTTTGAGTATTTGTCCATTGAGCTAATGTATACGTTATCGCTCATGTAGAACCAGTCTAAGTGTATGTATTCGCCTACATTGTTTGGCGTTGGTGCGGAACCAATTGGTTGTTTTTTCGGTCGGCGTTCCTATTTGTTTGTGAGACAGATTTCACAGTCTTGTACTTCTTTTTTACAAGCGTTACGTATGTTTGGCCAGTAATATTTTAGGGAAATTTCCTGTGCACTATTTTTCTAGTTTCTGTGTGCACGTTTATGTGTGTCATTTATGATTTGTTTTTGCTGTTCGGTTTCGGTAATATCGTCCACCAATTTTTGCGCTAGTACAATCGGTTCAGTTGGAAATGTATCGATAATGCCATTTTCGACGTAAAATAACATTTGCTCGTCTATTTACAGAGCATTAGTTATCTTTAGTCCAGCGTTGTCCACGGCCTATGCGCACAATAGCGCACGGACAGTGCCAGACACCTCACACCAACATGTCGCGACAAGTGTCTGTGAAAGCACGATTGTGCTACTGTATTCAACTTCGTAGGCAAGCAAAGGAGAATTTTGCGATCAGTTGACGCTAGAATAACCAACACAAGCATAACGTGCACACAGTCACCAGGAATAAAGGGATGTTCAACTTATTCCAGTGTGAGAGCGTCTCAAAATAAGCATTTTTTATAACATTTTCCATTATGGCCAGATCGAACAAAATAAGAATTTTTGGGCATTTTAAATTAAGACACCCAACATTTAGTACGAATAAAAATTACTGTATAGTGGTTATTTTTTATATTGAGAAACTGTTTAAATTTTTTTAAAGTATATTAGAACAACTGACTTTTGACCTTTCAATGCCCAATAAAAGGATTTAAGCTTGTTAGCTCTCAATCATTAAATGTTTTTAATCATTTTCCATTGAAAATAATACTATGTTGCTTCAAATTACAAAACGTTTCATCAAAAACCTTTAAATTTTCCTCATTTATTTAATTTTCATTGTTTTACATTTTTTATAAGTGGTCTTGAACGATGCAACAAATCCCTCCGTTTACATATTTTTTTGGTAAGATTTCAATCTGGCCATCGCCCGTTTCCAATTGATAAACGTCAAAACCTACTGAACTCGATTAGCTGTCAAAGTTCAGTAGGTTTTGACGTTTAGCAATTGCTCTCTCACTTCCAGTGAGAGAGGAGTTAAACATCTCTTTATCTCTGCAGTTGGACAACACAGCTTTACCGTGCGATTCTGTAACGTGAGACAGTATCAAGTCTCTAAATTTGAGATTTTGAGTTAGAGACAATTTTTGAGACTTGAGACGATTTTGCTATTCTGTAAGTGACAGTCTCAAAATCTATTACATTTCGTTATTCAGAGATGTTTTTACACTTGAATGATAACAAATATGTCGATAACAAATATTAACTTTTCTATAAAATAGTCAAAAAACATAATTATCAACAAAAATAAAAATATATGTTGACTTTGTTTCATATTTCATTTATGTAAAATTTATTTATTTTTAACCTTTTCGTGTTTGAATTACTTACAAAATGTAAAAAAACGACAATCGATTAATATCTTTGATGATCTCTATTCAGTACATTGAAAATGGCAGCAAGAGTTCTTTTTAGTTTTGTGACCAGCTAGCTACCTAGTCTCAATATTTTGAGACTAACGCTAGAGACTGTTTAGTGAATAGTAACTACATAGTATCAAATTGATACTTTGTCTCAAAATGTCTCAAATAGAGACTAGAGACTGGTTACAGAATCCCGCCATTAGTCTAATTACATTTTTTAGTCTGTCTAGTTATTCAGTTTTCGTATTAAAAAAGACTGTGTCGGCTGTTAGAAAATATGTTTTGTGAGAATATTTCGACGGGGTTCTGATCTAGCTGTTTTACAATAATTTGGTTTCTAAAGGAGTTTACTGGTTTTTTTTTACTCGTTTGTGCTGAATGTTGGCAGTCATCAGAATTTAGAGTGTTGTTTATTTGCTGGCGAGAAAGTGCATCAGCGACCATGTTCTGATGTCCGGGTTTGTAAACGATTTTTGTACCACATTCTTCTATGAAATTTTTCCATTTTCTTAATTTTGTATTGGGGTTTTTTTCTCATATGGAGAATATTAGAGATTGATGGTCTTTGTGTATTGTTAAATCTGCTATAACATACAAGTAGTTACGTAGTTTCTGTAGTGACCACACAATTGCGAGTAGCTCTTTCTCATTTGTGGAGTAATTCTGTTCTGTTTCATTGAGCGTTCGTCAAATAAATGATATGGGTTTTTTGTTTTGAGATAATACGACTCATATAGCGTAATTGCTAGCATCTGCGGTTAATTCGAAAGGTTTGTTAAAATTTGGTTGGAAGAGTTCAACCTGGGCTTGCAGTTCCTGTTTTATTATGTTCAGTGCTTCTAGTACAGGTTCGTCTAAAGTGATTTTTATTTTTGCACTTTGATTCTTTGATAATCCACCGTTCTCTCCTCTGAGGAACGTAGTGAGTGGATGACGATGGCTGTTAAATTCTTTATAAATTTTCTATAGTACCTTGCGAAACCTAGGAAGGATCTGAGTTCCTTCATTGTTGTAGGAATAGTGAAATTTTTAATAGTCTGTATTCTTGTTGGGTCCACTGTAATCTTGTTGTATTTAATTATATGCCCTAAGTATTCTACAGAGTCTTTGAAAAAGTGAGATTTCTCGTTAGAGATTTTCATATTGGTCTGGTGAAGCGCTTTTATGATTATGCGGATGTATTCGATATGTTCTTCAGGAGAGGAAGAATAAATGAGAACATCGTCTATATAGACGTACGCGAACTTCCCGATATATGGTCTAAGGATATCATCCACGCATCTTTGAAAAATAGATGGGACATTTTTCAGGCCGAACGGCATACGAAGAAATTCGTACTTAGCTCCATTTACACTAAAAGCCGTTTTTCCCTGTCTGATTTATTAATAAGGATCTGATGGAAGCCGGACTCTAAGTCTAGAGTTGAAAATACTTTTGCGTTTCCTCAATTCTGTATGGTTTCTAAAAGTCTACGCCCATACTGCGCTTAGGTTTCCCTTGTTATCGGTACCTTTTTTTGCGACTGTCCAAATGGGAGTGTTATACGGACTTTTGCTGGGTTGAATTATTTCATTTTCTAAAAGTTTGTTAATTTCTTTGCTAATGAAATCGCTATCCGACATAGGATAAGGATATTGCTTGGTCCAAATAGGATCATCAGATTTTGTTCTAATGGTAGCTTTTACCGTGGTAGGATATGGTAGCACTTCATTTGTCTTCATTTCTTCATTTCTGTACATAATTTCTTCGATTTCTGCTTTATATTTTTCACTTTTAACCATATAATTCATTTTTTGCACAGACTCACTTTCTTTCTTGGCCATATATTTATAACTGAGCGTGTACTCGAAAAGGTTGATCTCTGCTTTAATTTTCCTAAGGCCCTGTTCACCCAGAAGCATATCAAATTCTTCTAATGAATCTGTTTCAAAAAATGTGAGATTATGTTCTAATAATATAATTACTTTTTTTTGATTTGGTTATTGAGTGTCATGAAGAGTTTTCACTGTTACAGGTTTACTTTGAATAGACTTACCTAAGTTACATTTTGTATTTTAGGGTGATTAAAAGAAAATTTTTTTTTTTCGATTGGTACTCGGAAAAATAGGTTCCTAGACACCTCTAAGAAAGCCTCTCCAAATATGAGTTTTTAATTGTAACGAGAAGGCCCTCCTACATACAGTTTTCTATTTTTTCTTATTATCAGATAAAAAAGTTTATATCTCGCTTCCAACTACTTGAAAAAATATCTGGTTCCTTAGATTTTGTAGGAAATTGAGTGCCCTAAAAAAAAGGTCTCCTATGATTTTTTCGTAAACCCAACCGTTTAAAAGATATTAACAGTTAAAGTTTGATTATTTTTGGGAAAATTTTTTATTTCTTATTAATTTTATAACTCAAAGAAAAAAGTTATTATGAATGAACCAGGAACTTATTTTTCCGAGTACCAATCGAAATTTTTTTTTTTTAAATCACACTATGTACAATGTACTTACGAGTATATAATTGTTTGTTGTTCCAGTGTCGATGAGGTTATTAACTGCTTTGCCTGTATCCCTGCAGTGGCGTTGAAGACACTGCAATTGATTCACTCGCTTGAGAAAAACAAAGCCTGTCTTATATTCAAAGTCGTCACTTTGTTTTGTAGCAGGTGATAGTAATTCATTGTTCTTGTATTCTGGTGTAAGCGATTGTAGTTCTTCGTCGCGTGTCTGTTTTACACGTTGAAATTTCTGCTGTACGTTGGATTATGAGATGAAGGATTTCGTTCTCTTTTTTGAGGGTTCCGCGAAATTGATTACTTGTTCTTCTTCTGTTTTGAAAGGGTTGATATTGCGTATTGTATTTCCTGTAGTCATCGTACTGACTAAAATCGAATTGCAATTTCTCGTTGTCGTGCTAGCGATGGCGTAGGCGGTTTCTAAGTCCTTTGGGTTGTGGTTGTAGAGAGTGCCGTTTGTATAATTGCTGTTCAAGCCATGAATAAATGTTCTGACGGCTTCTTGATTCGCATACTTTTGCATTTCTGATGGGTCACCTGAGCTTCCCATTTCAATTTTTGTAAGGGCAAGATTCAAGCCCTGCTGACTTCGCAATGAAATTCCGCCAGCGTAAGTTCGTTTTGCGTAATCCTTTTCATTTCGTCTGGTAAGACGTAAAAAGGTCTTTGGTCCGCATACATTTAGTCGAGGCGATTTATGATTGAGTAGAAGTTGAACTTCGTGTTGTGGTTGATTAAAATATCGGCTGCTTCTCCTTGAATTTTCGAATTTAATATCGAAAGTGCGGAATAATATGTCGAGGTTGTGGCATATTCTTTTATGTTTTCCATGAGCGTCCACGCACGTTTTCTTCAAGATCTGTATTGATTTATATTGCCCGTGAAGTCTGGCAATGCTTTTATTTAATTTAAAAATATCCAGATTATTCTGCATTTCGTTGATTATATTTGGTGTGCCGTCCTCGTGCTGATCCGTATTTTTCACATTTGATGGCAGACCGTTCTCCAGGGTAGCCACTCTTTGTTGGTTCTCAAGTAGTTAAAGCAGCAATTTGAACCCTGAGATTTGTAATCTCCTGTGAAGACATCTCGAAGTTGATGTTCAATAAGGGACAACGCAAATTAAACAGTTTTTGTATCTTTTTATGAGATTCCAGCGTGATTTCGATGTTTATCGGTGATGCTTCCAATTTTTCAGGACCTTTTTCCTTCTTCAGGAACGAAGATTTTAGTTTTATTCCTTTATGTCTGGATATGGCAGGTTCAGTTCTAACGAAAAGAACGGTTGAGCCCCCAGTTAACAAACTGTTGCTTGTCGCGAGTAAAAGAGATTATATCTATTTGGGTAGTACACTTATTTTCGTGTTGCCTTTTTTATTCATAATTTCTTACTGACTATATTTTATAATTTTAGTGCTCTTCATACTTATGGAATGCGGCTGCTGTTATCTGAATGCAACAAGGATAGTTTTGATATACTTATCAGTTTTTCGTGACAAAAGAAATTGGGCGGGGGCGGCGTCAACATTCTTAGTTTTCTTTTATGTTTTTGTTAGTTTCTACACTTTGTGTCATTGCACTTTTTTACCGAACTTGATTTTGTTTTTTGTCACTTCACATACATATGTACGAATATATGTACCTACTTGTATATGCGTATTTTCGTTTTGTTTTTTGTTCTGTTTGGGCCACTGCACTTATGTGGATTATTTGGTTTTTTGTTTATTTTACCACCACACTAATAAATGTATATTTTTACATATATAACTAGCTGACCCGGCAAACTTCGTTCTGCCCAAAATAGATTTTTTTTTTTTTCATTTCAAACATTACACCGGTATTGGTTTGGTTTGGTTTGGAATATGAACGATTTTTCCTTATTTCATTGTGTTTACTTTAAATACCGCCTTTTTTGTCCTTGACAAATTCCCAATATTGAAAAATAGTGAAGAAAAAATTATTGTTGAGTTTTTTAAACTGTTTTTGATAAAAAATTTAAATAAAAAAACATGATATACAGGCAGGTTCTGCAATTTACTTCCGAGTGAAATTTTGTGGAAAATACCTTCTGTACCTAATTTGACAAAATTTTTACAAAGTTTACTCGGAAGGGAATTGCCAGAACCTGCCTGATAAACATTTTTTTCGAGGGTACATTAATGCTTTTGGAATTTAATTGCTCGAAAAATGCTACTCTTTTCTCGCGCGTGCTTAAGCAATCGTAGTTACCATAATTTTGAGCAATATTTGGATATACACTACAGATTAGTTTATATTTATTAGATTTGAATTGGCAAATCGTAGTTGGAATCGATATTAATCCACTGCAAGGATCTATCGGAACTTGCCCATTTCCGATTCGCAGCAGCTCTTTTGAAAAAACCTCCGCAGTTCTATCGTTTTGCAGCAAAACTCGCATATTCATGGTCAATGAAATGGTTTTAACAAACCTCCACCAGTGCGATGACTTCAGACATGCGTTTAGCTCATCCGCCGCTGTTGATTTTGGAATAACGGGAAGTGTTTGCCTAAAGTCGCCCGACAGCAATATCATCACTCCTCCAAAGCAACGATTATTGTTGCGCAAATCTCTGAGTTTTCGGTCGAGTGCTTCTAATGATCGTTTATGAGCCATTGTTCATTCATCCAGTATGATTGACTTACATTTTTTTTAAAACTTGTGCCATTGCTGATTGCTTTGAAATATTGCAAACAGGACTTTCGTGTATTTGCAAGTTTAATGGAAGCTTTAATGCTGAATGTGCCGTTCTTCCACCTTCTAAGAGTGTTGCAGCAATCCCGGTAGATGCAGGAGCTAATGCAATACCACCTTGACCACGTACTGCTGCTAGTATTAAAGACAATAGGAACGTTTTGCAAGTCCCGCCGGGCGCATCGAGGAAAAATATGCCACCGTTTCCACTATCTACAGCATTTATTAGCTAATTGTACACACTGCTTTGCTGTTCATTCAACATTTGAACATTTGTTTGTACTTGTTGTTGCAAGTGAGTTATACGTAAGCACGCTTGCGTTCCAATTCGCGACTCACTAAATCCCTTGTTTAACGACTTGGTGCCGGCATATGAACTTCAATCAATAGTTTTCCACTCATAAGTAAACATAAATCTTCAATAAGGACTAATGCTTCATTGTAGATGTCAGCGTTCATTTGTAAGTCGACATTTCTCCTCGCTAATCGCAGGCAATGCAAAATATCTTCTGCCATGTCATCTTTGTACGTATCCCATAATAGACGCGGGTTTGAAGGCTGACATGTCGAAATTATAATAGCGAAAAGTGTACGAACTGATGTGGCTGGTGAAGAAGCTATTGCATCCGCTAGCGTTTGATTCCAGTGACTGTCGTGTTCAAGCAATTGCAATTGTTGACATGCTTCTCGAAATGTTGCACAAATGGTACCAGTCCTCAATGATTCAAATGAAGTGGAACCGCGTACATTAATCAAAAGCAAACGTAGGTAAAAGCAATCATCGTTCTTTGGATGGATTGTGTAAATTCTTACCAATGCATCAGTTGAAAAAACACCTGGATAATCACCTACCGGATGGACGTTCTTCCTTCGCAACCATTTCTTCGACGATGCATTCCATGTATAATACCGAGGCATCTCCGAGTAAAGCAATGTTCTTGCGAACGGAATACTGGCGCAAGTTGCAAAAAAACTTGTGAAAGTGGTTGCTGGTGGTATTCCAAACCTCTCTTCTGCCACTCCACTGAGTACATCCAGCATCGAACCGTGCCATATACACGTTGTTTCGTAATAAAGTCCATCAAACATCTGAGTTTTTGTTTAAACACGCGTGCTGTAACGTCGTGGCGATTGCTTGGTGATCGACCGGGATGCAATAGATTCATAATGTCTGGCCATTTTGGATTGCAAGTAAATGTAACCAACAAATCCGGCCGTCCATAATTGCGCACGTAAGTCATCGCATCCTGGGAGTACTCATGCATGTGTCTAGGACTGCCAATGTATGTCGATGGCAAAATACAGAGCCGACTAATATCTGTAATATCCGCATCACCATTCACTGCGTTTCTTAAGTGAATATACTCTTCAGATCGCAACTTCGACTGATTGTATCTCATGTAATTAAGTCGTTCTGTCTCAACTCTAACGTACATGTCAACTGCATACTGTTGAAATAACCGTCCATATCTCAGTAAGTGGTTGTCATAGTTTTGGCGAATCATCATTCGATATGCGTAAAACTTCATTGAACTGACTTTTTTATTTGTCTCGACACCTAAAAGCTTAAATTACCTATATGAAGTAGCAAACCAAAAATTTTTTTTTACTAACCATCCACCGGATTTATCATCTTATATCCTAAGTGATATCCGCCTTCTTCACGGCAGAACATGAGCGGATATTGCATTGCGTCGTAAGACCGATGTGTCTCACTTATCCGTTTTTGTGCGTTTTGATTTCTACGTTTGATAACAATATCACGCGACTGCAAATTTTCTCCAACAACAACAACTGATATTTCGCTAACTGTAGGTGCATTATATTGTCTTTCACCCTGTTGGTCTTTTGTCCGCTTGTGTGATTATACTATGATCATCTGTTGGCATACGTTCCAACGAAATCGTAAACAGTTTAATGAGGCCATTGTGTTCGTGTAACATTTGCTGCAATTGTTCGATTATTTCTCTTTTCGTTGTATTGAAGATAGTACAACGCCGATTTACTTCATCATGTGAATCTCCCAGAAAGTAAATTTGGAGATATTTGGGTTCTTGATCTGGATGCGGCAACAGCGATCCAGCGAGATGAAAAATTTGCCCATGAATCTGTATAATTGGAGGAAAGCTCTGTAGTTTCACCGTAAAACAGCTGGAACAATGGCTGTGGTGGTGGAAGCAATTCTGGTAACTTAACCTTTCCCCCGGCGCAACTTAACCCTGGCGGTTCATTTTTAAATTTGACTGCATTGCAATATTGACAAACTACTGACATCTGACCGATTTGAACAGATGCGCTATATTGAATGTTTGGATCATATCGAAAACCTGCCCGTTCAGTGTTCATAAAAGAAAGATGTTGCCGCTGTTGTCATCGAATAATCGCATGTTGTGATCTTACTTCATCACTTTGGCGAGCACGAACTTCCCTTCTCCTCGATCGTTGTTGCTGATTGTGAACTTCCCTTCTTCTCAATCGTTCTTGCTGATTGTATATTTGGTTGACATCTTCTAACTGGTACGTGCTATTCTCCAGCTGTCTATTTCGTGGTGATACCCTCTTAATAACAATTTCCCTTTGACGTGCTCTGCTATTTCGTGTTCTCCTTGCGACCTGGGAACTCCGAGAGGTGTTACCATACGAACTGATTCTTGGCATCGTAACAAATATCTAATTGGAAATGATCATTCATTTGCATAAAGTTCATATAAGGTTTTGTGGACCAATAACTTACCTTTGAAAACTCCAAAAATGAATGAATTAAACTAAGAAAGCAGATCAATTGAATGATAAATTCCAATGTACATAAATCGGTATTCGCCAACACGCTAAATCACATTCACTAAATAACTCACTTTTTAAAACAAAATTTATCAATATATCAGTAAAGTAAGGCGCATTTTTATTGCCCTCTAAATTTTGCGTGTTCGATTGCAAAGCAAAATTGACGTTTAATTTAATTTGTGTTTGTTTCATAAAACTGCCATTTCCATAAACCAAAAATAGCACGTAACACAACCAAAATTACGATATAACCACTACTGTCACCGATAAATAAACAAAAATAGCAAGAAACAACTTTTATGTGTAAGAAGGCTTTTGATACCATATAGGTCTATACCAATTTTCAGGTCCCTACCTTGAACCCTTCCACAGATATTCTGCTTAAAAAATTTAGTTTGTATGGGAGCTACCACGTCCCCTTATTCGATAGCTCCGGTTTTATAGGTGAGAGTGGTGTTGTTATCCTGTAGCTCTGTACCAATTTTCATGTTCCTACCTTAAACACTTTTGAAGATATTCGACTTGAAAAATTCAATTTGTATGGGAGGTGACACGCCCCCTTAGTATTTTGTTCTGATTTTAAGACATGACCTGCGCGTGGTAATAACAAACAAATCCCCCAAAGGAAGTATTTCATTTGGTTCAGCCGTTTTCGAGTTTTAGCGTTACAACTATACACCATTTCATTTTCATATATATAGACTAGAGGACCTGTCCACGCTTCACTGTGGCTGATACATAGATAATACTACTACCATCTATATATATGATTTCTATTAGTTGGTTTCTAACTGTTAGTTAATGAGATATAGCATTTTTGTGATGGAGCTTGTGTTAGTTTACAAAAAAATGGATCATAAAGCATTTCCTGTGTTAATAAATAATTTGGCTTTTTGGGGAAAATATTGTTGAATTTGGGCTCAGGGAAATCCACCGTTGAAAAGATATTTGCTAACCTGGAAAGAGGCGAAATGAGCAAATTAGGTGCCTCGCAAGTTCATAATCCAACAAAAACAACAAATAACTGATTCTGAGAAGTGTTTAAGTGCTCTCTAATCGGAATAAAGCCGACATTTTTCGTCAGTGATAGGAACATAGCTGCATCATTTCCCACTGGAGTCCAATCGACAGTCATTGCAGTGGACTCCACATGATGAACCTGATGAAACAGTTCTTAGGCGTGCAAAAACGAAAAGGCGGCGCGAAAGGTTATGACATCAGTATTTTGGGATGCACGTGGTATAATACATACTCAACGACTGATTACTGAGCCAGTTATAATCTATTTCACTGCGTATTTGGTTGCAGTTCTTTTCTTCTATTCCAAATATGTTTAGCAATTGTATTATTTTTGAGAAGACCCTGATTAAAATTGTACGCATATATTCAAATGATTCCTACAAACATGAATTTTGAACAAATGCTTATGATTTAAAATACAATTTTCAGCCAAATCTGTTCAGCCGTTCTTGAGTTATAAATGGTGTAACTAACGTCAACTTTCTTTTATATAGCTTCCTTCCTAAATTCCTCTGAAATCTCCCAAATTCGAGGAAGATTTATTGGAAAAGAGTGGCAGCATTGCTTATTTGTCTGACCATACATATGTACATAACTTTATTTATTTCACGGATTGTATGTGATTTTTTCTTAAATTTAGAATATTGGAAGTCATAGATTCGTATAACTTTACCACAAATAATATAAACTTCAAACAACGCATTTTCATTTAATGTTTTTAGCAAGTGGCAGCTTTTGTCATGACAGCCTAAATCCATGAAAATTTAGAAAGAAATGTAGCGCCATCTACTGTAACATACCGCACTTACTCAATAACGCTGTTAGAGCCACCAACTGGTGGATAGCTCTTTGCTAATAACAAATAATTTGCAATAAATAAATAATGCGACTATAAGGAGAGTTATAAACTATCCCATCTTTCAAGTTGGACCAAACTGCACACAGTGTTAAAAATTTCATTAAAATCGGTTCAGTAGTTTAGGAGTCCATCGAAAACAAACAACGTGACACGTGATTTTTATATATTAAGATTATTTTTGTTTTTCCAATAGTGAGGCTCGAGGAACCATGTTTAAACGGAGGTAAAAAAAAATGCTCTATTTTATTTTTAATAAGTTAATTTAATTAACAAAGGTAATTTTGTTATTTTACATTTAATTACAAAATCTGTAAAATATCTAAATGTACTCTCTACGTGCGAAGGTAAGATTAAAACCCACGGCGAACGGACGAAACAGTATCCGGGTGATTTTTTATTCACAGTTGAGCATAGCGCGCAAGATTGTTCCGACATAAGAAGGGTGTCGACGCAGCGCAGTGTAGAACCGAATGTAATGCCAATTTCGATGTGCGATGAATGTCGGAAGAATTGTCCAAATCCTTTTGGTTGGTTTAGCGATGTCGTCGTGTGGTGACCGCTTGCTAGGTGCGGTGATGTTCTCAATTAAGGTGTGATTAATTAAGCCGTCTTATTAGGATGCACCAGTTTTACCGGATAGAGGAGGTGGATGCTTAACTCATTTAAATACCAGGGCACGAATCGTGGCACACGTTAACGAGCGAAATTTGTGAATATTTTTTGTTTTCGGATCGTTGTAGTCGCTATCGAATAGGCACTTTCGAAATTCGAAATTTTCTCATTCGATAACGAGTTCTTGTTTGTACGAAAGAATCGAAATTTCATTCGTTAGCTATTTGAGAAACGTTATAGCACAAATTAAATAAAAAAGTTGAATATATCCGCTAAAAATAATCCGAGGGGCAGAATGTAAGTTATTTTTCATTTATTTAGTTTATTTAACATGTTATACATATATGTAATTATACTTAATAATTTAAGGACACATGTAAACAAAATAAATATGCGTCAAAAAAATTTGATGAGTGACTTTATGCTACAGCATCAGGACTTGGCAAAAAATAATTTGCCTAATTGTGGGCAAGGTGCAGCAAATAAGCTAGGGGAGGCATTGACTTTAAAACTGAACGCTGCCGGGCAACCGATGAAAGATGCTAAATCTTGGCGAAAAGTAAGATAAATAAAATAAGAGATGATTAAAATAATAATAAAATACAAAAATAGGTATTTGCTGATCAGAAGCACAACATAAAAAAGAAAATTTCTTTCAACAAAGCCTCAAAACAAAGGACTGGTGGTGGTCCGTACGAGGAAAAGCTATTAACTGCAGCAGAAGAGCAACTCCTCCAAGCTACGGGGATAGATGTTGCTGTAGAAGGGTATTTGCTGATCAGAAGCACAACATAAAAAAGAAAATTTCTTTCAACAAAGCCTCAAAACAAAGGACTGGTGGTGGTCCGTACGAGGAAAAGTTATTAACTGCAGCAGAAGAGCAACTCCTCCAAGCTACGGGGATAGATGTTGCTGTAGAAGGGTTGTAAAATCTTTTGGATATGTAGAGACCGAAGAAGGATTAAATGAGTTGGTAGAAATGATTATAGATAGCGAGGAAGGAGAAGATCCGATTCCATGCACCAGTCGCAGTGCGACAAAATCATGTAAAGCGAAACCCACTGTCGAAAGTGAAAAGTTTTCTCTTTTAAAATGCAATTTACGCGCTTATGAAGTAACGCAAGCGCAAATAAATAAAAATCTTGAGAAACTACTTGCGCTAAAGGAGAGATCTCTCCAAATAAAAGAAGAGGCACATGCTGCAGATATGAAAATAAAAGCTGTATGTAGAGTTGCAGATTAAAACTCATAAGCTTGATATTTTAAAGAGAAAAATCCATAAATAAATACCAATACATAAAATATGTCAATTCCAAGTTCTTTATTGAAAATATACTTTTTAAAATAAAATATGAATTCAAATGTTGTTGAAACATTTAATTCAATTATTATCTAAAGACAACATTATGTGATCTCTAATTTTATGACCAATTTTAGTTAATGGAGTCTCATTTCCGGTATCTATTTCAGTATCATTATTTTCGTTTACAAAATATCTGCAATATGTTGAATTTTTAAATTGTATGCAGATGTTATGCAACGCTGCACATACATTGCCGAACTTTGCCATCTTTTCAGCACTATACCCTATTTCCGATAGGATGAATGTAAATGCGTCTTTGCTCAGTCTAAACCGCTTCCTGAATCTGTAAATGATTTAAAATAATAAGATCTATACCAAGTTAAACGATGTAATCAAAAATGTTCTTACGCTGCTTCAGGTAACCCCGTGGGATTACTTTTGTCACGAATCCTGGACCTTATGGCCATTTGCTGATGTTCTTCATCTGAATCAGATGAACTTGAATAAAAAAACACGTTAGGGTTCAGTTTTTTTGCCTGCAAAAACTAAATTTAGTAAATTTATATATAAACGTATAATAAATTTGAATATTTACGTTCAATTCCAATTCAAATATTTCTTTCTTTTGTTTTGTTTCGTTATTCGAAAATGTCATTTAGAGCTACACCAGGGAAGTTATTTCATAAAATTTCTATTCGTTTCGCATCGAGTGCGATGATCCGCACACATCATTCAATACGATTACTTGCTCGCTCACGACTGCCGCGATTCGGGCCCAGCCTTTCTGCCCAGTTAATAGAGTTGTCCACTTAATAAATTGTACTTAAAAAACACCAACAATGTGCATCGTTAATGGAGATGTCCGCTTAATATAGCGTATATTTAATAGAGCTTTCACTACATTTTTTATTTACGAATGGTTTTTACTATCCTATCTTCTAGGTAGGTCCGATCTGAACACAGTGAGCTAAATTTTACTAAAATCGGTTTAGTATTTTAGGAGTTCTCCGCGGACAAACAACTTTTATATATAAAGGCTAGGCGTACAGGTGAAAGTTTTATTTACAAATAAAAAAAAACTCTTTTGTCGATATAAGAATCCATATTTTTTAATTATAAATTATTTTTAGAATCCTATTTTATAAGTTGGTTCGAATTGGACACAATGTGCTAAATTTTACTAAAAGCGGTTCAGTAATTTAGGAGTCAATCGAGGTCAAGCACAGTGCCACGTACTTTTTATATGTAAAGATTTTATAGGTGGTTAGATGAGTTAGGGCTGCCCCCTCAACACTTGTCATTGAACATTAGCACACCACACTACCGCGATCCACATATGAAAACAACACCCATGGCAAATCATACAGTTACACGTATTCACCACCCAGCAGCCATTAAAAGGATCAACAAGAACGAACAAGGTCCCTTTTTTCGATACCCGCTCGTAGCAACAACATTTTCCAGCGGTCCGTAGCAGTGAACCGAGCACTGAAAACTATTTAAAGTGTTTTACTGAAATAAATTTGAAGTGTTTAACTGAAATCAATTGAAAGTTTATTGAAATAAATTAAAAGTGTTTAACTGAAACAACCTAAAATGTTTAGCTGAAATATGTAAGTCTAGAGTGTTTAACTGAAATAAATGTAAAGTGTTTAATTGAAACCAATCGAAAGTGATTAACTGAAATAAATTGAAGTTTTTGGAAAATACCCCACAAAAAGGTGCAGTGAATGGTGGAGAATCACGTTTGAGACACCTAACCACAGCAAGTGAATAAGTGAGTAAACGTATGGTCCTTCGAGCCATAATGACAGGTACTATGGATCTTTAAGAAGACAAAAACAAAAATTTGTGCATTTAAATAACCACATATGCAAAAATATATAAATATATATATATACATGCTCCTTATAATGCTCCCAACAATAGCATTGTGGTATTTAAATTTTCATGCTTCCATTTTTGCTTTCGGAATGTATGCTTTTGCGTTTTACCGTCGGCATTTCCATATTGGCATGTAAAAATAATTAAGATATGAGTATATTTTTGTACGAATAGTACTATTTACAGTCAATTTGGACTTGAATATTTAATAATTTTATTTGATTTTTACATAATACTAGAAGACCCGTCCACGCTACACTGTGGCTGATACATAGATAATACTACTACTACCATCTATATGATTTCTATTAGTTGGATTATAACTATTAGTTAATGAGATATATTGTAGCATTTTTGTGAAGCAACTTGTGTTACTTAAAAAAAAAAATGGATCATAAAGCATTTCGTGTGTCAATAAAGCATTGCTTCTTTGGGGAAAATACCCTTGAATTTAGGTTCAGGGAAATCCACCGTTGAGTTGCAAAGTAGGTGCTCACAAGTTCATAATCCAACAAAAACAACTAATTCTGAGAAGTGTTTAAGTACTCTCTAATCGCAATAAAGCCGAATTTTTGCGTCGGTGATAGAAATATAGCTCCATCATTTCCCACTGGAGTCCAATCGACAGTCATTCTAAGTTTCAATCTGTAATTGATCACTTCGTTTGAAACACACATAAAGTTTTCACTGAATAATTTATATATATTTTTTTTTAAAGAGCAAGCGACCGAAATTGAACAAAAGAAAAAAGAATTGTATGAAAAAAGTCCATTTTTGAAAATTTCCAATTTTTCGACTTTTTCTTATTAAAAGTTTTTTTTTTTTTATTTCTGAACAAACATTCATTCTTACTTACATATATACATATGTAAATATGTATATACAAAATAAAACGTTTGTATGGGAAAAAGAAAAGGACTGTTTTTGGGCGTTTTCCGGCAACTTTTGTAATTTTTTTTTACATAGGAACCTTCTCCTAATAATAACAAATACAACGAAAAAAGAATTAGTGAAATCGGTCCAGCCATTCACGCGTGATGCCGTGACAGCGGAACGTATGTATATTCTTCGGTGCCAATATTGAACGTTCTGCTAACCAATCATGGCTTCTGTGATTCTGAATGATATTTGGGAAAACGCATTCGACCAATTCTTCTTTTGTTTGCAAAATTGTACAAAAATTTTCGGGCAAGGTGATCATTCCATTTGTAAGTATTGTCGATTTGCATTTTTCCATTTCCGATATTCAACAATTGTTCCAAAAACTGACGTGCAGATGAATCGCCTTGTAATAGTACACACATATTGACATTCAACGTCAATTTTTTCACAAATCTCCAGAGAGCAGAAGATTTCAGACATGCATTTATTTCATTGGCAGGAGTTAATCGAGGAAGAACTGGAAATGTTTGTCGAAAATCACCTCATAACAATATCAAGGCACCACCAAACAGCTGTTGTTTTCCGCATAAATCTTTCATAGTTCGATCCAATGCTTCGAGCGATTTTTTGTTGGCCATTGTACACTCATCCCACAGAATAATCGCTGCTTGCTTCAAGACTTTTCCCATTGCAGAATTTCTTGAAATATTGCATGTCGACGTTTCATTCACTTGCATGTTCAATGGCAATTTTAATGCAGAGTTTGCTGTTCGTCCTCCGTCCAATAAAGTGGCAGCAATTCCAGAAGAAGCAAGAGAAAAAGCAATTTTTTTCTGTGATCGAATAGCTGCCAGAATCAATGCAATAATGAATGTTTTTCCGGTTCCACCAAGTGCGTCCAAGAAATATAATCCGCCAATGTTGTCAGAAACAGCTTGCAAAATTGTTTGATATACATAGTTTTGTTGATCATTTAATTTGTCAATATTTGATTGCACAAATTCAATCAATTCGTCACAATTGAATTGTTGTTCACGTTGCAATTCTTGATCCATCAAATCATGCATCGGATTCAAGATCGGAATTGGACTCCTCATATTTGTTGACAGACTTGTATGTCAAACTTAAGCCACTGGCTTAATGGAAATAGATCATCAATGCCCTTTGCTATTCCGATGATCTGGTGTGAGCCGACAAACCATGCTACCGATTGCTATTTGTGTATGACAAACGTATGTGGATTTTCAAAAAAAAAAAAATAAGCACAAAATTTAATATCTCGGCATATCTTCAGCTAAACGACCCGTTCCTCATGGCGAAAATTTACCAATTCCCGTTTCACCATTGCCACAGGACTTAGATACAGAACTTGGACGTTGCGCTGTTGATGATACTAAAGAAGAGAATATTATATCCCGCAAAAGAAGCAAAGAGTCTCCTGTGTATCAGATTTCCGAAGATGAAGAAGAAAAGAAAAAAACACATTTGATCGAGCAGCCTGAACTTAATGATTTAGTGCGTGACCTTAACTTATCTAAACAAAATGCAGAACTTTTAGCGTCAAGGTTACAGCAGTGGAAATTACTGGCCAAAGGTACAAAGGTCACTGCGTTTAGATACCGTAATGAAGAGTTTGCCTCTTTCTTTACATTACGAGATACAATTTGCTTTTGTACTGATCCTGCAAGTGTTATGGAGAAGTTAGGCTATCAACATAATCCAGAAGAGTGGCGTTTATTCATAGACTCATCTAAGAAAAGTTTAAAAGCCGTTTTGCTACATAATGGCAACACTAAATCTTCAATTCCACTTTCCCACGCTGTTGATATGAAGGAAACTTATGAAAGTATGTCATTGATTTTGAATTGCACAAACTACAACGCATACAAGTGGCAGATATGTGGTGATCTTGAAGTCATAGGACTACTTCTTGGGCTTCGAGGAGGATTTACTAAATACTGCTGTTTTTTGTGCCTTTGGGACAGTAGAGCAACAAAAAAACATTACAAAATAAAAGATTGGCCGCAAAGACGTGATTTCGTGCCGGGTGAAGCTAACATCAAGAATATACCTCTAGTTGACCCTCGTAAGGTTTTGCTGCCCCCATTATACATAAAACTCGGATTGATGAAAAACTTTGTTAAAGCTTTAGATAAGAATAGCGAAGCTTTCAAATACCTCAAAGAAGTTTTCCCGAAGTTAAGTGACGACAAGCTAAAAGAAGGAATTTTCATTGGACCCCAAATCCGAAAAATTCTGAAGGACAAGCAGTTTGAAGAGAAACTTAACCCTGTTCAACGTAAAGCCTGGATATTATTTAGAAGCATTGTCACGGATTTTTTAGGAAACAAAAAGTCTAACACGTATGAGGAACTAATCGACGAGTTGCTGGAAAACTACCAAAGAATGGGTTGCAGAATGTCACTAAAAATTCGTTTTTTACATTCACATTTGAGTTTTTTTCCACAAAATTTGGGTTCCGTCAGTGATGAACAGGGAGAGAGGTTCCACCAAGATATTTTAACAATGGAACAGAGATATCAAGGCCGCTGGGATCCTGCAATGATGGGGGATTATTGTTGGTTCCTAATGAGAGAAAGTAATAGAGAATACAAGAAAAAATCGCCTTTTGCAAAAAGGAAATCTACAAAACAGGTTTAATAGTTATATGTAATTATTACACGATATAATAAACGTCTTACATAAAGTAAAAACTTTTTTTATTTTTAAATTTTATCAGTATATTAGTCAACAGGGCATTTCTCAAATATTTCTTCAAAGAGACTTTTTTTGATGTAACTGGAAAACTGTACGTAATGTTTTTTTTTTTTACCTTCTTATTCAAACTTAGGAACCTTCAAAGATAACGATGCACACATAGGCAAGACAGTTGCATTTTTCGCTTTTTATTTGTAGACTTGTGTTATTAATGCTTCATTGTATATTTCCAAGGTAATATCAAATCTGGATTATTTGACGTACGACGCATCCGAATCAAAATATCTTCCGTCATGTAATCTTGATATTTGTTCCATAATTCCAGTGGATTCGATGACATGCATGTTGATATTATAATCGAGAAAAGCGTTCTTATTTGTTGTGGTAAAGATGAAACACGTGCATCTTGAAGCGTTGATTCCCAATGTGAATCGTTTTCCAAAAAATGCAGTAGGTGACATGCCTCGCGATACGTCTCACATAAATGACCATCAACTATTTTCAAATATTCGTACGATCTCGGTCCTTGAACGTTCACCAATAGCAATCGCATATAAAAACATTCTGCGTTGTTGGGATGAATCGTATGCATTCTGCCCAAAGCATCTGTTGAATATATACCTGGGTGACCATCAACTGCTGTACCCTGTTTACGTCGTTGGAATTCTTTTGATGATGTATTCCATGTGTAATACTGAGGTACATCAGTATATAGCAAACTTCTGGCAAATGTATCGGTTTCACAAAGTCGAAAATAAGCAGTTAAAGTAGTCGCTGGTGGTTGTGCTGCTCTCTGCTGTATATTTTCAGTAGTAAAATAAACACGTTGATCATTTTCAAGATGCAACGCTAGATGAACAACAACAGGATGTCTTTCGTGCAATGGAAACGAAAATATTCGCCAAATTGCTTCATTGCTGCTATCGTATCGGCCCATTTGATATCGAGTAATTTCATCGTTCCTATTATCAGCATCAGGTACTTCAAAGACAGCCATATCACTTCCTTTATTCACATACTTGCAAATGTATTTGATTGACTTGACGGAATTACAATACTCAACGTTAATGTGAGACTGAAATATTTTTGACAGAAGTGGTGAATATGACACAACCCAGCGATTATCGACGATGATTTCTTGATGACGAATGTTCATCATTACTGATTGACCGTTATCTTCAGTAGACCGTCGTCGATACAACGGGTATCCATCATTGCCTGTTATTGTGGCGGAAGTCAATGCTCTAGGATAACGCTTTGAGCTTTTGCCATCAATCATGCATGGTGAATTCATATTTAGTACGCCACATGGGCCATGAATCATATGTTTTGTGACGACTTCAAATAATTCTTGATCAATTGTTTGATCTGGTATCTCGGCTGATATGATATTATCAATTTCATCTGGTGTGATTTTACGAACCAACCATATCAATATACATATGTGCGTGCGGCAATCCTCTCTTTTGTCATTCGGTTGAATACATATAACACCTCACTTCTCCAAATATGCGCAATTTCACAATTACATCCATCAGCGCTTTTAATTTTTGCCGAAAAACACGTGCATTTATATTGTGACGATCTGTTGTTGATTGACCGTCAAACAAATTATTTTGAATATCGCTCCACTTCGGATTACATGTGAATGTAATAAATAAATCTGGTTGGCCGTATTTTCTCACGTATGACATCGCATCTTGAGCATATTCGTGCATATGGTGAGGACTTCCAATATAAGATGCTGGTAATATCGTCAGACGTCCAATATCATTCAAATTCGCATCATTTGTTATTGCATCACGAAAATGTATGTATTCTTCTGATCGCAATTTACTTTGGTTGAACCGGATGTAATTGAGACGTTCAGTCTCAATTTTCGCATACATGTCCACAATGTATTGATGAAACAGTTTTCCACATCTCAAAATGTAATTTGAACTTCCTTCCCGAATCATTAATCTGTACGAATAATAATTCATGGCGCTGACCTTCTTTTGAGCTTCAAGACCTGTAAAAAATACGTTTCAAAACGTATTTAGAAGTTTTCAATTCAAAATCGAAATCTTTTATTTAAACGAAATATTTATGAGCACGATATATATTATGTACCTGTGCTTGGATTAATCATTGGGATATTTATATGGCATCCATCATGGCCATTCCAGTGCAATATAGGATACTGTAATGCATCGTAACAACGATGAAGCTCCGAAACACGTTGTAATTGTTCATTTCCACGGTGAAGAATAATATCTCGAGATTGAAACTGATCGCCAACAATCACAATGGCCACTTCATCAATGGTTGGTGCATTAAATCTTCTTGAATGCTCTCCAGTTGGAAGTTTATCGGCTCTTATAACGATTCTGTGATTATCAGATGGCAACCGATCCATAGCAGTTTTGAACAATTGGACTAATTCATTGTGCTGATGAAAAAAATCTTGTAGTTCGCAAAGAATTTCTCTTTTTGTGTGAGAACCAATTGTGAAGCGTTGATTTAATACGATTTTTATTTCTGATGAAATATATTTGTAAAAATTGATGGTTAGCGTCGGGGCTAGGTGATAAATTTGACCTTGGATCTGTAATGTGTATGCAATGTTATAGGAATAAATTTTTCCCTATTCATTGAAAAAAACATCAAATATTCCATGCAATCACCTTAAAAGTCGGCATAAATTGATCTCTTATAATTTTTGTAGCGCCGAAAGAAGTCATTTGAAAAGACGAATTGTACTCTTGTATATGATTTAAAAAATGTTCCGATTCTGGTGATGTCTCAAAAATTAATGATTGTAATGGTTCAGGAGACGGTTCAAATTCCGGCAATTTTACTTTCCCGTTAGCGCAATACATTCCGGCCGTTTCACCCGAGAATTTAGCCGCATCACAATGTGGGCATATAACATCCATCATTCCAATATATACATGTACATTATAGTCGATTGAAGGGAAATTGAACGATTCAAATAATTTACAAATCAAAATATTTAAAAACAAAACAAAAAAGAATTGTATGAAAAGTCACTTTTTGGAAATTTCCAATTTTTCGACTTTTCCTTATGAAAAGTATATGGTTTTTTTAACCCTTTCCAGATCAACAGGTTGCGCCGTTCTCGAGCGTTAGCGTTACTAACAAACAAACAATCATTTTTACACACTTATGTATGTGTGTACATATGTATATATGTACGTACAAAATAAAACGTTTGAATGGGAAAGAAAAGGGCTGTTGTTAGGGGTTTTCCGGCAATTTCGTAATTTTTTCTTACATAAGAACCTTCTCCTAATAATAACAAATACAACAAAAAAATCAGCCAAATCGGTTCAGCCATTCACGCTTGATGCCGTGACAACGAAAACGATTTAATTTTTAAATATAAGAGAAGATACATATTGCGTATTGATAATAGACTGATTATCAACAATTTATATCGAAATATTTGTATATTATCCATTATTGATCCAATCATAGAAAAAAAGTAAGGTAGAAGGGGTGGTGTACATAAATTTTATGAATTTTATCCCTAAATTTATAAATTTATTTAATTTAATTTTTTTAGCCGAACTGTTAAAATTGACAATGTATGGCTATAAACTACCCTTGAACTATGACGAATATGTATGCAAGGTTTCATCAAATTCGGTTCAGCCGTTTATGAGAGATTAAATTACAAAGAAAGTGGCATTGATTTTTATATATGGGCCATTCCATCAATTGGCGACATGGTTTTGTACCCGTGGTTCTCTGATTTTGACCAAACTTTAGAATATCATAATATAGACCAATAGAAGAATATCTGTTAACTTTTTAGTGGTCAAAGATGCTCCGTTGTTTTTCGGCGCGCACTTTAAATTGAGATCAAACAAAAAAATTACTTTTTCTTTTATTTTTTAACGACGTCAAAATTGAGTGAAAAAAATTTTTAAGTTATCCAATTTTATGTAAAAAAATCACAGCTTTCTGATAAAAATGCTTTCAAAATCCAAAAAAATTTTCAATATCCAGAAAAAACATTTTTTTTTCAAAAACCCGGTTTTTTGAGCTTTTGCCCCAACTATTTTTCAAAATTGACCTTTCCATGCGATTCCTCGTTAAATTTTACATAAGAATCAGTGTTCAAAAATATGGGACTCTAATCCCATGAACAGCAAAAAAAAAAATGCAAAGTTGTCGCTCAAAATCCAAAAATAACATTATTTTCCCAAAAATCCGGTTTTTTGTGCTTTTCCACCAACTTTTTTTCAAAATTGACTTTTCCATTCGATTCCTCGTTTAATTTTACATAAGAATCAGTGTTCAAAAATATGGGACTCTGATCCCATGAACAGCAAAAAAAAAAAATTCAAAGTTGTCGCTATACCGCGCAGTGTGTTCGCCTAGAAGGTTGTGTGAAAGAGGTAAATGTGTAAATTGTATTCTTAGACTTGAATAAAGAAGAAATCACTGTCTTCATTCATAAAAATAGGCGCTGTATAGCGACAACTTTGAATTTTTTTTTGCTGTTCATGGGATCAGAGTCCCATATTTTTGGACACTGATTCTTATGTAAAATTTAACGAGGAATCGAATGGAAAAGTCAATTTTGAAAAAAAGTTGGTGGAAAAGCACAAAAAAACCGGATTTTTGGGAAAATAATGTTTTTTTTGGATTTTGAGCAACAATTTTGCATTTTTTTTTTTGCTGTTCTTGGGATCAGAGTCCCATATTTTTGAACACTGATTCTTATGTAAAATTTAACGAGGAATCGAATGGAAAGGTCAATTTTAAAAAATAGTTGGGGGAAAAGCTCAAAAAACCGGGTTTTTGGAAAAAAATGTTTTTTTTTGGATTTTGAAATTTTTTTTTGGATTTTGAAAGCATTTTTATCAGAAAGCTGTGATTTTTTTACATAAAATTGGATAACTTAAAAATTTTTTTCACTCAATTTTGACGTCGTTAAAAAATAAAAGAAAAAGTCATTTTTTGTTTGATCTCAATTTAAAGTGCGCGCTAAAAAACAACGGAGCAACTTTGACCACTAAAAAGTTAACAGATATTCTTCTAAGTTTGATCAAAATCGGAGAACCACGGGTACAAACCATGTCGCCAATTGATGGAATGGCCCATATATAGATATGCAAACATATGAAAATAAATAAACACATACAAACAATTTTGCATATTGTATTTTTTCTTTCGCGTTCCTAATTCGTTTCAGATACAAATATACAAATAAGCGCGAGTGAACTAAAGATACTTTGATACACTTTAAAAAATTTTTAGTCACATTTATAAAAAAAAATTATCGAACTTTTACATAAAATACTTTTACAAAAAAAAAAGAAACTTTAATATTTTTATGCGGTAGCGAATCAAAAAAATTTTTGATCGCAAATATATTTTTTATAAAATATATAATTTTTTACAAAAAAAATTAAAAAAAAATCTTCTGTTGATAAAATCTTAATTTATATTCTTTCGAAAATCTATTTAACTACATTGCTATAGCAATATTAATTTTGAACCAATATCTATTAGACAAAACTTAAAGCTAAGAGCTTCAAACTATATTCAAATTAATGTAATCTGACAAATCAAGAGAGGTTAAGCCAAAAACACCTCTATCATTAGAAATTCCTAAAATGCCTGATGAAGATAAGCCTCAAGGCACACCTGCAGAAGCTACACGCTCAAAGCAGAGTATAAAACAAAAAAGATCAAAAGGTCAGACAATATCCAGATTCATCACTGAAAGTGATAGTTTTATAAGATATTGTACAAGATTTCAAGCTTCCCCTATTACTGATATCACAGAATCAGTTTTGAATATAAAACTAGAAAGTGTGAACAATCTTTGGGCTCGCCTTCTGGCAGCGTACGATACAGTACTAGATACTGACGACGCAGAACTACCAGAAAACGCAAAAGCTTCGGCGATAGCCAAGTGTAATAACTGCCGCGATCAGTATGAGTTAACAAAGGGAATGATCACTGAACAAATAAGTTTAGTAAGTCCAAGTAGAGCCACTACTCCCTTCCCAGAGTAGTTACAACACCAAAAGAAGACCAAGAAAAAGGCATGTATCTCAAAGTACCAGCTTGTTATACTGAAGTTTTTAATGGATGTTATGATCAATGGCCGTCCTTTCGGGACATGTTCACTGCCGTTTAATATAAACTATCCTAATCTCTCACAAGCACAAAAGTTATACCATCTAAGGTACAAAACAAAAGAGGAAGCAGACAGTATCGTCAACCGATTCGCTTTAAATGACGAAAATTTTAAGCTGGCTTGGGAAGCACTTGTCGAAAGGTACGAAAATGAAAGGGTTGTGATAGAAAACCTAATAAAAACATTATTACATTTACCAAAAATTAAAAAAGAAACCAGCCAGGAATTTCAAAATGTATACTTACAGTGACGAATTGCATATCAGTGTTAAAAACACAAAATATCTCCACAGAATCGTGGGACCCCATCATAGTAACTATTTGTGCAGAAACACTCCCTGATGCTGCGTTACTACGATGTTAACAATCACTTGTGGAAAGGAAAAAAATGCCCAAATGAAAGCATTCCTCACTGATCAATACGAGATAGCTGAGCGAATTGACAACAAAAATATAAATGAAAAAAGTCATCAAAATTACTCACGTAAAAACTTGTTCAAACCTCAAGCCAGCAATAATATGCAATACAATAGACACGTTAATAAAAGTCACACTTTCGTGTCAAACCAAACTAATAAATGGCAATCATTATGTGAAATTTGTAAAGGAGGTCATAACATAAGATCTTGCGAGAAATTTAAAAAACTTTCCGTTTCTGACAGGAACAATCTTGTCAAACAACATAAACTTTGCATCAACTGTCTGTCGAATGCTAATACGACAAAAGACTTTGAAAGCAAATTTAATTGTGTGTACTGTCAACGAAGACATCACTCACTGCTTCATATTACGAACTTTCAAAATATGAAGCAAAATCAATTTCAAAAAACTACGGGGTTAGTCGCTACAACTAAATCAAGTAGTCCCGAAACCTCAAATCCCGACAAAAGGGAAGAACAGCCATGTTGCTCTAAAGCAGCAAAAAATCAAGCGCTTCATTCAGAAAATGAAAGCAAAATTCTTTTACCCACTGCGGTCATCACCATAAAACATAAGGGTGATTTATTCAAACTAAGAGCACTAATAGATCAAGGATCTCAAAGATCCTTTATATCATCAATGGCTCAAAATCGGCTCAAATTGCCAATAAAACATTCAAATTTCCAAATTTCGGGAATGGGCGGAAGAATTATCCAAAATTCGAACAAAATATGCCCAATTACCATAGTATCTCCAAATGCGGATATTAGAATAGATGCGCAAGCCATAGTTCTACCGCAACTTACAAATTTGCTTCCAAGCTATGAAGTAAATAAGATGCACTGGGAAAAATGCTCACATCTCAAATTAGCAGATCCCAATTGTCATACTCCATCACAAATCGACATATTATTAGGCAGTGACTAAATATCTCAAATAATTTTTGAAGGTATAGAGAAAATCTCCAATAAATTGTTAGCCGAAAATACAATCTTTGGGTATATTATAAGGGGCCAAGACCCTGAAAAAATCAATTCTCTCACCACACAAGTGGAAAATACCTCCAACGAATTTTTAAATAATAAACTTAAAAAATTTTGGGAAATAGAAGAATTACCCCAAATTACCCAGCTTTCAGAAGAAGACCAGGCATGTGAAGCCTATTACAAGTCCACAACAACAAGAAACGAACATGGTCGTTATGTTGTGCGACTACCATTCAAAACAACTTTTCCTGAAACCATAGCTCTAGGCCACTCTAGAACATCAGCAGTCCATCAATTTCTAAGACTGGAAAAAAGCCTGATAAAGAAAAGTGAGCTTAAATCGGCATACGATAATATGATGGACGAATATCTTGACCTCAATCATATGGAAGAAGCTGTACCATATGAAAAAGTATCTAAAGGTAGATATTTATCTTTTTATCTGCCACATCACGGGGTAATAAGACCTGATAAAATTACAACAAAGGTACGAGTGGTTTTCAATGCCTCAAAGTGTACGAGCTCAGGTAAATCACTCAATGATGTGCTATACCCAGGGTCAACATTACAACCTGATCTCATGTTGCTAATTCCAAATTGGCGCATGTTTAAATACGTTTTAAATGCGGATGTAGAAAAAATGTACAGACAAATTCTAGTACATGAAGAGGACCAAGATTTTCAACGTATGGTCTTCCGAAAATCAAGTAATAGTCCAATCAGCGACTATAAACTTAAAACCGTCGCCTTTGGCATCAATTACGCACCCTTTTTGGCGATCAAGACACTGCATGAAGTGGCAAAAACAAATGTAACAAATTTGCCTTTAGCATCTTCTGTGCTGCAAACACAAGCATACGTGGACGACATACTACCAGGTAGCCACAGTATCGCATTAGCATGCGAATCACTATCGCAAGTGATCAAAGCATTAAATTCAGCAGGTTTCCCCCTAAAGAAAATTACTTCAAATCACCCTGAAATAATAAAAGACATTAAAAAAGAAGACTTATTAGATACAGACTTCCTTAAATTTGAAAAGGCTAGCACAACCAAAACTCTAGGGATTCAATGGAATGCGATAACAGATCAATTCTCATATACAATTGAGTCAATATCTGCTATGTCCGCCATTACAAAACTCCAAATACTTTCCTCGGTGGCAAAACTTTTCGACCCCGCAGGATGGCTTTCGCCAATAATGATTCAAGCTAAAATCCTCATTCAAGAATTGTGGCAAGATGGTACTGAATGGGATGAACTGGTAAAACCTTTACGTTTAGCGAAATGGGTTCAATTTACTAACAACTTACATACTATGAAATTCGAATCCCTCGATGGGTAAATTTCACCCTAACATTAACACATAATTACACCGTTTCTGAGATGCCTTTGAAAAGGCTTATTGCGCAACAGTTCACATACGCACTCAGTATAATAATATAATATCTTCACACCTCCTGGTAGCCAAAGCCATAGTTGCACCTTTGAAGACACTCGGTCTGCTACGGCTTGAACTGAATGGTGCTCTTCTGTTAGCAAAATTAATTTCAATAGTTCAAACCCATCTGAAATTAAACGATCATAAAATGTATCTTTGGTCAGACTCAGAGATAGTTTTAGCATAGTTGGAAAAACCACCCTATACTTGGAAGTCATATGTATCGAATCGCATATCACAAATCTTAGACTTTGGCTCAGCAAAATGGTAACAGCGGATCTTGGGACAAGAGGTTGCAAGCCACTGCTCCTCACCAGCACTACACTCTGGTGGAATGGTGCAACCAGAGAACGTAAATTATAGAGAAGGAGAAGCAAATTGAATTTTGTATGACGGTTCGATTGCGCGGCTAATAGAGCTGATAGAATCATAGTAGAGAATGTTAAAAAGCATTCTCTTAGTGACATATGCGTGATTATTTTGTATCAAATCAACCATTTTTTTCCGAAAACTGGTAAAAATTTAAATTTATTCGTAGCAATAGAATTTCTATGGCATATGCATACATACTTATATTATTTCTTTGGCGCATTTGTATGTTTACGAAAGCAAATGCGAGTCACATACATATGTACATACATACATTCATAATAACAAGTGCCGCACGCATCTTTTCGCATCTCCTTTGTTACAACATTGGCAGAAAATCCAAGCTGTGCCGAAAAAAATAAACGAATGGCCGCCAATTGTCACCGCTTCCCTTGCCCCTGTAGCAGCTTCGGCATCCAACGTGCGTAAATATGTATGTATGTATACGTATGAACATGAATACATATCGACGCAGATTTTTGTCACGGAAAAATATTATAGACAAATATTATAAATCGACAACACCTATGTTGCCACTTTTCTGACTTCTTTCTGTGATGTTCAATTTATGATTTTTAGCTTTTGCCATAAAATAAAAAGCAAAAATTAATAATAAATTCTGTCGAGATTCAAACCCGTGCACTCATCGTGGCTTTTCAAGCGCTTACAACCAGCACCACCATTGATACTTGTATTGCGTTGTCCAAATTATGGTTTGGTTATCCATGAAAAAAATATACAATGGATCGCCGATTGTTACCTCAACAAACTAGCGAAAATATGTATGCATATGTATGAGCTTGCATACATATTGACGCAAATTTTTGCGAGCCACGGAAGAATACTTATTTTAGAATTGACAAATATTGTAAATCGACAAGAGCTATATTGCCACTTTTATCACTTCTTTCTGTGAAGAAGCATCAGAAAGTTGTTCAATTTATGATTTTTAGCTTTTGCCATCGTCGCGAAAAGACACTTGTTAGCAAAGGCATGCTCGGGGAGATGTTACGGCGTCTGTGTATATGAATGAAGCGAGGTCGCTTGTGGCATATGCGCCTGCGTTTATGAATGAAATCGTTTTTGTTGTAAAATTTACTACATTTGGGTTTCGCCAATTCGGCTGCCATATTGACTTGTGATGCTTATGCTGAGGCGATTGTTGTTTTCGTAGAACAATGCTTCAATTTTTGTAGGTCACATATTCACATGTGTACGCATATGTTTGTATGCTTGTGCATTATTTGTTCGGAAGTGTATACAAATATGTATACATACATATAAATATATATGAATGTATGAACATACAGATCAATGCGCGCACATATAATACATATATTAAAAAGTGATAAAATCATGATTTGAATTTCTGAATGCGCACATGCATACATTTGTATGAGCAGATAATAAGATTATGATATGAGCATGTGCAACGACATAAGGTTTATATGATAGAATATGTACATATATAGGTACATATGTATATGTATATT
Organism: Bactrocera correcta; assembly: GCA_027475135.1. Lineage (NCBI taxonomy): Eukaryota > Metazoa > Arthropoda > Insecta > Diptera > Tephritidae > Bactrocera > Bactrocera correcta. The sequence continues at coordinate 41,809,356 of CM050322.1, read as the reverse complement.
GTTGTGATAAATTTAATTTCTATTAGTAAGAAATATAATACAAAAATATGTATAGTATAATATATTATGTAAAAATCAAATTAAATTATTAAATATGCGAGTCTATACATATAAAATTAAGTGGCAAAACTTCCTGTTCGCATACTCCTCCTAGACGGCTTGCCCGATTTCAATGAAATTTTCAGGGGTGATTGGGGTCTGTTTGGAGGGTGCACATAAGAAATTTAATGTGTGTATCACTGCACGTTTTGCACAAAAAAAAAAAATGATACATCCCGGCTATACAAATTCTCATGAAATAATGTTTTGACGCAAGATTGGCAGTCCTGTCAAATGCCTTTTACTAATAAACAGAAACAGGAAGACAACTACATCCTCAAATGTCGCAAGCTTTTCCATCGAAGATCGAGACCGAACGTGTCAACTTTATAAGTCAATTTTGAAAAAAAGTTGGTGGAAAAGCACAAAAAAACCGGATTTTTGGGAAAATAATGTTTTTTTTGGATTTTGAGCAACAATTTTGCATTTTTTTTTTGCTGTTCTTGGGATCAGAGTCCCATATTTTTGAACACTAATTCTTATGTAAAATTTAACGAGGAATCGAATGGAAAGGTCAATTTTAAAAAATAGTTGGGGGAAAAGCTCAAAAAACCGGGTTTTTGGAAAAAAATGTTTTTTTTTTTGGATTTTGAAATTTTTTTTTGGATTTTGAAAGCATTTTTATCAGAAAGCTGTGATTTTTTTACATAAAATTGGATAACTTAAAAATTTTTTTCACTCAATTTTGACGTCGTTAAAAAATAAAAGAAAAAGTCATTTTTTGTTTGATCTCAATTTAAAGTGCGCGCTAAAAAACAACGGAGCAACTTTGACCACTAAAAAGTTAACAGATATTCTTCTAAGTTTGATCAAAATCGGAGAACCACGGGTACAAACCATGTCGCCAATTGATGGAATGGCCCATATATAGATATGCAAACATATGAAAATAAATAAATACATACAAACAATTTTGCATATTGTATTTTTTCTTTCGCGTTCCTAATTCGTTTCAGATACAAATATACAAATAAGCGCGAGTGAACTAAAGATACTTTGATACACTTTAAAAAATTTTTAGTCACATTTATAAAAAAAAAATTATCGAACTTTTACATAAAATACTTTTACAAAAAAAAAAGAAACTTTAATATTTTTATGCGGTAGCGAATCAAAAAAATTTTTGATCGCAAATATATTTTTTATAAAATATATAATTTTTTACAAAAAAAATTAAAAAAAAATCTTCTGTTGATAAAATCTTAATTTATATTCTTTCGAAAATCTATTTAACTACATTGCTATAGCAATATTAATTTTGAACCAATATCTATTAGACAAAACTTAAAGCTAAGAGCTTCAAACTATATTCAAATTAATGTAATCTGACAAATCAAGAGAGGTTAAGCCAAAAATACCTCTATCATTAGAAATTCCTAAAATGCCTGATGAAGATAAGCCTCAAGGCACACCTGCAGAAGCTACACGCTCAAAGCAGAGTATAAAACAAAAAAGATCAAAAGGTCAGACAATATCCAGATTCATCACTGAAAGTGATAGTTTTATAAGATATTGTACAAGATTTCAAGCTTCCCCTATTACTGATATCACAGAATCAGTTTTGAATATAAAACTAGAAAGTGTGAACAATCTTTGGGCTCGCCTTCTGGCAGCGTACGATACAGTACTAGATACTGACGACGCAGAACTACCAGAAAACGCAAAAGCTTCGGCGATAGCCAAGTGTAATAACTGCCGCGATCAGTATGAGTTAACAAAGGGAATGATCACTGAACAAATAAGTTTAGTAAGTCCAAGTAGAGCCACTACTCCCTTCCCAGAGTAGTTACAACACCAAAAGAAGACCAAGAAAAAGGCATGTATCTCAAAGTACCAGCTTGTTATACTGAAGTTTTTAATGGATGTTATGATCAATGGCCGTCCTTTCGGGACATGTTCACTGCCGTTTAATATAAACTATCCTAATCTCTCACAAGCACAAAAGTTATACCATCTAAGGTACAAAACAAAAGAGGAAGCAGACAGTATCGTCAACCGATTCGCTTTAAATGACGAAAATTTTAAGCTGGCTTGGGAAGCACTTGTCGAAAGGTACGAAAATGAAAGGGTTGTGATAGAAAACCTAATAAAAACATTATTACATTTACCAAAAATTAAAAAAGAAACCAGCCAGGAATTTCAAAATGTATACTTACAGTGACGAATTGCATATCAGTGTTAAAAACACAAAATATCTCCACAGAATCGTGGGACCCCATCATAGTAACTATTTGTGCAGAAACACTCCCTGATGCTGCGTTACTACGATGTTAACAATCACTTGTGGAAAGGAAAAAAATGCCCAAATGAAAGCATTCCTCACTGATCAATACGAGATAGCTGAGCGAATTGACAACAAAAATATAAATGAAAAAAGTCATCAAAATTACTCACGTAAAAACTTGTTCAAACCTCAAGCCAGCAATAATATGCAATACAATAGACACGTTAATAAAAGTCACACTTTCGTGTCAAACCAAACTAATAAATGGCAATCATTATGTGAAATTTGTAAAGGAGGTCATAACATAAGATCTTGCGAGAAATTTAAAAAACTTTCCGTTTCTGACAGGAACAATCTTGTCAAACAACATAAACTTTGCATCAACTGTCTGTCGAATGCTAATACGACAAAAGACTTTGAAAGCAAATTTAATTGTGTGTACTGTCAACGAAGACATCACTCACTGCTTCATATTACGAACTTTCAAAATATGAAGCAAAATCAATTTCAAAAAACTACGGGGTTAGTCGCTACAACTAAATCAAGTAGTCCCGAAACCTCAAATCCCGACAAAAGGGAAGAACAGCCATGTTGCTCTAAAGCAGCAAAAAATCAAGCGCTTCATTCAGAAAATGAAAGCAAAATTCTTTTACCCACTGCGGTCATCACCATAAAACATAAGGGTGATTTATTCAAACTAAGAGCACTAATAGATCAAGGATCTCAAAGATCCTTTATATCATCAATGGCTCAAAATCGGCTCAAATTGCCAATAAAACATTCAAATTTCCAAATTTCGGGAATGGGCGGAAGAATTATCCAAAATTCGAACAAAATATGCCCAATTACCATAGTATCTCCAAATGCGGATATTAGAATAGATGCGCAAGCCATAGTTCTACCGCAACTTACAAATTTGCTTCCAAGCTATGAAGTAAATAAGATGCACTGGGAAAAATGCTCACATCTCAAATTAGCAGATCCCAATTGTCATACTCCATCACAAATCGACATATTATTAGGCAGTGACTAAATATCTCAAATAATTTTTGAAGGTATAGAGAAAATCTCCAATAAATTGTTAGCCGAAAATACAATCTTTGGGTATATTATAAGGGGCCAAGACCCTGAAAAAATCAATTCTCTCACCACACAAGTGGAAAATACCTCCAACGAATTTTTAAATAATAAACTTAAAAAATTTTGGGAAATAGAAGAATTACCCCAAATTACCCAGCTTTCAGAAGAAGACCAGGCATGTGAAGCCTATTACAAGTCCACAACAACAAGAAACGAACATGGTCGTTATGTTGTGCGACTACCATTCAAAACAACTTTTCCTGAAACCATAGCTCTAGGCCACTCTAGAACATCAGCAGTCCATCAATTTCTAAGACTGGAAAAAAGCCTGATAAAGAAAAGTGAGCTTAAATCGGCATACGATAATATGATGGACGAATATCTTGACCTCAATCATATGGAAGAAGCTGTACCATATGAAAAAGTATCTAAAGGTAGATATTTATCTTTTTATCTGCCACATCACGGGGTAATAAGACCTGATAAAATTACAACAAAGGTACGAGTGGTTTTCAATGCCTCAAAGTGTACGAGCTCAGGTAAATCACTCAATGATGTGCTATACCCAGGGTCAACATTACAACCTGATCTCATGTTGCTAATTCCAAATTGGCGCATGTTTAAATACGTTTTAAATGCGGATGTAGAAAAAATGTACAGACAAATTCTAGTACATGAAGAGGACCAAGATTTTCAACGTATGGTCTTCCGAAAATCAAGTAATAGTCCAATCAGCGACTATAAACTTAAAACCGTCGCCTTTGGCATCAATTACGCACCCTTTTTGGCGATCAAGACACTGCATGAAGTGGCAAAAACAAATGTAACAAATTTGCCTTTAGCATCTTCTGTGCTGCAAACACAAGCATACGTGGACGACATACTACCAGGTAGCCACAGTATCGCATTAGCATGCGAATCACTATCGCAAGTGATCAAAGCATTAAATTCAGCAGGTTTCCCCCTAAAGAAAATTACTTCAAATCACCCTGAAATAATAAAAGACATTAAAAAAGAAGACTTATTAGATACAGACTTCCTTAAATTTGAAAAGGCTAGCACAACCAAAACTCTAGGGATTCAATGGAATGCGATAACAGATCAATTCTCATATACAATTGAGTCAATATCTGCTATGTCCGCCATTACAAAACTCCAAATACTTTCCTCGGTGGCAAAACTTTTCGACCCCGCAGGATGGCTTTCGCCAATAATGATTCAAGCTAAAATCCTCATTCAAGAATTGTGGCAAGATGGTACTGAATGGGATGAACTGGTAAAACCTTTACGTTTAGCGAAATGGGTTCAATTTACTAACAACTTACATACTATGAAATTCGAATCCCTCGATGGGTAAATTTCACCCTAACATTAACACATAATTACACCGTTTCTGAGATGCCTTTGAAAAGGCTTATTGCGCAACAGTTCACATACGCACTCAGTATAATAATATAATATCTTCACACCTCCTGGTAGCCAAAGCCATAGTTGCACCTTTGAAGACACTCGGTCTGCTACGGCTTGAACTGAATGGTGCTCTTCTGTTAGCAAAATTAATTTCAATAGTTCAAACCCATCTGAAATTAAACGATCATAAAATGTATCTTTGGTCAGACTCAGAGATAGTTTTAGCATAGTTGGAAAAACCACCCTATACTTGGAAGTCATATGTATCGAATCGCATATCACAAATCTTAGACTTTGGCTCAGCAAAATGGTAACAGCGGATCTTGGGACAAGAGGTTGCAAGCCACTGCTCCTCACCAGCACTACACTCTGGTGGAATGGTGCAACCAGAGAACGTAAATTATAGAGAAGGAGAAGCAAATTGAATTTTGTATGACGGTTCGATTGCGCGGCTAATAGAGCTGATAGAATCATAGTAGAGAATGTTAAAAAGCATTCTCTTAGTGACATATGCGTGATTATTTTGTATCAAATCAACCATTTTTTTCCGAAAACTGGTAAAAATTTAAATTTATTCGTAGCAATAGAATTTCTATGGCATATGCATACATACTTATATTATTTCTTTGGCGCATTTGTATGTTTACGAAAGCAAATGCGAGTCACATACATATGTACATACATACATTCATAATAACAAGTGCCGCACGCATCTTTTCGCATCTCCTTTGTTACAACATTGGCAGAAAATCCAAGCTGTGCCGAAAAAAATAAACGAATGGCCGCCAATTGTCACCGCTTCCCTTGCCCCTGTAGCAGCTTCGGCATCCAACGTGCGTAAATATGTATGTATGTATACGTATGAACATGAATACATATCGACGCAGATTTTTGTCACGGAAAAATATTATAGACAAATATTATAAATCGACAACACCTATGTTGCCACTTTTCTGACTTCTTTCTGTGATGTTCAATTTATGATTTTTAGCTTTTGCCATAAAATAAAAAGCAAAAATTAATAATAAATTCTGTCGAGATTCAAACCCGTGCACTCATCGTGGCTTTTCAAGCGCTTACAACCAGCACCACCATTGATACTTGTATTGCGTTGTCCAAATTATGGTTTGGTTATCCATGAAAAAAATATACAATGGATCGCCGATTGTTACCTCAACAAACTAGCGAAAATATGTATGCATATGTATGAGCTTGCATACATATTGACGCAAATTTTTGCGAGCCACGGAAGAATACTTATTTTAGAATTGACAAATATTGTAAATCGACAAGAGCTATATTGCCACTTTTATCACTTCTTTCTGTGAAGAAGCATCAGAAAGTTGTTCAATTTATGATTTTTAGCTTTTGCCATCGTCGCGAAAAGACACTTGTTAGCAAAGGCATGCTCGGGGAGATGTTACGGCGTCTGTGTATATGAATGAAGCGAGGTCGCTTGTGGCATATGCGCCTGCGTTTATGAATGAAATCGTTTTTGTTGTAAAATTTACTACATTTGGGTTTCGCCAATTCGGCTGCCATATTGACTTGTGATGCTTATGCTGAGGCGATTGTTGTTTTCGTAGAACAATGCTTCAATTTTTGTAGGTCACATATTCACATGTGTACGCATATGTTTGTATGCTTGTGCATTATTTGTTCGGAAGTGTATACAAATATGTATACATACATATAAATATATATGAATGTATGAACATACAGATCAATGCGCGCACATATAATACATATATTAAAAAGTGATAAAATCATGATTTGAATTTCTGAATGCGCACATGCATACATTTGTATGAGCAGATAATAAGATTATGATATGAGCATGTGCAACGACATAAGGTTTATATGATAGAATATGTACATATATAGGTACATATGTATATGTATATTGTTGTGATAAATTTAATTTCTATTAGTAAGAAATATAATACAAAAATATGTATAGTATAATATATTATGTAAAAATCAAATTAAATTATTAAATATGCGAGTCTATACATATAAAATTAAGTGGCAAAACTTCCTGTTCGCATACTCCTCCTAGACGGCTTGCCCGATTTCAATGAAATTTTCAGGGGTGATTGGGGTCTGTTTGGAGGGTGCACATAAGAAATTTAATGTGTGTATCACTGCACGTTTTGCACAAAAAAAAAAAAATGATACATCCCGGCTATACAAATTCTCATGAAATAATGTTTTGACGCAAGATTGGCAGTCCTGTCAAATGCCTTTTACTAATAAACAGAAACAAGAAGACAACTACATCCTCAAATGTCGCAAGCTTTTCCATCGAAGATCGAGACCGAACGTGTCAACTTTATTCGATTCAACCAAGCGAAATTGCGTTCTGAAGAGTACATCCATTCGAGAGATGCCGTAATGAATGATGCAAATGTGAATAGCATTGGAAGTTCGATGCTGGATGTACTCGATCGAATGGCAGAAAAGAGGATTACCGCATGCACACATCTTGATTTGGTTAGTTCGCAAAATACGACCAGATCGGATTGATAAAGTCATCTCAGCGAAAATTGCAATCGACCTACAATTGTTTGATATTGTAACAAAAAACATGATCCATGGCCCTTGCGGCGCTATTAATCCAACGTCACCATGCATGATTGACAATAAGTGTTCAAAGCGTTATCCTAGAGCTTTAGTTGATGTTACAGTCACTGGAAATGACGATGAAATGATATCCATTACATCGGGGTCGATCCACTGAAGATGGCGGTAATTCAACGGTCATAAATGTTCGGAATCAAGACGTTGATGTTGATAATCGTTGTGTCTTGCCGTATTCACCATTGTTGTCAAAAAATTTCGAAGCGCACATCAATGTAGAATATTGCAACTCTGTCAAATCGATCAAATACATCTGCAAAAAGGTAAATAAGGGCAGTGATATGGCAGTTTTCAGAGTGGCTGATTATCAGAGAATCGATGAAATTCAGCAATACCAAATGGACCGTTATATAAGCAGCAACGAAGCGGTATGGCGCATTTTATCGTTCCCAATACACGACCGGCAATCCGTTGTTCTTCATTTGGCACTTCATCTCGAAAATGGTCAACGCGTTTATTTCACTGCAGACAATGTACAACAGAGCGCAGCACGACCACCGGTGTCAACACTAACTACCTCTTTCGAGTTGTGTGAAAACGATGAATTTGCAAGAACATTGCTATATTCCGAAATACCACAATATTTCACTTGGAAGTGCATCATCGAAAACATTTCAACGACGAAAGCAAAGGGAGCGTGTTGACGGTTATCCAAATGTCCGTAAAACCGATTCCATAGGACACATTTACACCATCCATCCGAACAACGCCGAATGTTTCTATTTGCCTCTGCTATTAGTCAACCTGCGCGGACCACGATCATGTGATGATTTGAAAACTGTTGACCGTCAGTTGTGTGCGACGTATCGTGAAGCATGTCAGCGATTGCATTTGTTAGAAGATGATATGCATTGGGACACCGCACTTCATGACACATCACTCACATCTCATCCAAAACAAATACGCGTACTATTCGCCATAATAATGTCTACGTGCCTTCCGTCAAATCCGCAAGAACTGCGGAATAAGTACAAAGACTGCATGACCGAGGACTTATTAATTTTGGCGCGTAATCGAGCATCGGACGCAGACTTGCTATATACATTATAAATGTATAATGATGCTTTGATATTGGTTGAAGATCTGTGCCTTACAATTGCGAATAAGGCATTAGCGCAACTTGGCATAACTGCGCCCAATCGTTCAGTGATTGATATGCTTGACCATGAGCTTCAACGTGAACAACAATACGATTCCAATGAATGATGAATGATGTACAAATGAGCATCCTTCCCCAGGCATCCACACCCACACCACACGATCACACCACATCAACTTTACAACATTGACACGCACCTTCATCATACCCACGTCACAAACCATTAAAGCTTATACGTTCCACACTACACACCAACCAACCACATCACACCAGCTGATTCCACACACAGAAGAAAAGAAAAGGGGACCAAAAGGACAACTGCAACTCACTTCGCTTTCGACTTTAACAGTGACTTGCACGCGTGGGCGAACACCTCGAACGAGCGTCTTTGCAATTAATATCCAGTTTTTCGGCAGTTAAATCTCCAGTTTTCCGGCAATTAATATCCAGTTTTTCGGCAGTTGAATCTCCAGTTTTCCGGCAATTAATATCCAGTTTTTCGGAAGTTGAATCTCCAGTTTTCCGGCAATTAATATTCAGTTTTTCGGCAGTTAAATCTCCAGTTTTTTCGGCAATTAATATCCAGTTCTTCGGCAGTTAAATCTCCAGGTTTTCGGCAATTAATATCCAGTTTTTCGGCAGTTAATCTCCAGTTTTCCGGTAATTAATATCCAGTTTTTCTGCAGTTCATAGTGTCGGAGTTATAAGCATTTTTCTTACTTATTACCTTTTATAACGTTGACATTCAAATTGTGAAGATCCTGATAAAATACATACAACATACACGCGTATACCCATTTTAAAACCAATTCGTCAATTCGCCAATTTCATTTTTTTACAAAACAAATTTGGTAGTGATCGTGAAGGTGAGTGAGAAAATATAAAAGCATTTGCAGTGCACAGTAAGAACGGTGAGTTAGTGAAGAAACCATGGTCCTTCGAGGCAAAACGAACGGCACATTGGTCAAACGTTAAAAAACAAAAAAAAAAAAAAAAAAAAAAAAAAAAACACCGCCACAGGAGAATAGTGCAGTGAAATCTGTGTTCATATACCTGTTATACAACTAAAACAAATTTTTATGTGCACAAATCAACATTAAATAAATACGAAAAAAAAAAAAGAAAAACCACTAACCATAGGTAAAAGTGCGTGCAAACCAACACCAAATACAATAAATACGGTCGCGAACGTAAAAACAAAAAAAAAATTAAATAAAATAATAATAATTATAATACGGGCGCGAACTCAAAGCTTATAAACAAATAAAATACCCTAAATACAAATAAAACAAGAGAAAACGTTAACCGAAGCTAATCTTCACAGGGTCTCCGACGCTTCCTTCTGGATGTCACAAGCTGCTTGGTAAACAAACATATACAAGAAAGCGGAACGCCGGCGTAGGAAGGAAATCCCACCTACACACCACTTTTCACCAAATTTCTGAACCCAAACTCCTTGAGGAAAACCAGAATGAGTGCATCAATTCCACTTTTGATTTAATTTATTATATGTATATATGTATGTAGCGTTGCACAAACGGTCAATATAAAAGAACCGAAAGAAATTAAACCCGGTTTATAAAAACGGTTTGTAAAATTCTAAATCGGCGGCAAATTTAAGTATCGGTAGAATCCAATACGGTACATAATATATATGTATATATGTATCCACAGTATATATATATATATATATATATATATATTTAAATATATTTAACTAAACAAATAATTATTCCTTGCTTTTTAAACTTACCTTCGTGTATACAATACATACAATTCCCACAGAGAAAAAATTCAATATTTTCAATTTATTTTCAAATTATTCTGGCAATACCGCTCCAGTTCATTAACTGTGAGAGGGACACTTGCCAATTATACGAACAATACCTCTTCAGCTTATTAAGCTGTGAGAGGAATTGCTTCCAAAAAGTAAGCAAAAAATTGCAAGAAGAATACAGCATAAAAGGGAATAAGTACAAACATACATATATACATATCCTCAAGCGGATTATATACATTATATAACTGAAATTGATACATATACATATATACTATATATATACATATACATATATATTATACATTAGCGCTTTTGCGCATATTTCTGAACGCGAGTACACAACCGCGAAATATTTCGATATTGCCTTATATTCTCACATGCGTATACCTATAAACATAGGATACAGCACAACAAATTAAGAATATACAGAAGCGGTGCGGTGAACCAAAACAACTTTGGGTAAACTAAGTAAATATTTTACATGCTAATTACCTTTGTACATACATACACACACATATCGGAAGTCCAATTTTGGCGATTCCTAGCATTTATCTTGTTCCTTGTCACACAAGAACAAGCATAATTGCACATATTTTATTTAACGCATTCTATATGCACATAAAATCCACACGTATGTACAAAGGATATTGACCTATTTTCAGTGCGCACTGCAACAAGGGCATACGAATAAATCCGTGATAAATATTTTTTCGACAAAAAAAAAATTCTATAAACGAGATCAATACAAGCGATAAACGTATTATTGTATTCTTTTGCGGAAATAAAAACTCTTATTTTTTGAAAATAGCTTTCGTTAACATATATATTTTACGCATCTAATTTTCCGGAAATAACAACTCTTATTTATTGAAAAGAGTTTTCGGTAATATCTCTATTATAATAAAATATACACATATTTTATTAATTAAAATTTTCTGAATGAACACTGAATCAACGGAATCTAAAGCAGAATTCTTAAGAATTCCGAAAATGACTAATGACGATAAAAGCCCATGTACACCTGTTGAAGCTACACGCTCGAAGCGAGGTGCTACAAAGCAAAAACGGGGGAAAGACATTTCTTATATTAAGTTCATTTCTGAGAGCTTGATTAAATTCTCCACTCGATTTGCATCTTCACCGATTCAGTACAACGCTGAATCGGTACTAGAAATAAAAAATAAATATATTGACAATTTTTGAACACGCCTCCAAGCTGCATAGTGCCAGCGTGTGATACGGAAATATTTCATGGGGGTTATGAACAATGGCCGTCCTTCCGGGACATGTTTACAGCCGTGGACATAAACCATCCAAAATTATCACAAGCGCAAAAACTGTATCACCTCCGATACAAAACTAAAGGTCAAGCAGGCGTAATAGTCAAGCAGTTCGCATTGAATGACGATAATTTTAATTTAGCTTGGGAAGCTTTAAGACAAAGGTACGGAAATGAGAGAATATTAGTTGACAAGCAAGTAACGATACTTATGAACTTGCCTAAAATTCAAAGAGAAACCAGCGAAGAATTCATGAAACTAGAATCCACTGTTTCAAACTGTTTGTTGGTTCTATCGACACAAAATATTCCCACTCACAATTGGGATCCTATTCTGGTAAACATATGTACTGCCGCATTAGCAGAAAAATCATTACTTTTGTGGAAGCAATCGCTCTCATCAAGAAGAAAATGCCCAACATGGCAGCAGATGAAAGATTTCTTAACTACCCAATACGAAATTGCAGAAAGGGTAGACAAAAAAGTAGTCAGAACTAAAAATGTTCAACAAGACTTAAATCGAAGCTTCAATAAACCCCAAGCCGGACGCAACAATCATTTAAACAGAAGCTTTTTCAAAGCACAATCGTTCACATCTGGGCATAAGTTAAAAGCTTGCGAGAAATTTAAAAAATTGAATGTCAATGAAAGGAACAACTTTGCCAGGTCGAAAAGACTCTGTACAAACTGCTTGTCCCACTCACACATTCTTAATACTTGCGAAAGCAAATTTAATTGCGTATATTGTCACAAAAGGCATCACTCTATGTTACATCTCAATAACTTTCCCAACACATCTCATAGCAGCGCTTTTTCAAAAAAAGCCACGGGTTTAGTTGTTAACGACACTCCCGAAACAAAAACTCAAGAAAATTGCCAAGAGACACCATGTTGTTCAAAGGCATTAAAAACTCAAACGCTACACAGCAAAAATCATAGTAGAGTACTACTACCTACAGCAGTTGTCTCCATCGAAAATCGAGGAGAACTGTTCAAACTAAGAGCCCTAATAGACCAAGGATCGCAACGAACATTCATAGCGTCTAGGGCACAAAATAGGCAAAAACTGCCAACAAAACATGCCAACTATGAAATTACTGGAATGGGCGGACGAGTAGTACAAAACTCAAATAAAATCTGCCCCATTACCCTAATTTCACCCCAAGCGGATAAGCGCATTCAAGCAAATGCTATTGTCTTACCGCAATTAACAAACATGCTTCCAAGCTATCAAATAAATAACAAGCATTGGGATAAAATTTCACACCTGACACTGGCAGATCCCAACTGCAACACGCCAGCTCAGATAGACATCCCAATAGGCAGCGACCTTATACCGCAAATCATATTAGAAGGTGTTGAAAAAATTTCGAAAACACCCATTTTCGGATGGGTCCTAAGTGGACTAGTTGCGGAACCAGTCACAGTCATGACAACTCAAATTGAGGAAATCTCAAACGAGTACCTCAATTCACAATTGAGAAAATTTTGGGAGTTAGAAGAACTCCCCCCATTCCAACTACAACACCTGAAGATCAGTATTGTGAAGACTTTTACAAAGCCACAACTACTCGATCAAATAATGGTCGGTATGTCGTACGACTACCAATAAAACAACAATTTCCAGACACACTCGCCTTAGGTCACTCTCGCACCTCTGCAATACAGCAGTTTCTAAGTATGGAGAAACACCTACTTAGAAAAGGTGAGCTTAAGCAAGTTTATGATGGTGTCGTGGAAGAATACCTTCGTTTAGATCCTAAGTAAGCCCATGTGAAAAAATCATAAGAGGCAAATATTACTCTTTCTACTTGTCATATCATGCAGTAGTAAAGCCTGAGAAGAAAACAACAAAAAATCGAGTTGTCTTCAATGCATCACAATCCACGTGCTCAGGTAATTCCCTAAATGATATTCTATTTACGGGACCCACACTCCAACCAGATTTAATGCTCCTCATATTAAACTGGCGTATATACAAATACGTATTCAATGGGGATGTCGGAAAGATGTATCGACAAATACTGGTTCATAAAGATGATCAAGATTTTCAGCGGATTATTTTCCGAAAATCTGAAAATAGTCCACTACGCGACTTTAAATTGAAAACAGTTACCTTTGGCGTAAACTGTGCCCCATATCTAGCCATTCGTACACTACACGAACTGGCAGAAGACACAAAGCCAGAATTTCCACTGGCAACAGAAGTATTAAAAACGCAAACGTATGTAGACGATATCCTGTCTGGAAGCCACAGTCTTCCACAAGCATACGAGACCTTATCACAGGTAATAAATGCCCTCAGCACCGCAGGGTTTCCTTTAAAAAAGACTACAGCCAATCACCCTAAAATTTTAAAAAATATTCCTAAAGACCATTTGTTGGATACTCATTTCCTTATATTTGAAAAGGAAAGTACAACAAAAAGCACTGGGCATCCAATGGAATGCGATATCGGACCAGTTTTCATACACGACTGAGTCCATATCCGCATTATCCGCCATTACAAAACGCCAAATTCTCTCCTCTGTGGCAAAACTTTTCGACCCCGCAGGATGGCTTTCGCCAATTATGATACAAGCGAAAATCCTGATTCAAGAATTATGGCTAGACGGAACTGACTGGGACGAACAGTTCCCAGTTCGCTAATAATCTGACCGACATTTCGCAGATACAAATTGCACGGTGGGTAAACTATTCCCCCGAATACAAAGTGGAACTACACGGCTTCTGCGACGCCTCTGAAAAGGCATATTGTGCCACTATATATGTGCGCACACAAAGCGATATCGCAACTGCAAGCCACCTACTAGTGGCAAAAGCAAAAGTTGCGCCTCTAAAAACCATAAGTCTACCGCGACTTGAACTCTGTGGCGCTCTGCTACTAGCAAAGCTAGTTTCCGTGGTGCAGACCCACTTAAACATGGCAAAATACAAATTATATCTATGGTCTGATTCCGAGATAGTTCTAGCCTGGTTAGGAAAACCACCACATGCGTGGAAAACTTATATTTCTAACAACATCTGAACAATCTCGAAATGGCCCGCGATGGTTACCAGAATCTCCCGATTCTTGGCCACAATCGCCCATGCGCAACATACTTGCACCAGAAAGTCGTAAAATCGACACTTATCATGCAACACTGGATGACACTGACATCCTTGAACGATTTTCATTTTTAGAGCGGCTTAAACTTAAAGTTAAAGGAGCAACTTATCTCCATGGCGATAAATTGACGCACCAAGACTTACAAAAAGCAAAGGTCGCTCTTATCGCATCAACCCAAACGCGCTACTTCAGCCGCTAGCCGAAGGGTTTACTTCGTGCGAATGGTCGGCTTGCTAATTCAAGCCTAACGTACAATGAACGCTACCCTATGATCATACCAGAGAGGTGTCCGTTTACCACTTTATTTATTCGATATATCCACATACTAATGCTCCATGCCGAACATCGCCTCATGCAACATATGGTCCCCGACTGAAGCCCCAAATAAAGAAGTGCATTTTCATGTGCAAAATCTGCACTATGCATAAGCAGAAAATGCGATCGCAGATTATGGCAGCACTTCCACCTGAACGCTGCAATTTTGCTCCGCCTTTCACCACTACAGGTGTAGATTTTGCTGGGCCTTTTATGATAAAGGCATCCATGCTAAGGTCTCCTACCCTCATAAAGGCTATGTGGCTGCTTTTGTCTGTCTCACGACAAAAGAAGTACACCTTGAGCTATGTACGAATCTGACGACGGAGGCTTTTCTTGCGGCTTTTGCTCGTTTCGTCGGACGACGAGGCTTTCCATCAAAAATCATGAGCGATAATGGTAAAACATTTATCGGAGCTCAAAGAGCTACCGAAAAACAATTTGTGGACTTCACAAAACAAGTCTCACCGGACATTGTCCAAAAATACGCTCCCCAAGGTATCAATTGGCACTTTATCCCCGCAAGCGCCCCTCACATGGGCGGCTTATGGGAGTCAGCTGAAAAAAGCTTCAAATCTCACTTCAAGAAGCTAGCTGGCAACTATAAATTCAATTATGAAGAGTTCACAACACTCTTAACTAGAATTGAAGCCGTTCTTAACTCACGGCCTCTCGCTGCACTCTCGCAAGATCCCTCAGACTTTACTGCCCTCACGCCAGGGCATTTTCTTAAAGGAGCGCCCATTCTGGCCACACCTGAGCCAGGCGTGGAGTCGCTTTCCTTATTAAACCGTTGGGAAAGAATTAAGATTCTCCACCACGACTTCAGTCGCCGATGGAAAGATGATTATTTAAAGGACCTCCACAGAAGGTCTCCCCCCTACCGAATGGCGGCTTGGCCGCATAGAGAAGCTCTACTACGGCTCCGACGGTCATATTCGCGTAGTCGATATCCGTACACAATGGGGAACGCTAACTAGCTCGTTAAATTATGCTTTTTGCCAACCGCAGATAAAATCGAAACGTAACCGCAACCAATAAACAAAGAAATAAAAAAAAAAATTTATGTTTATGTATATATAATAGTAAACGCACCCGCTACAAATAAATAGCCACCAAAAACCCAAACCAAAAGGGAAATGTCGATAATTACAATAAAAACCTATTTCTTACCAGATCAATATGGAAGCCGAGATGCCCACTACTCCAACGCCCACTGTACGTTCGGCCGTGACTGTTCCGCGCCCTAAAGCTACCCCTGTAGCAGCGCCGCGAACAACCATCGTTACCGCAGCCCACCGAGAAGTTCAAACAGCTCCGCGTAGTGGCACGCAAGCACGGGCTCCGGAACAAGCATCACCTCAGCGCGCGCTATGTCGCCGCCGGCATCGATTGCCACATTGTGGCATATTCAAGGGGATGACACCTCAGCAACGCCAGCAGGTCGCCCAGGCCCACGGGCATTGCTTAAATTGTCTGGCGCCTACCCATCTAACACGCGAATGCACCACCGGGTATCAGTGCCAGGTCTGTATGGGTCACCATCACACGATGTGCCACCGCAATGCCGGACCCGATGTTGAGCATCGTCATCCCCCTCGCGGCCGTACTGCCAGCCGACGACTCCCGCGACCGCAATCGCGAAGGCAAGCCTTCCCTTCGGAGGAGTCCCGCGCCTGGCACCGTCATCACCATACCACCCCGCATCGGAGGCGCCATCTTAGGCCGCAGGCCCGTCGTAGGACAGGTCTCAGCAACGTTGTTGCAACACTGCAACAACTTCAGAGGCAACTATGCTAAATACTCGCCTAGAAGGGGCCAGGATGTACAAATGAGCATCCTCCTCCAGACATCCACACCCACATCACACGATCACACCACATCAACTTCACAACATTGACACACACCTTCATCATACCCACGTCACAAACCATTAAAGCTTATACATTCCACACTACACACCAACCAACCACATCACACCAGCTGATTCCACACACAGAAGAAAAGAAAAGGGGACCAAAAGGACAACTGCAACTCACTTCGCTTTCGACTTTAACAGTGACTTGCACGCGTGGGCGAACACCTCGAACGAGCGTCTTTGCAATTAATATCCAGTTTTTCGGCAGTTAAATCTCCAGCTTTCCGGCAATTAATATCCAGTTTTTCGGCAGTTGAATCTCCAGTTTTCCGGCAATTAATATCCAGTTTTTCGGAAGTTGAATCTCCAGTTTTCCGGCAATTAATATTCAGTTTTTCGGCAGTTAAATCTCCAGTTTTTTCGGCAATTAATATCCAGTTCTTCGGCAGTTAAATCTCCAGGTTTTCGGCAATTAATATCCAGTTTTTCGGCAGTTAATCTCCAGTTTTCCGGTAATTAATATCCAGTTTTTCTGCAGTTCATAGTGTCGGAGTTATAAGCATTTTTCTTACTTATTACCTTTAATAACGTTGACATTCAAATTGTGAAGATCCTGATAAAATACATACAATATACATATACGCGCGTATATTCATTTTAAAACCAATTCGTCAATTCGCCAATTTCATTTTTTTACAAAACAAATTTGGTAGTGATCGTGAAGGTGAGGGAGAAAATATAAAAGCATTTGCAGTGCACAGTAAAAACGGTGAGTTAGTGAAGGAACCAGCGTGCTTTCATACAAGCTAACATTACCAAATTGAATATTCAGCAGAAAAGTCCTTATGATAAGATTATACGAGCGGTTGACAATAACGCCGGTGGATTCTACTTTCTGGATGTGCCCGGTGGTACAGGGAAAAGATGAAGTAGTCAATTATCCAACTGAATTCTTGAATTCTTTGGATCCCCCCGGTCTGCCACCGCATCGTTTGGTCCTGAAAGTCGGTTCACCCATTATACTTTTACGAAATCTGAAGCCTCCGACTTTGTCTAATGGCACAAGACCTTCAGTCAAAAAATTGTGGCCAAATTTGATTGAAGCAACAATACTAAATGGCAAGGCAGCAGGTGAAGTTGTACTCTTACCACGCATTCCCATGATTCCAACGGACATGCCTTTTGAATTTAAGCGCTTGCAGTTCCCAGTACGTCTTGCCTTTGCGATGACCATCAACAAATCGCAAGGGCAAACGTTTCAAGTGTGCGGCGTCAATTTGGAAGAACCGTGCTTCTCCCACGGCCAATTGTTTATCGCATGCTCGAGGGTGGGAACACCAAGGTGCTTATTCATTTACGCGCCTGGTGGAAAAACCAAAAATTTTGTATACCATTATGTTTTATAAACTTTTTATAAATAAGTAACAGTTTTACAACAATAAATAAAACACAAAGCAAAAACCCTTAAAAGTTTTAATCGATTTAGTTGTAGCGAAACGCACAGGGTAACAGCTAGTTGACTATAAATATGAGTATGCATGCATTCATACAAAATATCATATCATAATTATTTTTACATGTCCATATGGAATTGCTGAGTGCAAAACACAAAAGCATACAAACATATATACTTATGTATCACATACAAGCGATCCTCTGATTGAAAGCTAAAATAAAGCATGAAAATATCACAATGCTGTTGTTGGGAGTTTCATAATATATTCATACATATATTTATGTCTCTTCATATTCTTGGGTATGTGAGACAGAGAACATAAAAAAATTTCTTTACGTTCTCTAGTTGGAGAGGTTTGATTTGTACACATTTTTCGCTGTTAAAAATGAAATAAAATATAAAGAAGCAAAACGAAAATCGTCATGGGCATGTTAATATATTTATCTCTTTTCATATTTTCTGCTTTCGCATATATGTATGCCATGTCATCATATGCCGAAAATACATATATTTCTTTCTCTTCACATTCTTTGTTGAATATGTGGAGAACTGTTAAAAATGATAACATTTTACAGCGCGAATTCTGTGCTTGTGAGGTGAATTCTCTACTATAAATCTAACGAATGTTCGCTGTAGAACCTGCACCTTCTCTATGCTTTTATGTTCTCTGGTCCAACATTGCTAACAGAATCACAAGAATTCTGGTCAAAGTCTCCCGCTCGTAATATAATACCGCCGGAAAGTCGGAAAATTGAAAATTTTCATATCACTCCAGAAAAGGATGATATTTTCCACCGTTTTTCGTTTTTTGCTAGAGCACTAAGAGTAGTCGCTTACATGCACAAATTCATTCAAAGGCTTAAACTAAAAATGAAAAGAGCACCAAATGATCCTTGCGTACAACTAACGCATTCCGATTTGCAACATGCCAAGGTCAGTCTAATATTATATACACAAACTCGCTATTTCAGTCGAGAGAAATCAAAGTTGCTTGAAAAGCAACCTCTCGAAAAGGGAAGCTCACTTCTCGTCTTAAATCCATTCTTGAACTGTAAGGGATTAATAAGGGCAAATGGAAGATTAGCGAACTCCAGCCTTAGTTATAACGAACGACAACCCATCATTATTCCAGAGAAATCCCGTTTTACTTATCTATTTCTAGCATATCTGCACCAGCTTACACTGCATGGTGAGCATCGCTTAATGCAACAAATGGTCCGTCAAGAATTTTATTAACCGCGACTAAAGCCACAAATCAAAAGTACGATTTTCATGTGTAAACCATGTACCATGTACAAACACAAAATGCGTACGCAGATCATGGTAGCCTTACCACCTGAACGCTGCAACTATGCTCTACTCTTTACCATCACTGGGGTTGATTTTGCTGGACCTTTCCAGATAAAGGCCTCCATGTTAAGGTCTTCTTCATTTAGAAAAGGGCATGTGGCTGTCTTTGTATATTTTACGACAAAGGCAGTACACCTCGAGCTTTGTTCAGATCTGACTACTGCGGCTTTTCTTGCAGCATTTGCACGCTTTGTCGGACGACGCGGATTTCCTCAAAAATAATGAGGGATAATGGGAAAAACTTTATCGGAGCCCAAAGAGCAACAGAGAAGGAGTTTATAAACTTCATGAAAGAAGTCTCCCCTGAAATTGTTAATAAATATGCACCCCAAGGGATCGATTGGCAGTTTATACCTCCATGTTCCCCACACATGGGCGGACTTTGGGAATCAGCAGTAAAAAGCTTTAAGTCCCATTTAAAGAAAACGACTGGTAACCATAAATTCAATTATGAGGAGTTTACTACACTACTCACTCTTATTGAAGCCGTGTTAAATTCAAGACCCATATCACCCCTCTCGCAAGATCCCTCGGATTTCACAGCTCTTACATCAGGTCATTTCCTCCGAGGAGCTCCTCTTCTCGCCATACCTGAGACAGAAGGAAACTCACTCACTTTATTAAATCGATGGGAACTAATCAATATTCTCCATTACGAATTCAGCCACAGATGGAAGGAAGACTATCTCAAGGATCTCCGTAAGAGATATCGATGGCAAACGGCCCAGAAGGAAGCCAATGTAGGAGAATGCATCATCATACAGGACGAAAGACTTCCTCCATCAGAAAGGCGGTTAGGCCGCATTGAAAAGGCTCATCGAAGGTCAGATGGTCACATAAGAGTAGTCGATGTTCGAACACAAACCGGCATATTAACTCGACCAGTCACTAAACTGTGTTTTCTTCCAAACAGCGAAGAGCAACTTCAACCAAAACCGCAAAAAAACTCGCAAAATTAATCAAAAAATAATAAATCAATTCCGCAAATTCGAAATTAACCCGTTTTATAATCCGTACATAAAAGTAAACTCAAACAAGCGCGTTGAAGATCAACCTATTATACATATACATATGTATATATATGTATGTAGCTACATCACCTACATCATAACATTATAAATATAGTAAAATCAATTTAATGCAATCTTATATTCCCATGGAAACACGTAGACCACCTGCAACACCGTAAGGTCCGAAATCGCTGCACCCAAAGCGTCGGCTGCATCCGTTGCCGCTCCAAGGACCAATGCTATGCGCCCATCGCCATCCGCCGCAGCAGTCAGGGAAATCAGAGAAGAGCAGCTAGTGGAGCTACAGGGGCCTCCATGTTGCAGCCTGTGCCATCGCCCACACGTCCTGAAACGATGCACCATCTTTCAAAGCATGAAGCCCGCTCAACGACAACAGGTCGCAAGGGCCCACGGACATTGCATGACCTGCCTGGCAGATGACCACGCCACCATTGAGTGCTGGGCCGACGGTGCCTGTCAATATTGTCACAGGCCGCACCACACTCTGTTCCATCGATTTCCCACACGATCCAATCGCACCAACTCCCGTACTAGACCACGCAGCGATCATATCCGGCGACGACAACGCACCCAACCAACCACAACACGTACACGGCCATCTCCGCCACGCTACGCTCATCGCCAGCAACAACGACGCTCAACAGGGTTGAGAGGCTCCTAGCTGCAGAGGCTCCTAGCCGATTAATTCGCCTAGAGGGGCCGGGATGTTCACATGAGCTATAAACGTTATGTATTATCCCACATCGCATCACCTCACGTCACATCGCAACACGTCATGTCACGACAGCTCATCAACAACAGTTCACAGCACACATCACTACACATACCCGCATCAAACACAGTACCTAACACCGCTCATTATTACAACACAACAACCACACGATCATCAACGAGACGACTCGGAATAATCTAATTCACCACCCAAACTATCAAGAGGGATAGATGCGAACGGGATCGCTCTTTTATTCGTTTCATCCGTGAAGTTGCGCTTTTTTCTAAAAGCCGCAACCTCCGCATTTTCGATTTGTGACTTCCCGCCGAAGTGACGAAGGTACGTGAGTTCCGGATTTCGCCGCAGTGTCAGTGTGTGAAAACCCATACAAAAAAAAAAAAAATATTAAAATTGTTATATTAATAAAAAAAAAAAAAAAAAAATTACGTAGAAGTATATTCAGTTAGAGAAATAAACTTAATAAATTTTGAATACAGAGTGTGCGATAGAAAGTGCTTTTATTTGGCATAAGTATACTATAACGAGTAAGTATACTACTGATACACGTTAACAGTCTTTTATAATCTTTTTTCATTCTTTTATATTCAGCTATTAATAATTATTTTCATTAATTAATCTTTTTTCAGATGAAATTATTTTCTTAAATTAAATGTATTTTTATTTATACAATGTTAGCGTAAAGATATTTAATTACAATAAATAACAATTTTATGTAAATATGTATTAAAAATAACAAAATTAATAAATTAAAAAATTTTAATTGAAATCTTAAGAAATTTTTAAAGTAGGAATCAAAGAATTCATCCCTGCATCAGCTGTTTAAAATGTAACCCTGCATTTGGGGATATTAAAGCAGGACAGATATACTTTTTTTATATGACACTGCTGAATGAGCGCAACGAAGATGTATGACGTAAGTGAGTGAGTGGAACTTCACGCGTTCTATGGCAAACTACACATGTTTACCCACTGATTATCTGGTTTTTTACCCGCTCATTGTGGGCAGGGATAAGATATGTTCATGTAATATGAACTGGTGGTATTAACTTACATGCCAATAGACTGTACTCACATACATACGTACATATACATATACAGAGAGTGCACATTTACCGAATTGCACATACGATTATTTCGTTTCTCAATTCCGTTTATATGAGCTCGTTCCACTGAGAAACAATAAGGGTATTCCATCAAACTCATAAATGCCTCATAAGACTCATAAACTCGTAAAATTCTGTGCCTTATAAATGAGCTGTCAAAATTTGTATGAAAAAAAGTTTACGCGTTTCGTATAAAACTATGAGGCAAATTCGACGCGTATTTGCTTCATAAACTGATATTTTGTTTTAGTGTTGCCATTACACAAAAATAGTTTACATTTAGTGCTTCAAAAAAGTAAAGTTTTTAGTGCAGGCAACACTACTTGCAAAGTTTGTGCTTGTTGCAAAATTTTGTTTAATTTAAAGAAATAAAAACTATATGAAACCTTTGTATAATGAGTGCATCAGTAAGTATTACTTAAATAAAACAAATGCAACACTGACAGAAAAGTCAAAATACCTATTTACGCGGCTTTTATACGTATGAAAAAAGGAGCGTTCCCGAAATCTAAAGCGTAAATTTTTGAGCTTATAAGTTTATACATTTACGAGTTTGGTGGAATACCCTAAATATATGCAAATTATTACTTGCGCGAACGCGGGGTGGCTTTTAAAAAAGCGAAGCGAAGTGAATCCAGTGTGTTATGTTTAAAACAAACCTGAATTATCCTTATTTCACTTATAAGTATTTATACAATTGATATCTTAAGCCTAGATACATACAAAGTTTCATCTTACATTCTAAGAAGTGCAGACTTAGGTGTTAGATGATGTGCTGTCTAATTCCACTTAAAGCGAGCCATAAGTTATAGTTTATGGCCGCTTACTAATTGCCGATGTGTCAATAACATATTTGACACATTCGTTTAATAATGAATTTATATGAATATTGTTTACTTTAGGCAAAAGTGCCCTTAGCCCTGCATAAGTGCCGCTAGCTATTGGTGGCGTTAACTCCCCCACCTCTAAATCGAAGCGTCCCGTCTTCGAATATGAATTCTGTAAGTTATTAATTTGCGTCGATAATTTTATTAACATTTTTTCTTTTTCTTTTGAATTTTTAACTTTATTATTTAATATAATATACATATGTATGTTATTACTTTTGTAATAAAATAACCCAATATGAAATTTCTTTTTATTTATTGTTTCATTGGATTTTACATGTTAAAGTTTACCAATCTTAAATCAATAATTATTGTTTCAATGTATTCTTTTACAAAAAATTGTTAAAATTTTCCTTCTTTTAAATATTTAAAAATTTTCCAGTAGGATTTTCATATTTTATATCATCAATTATAACATTATCTTCAAAAGTTATTAAATATACTCCGTCTATTGTATGATTATTTACATTATGTTTCCCGGAAATTATTATTATTATAGCTCCGTCCTTAATACATTTATTATTTTATTTGCTTCATACATTAGCATGTTTATTATTTAACAAGTCTGATAAACAAGCATTATTTCTTTTTATCATACGAAATTCATTATTTAACTCTTTTTTACAAAATTGGAATGAATAAAATTTATTTTCGCATTTTATTATTTCATTTTCGATTAGTAATTTACTCTTGTGTAGTTAATTATGCCTGTCATAGCAGAGAACGTACATATATTTATAGAGAAGGTTCACGATATCAAAAATTAAGGGATATTTCAATTTTGGGATATTTACTGTTTTGGATGAGTGCATTTCACCACAGAAAATTATTAGCGCGTTTCACCACTTAACATCAGGGGACACGAAAATAGCAGAATTACATTTTCAGTGTTAAATGAGAAAAATAATGATACTTCCAATGTTAAAGAATGTACGCTTGCAGATTCCCTTTTTTACTATGCGCAAACGATGCTGCATATAATTTATAAATCGGTATACATATATGTATTTGTTATTAAAGCACATAAGTATGTCCATATGTATATATTTTAAAATTGAGCTATTTTATGATGAATTCCATAAAATCTTTGCAAACATATGCATAATTCAATAAAATTTGTGTTACTACTTAAATATGCATTTTATATAGGTTTGGTACGAAATACATATGTATATTTATATATTTAAATACATAAATATTTGCTTTGGAAGGACTGACGCGTCACAACATTGTGCTGTTGGTAGAAAATCCGAGCTTTGCCGAAAACACAAACGAACGATCGCCAATTGCCACTGCTTCCCTTGCCGCTGTACCAGCTTCGCCAACAAACCAGCGTGGATATGTATATTTGTGCGTGAGCTTGCATACATATCGACGCAGATTTTTGCAAGCCGCGAAAAAATATTTTTTACATTCCTTGAGAAGTACAGTCAATCCCGGTTATGAGCCACAATCAAAGATACAAATTTTTGTGGTTAAAAATAAATATATAAGCGACTACGGATACTTAACCGAATTGTACTTAAAACAATAGTTTGAATGTATTTCAAAAACGAAACCATGGGATGCAGCAAGATATAGGCAGTTAAGAGGGATGACTTTCATTTAAGCGGAGTACTACTTTAACTTGATTCATTGTACACATAAATCAGAGGAATATTAAATATTTTCTTTGACAAATTTCTTGACTTGAAAATCAACAAATTAACTATGTTGTCAATTTTATTCTATGCTTATATTTGCGGGGTTGTCGCTTTTTCCTTCTCATACAAATATCAGAAATTATTCAATTTATGATTTTTAGCTTTTGCCATCGTCGTGAAAAGACACTTGTAGGCAAAGGCATGCTCGGCGAAATGTAATGGTGTTTGTTTTTATGAATGAAGCAAGTTTGCCTGTTGAAAGTGCTCTTGCGTTCATGAATGAAAATATTGTTGTTGTGGGTTTTTCTACAAATTTCGGCATCGACTGTTTGGCTGCCATATGGACTTATGACGCTGCTGATGCTATTTGATACCATTATTATTTTTGTAGAACAATATTCGTAATTTTTGCGGGTGACATATCTACATGTGAACGCATATAAGTAAGCATGTTGTGTGTGCATTATTTGTGTGGGAATGTCATACGCACATATTTACATGTGTACGCATATTTGAATGTTGGTTTGTGTATACATTATTTGTTCGGCAATGTCGTACACATATGCATGTACATACATATAGAGCAGTGCGCGCACACTTTTTACTGATAAATGATAATATCACGATTAGAATTTGAATTGTACTTATGTACATATGTATGTATAATATGTAGATGCGTATAAAAATTTAAATGCAGAAATGTAATTTACATACAATATTATTGTAATATATTAAGTTTTTAGGATCTCATATACATATATCGCATGTATACAAACATATTCATATATGAAATTATATTATATTACCAAATATAAGAAATATTTAAAAATTAACTGTTATATTTGTTTTTTATATTGTTGAGTCGCTCTAATAATAGCTTCATAGTTACTAAACAGTCTATATTCCTGTTTTAAACATGTTGAAATTTATATTACTGTCGAATGAACCCTTTCTATTTGCCCATTACTAGTGCTATAACGTGGTGCGCAGTAATAAATTTGTATATTTAGTCGTTCCATTAAGGATTTAAATTGAATTGTATTTAAATCTGGTTCATTGTCGATAACTATGCTTTTTACATCTAAGAATTGTTGGAAAGTTCTAGAATTTTTTCTTCTAAATTCGATTTATCTTCAATATAATTTATTATCAAAAATTTTGAATAAGGATCAATGCACGTAAGAATTTTTAATTTTTGTGCGAAAAAAATGTCGATGTGAAATTGTTCTTCCT
This sequence comes from Bactrocera correcta, assembly GCA_027475135.1. Lineage (NCBI taxonomy): Eukaryota > Metazoa > Arthropoda > Insecta > Diptera > Tephritidae > Bactrocera > Bactrocera correcta. Next base: position 41,783,027 of record CM050322.1, on the reverse strand, counting down.
CTTTTTGTGGTATAGGAGCTTCCCCTATTGGAATTAGTTTTGGATGTCTTTCATATTTATTTGTGTTGCATATGCCGCAATTTTTTGCATATTGTTTAAATAGCTTTATCATTAAAGGCCAATAATATTGTTGTCTTATTTGTGCCAAATTTTTCCTATAATTTCTATGCGCTCAATTATGGGTTTGTTCAATTATTGCCCCTTGATCTTCTTTATTAGTAACATCATTCGGGAATAGTTTGGTATATGAAAATTTGATAGTCGGAAAAGCTTATTTCAAAATGATTTTTATTGCGTACAGCACTTCAGGCGTGCAGGATAATCTAGTAACTATTTTTGGATTTATATATTCTTTTAAAATACCAGCTATATTTTCTGGTATGTTGTATTCAATTAGGAATCTTATGTTACTAAAATAGGAAATTTTCTCCAAGACATATTTTCGTCCCATTATCGATTACAATTTGTTGCTTGAATTGATTTAAAGGTTTTTTTGTTTCATGAATTTGGTATTCATCGCTTTCTGCAGAATGTTGGGTTTCTATTATAGAATTGTCTGAGTGACTTAATTCGCTTGAATTTGTTAAATTATTTAAAAATTGCCTTGACAAGGCGTCAGAAACCACATTCGTTGCTCCCGGTTTATAAATTATTTTTGGAGGAAATTCTTCAATGAAAGCTCTCCATCTTTTCATTTTTACGTGTGGATTTTTTTTCAGACTTTGCGAATGCCAATGGCTGATGTTCTGTATTTATTTCCAAATCCTTTACTGCATACAGATAATGTCATAAAGTTTTCAAATGCCCATATTATGGCGAATAATTCCTTTTCGTTAGTTGCATAATTTTTCTCGGTAGAATTTAAGATTTTTAAAATGAATGGAATAGGTCTTTCTTCTTAGGATAAGACTGCACCTACAGCTACAATGACGCATCTGTAGTAAGAACTAATTTTGAATGAAACTTGTTTAGAATTGTTGTCTTTGGCACATTTGTCTGTATGTTTACGAAAGCAAATGCGAGCCACATACATATCGCACTTGTTACGTTAAAGAGTAACAACCCAAGATTTGAACATTTTCAGTAGAGAAAAACTGTTTCCGTAAATATTAATACAGTGCTACTCCAATATAACGAATGACATAATGTTGGGACCGTTCGTTAAACTGAAATATTCGTTATATCGGAAACGAAAACTAAATTAATATTGGTACATACATATATGTTTAAAAATAACAATTTATTCATGAATGCATAAGCATTGGTTGAAATAAATACATATACAATGGAAAATGCTTACAATAAAATTAATAAAAGTTGAATTTTATGACAAAAATATGAGCATTATTCAACTGAAAAGAAATTTGTTATGCTCACTTGGTTTTGTGGGCGAGAAATTTTTAGATCCTGTGCCTCTTGATGTAGGCTTTTCAATAAAAATATTTTTTCCTGTTCCACGTTGTTTTCTTCAGACCATTTGATACACTTCTCAAAGCAGTCGATGGCATCAGTATGCTACAACTGCAGGGGTATCCTCCTCTTCCGAAATTTCTATAGCAGTTCATTTTCAGCACTCTGGTTCTCTTCTACAAGTACCTTTGTTGGGTCACCCTAATGACAGTGACCCGTGCTCCGGATAAACATAATACATTGTTATTATAAACCTCTCTCTATCTCATTGCTTGTTAAAGAATTTGTTAACTCAGTTTACGTTGCTTACATTTACACACACATGTATACATACACATATTGTACTCATAATTTTCTTTACTTATGTCAATGCTCAAATCTTCTAAAGAGTAATTATGTAAATACATATGAAGAATTTTGCAAATAAATCACTTGCTAAGAAATCGTGAACAAGAGCACATTGCACTTTAATTTGTTTTGCACCCCCGCATTTTTAAAATAATAAAATAAAGCAAGAAAAACTCTTCTTGCTCCAACATTTTTGGCGCCCAACGTGGGACAGTGTAAAATAAGTTTAATTTCTTGTGCAAAATTGGGAAAAATTTTTAAAAATCTAATGGTGGTTGATGAAAAATAGTTGTATCGATTGCATTGAAGGGTACATATGCACGTCCAACGAATACTTAGTGAAGCAATCATTACATAAATTACATTCGCTGCTGTTGGTGGGTCCCTGGACTGATTCCAGTTTATTTGCACATAACTGGTTTGCGATCGGAATATTTGTCTGGTGAGATCTTAAGAATTTCTACAGTTGCTGAAATTACCGCTCATTGGAAAGCGTACGTATAAAAACAAATTACTTTATCATCATACATACGTTTACCCATTTACATGCATATATAATTCGCTACATCACCGTTTGGAACATTTTGGTTAACGGAGTTGCTTTCGCTGCTTTTGTTAGCAGATCATCGCATACTCAGCATAAGTGAGCGCCTTTACTGCTCTGCTCAGCTGAACGTTCATAGCTATGCCGGCACTTGAAAGCGTCGCCCGCTTGGTCGCTGCATAGTTGCTGCTATTCTGTCACCGCATCTATTCTGAGAGCTCTGCTGCTAGCAGCAGTTAATTATCGCGCTTTATTAGTTATATGCTTTCTCTACAATTTTTTGCATAAGCTGCCTGCATTAAACGTTTGTTAGTGAGCTGTATACAACTTCGTTTTTGCCGTCGCTATTATTGACCGCTGGTAGTTATTCTCTTCGCTTTACATTAAGGGTGTACAAAAATAACGTAAAAGGGATAATGTCTCTTGAACACTCCAAACGCAAACGCGCTAATACATATAAAACGCAATATATCACGTATTAAATTTATAGTTGAGGAATCAAAAGACTTTGATGAAAAACCTTCACATGCGGAGTTTCAATGCCGACTGGGAATACTAGAGTCATACTTTAAGCAAGCACTCTCGGTTCAAGCTGACATTGAAGATTTGGATCCATCAGACACAGGTCGCGCAGATTTAGAGGATAGCTATGTTACAGCCAAACTTTGCATTCAAGCATAACTTAGGGACGAAGGAAATGTTACAATTAATTACCCCGAGACAACAGCTCCAACTCCTGTTTCCACGCAATCATTCTTGCCAAGGTTATTGTTGCCTACTTTTAGCGGAAATTATGCAGAATACAAAAACTTTATTGCATCTTTTACTCAACTTGTCCCTCGGGAACCTAGACTTTCAAATATAGAACGATTTAATTATTTGTTGTCGTGTCTTAAAGGTTCAGCCCTGGAAACTGTAAGAGCCTTCCAGGTCACCAGCGAAAACTACCCGAAAGCTTTAGACAGACTCAGGGAACGCTTTGATAATCCCACTCTCTTTTTGGAAGGAATTGCCTCGTTATTTACGCTGCAAACCGCCGATAAATCAAACTATCAACAATTGCGTAGTTTGATTGACAAGGCATCAGCTATATTCAGTTTGTTAGAATCATTGGGCACCAGCTCCAATATCGCACAAGCAATGCTGATTTACATTGTTATTGGAAAATGTGATCAGCAAACTCGCAACAAATGGAATAAATCGTTAGACTACAAATCGCTTCCAACTTGGATACAATGCACCCAAGTTTTAGCACGCCATTGTCAGTTTTTGCATTCATCCGACTCCTCTTCACACCATAGTTCGAGTTCACCAAAACCAGTTCGGATTACTACCCGTGGACAAAATTCATCATTCACCATTACTAAGCCTTCTAGTGTTCTTTGCTCTAGCGATAAACACAAAATTATTGGGTGTTCTCAATTTAAGGACATGAATCCGAATCAACGCTACGATGCTGCTAAGAAATACGACCTCTGTATCAATTGTCTGAGCAATGGTCACAGAGTAGCTCAGTGTGCGTCGAAGCATCGCTGCCGCTCCTGTAACAGAACGCATCATACGCTCTTGCATCATGACAACGCAACTCTGCCTACACTTGCAAGTCCAACATCTCTTCCTGTTTCGCAATCGTTTCAAGCATCATCATATTCAACCAAACCTCATTCATACAACCAACTGGCAGCCACGCATTCGCATATGGAGACATCGGATCACGGGCAGGTCATTTAGCAACAGCTTTAAAGATTCCATGGGTACCTACACGCTTGGAAGAGCTCTTCTTGACCCATGTTCTCAAGTGAATTTCATGGCAGATGAGTTCGCACAAAGGCTTCACCTTCGTCGAGAAAGGTATCACATTGGCATTCGCAGCATAGGTGATTCAGTTACCAATCTTAAAGCTCGAACCACCACAACAATTAAGTCACGAACATCAGCATTTCAACTTTCGCTCCAGTTTGGTATAACACCCCATATTGCATACCAACCTGACGCTGAAATTGACACATTAAACTGGAATTTGCCAGCCAACACCACTTTGGCTGACGAAACCTTCTTTAAACCTCGACGCATCGATCTGTTACTTGGAACAGAGGCATTTTTTGAAGCTCTCGCTGTTGGTCAAATAAAGCTTGGCCAAAATTTACCTACATTGCAAAAAACATTATTTGGTTGGGTGGTTTCTGGAAGAAAGTCATGTCTGCTATTTCGCGAAGACTCTATTGACATAAACATGCAACGCCTTTGGAAGCTCGAAACTGTCGACTGCAAACCCAACCCTATTTCACCTGATCATCAAATTTGTGAATGTCATTTTATAGCCACAACACATCAAGATACTACTGGACGCATAATTGTGAGGCTGTCATTTAAGGACAATTCAGCTGCACTTGGGGCCTCATTCGACATCGCCCGTCGCCGATTCCTTGCAATCGAACGTCGTCTGTCGCATTCGCCAGACTCTTATTCACAGTACATCTCCTTTATGGAAGAATACGAACGTCTTGGTCACATGTCTGTAGTTAAAGCTCCGAAATTAGATGAACCACACTATATCACATCACTGCGTGCTGAAACCTACAAGCGCATCAACAAAGTTAAGAGTAGTGTTCGACGCCTCTTGCCAAACTGCGACACAAACAACGCTAAATGACTTACTTTTAGTTGGACCTACCATTCAAACAGAGCTGCTGCGCTACTGCGCTTCCGTTTGTATCGTTACGCTATCAACCGCAGATGTCACCAAAATGTACAGGCAAGTATATTTGAATAAAAATGATCGTAAATTTCATTACATTCTTTGGCGAGCTTCTGCAGTACCGCCTCAGCTCCATATCTAGCAGTGCGAAGCCTTCATTACTTGGCAGATAAGCATATGGCAGAATTTCCAATTGGCGCTGTGGCTGTAAAGACTTCGTTCTATGTTGATGATTTTCTATGTGGTGCGGATGACACAAATGCCTTACACAGATTAAAGGAAGAAGTTATTGAGATACTTCGACGCGGACAGTTTCCTCTTTCCAAGTGGCATTCAAATCACCCAGATTTCATGGAAAGCCAAACTATGAAAGAGCTAAGCATTACAGACGATTTTACATCAAGTGCACTTGGGATGACTTTCAATCAACGCAACGACACGTTGTTGTTTTATTCACACCACAGCAAGTTCACAAGTCTGTCACAAAGCGCACAATACTATCTTTCGCTTCATCGCTTTTCGATCCACTTGGAGTGCTCTCACCACTCGTGATAACATCAAAAATAATTATGCAGGAATTGTGGCTGCTAAAATTAGATTGGGACGAGTCAGTTCCCCAACATATACCTCAGCCTGCCTCGTTATTGTCTGCTACCAAATGCTCGCGACATACAGTTACATGGATTTTGCGACGCATCAATTCGGGTATACGGATCAGCGATTTACATACGAACAGAAGACTCCGGCGGACAGATTGCTGTACATTTACTCACGTCGAAATCGATGGTCGCACCAGTAAAAAAGCAGTCTCTTCCAAAACTCGAACTTTGCGGTGCCCACCTTTTCGCTTGCCTGTATGCTAAGATAAAGAACATATTCTCCACTGTTCACATAACTACTTTCTTTTGGACTGACTCGCAACTAGTTCTACATTGGGTAAAACAACACTCTGTTACGCTGTCAACATTCGTGGGCAACATGGTATCTGACATTCAGGAACTGACTGCAGGTGGACAATGGAAGTAACGGGTGATTTTTTTGAGGTTAGGATTTTCATGCAGTAGTATTTGACAGATCACGTGGGATGTCAGACATGGTGTCAAAGAGAAAGATGCTCAGTATGCTTTGACATTTCATCATGAATAGACTTACTAACGAGCAACGCTTGCAAATCATTGAATTTTATTACCAAAATCAGTGTTCGGTTCGAAATGTGTTTCGCGTCCGTGTCCGATGAGCGATGAGGCTCATTTCTGGTTGAATGGCTACGTAAATAAGCAAAATTGCCGCATTTGGGGTGAAGAGCAACCAGAAGCCGTTCAAGAACTGCCCATGCATCCCGAAAAATGCACTGTTTGGTGTGGTTTGTACGCTGGTGGAATCATTGGACCGTATTTTTTCAAAGATGCTGTTGGACGCAACGTTACGGTGAATGGCGATCGCTATCGTTCGATGCTAACAAACTTTTTGTTGCCAAAAATGGAAGAACTGAACTTGGTTGACATGTGGTTTCAACAAGATGGCGCTACATGCCACACAGCTCGCGATTCTATGGCCATTTTGAGGGAAAACTTCGGACAACAATTCATCTCAAGAAATGGACCCGTAAGTTGGCCACCAAGATCATGCGATTTAACGCCTTTAGACTATTTTTTGTGGGGCTACGTCAAGTCTAAAGTCTACAGAAATAAGCCAGCAACTATTCCAGCTTTGGAAGACAACATTTCCGAAGAAATTCGGGCTATTCCGGCCGAAATGCTCGAAAAAGTTGCCCAAAATTGGACTTTCCGAATGGACCACCTAAGACGCAGCCGCGGTCAACATTTAAATGAAATTATCTTCAAAAAGTAAATGTCATGAACCAATCTAACGTTTCAAATAAAGAACCGATGAGATTTTGCAAATTTTATGCGTTTTTTTTTTTTAAAAAGTTATCAAGCTCTTAAAAAATCACCCGTTATGTGCCTTCCAAAGAGAATCCAGCCGACCTAGTATCTCGAGGCTGCCCGGCTGCTGAGCTCAAATCTTCGATATGGTTTTCTGGTCCTAACTTTTTACAAGAAAATGCAATGAAATGGCCAAGGCACACTGGCAATATTGAGCTTGATATGGATATTGTGAACAGAGAGAAACGCAAGAAGACATTTGCTGTAGTTAAGGAGGTAAATTACTTGATCGATGTCATTGATAGCATAAGCTCATATCTCCATTGTCTGCGTCTCATCGCCTGGCTCTTTCGGTTCAGTGATAAATGCAGACGAAAGCCTATGACAAACACCATTTCGCCATCTCCTGACGAATTACGACGTGCATCATATTGCATTATCTTCAATATTCAGCAACAACATTTTTTAAACGATATTAAATTGCTTCGAAAAAACCAAGCTTTAAAAAGTAGCTTGAAGTTTCTTACTCCATTCTTGGATAAAGTAACCGGTTTTGAACTCGTAAGGGTTGGTGGACGTCTTGATTATGCAGATTTACCGAATTCCCAGAAGTATCCGATTGTACTACCCAGCGATTCCCAATTTGTACTAAAATACGTTCGACATCTACATTTGCGAAATTTTTACGCAGGCCTAAAGGCATTGGTCGCCTTCATCAGATTAGAATTTTGGATAGTCAACGCTAGAGATATTGCTCGTCGCATCGTTCGTTCCTGTGCGCATTGTGTTCGTTACAAGCCAGTGCTGTCACAACAGGTAATGGGCCCACTACCAGTTACTCGTATTACACCTGCACGCCCATGTGAACGTTGTGGAATCGACTTTTGTGGACCAATAAACACATATCTTCGAATTCGTGGAAAACCATCTACCAAGTCATATTTAGCTGTATTCGTGTGCCTCGTAACTAAAGCTGTGCACATCGAGGTGGTCTCCGACCTATCAACAAACGCATTTCTAAATGCATTGAAGCGAATGAGTGGTCGACGTAAAATGCCATGTGATATCTTTTGCGACAATGCTACCAATTTTGTGGGTGCATCAAACCAGCTAAAGGACCTCAAACAGTTCTTATTCAAGACTGAAACGTTAAATGAAATCTATAAATATTGTTCCTCTGATTTTATTAATTTCCATTTTATTCCACCCAGGGCACCTCACTTCGGCGGCCTCTGGGAAGCTGCGGTAAAGAGCGCGAAGGGGTTGTTGAATCGCACTTGGCAAACACTAAACTGACATTCGAAGAGTTAAACACCATTGCTGTAGAAATAGAAGCTATTCTTAATTCACGTCCGCTATCATCAATGTCTTCAGATCCTAACGACTTTGGTGCATTGACACCTGGTCATTTTTTGGTCGGGGATTCTTTGCGTGGCTTGCCTGAGCGCTCACTGGAGCTGAAGACCGTTTCACATCTTGATCGCTACAACACAATCACTGCCATCAAGCAAAGTTTTTGGCGTCGCTGGTCTGTGGACTATATCAACGAACTACGAGCCCGTGTAAAGTGGACTGGATCACATTCACCTGATCTCACTAAGGGTGCTTTAGTGATCATACATGATCTGCCACCGCAACTTTGGAGATTAGGTCGGGTCGAATCAACCGTGCTAGGACGAGATGGCCATGTTAGAGTGGTGAATCTCCGAACTGCCAATGGAACACTTTGTAGGCCAATATATAAATTAGCCATCCTTCCGATTTCTTGAAAGATAGTTCTTTCAACGGGAGCCGGGATGTTGGGTCACCCTAATGACAGTGACCCGTGCTCCGGATAAACATAATACATTGTTATTATAAACCTCTCTTCATCTCATTGCTTGTTAAAGAATTTGTTAACTCAATTTACGTTGCTTACATTTACACACACATGTATACATACACATATTGTACTCCCCGGACGGAGTGTTCTATTCTATCGAATTTGGGCTCTCTAGCTGGGCTCTAAGCCACCGGGGGGGTCGGCAGGTCGCGGATAGCCGAACGTCCTGTAGTAGCAGGTCAGTTGCGAAATAAGTTAAAACGAATAAGCAATCCCCGACGATGAGCGGCAGGAGTGGAGGATGCGGCATAAAAGCTTGCAGATCCGCTGAAGCTCCTGTGACTGTGGCGAATCGACACCGCCTCACAGAAATACGTGTCCCCCTCATCATCACTCATGTGCATGATGAACAACAGAAATCCAGGCACGACGGACCCACAATGGGCGGCTTCCTGGTCAGCGTCTGTTCACCATGTTAGGAGCGGCTGTTATTAAAAATGACCGGTACACACCGCGGCGCACTGGGAGTCCCTCAAAGTGTCAACAGCGATTTCTCAGCTGGCGGGATGGAGAGGGTGATGTGAGCATGCTGTGCCGATGTGTCTGCTGCGGTGTGTATCAGGAACCAGCCCCTTCGGGCCCTGGTCAAGGAGTGTGCATTGGACGCAGGAGTAGTAGCCTGCGTTGCCCCGGGCGAGCGCCGGTCCGTCCGTGTTTTCCGGGACTGGTAAAGCGAAGGACAGGCCTCAGGGAACTGGGGTAGAGGCAGTGTCCCCGAGGGTACACCCGTTCCTGTTTATTTCGGCCCGCCCCCCTGCACACGATGCGCTGGTATATTAAATATATGGAGAATAATACAAGAAACAAAAACACAAACAACAACAGCAGCAACATTTTTGGGATTATAGGAGGTTGCAGCACTGGAAGCCTGAGTGATGGTGGAAATAAAGTGCAGAACTCCCCTCGAAGTGCGACTATTACGGAAGCAGATCCCTTTAAGAGGGCACCATAATGGGGTAGGTCCCCGATTAAAAACCTTGGTGTTGACAAACCTGTAAGAGCGAGGTCATCACCACCAGCGTTGGGCGAGACCACTCCCCTGGCAAAGGCGATACAACCTCATGGAGACTGTATGGCTGAACTAGGGAACGCCATCAAGAAGCTGATTGCAACAATGCATCCACCCCAGCGGACTATCAACAACGCCATGAGAGATCTTGTCAGTGTGATTGCAAAATTGCATGCAAGTGCTCAGGAAGAGCACATCGCCAATAAAGAAGCACGACGAAGCTTTCTCGTCATACCAACAGCTGGAGAGAATACTCCAAAGAGGTCTCGCGACGAAGTTCAACCAAAGCGAAGAACACCACCGAAGAAGAACAAAACCACCCATAGGGAATGGCCGAGCAAACCTGAAGTTCCCCTAAACAAAGAAGGAAAGCGTGATAATGATAAAGTCAATGATAAAGAAATGGGAAAGCAAGATGGTTGGATCGCAGTCAAGCGTCAGCCACAAAAGAAGGCACCACATAAGCCGCCTCCTCGACCTGATGCAATAATCATTGAAAAAACAGGTGACATGTCATATAGCGACATGCTAAGGACTGTGAGGAAAAATGACACCCTGCAGAAACTAGCGGAAAATGTAACAAAGATCAGAAAGACGGCTAAAGGACAAATCCTGCTCGAGTTGAAAGAGGCACAAATGAAAAGCACAGGTACATTCAAGACCGAAATAAGCAGAGTACTAGGAGAAAAGGCGCAGATAAAAGCTTTAACTCACGAGGTCATGTTAGAAATACGTGACCTTGATGAAATCACGACTAAAGAAGACATTGCCGAGGCTATACGACTACAAATAAAGGAATTGAGTAATTTTGATGGAAATTCGATTAAGAGCATCAGGCCAGCGTACTTAGGAACCCAAACTGCAGTGGTAAGCCTCCCCGCGTTGGAGGCAAGAATACTTCAGGACGCACACAAAATCAAAATAGGCTGGGTAGTGTGCAGAATAAGAGCGAAGCAAAATCTCAGGAGGTGTTTTAGATGTCTTGAGTACGGCCATCTGGCGAAAAAATGCCACAATCCAGATGATAGGAGCCAGTGCTGTGTCAAGTGTGGAGAAACTGGACACTTTGCGAAGGCATGCGATAAGAACCCGTCGTGTAGTGCATGTAAGAAAAAGGGCAGGGAAAACACCGATCACCAAATCGGTAGTAAAAAGTGTCCGTTATATATAGAAGCATGTAAAATCACCAAAAAATGAGAGTCATGCAACTCAACCTCAATCACTGTGAGGCTGCACAAGAGCTTCTCAAGCAGACGGTTTATGAGGAAAAGGTCGATATAGCTATACTAAGTGAACAATATAAAAATATAAGCGACGCTTCAGGGATATCTGACAATACGAACAAAGCTGCCATATGGATATGTGGAGGCAAAATGTTTCAAGACGAACCGCTATTGGGGAAATCCTTCTACACACGAGCGAAAATCTCTGGGATAAATTTTTACAGTTGTTACGTACCACCAAGCATATCGCAGAGTGATTTTGATAAAATCCTGGACGAGCTGGTTAGAGAAATTTCATCAACTACGAGGAATGTGATCGCAGGCGATTTCAATGCTTGGGCGATGGAGTGGGGTAGCATCTGTACAAATAGGCGTGGAGATGCCCTACTAAAGGCATTCTCGTCGCTTGACATTGTGTTACTGAACACCGGAAATCAGAACACCTTCGAGAAAAACGGCCGGGGCTCCGTTATTGATATAACCTTCGTTAGCAGCTCACTGGCGCGGACAACAGATTGGCAGGTGTGTGACCTTTACACACATAGTGACCATCATGCAATCATGTTCGAAATTGAACACTCAGCGATCATCCGAAGGAGTATGTCCGATAAGACAGTACAAAGGAAAGGGTGGAAAATAGAAACTCTTGACGTAGAACTTTTTAAGCTCCTGTTAGACGGTAACCTAACATTTCAGGAAAACATAGATCGGCAAGCGGAGATCCTAATGAGGCACATTAGTAAAGCATGCGACGCTTCAATGTGTAGGAAAAAAAATGGCGCCCATAGAAAGCCTGTTTACTGGTGGAGTGAGGAGATCGACAAATTAAGGAAAGAATGCCACAAAGCGAGAAGGAGGTGTCAAAGGAGTCGGGGACTCACGGAACAAATGCAACTACGTGCATACTTTAAAATCAAACGAAGCGATCTTAAAAAAGCTATTAAAAAGAGTAAATCCTGCTGCTTTAAAGAACTCTGCGCAAAAATCGAGGAAAACCCATGGGGTGATGCGTACAAGCTGGTAATGGCAAAAATAAGAGGTGGTAAAGGGCAAGCACCAACGTGCCCAGCGCTACTGAAAACAGTTGTGGAGACTCTATTCCCTGCGCAGCCTCTGGAGAACCGAACGGCTAACATAGAGGAACCAGCTGAAACAGAAAACACCACAGTCACTGATGTGGAGGTTTTAGAAACGGCAGAGAGATTTGGTAATGCCAAAGCACCAGGCGTGGATGGTATTCCAAATAAAGCCCTAAAGATTGCCATTAAGCACAATACGAGACCTTTCACGGAACTGTTCACGCGGTGTTTACAAAAAGGAGTATTCCCAAAATCTTGGAAAAAGCAGAGGCTGGTCTTGTTGCAGAAGCCTAATAAGCCAGCCGGAGAGCCCAGCTCATATCGGCCACTCTGCATGCTGGATACGACTGGCAAGATTCTAGAGAGGATAATCTGTGCACGAATAGAGCTGCATTTAGAAAACCAAGATAAGAAAGGTTTGTCCGACAACCAGTATGGATTCCGCAAGCAGAGATCAACCACTGATGCGATCAAGAAGCTTACGGACATAGCCAACAAGGCATTAGAGGGTACCAGATGGCTGTATGGCACAAAGGAATACTGCGCAGTAGTCACCTTTGACGTCAAAAATGCGTTTAACTCGGCATACCGGCCTCATATTATCAGAGCACTAGAACGTTGCGAAACCCCGGCATACTTGATTAAGATTGTATCCAGCTACCTGTCGGACCGGCTGTTGCTGTACGATACGGATGACGGGCAAAATAAGTATGTGGTAACGGGCGGAGTTCCGCAAGGTTCTGTGCTTGGCCCATTGTTGTGGAACGTACTGTATGACGGGGTGTTGCGTCTCCCACTCCCGAAACAGGTGCAGATCATCGGATATGCGGATGATATTGCCATTACCGTAGTGGCAAAAGAACTTCGCCAAATTGAAAGCCTCTGCAATCATGCGGCGACGATGATTAAAGATTGGCTCACGGCAACAAACCTCCAACTCGCTGGACAAAAAACCGAAGCTGTGCTGATCACAAGTAGAAAAAAACCCGAAGACATCAAACTAAACATAGACGGTCATAGTATCATGACACAGAAGTCGATGAAGTATCTAGGAGTACTGATAGACAATAGACTCAACTACAAGACGCACATTGAAAAGGCATGTGAGAAAGCAGCATGTGCCACGGCCGCACTAGCGAGAATAATGGCCAACATTGGTGGACCAAGCCAAAATAGGCGTGCGCTATTGGCCAAGGTGAGCCAATCAATTCTGATGTACGCGGCGCCCATATGGGGACCACCATTGCAGCAAAAAACGTATGCTAAGAAAGCGAAGGTAGCAATTCGGCTTAGTGCCATTAGGGTGACATGTGCATTTCGTACGGTATCCTACGAAGCGGTTGGGATATTAGCGGGCATCATGCCACCAGAGGTAATGGCCATGGAACTCAAACGAGTATACGAAAGATCTACGAGACTTGGCAGGCGACTAACGGCTGAAGAACGGAAGGATGAGAGGCAAACAAGCCTCAATGAGTGGCAAAAGCGATGGGATTTAGCTACGACGGGGAGATGGACACATACGCTAATTAGAAAGGTACAAGAATGGGTAGAAAGGAAACATGGAGAAACAGATTTCTACCTGACGCAATTTTTGACGGGACACGGGTGTTTTAGAGAATATCTCTATAAATATGGACATGACGACGGGACGAATTGTTCCTTCTGTGACAGCAGCGGAGAAAATGCGCTGCACATCTTCTTTTTCTGCCGACGGTATGAAAAGGAGAGAGCCGATATAGAGAAACTGACAACGGAACGAGTGACACCGGATAACATAGTGCGATTTATGATAGATTCGAAACAAGTGTGGGATAGTGTGAGAGCATGGTGTGCTATAGTTCTGAAAGAGCTAAGAAGGAATGAGTAGGCCGGAATGGCGTGAATGATGAGCCGAGTGGCTAAGCTTGGCCTCACGATGTAATGCTTAACGGCAGTTCCGTGAGGCAAATAAACAAGCAAAGACAATGGAGTTAAGGGTTTAGTACGTAGGCGTACTGGTCTCCGTTTTAAGTGACCAATACGAATCGTGCATACCGTCCGGAAAAATGACGGTATCTTTCGAAGATTCCCCCTCCAAAAACACAAAAAAAAAAAAAAAAAAAAAAAACATATTGTACTCATAATTTTCTTTACTTATGTCAATGCTCAAATCTTCTAAAGAGTAATTATGTATATGCATATGAAGAATTTTGCAAATAAATCACTTGCTAAGAAACCGTGAACAAGAGCACACTGCACTTTAATTTGTTTTGCACCCCCGCATTTTTTAAATAATAAAATAAAGCAAGAAAAACGCTTCTTGCTCCAACAACCTTGTCTACACTGTTCCATGCTTCCAAATCATCGGTGTTGAAATTTGTCTAAAATTTTATTTGAATATTAATTTAAATTATTTCTACAAATGCATAAGTTAAACCGTACCTGGGGAAACATTGTATGAATAAGAGAAAGTGTGCTCTCCATAACAGAAAAGTCTTCTCTGAATCGCAAATCTGCTAGAGGTATATTGTCCTCATCATCTTCATCGTCAGGTGTGGTTTTATTAATTAAAATGTTTTTCCAACACTTCTGAAGAGCAACCCCTGAAACTTTTTCCCAAGCTGCAGCAATATGTTGAACTGCATTGAAAAGGTTATATTTTGCTTTTGCACTACACTGCTCAGTAAACAATTTCGGTAAAATAATTTGGTGAGGCGAATCGCGTTCTGGTCCATCGGTTGAATTAGAGCCGTTACATTCGGTGGCATAAACACTGTCCATATTTTTCCATCTGGAGTCACCAAATCTTCTTCTGGTGGATGACTAGGACCGTTATCCAGGAGTAATATTGCTCGCTTTGGTAGATTTCGACTTTCAAGAAAATCTTCAACCTATAATTAAAAGTATTATTAAGGAGTATTGAAGTGAAAATTGTTGTAATATACGAACCTGAAGCACGAATTTACTAAAAAACCAGTTTTTAAAAATTTCGATATTCATCCACCGGATTTTGAGTGCGCATAGTCCACGGCAAGTGTTTTGTTTTTAAAAGAACGAGGGTTTTTTGATTTTCCTATTACAAGAGGCTTTAATTTCATTGCTCCCGTTGCATTTGAGCAGGCAAGAATTGTAACTCGTTCCTTGGACATCTTTCGGCCAGGTGCTCTGTCTTCATTAGCTTGAACTAGAGTTTGGTTCGGCAACATCTTCCAGTAAAGTCCAGTTTCATCAGCGTTGAAAACTGCATCAAGACTTATGTAATTTTTAACGATAATTTCATTTAACTTTTCTTTGAACGGTGCAACTAAATAAGCTTGGTTGACAGTTTTTCGCCAGATTCTTTTAAAATGCGGATCCCAAACCGTTTTTTCAATTTACAAAACCAACCATTACTTGCCTAAAAATTTTCATTGGGATATTTTGTATTATGGATTTGCACAGCTTTGGCTTTTAAAATATTGCTGTTAATAGGTGTGTATGTACGTGCTTTTCACGCTGGGAGGCAAACCACTTATATAAAGCCTTTTCCATCCTATAATGTTCGCCTTTCTTTAACGATTGTCGTCTCAATGTGTCAGCATGTGGACCTTTAACACTTCTTATTACTTTCCGGCAATTTTTTAAAATTGTGCAAACACTCGAATTTGGAATATCATATTTGAAAGAGATTTCTTTCAGAGCTCTCTCCTTTTGATTGTCGTCAATTATTTTTAATTTGTCACCCAAGCAAAGCCGTTTTCGAATTGAAGGCATTTTTAAATAATTTATACGATATCCTCACTTAACCACTTTGAACTCACAACTGATATTTCGCGCAATGAAGCGTTCTTTAAAAAAAATAGCTCATTAATAACAAGAACTAACGTGTATTTAACTGCCTGCATTGTTTTTGTTGTAATACAACCAAAACCAAATACAAACGCCATACATTCGTAATATCGAGTTCATCCAATTTCCAGCTTTCGTTATATAGGGTCATCAATGTATTGAAAAACAGCGTTCGTTATATTGAACATTCGTTATACTGGAGTACCACTGTAATATATTACAGACAAAAAACCATGTAATTGTACGAAAATATCTTCTTCTTCTTTACTGGCGTAGGCACCGCTTACGCGATTATAGCTGAGTCAACAACAGCGCGCCAGTCAGTTCTTCTCTTCGCTACTTGGCGCCAATTGGATATTCCAATCGAAGCCAGGTCCTTCCCCACTTGGTCCTTCCAACGGAGTGGAGGTCTTCCTCTTCCTCTGCTTCCCGCGGCGGGTACTGCGTCGAATACTTTCAGAGCTGGAGTGTTTTCATCCATCCGAACAACATGACCTAGCCAGCGTAGCCGCTGTCTTTTAATTCGCTGAACTATGTCAATGTCGTCGTATATCTCGTACAGCTCATCGTTCCATCGAATGCGATATTCGCCGTGGCCAACGCGCAAAGGACCATAAATCTTTCGCAGAACCTTTCTCTCGAAAACTCGCAACGTCGACTCATTGGTTGTTGTCATCGTCCAAGCCTCTGCACCGTATAGCAGGACGGGAATTATGAGCGACTTATAGAGTTTGGCTTTTGTTCGTCGAGAGAGGACTTTACTTTTCAATTGCCTACTCAGTCCAAAGTAGCACCTGTTGGCAAGAGTAATCCTGCGTTGGATTTCCAGGCTGACATTATTGGTGGTGTTTACGCTGGTTCCAAGATAGACGAAATTATCTACAACTTCAAAGTTATGACTGTCAACAGTGACGTGAGTGCCAAGTCGCGAGTGCGACGACTGTTTGTTTGATGACAGGAGATATTTCGTCTTGCCCTCGTTCACTGCCAGACCCATTTCTTTTGCTTCCTTATCCAGTCTGGAGAAAGCAGAACTAACGGCGCGGATGTTGAGGCCGATGATATCAATATCATCGGCATACGCCAGCAGTTGTACACTCTTATAGAAGATGGTACCTTCTCTGTTGAGTTCTGCAGCTCGAACTATTTTCTCCAGAAGCAGGTTGAAAAAGTCGCACGATAGGGAGTGCCTTGTCTGAAACCTCGTTTGGTATCGAACAGCTCGGAGAGGTCCTTCCCTATCCTAACGGAGCTTTGAGTGTTGCTCAGCGTCAGATTACATAGCCGTATTAGTTTTGCGGGGATACCAAATTCAGACATCGCGGCATAGAGGCAGCTCCTTTTCGTGCTGTCGAAAGCAGCTTTGAAATCGACGAAGAGGTGGTGTGTGTCGATTCTCCTTTCACGTGTCTTTTCCAAGATTTGGCGCATGGTGAATATCTGGTCGGTGGTTGATTTACCAGGTCTAAAGCCACACTGATAAGGTCCAATCAGTTTGTTGACGGTGGGCTTTAATCTTTCACACAATACGCTCGACAGAACCTTATATGCAATGTTGAGGAGGCTAATCCCACGGTAGTTGGCGCAGATTGTGGGGTCTCCTTTTTTGTGGATTGGGCATAGCACACTTAAATTCCAATCGTTGGGCATACTTTCGTCCGACCATATTTTGCAAAGAAGCTGATGCATGCACCTTATCAGCTCTTCGCCGCCGTGTTTGAATAGCTCGGCCGGCAATCCGTCGGCCCCTGCCGCTTTGTTGTTCTTCAGGCGGGCAATTGCTATTCGAACCTCTTCATGGTCGGGCAATGGAACGTCTGCTCCATCGTCATCGATTGGGGTATCGGGTTCGCTTTCTCATGGTGTTGTGCGTTCACTGCCATTCAGCAGGCTGGAAAAGAGTTCCCTTCACAATTTAAGTATGCTCTGGGCATCGGTGGCTAGATCACCTTGAGGGGTTCTACAAGAGTATGCTCCGGTCTTGAAACCTTCTGTAAGCCGCCGCATCTTTTCGTAGAATTTTCGAGCATTACCCCTGTCGGCCAGCTTATCAAGCCCTTCGTACTCACGCATTTCGGTCTCTTTCTTTTTCTGTCTACAAATGCGTCTTGCTTCCCTCTTCAACTCTCGGTATCTATCCCATCCCGCACGTGTTGTGGTCGATCGTAACGTTGCGAGGTAGGCAGCCTGTTTTCTCTCCGCTGCGACACGGCACTCCTCGTCGTACCAGCTGTTCTTTTGCACTTTCCGAAAACCAATGGTTTCGGTTGCAGCTGTACGTAAGGAGTTTGAGATGCGTCCCACAGTTCCCTTATACCGAGTTGTTGACGAGTGCTCTCAGAGAGCAGGAGTGCAAGCCGAGTAGAAAATCGTTCGGCTGTCCGTTGTGATTGCAGCTTCTCGACGTCGAACCTTCCTTGTGTTTGTTGGCGTGCGTTTTTTGCTGCACAGAGGCGGGTGCGAATTTTGGCTGCAACAATATAGTGATCCGAGTCGATGTTAGGACCTCGGAGCACACGCACATCTAAAACACTGGAGACGTGTCTTCCGTCTATCACAACATGATCGATCTGGTTGGTGGTTTTTCGATCCGGAGACAGCCAGGTAGCTTGATGTATCTTCTTATGCTGGAATCTAGTAGTACAGTTAACCATATTTCGTGCCCCGGCGAAGTCGATCAGCCTCAACCCATTTGGGGATGTTTCCTCGTGGAGGCTGAATTTACCGACCGTAGTGCCAAAGATACCTTCTTTGCCCACCCTGGCGTTGAAGTCGCTAAGCACGATTTTGACATCGTGGCGGGGGCATCTCTCATAAGTGCGCTCCAAGCACTCATAAAAGGCATCTTTGCTCACATCGTCCTTCTCTTCCGTCGGGGCGTGGGCGCAAATCAGCGATATGTTGAAGAACCTCGCTTTGATGCGGATTGTGGCTAGACGTTCATTCTCCGGAGTGAATGATAGTACTCGGCGACGGAGTCTCTCTCCCACCACGAATCCAACACCAAACTTGCGCTCTTTTATACTGTAGTAGATGTCACAAGGACCTACTCGTCTCTGTCCTTGTCCCGTCCATCGCATTTCTTGGACGGCGGTGATGTCAGCCTTTATTTTCACGAGGACATCCACCAGCTGGGCAGCGGCACCTTCCCAATTAAGGGACCGGACATTCCAAGTGCATGCCCTCAATTCGTAGTCCTTATTTCGCTTGCCATGGTCGTCATCAAAAGGGGGGTCTCTCATCCGAGGCTGATTGGTTGTTTTCATTGGTGCGTTTTTTTACGTGGCGGGTCCCAAACCCAGCGCACAACCCTAAGTAGGGGATATTTCGCCTTCTCAGTTTAGCTCGCCTTCAAACGGATGTTCTTAGGCTACCCAGAGGATACTTGATCAGAGACCGGAAGTCGTGAGCTGCTTGAGTCATATGTAAAAGAATCGTTTCTGGCCACTCCCAAGTGAATGGCGATCAGAGAACTTTCCTCACTTGCGTGAACTTCTACATATGACTCCATCCTCCGCACGAAAATATCATTAAAAATAATATAACCGTTGTTTCAGTTTTATTTGTTTAGTATTTGCACGAAAATAACAAATTTTTGAGTTATTACTCTTTTCCTGAAATTTTTTTTAAATATGTACATACTAGTATTATTTTGAGTTGTCTCTGTTTAACTGAAAATTCTCACTGGAATTGATAAATATGATTTATAAAATACTGAAATGCCAATTTATCAATGTTAAATAAAAATAATTAATATTTATTCATATTCAGTAATTCGAAACAAAACTTATTGTTTATTAAAAAAAATTATCAATTAATTAAACTTAAATTAAGTGTCTATTAAGTTTTTATAGTATGTCTCATAAAAACTCTTTGGAATAATGTTCTTTTTGACCAGGTCTCCTATATCTCGTTTTTTAACATCTGATAAAGGCAAATTTTCCAAATAAATAGAGCGTAGGCTGAAATAATTAAAAATTAGTTATGTTTTCAGAACAAAAAAGAGTTAATCATCAAATGAAAAATTAAAACAATTACCAGGGTATAAAAGAAAAGACATACATAAAGCTAAACAATAATATTTGTCTATTATTTGTAATGAAAAACAACTTACTTGTAGCTATTCCAATATTCAGTAGACTTTAAGTTGTTTTTTTGTACATTGACTTTTATAAACTCTGTGTCCTTATACGACGTTTTACATAAAAAAGAGTCAATATTGTCCTTATCCACGCGTAGAACTTTAATGTTACGCCAATTAACTTTGTGGTTGGCCTCATTTAGAAAAAAATTTTGACCCCATTCTTCTTGTAGTAACTTCAGGTCGTAAAATTCATTATGCGATAATTCGTGAACTGTGTATGGTTGACCAGTCTTTTTGGCGGTTGCTATTAACGTAGTATATTGATCTGGTGTATATATCGGTTTGCTACCTAAATGTCTTTTTATTTGTCTTTCTATTACACTATGTACATTATCTCCTTCATTTTGAGAGTGGCCCTGAATTAAATATTTATGTGTAATGCTTCGTAAATTGTATTTCTGAACCGCATAATAATACATTGAAACTATATATTTATTTTTTTGTTGTCCACAGCAGTTGTCAGAGTAGAATGTTAGGTCTAAATCTTGAACATTAACTGACTTTTGTACAAGATTTTTAATATATAAAAGTGCGCATGTTCCTATTTCATTTGAACCACGCTTTCCTTCGGTTTCGGTCCAAAAAAAAGCAATCTACAACTTTCGCTTTAAGGTCACTGATTGTAAAATTGTAGCAATTTATTTTAGTTTTATAATAGAAGGTTGAGGAAAATCCTTTTAGCAATGAAAGAACTGCCTATAGATCGTTTACAGCTACATTGCATTTTTGTTTGTCCAGTAATGCGATTCGATTTTCGGTATATTATTTATAAATTCCCTTATACTGTTTTTAATTTCAAGGCTTACAGTCGCATGGTTCTTATGCTTCCCATGAAGGTCAATCTCTCCAAATCCTTGTTCGCCTTTTTTTTATGACTGTATCTATAACTCTGTTATTAATATCAAGAGTTGCTTTGAAAAACGTCTTGCATACTCTAATTTGCGTTGAGTCTATTTCCAAGAAAAAGGCGTTATTTAATCTGCGAAGATTTTCAGTGCAGGAGTACCTGTACTTGGGTTTATGTAATTGGTTTTATGTGGCTAGCTATAAACTCCCTTTGCCTCTGTAAGTCACCAGTTGACCAATATTTATTGAAGGTTTCAGTGCGTGAGGATTCTGACATTTTCTCGCTGCAATGGAAGCGACACTTTTCTTCACACGGCGGTTGTAATTTTTTTTTTTTATTATTTTTTTGGAGGAAGATTGTGATGTGTACAAGAGTACAGAGTTTCTTAAACGCTTTTGACGGTTCTGCTTTTTGTTTTGGGATTTGTATCTGGAACATCTTTTTTTAGCAACTGTTTCCTGTCAATTCAATTTCGGAAGAACTACTCGCAGTAACTTCAGACGGATAAAAATTGTTCTCTGAACTGCCGCTAAATGGATCTGAAGTACTGTCATCGCTTATATTGGTTGTTTCCTTTAAAGCCATTAAAGTGGCATAGTGTTCTAAGTTTGGGCACGTCATGTCATTGAAACAACAACAACAAAAATTAAGTATTTCATAAAATAACCTGCGAGGGTTAAATTTATATAGTTTTAATTTAATGATAGTAATTTTGTGCAATGAATCAAAAAAACAATCATGTTTGTTTGCTAACTCATCTTTTACATTGTGGCACTTATAACTACCCAATGTAAGCACACACTAAGTAAACTTTATTTATTTAAACTTTATTTTATCAATATGACCACAGTAACGAATTTATCATAATAATGGAAACAATACGATATAACACAGTAGAATAAACTTACCTAATGAAACTAAAGAGTAATAAACCGAAATATCACGTGACTTAAACAAACCGTTATATGTTGTAAATAGGCACAATTCAAAATGTTACACTTTATGTGATACACTAACGAACCAATTTGATAAAACACTTGGAGACAACTAAAAATGTATTTCTTTAGTTGAGTCGAAAGAAGTCATTCTGAAATCAAAGAGAGAGTCATAACGGATTTTTTTAACGAAAGACTAGACAAATCACTGAACTATTTTTACAGTGGGTAGAGATGACAACTGCACATTATTTTCTTGTGTAGATACATTCATAATAACAAGTGTCAAAAAGTTAATCTGTCGAAGCACTGATGTGACGACAAAGCGCCACAACGTTGTGTTGTTGGTAAGAAAATCCGGGTTGTGCCGAAAGAAACTAACAAACGATTGCCGATTATTACCGCTTCCCTTGCTGCGCGAACAGCTTCGCCAACAAACTAGCGTATACACTGCGCATCATCAGGTTAGCACACCCCTTATCAGCTTTATATATTTGCTCTTGTAGTTGTTTTTGTTAAGATGCAGCAAAATTATTTTACTCTATTTTTCTGATCTTCGTATTCACCATCACTGGCAAAGAGAAAATGTGAAAGAAAGATCCCGTTACTTGGTTTTTGCTATTTTCTATTATTTTTGATGGAGAAGTGTGTTGTATTTTTGCGTCATCAGGTTAGCACATGGAAATTCTTTACAGTTTATCTTCAACAGTTGAATGCGTATTACAACCAATTTTTTTATACTGCGAAATTAAACTATTAGCTTTAATAGGGTAAAGGAAAATCGCTATCTGTTGAGGAGAGATCCAAAATTGAAGCTTACAAGGAAGCAGGGCTGTCAATAAGTTCAATATCCAAAAAAATGGGCAGAAGTCGTAAAGTTATATCAACATTCCCAGCAATAAGTTGAATTACGGCAAAAATAACAAAGGAGGAAATAATAGAGTGATTTTCGCTACTGATAAGGGAGCAATTAGGGCAAATGTTAA
The DNA here is from genome assembly GCA_027475135.1 of Bactrocera correcta. NCBI lineage: Eukaryota > Metazoa > Arthropoda > Insecta > Diptera > Tephritidae > Bactrocera > Bactrocera correcta. Next base: position 41,760,226 of record CM050322.1, on the reverse strand, counting down.
TGTTAATGTTAAAGCGAGCTTATCTACAATTCAAAGAGTGATACGTAGTGCTCCACATTTAAAAAGATTGAAATTAAAGAAAAATCCACCACTAAACGTTGCTAGAAAGGAAGTGCGCTTGAGTTTTGCAAGGAAGCACAGGACATGGAATTCTGATTGGCGCTACGTTGTCTTCTAGGATGAAAAAAAAATTTAATTTGGATGGTCCGGACGGATACAACTACTACATCCATGATCTTCGCAAAGAGGAACATCAGTTGGATCGCCTTCATAGTAGGGTGGGGGGTGTGATGGTGTGGGGCGCCATCTCCTATTACGGTACGTGCGAGTTACGGTTTTTAACTACAAATATGAATGCAAACACTTACAAAAACGTACTTGAAATAGCTTTTCCCCATTTCCAAAACGTGTTCGGAGATCTGCCGTGGACTTTCCAACACGACAATGCCCCGATCCACACTGCCCGGGTGGTTAAGACATGGATTGAGGGCCAAAATGTCCGTTTAATGCAGTGGCCGCCTTATTTACCCGACATCAATATATGTATTAGAAAACGTATGGGGATGGTTGGCTCGTAAAGTTTACGAGTCTAGGAAACAATATTCCAACAAAGAGGAGCTAATTGAAGGCATCAAGAACGCTTGGTCCACCATTTCACTTAATTATATTGGAAAATTATATGAATCGCTTCCCAATCGAATCTATGAGGTAATTCTCAACAAGTGAGGATCGACACATTATTAATTTTTGTATAAAAATGTTTAAATTACTATATGTAACACTTTATAAAAAATTTCATGGTTAAACAACTTTTCAACAATGAAAAAAAATTATGTGTGCTAACTTGATGACCAAATTTGAATAGTTAATTTTTATATTATTTTTCGAAAAAAAAAACAAAAAAATATATTACAAAAATAAAAAAAAACAGTATTTTTTGTTTTATTTAACTCGGAATTGAATGGGCCATAAACAAAAATAATTTTTATTAATTGTAAAAACATTAGCGCTTTATGTTTCGAACCTAAAGCACTTACACGAGGGAATGTGCTAACCTGATGATGCGCAGTGTATATGTATGTATGTTTTTGTATGAGCTTGCATACATATCGACGCTGATTTTTGCGAGCCACGGAAAAATATTTTAGAATTGACAAATATTGTAAATCGACAATAGCTATGATGCCACTTTTCTCACTTCTTAGAACAAACACCAGAAAGATGTTCAATTTATGATTTTTAGCTTTTGCCATCGTCGCGAAAAGACGCTTGCAGGCAAAGGCATGCTCGGGGAGATGTTACGGCGTCTGTGTATATGAATGAAGCGAGGTCGCTTCGCCAATTCGGCTGCCATATTGACTTGTGATGCTTATGTTGAGGCGATTATTGTTTTCGAATAACAATGCTTCAATTTTTGTTGGTGACATATTCACATGTGTTCGCATATGTTTGTATGCTTGTGCATTATTTGTTCGGCCATGTATACACATATATATATATATATATATATATATATATATATATATATATATATTTAAGTATAAATCAATGTATAAGTTATGTTTTCTAGTGCGAAAACATATAAAAAAAAAATTATTTATTTTTTTTTTATTTTTATTTCATTTTATTTGGATAGTATGTCCATCTTTATTCCGAGTCAATTCACAACTGACTTACATCTTAATAGCTAGTTCTTTTATATGCTAAATTTATGCTAACGCACCTAAAAGTTTGCTGGCTAAATTCTGAGAAGAGGTTATTGAATTTACGTACTGATCGGAAATCGCTCAAACAGCTGTGTCAACATTATTGCATTAGTGAATTACGTGCGATCTGTATTGTAACAATTGCACCAGCAAATTACATAGAATCAGAATTGGCACAATTAAATAAAAAGTTTAATATTTTTGATTCTAAGCAAATTAACATTGAGGTGAAGGCTCGTGCCGGATGTTGGCTAAGGGTTATTAACATTGGTGAAATAAAGTGCGCGTGTTTGCAACATTTGTAACACCGCTTGTGTTAACTCTTCCCCTCTTAAATCGATTGTCCTCAATCGGTATTATTACTAGGGTGCTGAATTTTTAATTTGTAGGATTTTTTAGCTCACTTTCATTGGTTTTTAGCGTTTCAGATGTAAGATAAAATTTTTGCTTATATTTAAAAATGCAAATAAGAATAATTGCTACAATAATAATAAAAATTGCAAGTGCTATGTCTGTGCTCAAACTAATTACATGAGTGCTCCTATTTTCATTTAATAATATCTTAATATAATCATCATGTTTTAGTTGCTTTAGGTGCAGATTCTTTAGTTTTAATTCCGTAATTGTTATATTCGTATTTTCTCTAATTTTTGTGATTAGGTTTGGCAATATAATTTTGTCGTATATTTTTATTTTAACGTTTGAGTATGTTTTGTTTTTAGCAAAGATTTCACAATTTTCAAATTTAAGTAGGAATGTTCCTTTTATTTTTAAATCTACTTTATTACAATTATGAGATAATTCAGAGAAAAAATTTTTAAAAATTAATATACCAGGTAATATTTCGATTATATCAATGTTTGTTAACGTTTACATAGCGCAGTATGCTTCTTCAAAGTTCAATATTTTCGATATACATATATCAGAATTTCTTTTTAGGTTTTTCTTAAGATTATTTTTGATATTTATGTCATATACATTGTTGTTCGAGTCCGTAAAATATTCGTAAGTGCTTAATTTTATAGATTTATTGTTCATATTAGGAATAGGTTCGAAAATTATTCTTGAAAGGATATTAGGAGAATATTGGGGAATTTGGAGGATTATTATAATGTTTTGATCTTGCGTGCCGACTGCTATCTTTATATTTGTGTAGCTGTCAAAGTCAGTTATTATGTCTAGTTCTGTTTTTGTTAAAATGTCCGAAGGGATTATACCGAGCTTACTTGAAAAAATTATTTGTCCAAAGTCGTTAATGTGATCTCGCAAAAGAGATATGTCATTGTCTATTCGATACACCTGTTCTATAAATTGTACTTCGTCTTCTAATGTTTTTATCCTATTCTGTGTGTTTTCTTGAAATAAATTTATGTAGTCCTGAATAAGGGTCTGCCGCTCATTTATGTGACTCGTAATGTTACTAATTTGATTTGCTAAGATGTTGTTAAAGTAAGTTAGATTACCTATGTTGTTTTCCATAATTTGGTTATTTTGGTGAATTTTACTAAGGGCGTCATTGACCTGTTCTTCGTCCTCACTGTCCGTAGTGCCTGCTATAAATTTCAGTCCTTTACCTAATATATTTACTAAGCCTCGTTTCGTCTTAAGATGTGGGTGCAAATTATCTATTTTAGCTCTTAGTAAAATGAAGTTTTTATGTAAAGTATCCAATAATTGTTTATCTTCGAAAGTTATTGCTGTTAATGCTTCGATGTTACGTGAAATTAAAAAAGTCGTTTCGTCGTATGCTGTCAGATTGACGAAGTGAAGGATCTTGTCGTAATGGTCGATTACCCTTAATTCGTCCGTCGTAATGGGAATATACCCGTTATTATTGGTCAAGTCTTGAACGTCAATTTGTTGAGCCATAATCGTCGTTGTCAGTAACAAATAAAATGCTATGATCCTTGGGGAAAACAAAAATAAGAAAACGTGTATTTATCGCTTACTGCTTATAATCATTTTTATGAACTATTTTTGCAGATTCTGTTTTGATTGTTGAGATATAGTTTTGTGCTACAATCTCTTTTCTATACCTAGGTGATAATTTATTGCCTAATCTACGATTAATTTTTACGAATATTATGTCTCCTTTTAAATATTGCTTTGGTTGTGAACGATTTTTATTGTGGTAGCATAGGTCAGCGATTTGTTTATCCTGAAGTTTCTTTATTGTCTCTTGCCTATCAGCAAGTAATAATTTTGGATCGGAACTAACTCTTCTTCCAAAGAAAGTTTCTATTGGTTTTTTTCCAGTGGTGGAATGAACTGAATAGTTATATTCCTTAACAGATTTTTCTAAAAGTTCCTGAAATGATCTATGAGTTTTTTCTACTTGTAGACAACGCATTATTTCTTGAATCGTGGAATAAAACGTTCTACTTGTCCGTTTGAACAGCTTGTATATGGAGGAGTTCTATATATTTCTATCCCAAATTAATTTTCTATCATAAAATTTATTGATTCGGAGTTAAAGGATTTCTCATTGTCCATTACTATGGTTTGTGGCACAAAAGAGAAAAGAATGTCCCTTAATGGTTGCCTAATGTCTTCTGCTGCTTTTGATTGTATTATTTTTGCAATAGCGTATTTTGAAAATTTATCTACAGCGGTGAGAACTAATTGCTTGCTGGTTAGGAATATGTCTATGTGAACGATCTGACCTGGAAATTCTGGAATAGGTGTAGCCTGTATTTCGGGCTTTGACGGATGACGATCGTATTTATTTTCTTTACATGTAGTACATAGCTTTATAATTTTCTTGATTTTATTTGCCATTCCGGGAAAATAATATTTTTCTAAAATTTGTGTCCTGTTCTCCTTGCTATTTCTATGAGCACGATTGTGTGTTTTAATTATGAGTTCTTCTTGTTCTTGTTCACTAGTTATATCTTTAACTTCTACTTGTGTGAACCTGATCCGATATTTACTAAAATGAAAGGGATACAGTTGCTGAATCTTGCTCATTACAGGTTCGTTAGTTTTTGTGCAATTTATCACCGACGGGTTGAGATATCTTTTGAGAATCGAAATTAAAGTTTGTTGGGAGTAGTCTGGTTCTGTTACAATATGAGGATGGCATGTGGGAAATATTATTTTGAATTGATAACTAGAGACTTCATCTTGCTTCAGAAAAATTTGATTTTTGAAGACATTAATAGGTACTTCGATGCTGTATATTAAATTATGTGACGAGCTCTCGTCCGAGTTTGTTGCTATCGACAAGGTATTGACTTTAGACTCTTTTATTGGTATTCTTGACAATGCATCGGCAACGACATTCTGTTTGCCTGGTTTATAAAACAATTCATAGGAATATTCTTCTATAGCTGCTTTCCATCTTTTCATTTTTGTATTACTGTTTTTGTTACTCAGCGCATATGTAAGCGGCTGGTGGTCAGTAAAAATTTGTACCTTAGCTGATCCGTATAGATAGTTTCGAAATGTGTTTAGAGCCCATATTATGGCTAACATCTCTTTCTCGTTAGCTGCATAATGCTCTTCAGTTTTATTTAGTGTTCTGGAGATGAACGCTAAAGGTTTCGAATCTTGAGATAGGACGGCTCCAATAGCATAGTTGGAGGCGTCTGTTACTAACTCGAATTTCTTACTGCAATCAGGGAATGCTAGTACAACATCTCTAGAAATAAGTGAATTTTTTATATTGTTAAAGGCTTGAACTGCTTCTTTATTCAAAGTGACACATGTTGAGATTTATTCTTGGAAATTCTCCCTTCTTCCCCTCTTAAGAGTGATGTCAACGGTTTAGCTAATTTTGCATAGTCTTTTATAAATTTGCGATAGTATCCAGACATTCCCAGGAAGCTTCGGAGTTCCTTTAGGGTTGCTGGTTGTGAAAATTCAGCCATTGCATCTTTTTTTATTGGATTTGTTTTTACACCATCCGGGGTGATAACGAAGCCGAGAAATTCTACTTCTTTTTTAAAAAAATTACATTTGTCTAATTGAACCTTCATATTGGCTTCTTCCAGAGTTTTGAATATTCTTTTTATATGGTTAAAGTGTTCTTCTTCAGTTTGGCTGAAAATAATAATGTCATCGATATAAACATAACAACATTTTCCAATGTGCTCCCGGAGTATATCATCCAATGCTCGTTGGAAGACAGATGGGGCATTTTTTAATCCAAATGGTAACCTTGTAAATTCGTATTTACCGTTGTTAATAGAGAACGCGGTTTTTTCGATGTCAGATTTTTTTAGTGGAATTTGGTGAAAACCACTTTTTAAATCAAGAACGGAAAAGAAATTGCTATTTCCGAGCTGAGATATTACTTCTGATATCTCGGGTATAGGATATCTGTCTGCGGTTGTGACAGCATTTAGTTTCCTATAGTCAATTACCATACGGTATTGTTTGTTGCCGGCTGAATCTGACTTTTTTGGTACGATCCATACTGGTGAATTGTATGGTGATCTGGATGGCCTTATGATACCATCGTTTAAAAGTTTTTTTACTTGTGACTCTACCTCGCTCCTAAGGGATGCGGGGTTAGGATAGAATCGTGTGTAAACGGGAGAGTCAGTCGTCGTTCTGATCTGTCCCACGATCTTTGTTGTGTAAGTAAGTTTTTCGTCTGGTTCCGAGAACAATTTTGAATTAACACTTACAATCTTTTCCATTTCTTTACTTTGTTTGGAGGATAGGTTTTCCATTTTAATATTTATTGTATTTACGCTTGGCGAAGGAAGCTGCTTAAGGTAAACAGTGAAACCGTTTCCTAGCTTCATATAGTTATTATTGGTATAGATTATTGCATTAAGTGCTTTTAGTGTGTCATTTCCTAATATTCCATCAATAAAGTCTTATTTTATTTGGGATATTAAAGAGTTGTACGTAAGTATGCTCACTAATTTTTACATCGCCGATTATTGATCTTGCAAAAAATGGGTTTTCATTTTGTATTCTTTTTACAACTAATTCAGGTTTAACATAATTTTTACTTGATCCAGTATCTACCAGAAACTTTAAAATATTACCGCTCTTCGTCTTCACTTCGAAATAAGGAAGAGAAGAGCTAATCATGCTAAAAAATGGATATCGCTAGGCTCTCCATATTAAATTTTTTTATTTTCTTCTTCCATTGTATCAATGTGGAAGGTTCTCTGATGTTTGTTATGTTGGAAATTATTGGGCGAAGGCGGTCTCTTGCCTTGAAAGTGATTTTGAGGTGATCTATTCATATAATTAATTCGCCTTGAGTGGATACTTTGGTCAATATCCATTGGTTCAGGTTTTGGTTGGGGTTTTGGTGGTCTAGGAGGAGCATTTGTATTTTGGAAATGCATCTGTTGTCTACCCTGCTTGCCTAATTGCTGTGGTTATGGCACATGTGCCAATTGAGGGTAAAAATTTTGGCGTTGACCTTGAGATGGATAATTTTTAGGAAAGAATCGATTATTGTGGTACATCTGTTTGGCGTGGTTTGCATGGTTTGTGCGAAAGTTCTGGTTACCTAATCTTAAGCATAGATGAAGGGCTTGTGGTAGGTCACGAGGTTCCTTTATGCCTAACAGTCTTGGTAGGTCTCCGTTTAGTCCTCTAATGAAGGTGTCTAATGCCTTATCTCTATAGGACTGGGTCATCATGCGTAGGGATTCATTACCCATTTCAAGGCATCCTAATTTGTCCAAAATTAATGAAAGGTGTTTGTAGACTTGCTCATAAAACTCAGAAATTGTCTTGTTACCCTGTATTAAGGTTGTCATTTGATATTCCAAAGTGGAAAGATCGCGTTTGTCTGCATAATGCATAGTTAAGAACTTAGATATAGCTGACCAGTCAAGAGGCGTGTTGTATGATTCTAATGCCAGATCAGCATTGCCTACTATTTTATTTCTGACTACACTAAGTATACCGTAATATTTTGGTGTTCCTTTTTGGTTCTCATAGATATTGAGAATGCGGTCTACACTCTTTTTCCAAGAGTTAAATTCACCTGGACAACCGGAAAATTCTTTTAAATATTTTACTACGTCGGGTATTCTATCTAAATTCCCAAGATTTGTTAGATGCCTTTCTTCAATTGTCTAATCTACTGCGGAAGATAGGCTACTGTTAGGATTCAGTGTTGCTTCAACTACTAGTGGTCCTTGTCGTTTAAGAATGTCTGAAGCTATATTCGATATTAGGGCAGTTAAGTCGTCCATACTTAATTGGTTGTTTTGTGGTGCATTTGGAGCCGCCGGTGCTGCAGATGCAGCGGGTGCAAGGGAACAGGGACGGATTAGGTTGTTAGGATTAGACATGGTTTTCTTTATCTATCCCTAGGACTCTCTCTTATAAAAATACTTAAGATACTTAAGCTTACGTTCTTGACGTATTTTCTTTTTTGTAGAGTTGTCTGTATTTTAGTTCCCTGATGGTCTCCTGGAAATCGGCGGTGTCTTCGGCTTCTCCGTATATTTGTCCTTTTGCGTCTTCTTCCGGGATTGGCGTGAACGAGGATATGGGGCTAGTGATGTCTTCCTCTGGATGTTGCTCGTTAGGCAGCATGAGTTTCTATCGCGTAGGCTGGTACGTAGTACCTCCTTTTTACCGAGGTTACTAAGGGGCCTTTGTCGAATTAAAAGTCTTTAGAGCCGCGGTTGCTAATGTTTATATTTAGCGAAAAAGCTTTTTTTTCCTAAGCTTTTTTTTTAAGCTTTTTTTTTTTTGTTTTTTTTTTTTATACTTTTACACGGCGCGTGATACAAGTGGCTTTACGCTTCTTTGTATCTTTTCTTACACTTTACGTGATTTTTGATATATTTTTATGCGTATACAAACATTTATTTATATGAGCAGATAATAATATTATGATATGTGCATGCGGAGAGACATAAGACATAAGAGACATAAAATTAATATGATTTATTTATATATTGTTGTGATAAATTTAATTTCTATTAGTAAGAAATATAATGCAAAAAAATATGCAAGTCCAAATTGACTATAAATATTATTATGTATGTATTCATACAAAAATATACTCGTATCATAACTATTTTTACATGTCAATATTGAATTGCTGAGGGCATAACACAAAAGCACATACAAGCGATTTCCTGGTTGAAAGCAAAAATAGAAGGTGCAGGTTCGATGGCGAACATTTTATAGGGCTTTAGTACGGAATATACCTCACAACCACAAAATTCACGCTGAGAAATGTTAACGTTTTTAACAGTTCTCCACATACTCAAACAGAGAATAAGTTAGCAACATTAAAGTTAACTGCGATAAGCAGAATAATTCTGTATAAGCAATTAACCAATCAACATCCGGCACGCGCAGTATAAACTACAGCCAGGAATTAATGCCGACCAGTGACCTGCATTGAGTATGATCGATTCGATTTGATCAGCCTCGCTCAAAACGGTCAAACTCAGCACAGCGGTCCGCTACAAAATTGTTCGATCGAGTTTTGTGCTCAAAACGAACGAGTTCGATCAGTTGTTTTGATTGCTCTGCTTAATGATTAAAACTGATTTTTTGGTTCCGGTACGATGATTGGAAATGATTCTACAGAAAAACACGATCAAGTCCAATGATGCACGAAAACTCAGACATCGATCAAGTGTGCGTTTGAATTGATTGTGATTGTACCAATCAGATCGAGAATTGCCCTGCGAATATGTATGTATGTGCTTAGTTTGTATGTTCATATTTGTGTTTTTTATTGGAAACAAGTGGCGATGCATAAAATTAACCAAAACATTACTGCATATATTTCTTTACTTTTAACGCTTAAAACTAAAATTCAGTTTATGCTTAAAATTAATAAACAAAGGTAATGCTTAAAATATAAGGGAACACAAATTTCAAATTTTAATCACTTCTTCATTGAGATCAACAAAAACTTAAAATTGAAAAAAGGTTTATTTTCTGGTTTCAATCTTAATCGCTAAGACTTTTATAAAATGAATTTAAAAGCAATAAGCTATCAACTGAACAAGGTCGGAGCCTATTTCTGTTTTCAGTTATAATATTTTCAGCTAAAGAAAAAGAACGCTCAGGGGCTGCGCTGCTGGCACGAACCACCCGGTATAACCAAACAGTATGATTGTGATCGAGCTGAATGCAAGCAGCATTCTCGAACATTCTTTGCTACTCATACAAGGTGTTCGATCGAAAAAAACATTACGAAACAAGCAACAGTGATTGGAACTGAATGTTCGCTTTGAGTACGCTCGCTTACGATCATTCTTTTTTGTTGAAGCAAAGTTTTCCGTCACAAAAACTCTGAGTCAATGATCGGGTATGATTGAAAAAATTGTGATCGTTGCAGGTCTCTGATGCCGACCAACAATAATGCAACCATTGTAACAATTGCAATCAACATCCGGCACACGCGGAATAATGAGACACAAGTTAATAAATCAATAGAGCTAGCATAAGTAATTTTTAAGTTATAAATATATAATTGATAATTGAAATTGTAATTTTAGTCTTAGCAGAACATTTGACAATAAAGGTCATTTTAAACAAAAATATAATTTTTTTTAGCCGTTTTAATTTAACCGGCAATAATTAATATGAAGAGAAATAATATACGTATTTATGTAGAAAATATTGAATATATGATATTCCACTTTTAACAGCGAAAAATGCGTGCAAAACACACCTCTCACCCAGAGACATTTTTTATTGTGTTCTCTGTCTCACATACTCAAGTATATGAAGAGACGTACATACCCATATGTATGCATGCCCATGACGATACTCACAAACAGAGAATATTGAAGAAAAATAATAGGCGCACGGTGCAAGAATTGCGTATATTTCCACTTGGTGCACCAACACAACAACAATGGCTGTAAAATATGTCAGACCCAAACCCATGTATATTTGCATGCAATGACACGCAAAAATATAATTGCAACCCTGTTTTAGCTATCGTTTTACATAAATTGTTGAGAAAGGTAAGTTCTAAATATATTTTATAATTTCTATTTAAATTATAAAGATTTGTTACAGTTTTTTTTTGTTCAAAATGTATGCAGAAGGTGCGCCAATTCATAATAGCCATGCAAAATCGTCATTCACAATAAATTGTCTGAATCAGCTGTTCAAATATCACTAAATTCGGCAATGGGTGCTCTCGTGCCCTTGTATATTTCGGTATAGTACTTTTGCAATCTGAAATCTTACAAGAGCAAGCGAATACCCCTCATATCTTAGATACTCCATAGGAAATATGTTCCATTATGTATGGAAATATGTATGTATGTAAAACTTTTATTTATTATTTTTCAAACTATTTGTTGCGTCAAGCGACCTATCTACAAATTTATACCTAAAATAAAAATAATAAATGAATTGTAAAATATTGAATTATAAAAATTATAAACTATTGAATTGTTAAAAATTAAATTAAGAAAATCTATTATACTTATCTTAATAATGCATTCATAATATTAATCTACTACTTACCTTAATACTTACCATAATCTATTACAATATTGAACGAAAAGTTGAAGATAATTAGACTTACTCCTTTTTAATACATATTTATATTACCACTAGTTTAAGCCGTTAGTTTTAAGATTTAGGCTTAGAAATTAGATTAAGTGAAATAAAGAATTCAATTGTAATTGAACCGTTGAATCGACCGGACGCGTTGTCATTTATTACCGCAATTAATTTTCGACAGGCAATTAGGCTTTATTTTATTCGCGCATTCCCAGTTTATATTTTCGCATCTCAAAAACGCTTGAGATTTTTCATGGCGCCCGAGCAGGGACTAAGTGCGTGAACTTAGTATACATTTAATTTCTTTCGTTCTCGTTTACTAACTAATTTCGTGCTAATTGCCTGTCAATTCGTTCATTTTCGGCCCTTCGTGAAAGTGAAGTGAAAAAAATTAAACATAAAAAAGAAAAAGCAACAACTAAAATAATAAAATACACTAAAAGACATATAAAATACAATAACATACATATAGTGGAAGTGACCAAGCTATGCAGTGATAGTGATACCTAAATAAGGAACGAATTATAAAACAAAAAAATAACACAACAAAAAAATATATAAAAAGGATTAAAAATCCAATTATACGTATATACATATGTGCAAGTACATATAGAGAAATACGATTTGCATGCAGTGAAACCTGTAAAAAAGAATATACATATACATATGTGAAACAGAAAATTTAAACATAATATAAAAACAAAATATAAATATACAACGTTAAAGTGGAGTCAAGTGACGTGTACAGCGGCAAACCTTTAAAAAGGGAACATAGGTAGTGATAAAACAGAATACCTACATATACGTACATACATATATGCGCGTATACGTGACGTGGAGAAGGTGCGGTACAGTGTGTTTCACGTTAATAATACACAGTGGTTTGAAATAGTCTCGGCTAAAAGTAAAAAAAAAAAAATAATTAAAATTAATTATATACATTGTGTAAAAGTACCGTATGACAAAAATTAAGAGTTAACCGTGAAGTGCCGTTAAAAACTACTGCAACAAAATACCGCTTTTTGGAGCCGTAAGAGTGAAGTACCACTATTAAATACTTATCGCCTCCAGTGCCGCTACCAAACCCCGTAAATATATAGTGCCGCCAAGTGTCCAATTTTGCTACGTCAACTCCATCACATCGCTGCCATCAATCGCTGCTGCCATCATTCGCTGCTACCATCCTTCGCTGCTGCCATCGTCGCTGTTGCCATCAAGCCGCTGCTACCAACGTCGCCGCTGCTGCCGTCGTCGCTGCTACCATCAAACCGTTGCTGCCATCAACGCCGCTGCGGTCGTGGGAATGAGCTGCCGCTGCATTCTCTGCAAAAGGGACGTAAGCGCCGGCAAACAGCCGACGCACCAGGTAACGAGTGCGATTTACTGAAAGCAGTGCAAAACAAAGCAAACTACAACAAAACAAGTGCACTTTCAGTTTTTGGCTCTGCCTTTTTAAAAGCTGTGATTCACCACCCTCGGTGGGACCCTCCAGCTTATAACAATTTAAAATTCTCTGCGATTCACCACCCAAGGGACCCTCCAGAGAATTATAAAAAAAAAAAAAAAATTGATTTAACCAAAAAATTTTTTCAATAAAACAGTAATTAAAGGCTCGATCAGCCATATAATAAAAATATATTGAAACCGCTATTCATCACCGCAATAGGGACCCTCCGGTTTATAATTATCGGTCGTTTTTTCGCAATTTTTGTCGATTTTCGTTCGGACATTTTCCGATTAAATTACTTTTTTGTGCTATTGCTCTTTTTGCGCATTTATCGGTTTGGCTTTCGTATACTTGGGAATCGATATTATTTTTTTTCTCATTTTCGTAACCGATTCCAAATATATTTGTTACCAACTTTAATTGCTATTGGTTTGGCTTTCGTATATTTGGGAATCGACATACATACATATATTTTTTCGTTTTCGCCATATCGATTCTTGGTATATCTGTTGCCAACCGTTATAGTCTTTTTTCGGAAATTTAATTTAAACAAGCAAAATGAGCAAGCCAAAACCAACTCTCGCAAACCAGTCTCCAAGTAAGGAGTTGACGGACTTAAAATTGTTATGACGTTAAAGAACGGTTGCGAAAAGTAGTATTTTGCGCATTAAAACGGGCCTTCTTGAAAAGACTATGTCTTTAGATCCAATAGAATTGGAATGTCGTTTAGATATATTAAATTCACATAGTGAAAAATTGATGAAATGCCAATCAAAGATTGAAGAAATTGATGAGGACGACATGGCCCAAGGGGAGTTAGAGGACATAATCGTTGAAACGAAGTCCATAATTAAGTCAATTTTAGCAAAAAATAAAACTGCACTAGCCGAAACCTCTTTCGTAGCTTCTCACAGCTCAAGGCTCCCTAAAATGAATTTGCCGAAATTCAATGGAGAATATTCAGAATTCAAAAATTTCATGAGTTTGTTCGAGAGCTTGGTTCCAAATATCCCAGATATAGAAAAATTTAACCATTTGGTAAATTGTCTATCTGGAGAGGCTCTGGGAACAGTTAAAGCGTTTCAGATGTCGGATGAAAATTATCCGAAAGCGTTGGCAAGTCTCAAAAAAGTTTATCATAATAAATGTTTGATATTTTTCAATACAATAGCTAAACTTTTTGAGCTGCCAACAATCCCAAAGCCTTCTGCGCCTTCCCTGCGTTCAATGATTGACGAAGTGTCAGCGGTATATGACTCATTGCTATCGCTGGGCGATGAGAAACATATAACAAACGCTATTATTATACACATAGTGATGACAAAGGTTGACCCTGCCACCCGATCCCAATGGGAAGAAGCGCTGGACTATGACAAACTGCCACTATGGAAGGACTGTGAAGCCACCCTAAATCGACGATACCAGCAGCTATCAGCGGAAGGAGCATCACACTCTAGGACGAAGCCCATACCTACAAGCAAGTCGGGTCATGGAAAGCAACATCAGACGGATAGGACCAAATCGGCGTTAGTTGCTGCAAACACAAGGCATCCTTGTTGTCAACAGTGCAAATCTAAGGATCATCATTTGACTGCCTGCCCCACTTTTAAGGCGCTTCCGGTGCAGCAGAGGTTCGAGTTTGCCAAATCGATACCCTTATGCATAAATTGCTTGCGTAAGGGGCATACCGTTTCCAAATGCAGAGCCGATCGATGTCGTGTGTGCAATCGATCGCATCACACATTATTGCATCAGTATCCGGTTTCCTTCCCTGCTGCACCTCATCCGCAACCATCAACCGCACATGTATGACGGATCGGGTCATGTTGGCAACAGCAGTAATTCTAGTGAGGACCAACTGCGGAGACTACCTTCCTGCGAGAGCCTTGCTGGACTCGGGCTCCCAGGTCAATTTTATGACGGAGGACTTGGCACAAAAGTTGCGGATTCGACGTCAGCACAAAACATTAAGCGTAATTGTAATTGGCACTTCCAATACAAAAGTGGGGTCAAAACTGAACGCGTTTGTCAAGTCGCGGTTAAATAATTTGGAATTTTCGGCGGAATTCTGGGTAATGCGATGCATTTCGGCAAATCATCCAGACCATAACATTAATGTTAGTGGCTGGAAAATTCCGCCCAATATTGAATTGGCGGACCCAGAATTCCACAAATCTAAAAAAGTGGATATCCTATTGGGTGCTGAAACATTTTTCGACCTTTTAGCTGTTGGCAAAATTAAAAATGGTCCTAACCAACCAACACTACAGAAAACCCTGTTAGGATGGATTGTATCTGGCAAATACCTCAGCAATCTAAGTTCTCCTCCCAAATTACATAGCACATTATGCCAAGCTGAAGAAGGCTTAACGTCAATCGATTCAGTAGTCCAAAAATTTTGGGCTCTAGAAGAATTACCTTCAGAATCAAATGGCATCAAATTCACACCAGAACAACAAGAGTGTGAAAAATTTTTCGTTAATACTACTCAAGTATTGCCTTCAGGACGGCTTCAAGTCAGAATGCCGTTTAAAGCTGACCGTAAGTTACTCGGTCACTCCTATGAAACCGCAGTTCGGCGGTTTCAGGCCCTGGAGAGAAGTACATTAAAAGATCCAGAACTTCGCAAAATGTATCTGGACTTTATGAATGAATATAGAGCATTGGGTCACATGAGCCCAACGAACAATAAGATCCCGAGTGAGCCACACTACTTCATTCCGCATCAATGCGTTTTAAGGCCCGAGAGCACAACAACCAAATTACGTGTTGTATTTGATGCCTCGAGTCGATCTTCAACTCAAATAGCGTTGAATGAACTTTTGATGGTAGGTCCAACCATCCAAGAAGTATTATATTCAACTCTTCTTCGTTTTCGATTACATAAGTATGCACTAACAGCGGACATTACTAAAATGTACCGTCAAATAATGATGCATGAAGAAGACAGAAATTGTCAACTTATTGTGTGGAGAGAGCATCCTTCTGAGCAAATTCAAATTTTTCGTCTTAACACCGTAACTTATGGCACTGCGCCTGCTCTATTTCTCGCAACACGGTGTTTGCAAATGCTCAGTGATGCCAATACAATTAATTATTCACTCGGTTCATTGGCCATTAAAAGAGACTTTTATGTTGATGATTTATTAACAGTATCTGAAAATTTCGAGTCTCCAGTTCTTTTGAGAAGTAAAGTAATTAAAATACTAAACTCGGCCGGATTCACCTTAATGATATGGTTTTCGAACCACAGTAATTGCACTGAATAATCATAATTCCCGTCCTGCTACATGCTGCAGAGGCTTGGACGATCTCAACAACGGATGAGTCGACGTTGCGAGTTTTCGAGAGAAAAGTTCTGCGAAAGATTTATGATTCGATGGAACGATGAGCTGTACGAGATATACGATGACATTGACATAGCTCAGCGAATTAAAAGACAGCGGCTACATTGGCTAGGTCATGTTGTCCGGATGGACGAAAACACTCCAGCTCTGAAAGTATTCGACGCAGTACCCGCCCGGGGAAGCAGAGGAAGAGGAAGACCTCCACTCCGTTGGAAGGACCAAGTGGAGAAGGACCTAGACCGAAAGAGGATTTGTTTCGATTTGTTTTAGACAATTTTAATGATTTGCGAGCCACTAAACGAAACATATTATCAGTTTCTGCTCGCCTTTTCAATCCTCTTGGATTATTAGCCCCACTAGTTACCAAAGCAAAAATCTTATTGCAAGAGCTTTGGATTCAAAAACTAGATTGGGAGGAGTCGAATCCATTGTGCCTCGACACTAGCTGGCAGAATTTTAAAGCCAACTTAATGCAGCTCTCATCGATAAGCATTCCTCGTTATGTTAACGTTGAGTGGACTGCCATCTGCCAAATACATAGCTTCTCCGACGCTCCAATAAAGCGTACGGATGCTGCATATATATACGAAGCCAATCTGCTAGTGGTATTAAATGCATGCTGCTTACTGCAAAGTCTAGAGTGGCTCCGCTGAAGACCAAATCTCTTCCGCGTCTCGAGCTCTCGGCAGCACATCTTCTTTCGAAATTATGGTCAAGAGTAGCGCCTATGTTGAGTCGACATTTCGAAAATATTACATTTTGGACAGACTCTGAAATCGTTTTACATTGGATTAAAACACATCCATTTTCACTACAAACCTTCGTCGCAAACAGAGTGTCCGAAATCCAAGAGTTGACTGACAAAGTACATTGGCGACATGTGCCAACGAAACAAAATCCTGCAGATCAAGTGTCTCGGAGTTGTAACGTGGACGAATTGAATAATTCAATTCCTCCTAGAAGACCCTGCATTATGGCCAATTAATAACCACTTCCAGCTCTCACCAGAAGACGAAGCATTAGAGAAGAAGAAAACCACATTTACATTAATTTCGACTGCTGAGAAAAATTCAATAGTGGACCTCATTGAAAAATACCCGCGTTTTTGCATGAGTACTCGGATATGTCGCTGTCGTTCAAACTAATCCGAGTAGGAGGTCGCCTATTAAATGCACCTCTCCCATATGATGCCAAATTTCCGCTTTTATTGAATAAAGGTTCGCACTTCGTTATAACGTATTTACGGTTCCTGCACATTCGAAATCACCACGCTGGGGCCAAAGCGTTGGTTGCTCTTCTTCGAGAACGCATATGGCTAATAAATGCCCGAGAAGCTTGCAGTAGAACCGTAAGAAACTGTACATTGTTTTCATTACAAGCCGAAGTTGCAAAACCAAATAATGGGAAATTTGCCAGTCGAAAGACTTCGAGCACTACGACCCTTTCTTATATGTGGCGTAGATTTTTGTGGTCCAATATACACAACTCTAAAAATACGCGGTCGACCACCCGTAAAAACATATATTGCAGTTTTCGTTTGCTTCACTTCAAAAGCAGTACATTTAGAATTAGTTTCCGACCTATCTTCTAATTCATTTATTTTCGCCCTTAAAAAATGCCGACGAAGATATTCAGCGACAACGCCACCAACTTCGTCGGCGCCGACCGCAAGCTACGCGAGCTGAAGGAGGCGTTTCTAGCGCAAGCCTCAGAACTAATGGGGTTCGCAGCCGAAGAAGGATTCAGCTTCGGCTTTATACTACCCAGGTCGCCGCACTTCGGCGGATTATGGGAGGCGGCCGTGAAGTCCGCCAAGCATCTAATCGTTCGCGCCCTCGGCAACGCTCTACTAACAATGGAAGAGCTCTCAACGCTACTGGCCGAAGTGGAGACCATTTTGAACTCGCGTCTCCTAACACCGTTGAGCCAGGACCCCAACGACGGAGAAGCACTAACTCCAGCGCATCTTTTAAACGGTTGTCCTCTGCGAGCACTGCCCCCAACACAAGTGCCAACGGACCCAATTCGTTGCTGCGAGAGATGGCAACTTGTTTGCTGTCTCAAGCAACAGTTTTGGCAACAGTGGTCCAAAATATATCTAACGAGGCTTCAGGAGCGCAACAAATGGCTCCACCCCAAACGCAACCTGCAGCCATCTCGATTCTCGTTCACGAAGACAACGTGCCGCCACAGCAGTGGGTAATCGGCCGCGTCGGCGCAACCGTCGAAGGCCAAGACGGCAAGGTGCGAGTTGCAGAAGTGGCGACTAAGGCGGGCACAATCAAGCGCCCTATCCACAAGCTGGCCTTGCTTCCAATGGAGGTTGAAGGAAATTGATCCTGTCAAGGTGGCCGGTGTTGCGTCAAGCGACCTATCTACAAATTTATACCTAAAATAAAAATAATAAATGAATTGTAAAATATTGAATTATAAAAATTATAAACTATTGAATTGTTAAAAATTAAATTAAGAAAATCTATTATACTTATCTTAATAATGCATTCATAATATTAATCTACTACTTACCTTAATACTTACCATAATCTATTACAATATTGAACGAAAAGTTGAAGATAATTAGACTTACTCCTTTTTAATGCATATTTATATTACCACTAGTTTAAGCCGTTAGTTTTAAGATTAAGGCTTAGCAATTAGATTAAGTGAAATAAAGAATTCAATTGTAATTGAACCGCTGAATCGACCGGACGCGTTATCATTTATTACCGCAATTAATTTTCGACAGGCAATTAGGCTTTATTTTATTCGCGCATTCCCAGTTTATATTTTCGCATCCCAAAAACGCTTGAGATTTTTCACTATTTTATGTTAATTAAATCTTATTTTATAATAAGTAATTTTAAATAAATAAAAGATTTACCTAACACCATTATGATATTTTCATGATTAATATTAGCTTTCAACCAGGGAATTCCTTTCATACGCAATATACGAATGTAGGGAATTTCGTTTTGCCGTCGGCATTTCTATTTTTCTTATTTGAATTTTTGCTTTCAACCAAGGAATTGCTTGTATGTATGTGCAATGTATGCCTTTGCGTTTTGCCGTCAGCATTTCCATATTCACATGTAAAAGTAGTTATGTATTTCTTTGTTTCGTTTTGGCCCAATTTTGTATATTAAAACAAGTGTCAATAATTGCGCCAAAATCAAATAAATATTTACATATCACATACCAGGGAACCTGTAAAAATCTTCTTCTTACATGTTCTTTGTATATATCATATGTAAATAAGTATTTGTTTATGCGACTTCATGGCATCTCGCCCCTCCACGCAACATTCATCACCCCATACAACATTCATCACACAACACAACATTTAGCACACAACACAACATTCACCACCCAACACGACATTCAGCAAACAACCTGCATCATCATACCATACAACCCCACGCAACAAACCAACCACAGTACACACACACCATAATCGTTTTCACCACCCAACCGATCAAAAAGGATTGGTTAGATTGGGGTGGCCCCTAATTCGATTTGTGCCGGTATTAGAAACGTTTCGTCAGAGAACGTATATTTATAGAGAAGGTTCACGATGTCGCAAATTTAGGGATATTTCAATTTTGGGACATTTACTGTTTTGGATGAGCGTGTTTCACCACAGATAATTATCAGCGCGTTTCAGCACTTAACATGAGGGGACACGAAAATAGCAGAATTGAGCATTTTCAGTGCTAAATGAGAAAAATAATGATAATTACAATATTAAGGAATGTACGTTTACAGATTCCCTTTTTTACTATGCGCAAACGATGCTGCATATAATTTATAGATCGGTATACATATATTTGTTATGAAAGCACATAAGTATGTACATATATATTTTAAAATTGAGCTATTTTATGATGAATTCCATAAAATCTTTGCAAATATATAATTCAATAATGTACAAAAAAACTCATCTTATAGGCCACTCACACTTTTTGTTGTAAGGAAAAATGCACTGAATTCCGAAATTCGTTATAAAACCTTTTATTTCTATGCAGTTCAAAATTGGTATAACCAAATGTGATTTAAAGTTTAGATTAAACGTTAAATGTATGTATGTATATTATATATACAAAAATTATCAAAGTAATTATAAGTTGAAAACAGCCGGTTTAAAAAAAAAGTTAAATATATATAGGTTATATATATCTAACATATGTATATGTATATACAATGATGACAGTTGTTACAATATGACTTTAATATAAATTGAAAACTTTAAGTATACTCGTATAAAGGCGAGTAGCGAAAGGGAACCGGGATGCTGCGATGCTGCGAAAAGCGATGCCGCTTGATTGACGTCGTATCAACGAAAAGTGCGCGATATCCTTTCTCTTTTCCTTTTGTTCTAATTAGACTGCAGAATGTCATTGCGTTTGGGTGCATGTGCGTGTATGTGTGTTAATATATGGTGTTCCCTCGCGTGATGAGCTGAATGGTTGATTAGGTGTGGTGAATTGATGCAGATGTGATGCGACGTCGCTACTCATTTCGCCATCCCGGCCCCCCTAGGCGAGTATTTAGCCCAGAAGCCACTGTAGCTGCTGTAGCATAGCTACAACGCTGCTGAGACCTGTTGACCGGCGGGATTGCGGCATAAGCTGATGGCGTCGTGTTGATGTTGCCCAGTTTTGGCGCCAGGGACGAGATTCTGCTGGAGAGGGTCCACGCCGGCAGTATGCCGTCACAGGAGTCCTTTGAGAACGCCTGACATTACCATTGGCGCGAGGAGCCGGTGGGCGCCCGGAGTCGCGTCTGTGATGGGCACTCCTGAGTTGCGTGGAAGTTGCCAGACAATTCAGGCAATACCCGTACGCCTGTGCCACCTGCTGGCGTTGCATCGGCGGCATGCCTTTGAAGATACCGTGCGATAGCCGATGCG
Source organism: Bactrocera correcta (assembly GCA_027475135.1). Classification (NCBI taxonomy): domain Eukaryota; kingdom Metazoa; phylum Arthropoda; class Insecta; order Diptera; family Tephritidae; genus Bactrocera; species Bactrocera correcta. The sequence goes on along the minus strand of CM050322.1, from coordinate 41,739,349 downwards.
GGCGGCGGCATAGTGGACAACGAGTTCGTTGCAGATCCGCTGGTAATGCTGGCGTGCTTTGGCGCGGAGCCGTTGTCGCGATGGAGCCTGTTGTTGTTCGAGACACTGCCGGTGCAGCGTTGGTCCGGGGTGCTGCTATTGCGGCAGCTTCAGAGCGAGGGGCGGAAACTGCCGAAGGCATTTTTGGCGTTGACGATGATGCCATATCCACGTCCACATTACTCTGTGAGAGAAATGATGATATTAGAAATATATTGTGAAATTTACAATAATGTGGACTTTTGTGCCACGATATGTGGCATGAATAGGATGTAATTTTTTTATCAGATATTTATGTTAAGTCTTTTGTGTCGTTTATGTTATTCGAGGTTTCAATTTGGTAAGCGGTTTATATGTTTTATCGATTTATTGATTTATTAACATTGTGGTTTCGGTTTTACGTTTCTTTATCTCCCATCGGTTTAATAAGGATAGCGACTAAACGCCTGGCTCAGGTATGGTCAGAATGGATGCTCTTTTGAGAAAATGCCCTGGGGTTAAGTCTTTGAAGTCGGAGGGATCTTACGAGAGTGGTGAGATAGGTCTAGAGTTTAGTACGGCTTCGATACGAGTGACTAATGTCGTAAACTCCTCATAATTGAATTTATGGTTACCAGCCGTTTTATTTAAATGGGACTTAAAGCTCTTTACTTCTGATTCCCAGAGTAAGCCCATGCGTGTAGAACATGGGGGTATGAATTGCCAATCGATCCATTGGGGTGCATATTTTTTGACAATTTCGGGGGATACTTCTTTCGTGAATTGTAAAAACTCCTTTTCCGTGGCTCTTTGAGCTCCGACAAAGTTTTTTCCATTGTCGCTCATAATTTTTAAAGGAAATCCGCGTCGTCTGACAAAGTGTGCAAATGCTGCAAGAAAAGCCGCAGTAGTCAGATCTGAACAAAGCTCGAGGTGTACTGCCTTTGTTGTAAAACATACAAAGACAGCCACATACCCTTTTCTAAATGAGAAAGACCTTAGCATCGAGGCCTTTATCTGGAAAGGTCCAGCAAAATCAACCCCAGTGATGGTAAATGGTAAAGCATAGTTGCAGCGTTCAGGTGGTAGGGCAGTACACTGGTTACACATGAAAATGGTTATTTTAGTTTGTGGTTTTAGTCGCGGTATATAGAACTCTTGTGGGACCATTTGTTGCATCAAGCGATGCTCACCATGCAGTGTAAGCTGGTGGAGATATATTAGAAATAAGTAGGTAAAACGGGATTTCTCTGGGATTATGATGGGATGTCGTTCATTGTAACTAAGGCTGGAGTTGGCTAGTCTTCCATTTGCCCTTATTAATTCTTTACAGTTCAAGAATGGATTTAAGACGAGAAGTGAGCTTCCCTTTTCGAGAGGTTGCTTTTCAAGCAACTTTGATTTCTCTCGACTGAAATAGCGAGTTTGTGTATACCTTGGCATGTTGCAAGTCGGAATATGTTAGTTGTATGTAAGGATCGTTTGATATTCTTTTCACCTTTTGTTTAGGTTTATGGATGAATTTGTGCATATAAGGGACTACCCTTAGTGCTCGAGGAAATGATGAAAATCTTTGGAGAATATCATCCTCTTCGGAGTGTTATGAAAATTTTCTATTTTCCGACTTTCCGGAGGTATGATATTCCGAGCAGGACACTTTGGCCCGAATTCTTGTGATTCTGTTAGCCATGTGGGACCGTTCCACCAGAGTGTAGTGCTGGTGAGATGAAGTGGTTTGCAACCTCTTGTCCCCAGATCCGCTGGGTTATCTGCACCAGCAACATGTTGTCATTTTGCTGAGCCAACTAAGCCTAAGATTTGTGATGTGCGATTTGATACATATGTCTTCCAAGTATAGGGTGGTTTTTCCATCCATGCTAGAACTATTTCTGCGTCTGACCAGAGATACATTTTGTGATCGTTTAATTTTAGATGGGTTTGAACTATCAAAATTATCTTGCTAACAGAAGAGCACCGTTTAGTTCAAGCCGTGGCAAGAAAAAGTTGAAAAGTTCTGCTACCGAGGAAAGGATTTGTTGTTTTGTAATGGCGGACATTGCAGATATTGACTCTACTGTATATGAGAATTGATCTGTTATCGTATTCCTTTGAATCCCTAGTGTTTTTGGCCTTTTCGAATTTATGGAAGTCGGTATCTAACAAGTCTTCCTTTTTATATCTTTGATTATTTCGGGATGATTTGAGGTTATTTTCTTTAGGGGAAAACCTGCTGAATTTAGTGCTTTGATCACTTGAGATAATGATTCGCACGCTATTGGTATACTGTGGCTACCTGATAACATATCATCCACATATGTTTGAGTTTGCAACACAGAAGTTGCTAAAGGTAAATATGTTTCACAAGTTTTTGCAGCTTCATGTAATGTTCTAATGGCTACAAAGGGTGCGCAGTTGATGCCAAAGGTAACTGTTTTAAGTTTGTAGTTGCTAATTAGACTATTAATTGAATTGCGGAAGACTATGCGTTGGAAATGTTGGTCATCTTCATGCACCAGAATTTGCCTATACATTTTCTAAACATCCTCGTTAAAAACGTGATTTGCCTGAGCTCGTACACTTTGAGGCATTGAACAACACTCGTACTTTTGTTGTGGTTTTTTCTGGTCTTAGTAGCCCATGATGTGGAAGGTAAAAATATAAATATCTACCTTTGGATATTTTTTCATATGGTACAGTTTCTTCCATATGATTGATACCAAGATATTCCTCCATCACATTATCATGTGCTGATTTTAGCTCATTTTTCTTCGCCAGGCTTTTTTCCATGCTTAGGAATTGATGGACTGCTGAGATTCTATAGTGGCCTAGAGCTATAGTTTCTGGAAAGGTGGATTTGAATGGTAGTCGCACAACATTACGACCATGTTCGTTTCTTGTTGTTTTGGACTGGTAATAGCAAGCCTGGTCTTCTTCTGAAAGGTTGGTAATCTGGGGTACTTCTTCCACTTCCCAGAATTTTTTAAGTTCATTATTTAAGTATTTGTTTGTGATATCTTCCACTTGTGTTGTGAAAGAATTTATTTTTTCAGTGACTTGGCCACTTATAATCCACCCAAAGATTGTATTTTGGGCTAACAATTTATTGGAGATTTTCTCTATACCTTCAAGAATTATTTGAAGTATTAAGTCACTACTATCACAGTTGGGATCTGCTAATTTGAGGTGTGAGCATTTTTCCCAGTGTATTTTATTTACTTCATAGCTTGGAAGCAAATTTGTAAGTTGCGGTAGAACGATGGCTTGTGCACCTATTCATATATCCGCATTTGGAGAAACTATGGTGATTGGGCATATTTTATTAGAATTTTGGATAATTCTTCCGCCCATTCCCGAAATTTGAAAATTGGAATGTTTTATTGGCAATTTTAGCCGACTTTGAATCTTTGATGACAGAAAGGATCTTTGAGAGCCTTGATCTATTAACTTTCTTAGTTTGAATAAATCAACTTTATGTTCAATGGTGAAGACCGCAGTGGGTAAAAGAATTTTGCTTTCATTTTCTGAATGAAGCGATTGAATTTTTGCTGCTTTAGAGCAACATGGTTGTTCTTCCCTTTTGTCGGGATTTGAGGTTTCGGGATTACTTGATGTAGTTGTAGCGACTAACCCCGTAGTTTTTTGAAATTGATTTTGCTTCACATTTAGAAAATTGGTAACATGAAGCAATGAGTGATGTCTTCGTTGACAGTATACAGAATTGAATTTGCTTTCACAGTCTTTTGTCATATGAGAATTCGACAGACAGTTTTGCAAAGTTTGTGTTGATGGACCAAATTGTTTCTATCTGAAACGGATAATTTTTTGAATGTCTCGCAAGACCTTAATTTATGACCTCCCTGACAGAGTTCACACAATGATTGCCACTGACTATTTTGATTTGACACGAATGTGTGACTTTTATTAACGTGTCTGTTATATTGTATGTTATTACTGGCTTGGGGTTTGAAAAGTTTTTACTTGACTCATTTTGATGACTTTTTGGCTTTATAGTTTTTTTGTCTATTCGCTCAGCTATCTCGTATTGAGCAGTGAGGAATGTTTTCAACTGTTGTCAGGTGGGCATTATTTTTCTTTCCACAAGTGATTGTTCCCATCGTAGTAACGCAGCATCAGGCAGTGTTTCTGCGCAAATGGTTACTATAATAGGGTCCCACGATTCTGTGGAGACATTTTGTGATTTTAACACTGATAAACATTTGGTCACTGTGGAGTATAAGTTTTGAAATACCTGGCTAATTTCTCGTTGGATTTTTGGCAAATGCAATAAAGTTTTTCTGGGTTTTCTATCTCAATTCTTTCATTTTCGTACCTTTCGACAAGTGCTTCCCAAACCAGTTTAAAATTTTCGTCATTTAAAGCGAATTGCTTGACGATACTGTCTGCTTCCCCTTTTGTTTTGAGATGGTATAGCTTTTGTGCTTATGAAAGTTTAGGAGGGTTTATATAAACGGCAGTGAACATGTCCCGGAAGGACGGCCACTGGTCATAACATCCATTGAAAACTTCAGTATCACAAGCTGGTACCTTTAGATACATGCCTTTATCTAGGTCTTCTTTTTGTGTTGTAATTACTCTGGGAGGGAGAGTAGTGGCTCTACTTGGCCTTACCAAACTTACTTGTTCAGTGATCATTCCCTTTGTCAACTCGTTCTGATCGCGGCAGTTATCACACTTAGCTGTCGCCGAAGCTTTTGCGTTTTCTGGTAGCTCTGCGTCGTCAGTATCTAGTACTGTATCGAACGCTGCCAGAAGGCGATCCCAAAGATTGTTCACACTTTCTAGTTTTATATTTAAAACTGATTCCGTAACGTCAGTAATAGGAAAAGCTTGAAACCGGGTGCAATATCTTATAAAGCTATCATTTTCAGTGATAAATTTCGACATTATATAATCTTTTGATCTCTTTTGCTTTGTACCGTGTTTAGAGCGTGTAGCTTCTGCAGGTGTGCTTTGATTATCGTCGTCAGCCATTTTTGGAATGGTTAGAAACTGACCTGCTTTAGATTCTTTTGAATCTGTGCTCATTTAGAATAAATAAGAATTTAGGATTAAGATTTGATGAGATATATCTGATAAATACCGAAACCCGAAAACTCTTTTAAGTAAATAAGAGTTGTTATTCCCGTAAATTTACTAAAATATGCGTTAATCGTTTTTGTTAACCGCACTATTGTATTTAAGTAGTTGCGATTTTATATTTATTTTTATATATTTTATATTACGGATTTATACAAAAAACAAGGAGATATTGTTAAATAATATTTGCCTATACGGGCTTAGAGTACGTACTATATAAGTATGTACTAATATATTTATCGTTAATAAGATTTTATTATTTATTAATTTTTTTTTTTTGTTAAAATTCCGCACCGCTTATTGTTTATAATTAGGCCTCTGCGAATGGTAGGCACCTTGACGTGGTGCAGGGGCTTAAACCGCAGCGCAGCACAGCATCTCCCAACCACCAAGAGAGATGCCGCATAGCATCTCTCCTGAGGGCTGGCAGAGGCTGCATGTGCGCGGCGACCAAGAGCTACCACCTCCTAATCCAGGGTGTTATGCGACCCGTGCCCATTGGATGATTTGCAGCCAGGAGGTAAATTCGGCTGTATTCGCACGGAGCCTTCCCAATACCGGGCCGCCTTGGGAAGTAACGGTGGCCTTACTGCGTCAAGGGGCTCTGGCGCAGCGGACTTTCAGCTTCCCCTTTCCAAAATTAGACCGGGAGGCTCACAACACGGGCCAAACGGTCGTACGAAAAAGATGATCCGACAACAACAACAAAAACAGCAACAACAACAACAAACAACAACAACATCTACAACAATAGCCAGCAGCAGCAGCGGCACCAGTGCCGCTCGCAGGAGTGGCCCAGGAGCTGGACGGAAGCCTAGCTTTTTGGATGCATTGTCGCCAGATAAACGTGCACTCTTTGAGGAGTACGCACGTGACGACGACGATGTGCCCTCCTGCAGCGGCACTCAGCGCAGTGTGTCAACCACTGAAAATCGCGCAAGCCCTGCCCCCGCAACCCCCTCGAGCAGGATCGACTGCGGACAGGAGGGTGGTTTCACGAAAGTGGAATCGAGGGGAGAAAGAAAAAGGAGAAGACAACGAGGGAACGTCCCATGTACCCCGGAGCCAGGACGGCCAGGAGGCCACGACGACCCGCGTAGAGCTGGAATGAGTGGGGCCACTCTAAAGTGGTACCTGAGGTTCCTTGAGGATGGCATGACGCCGGAGTCAGCCGAGAAGCGGGCCTTGAATAGGAGCAGTGGGAACATCCCCTCTCCAAGCAATACACGACGTGTAGGTACCAATGGCGGTTCGTCTGCAACTAGACGCAGGAACCGGAGGCGCCGCCGAGCTCAAGCAGCCCAAGCGGAGGGGCGAATCGTAGCAAGGCCAGCACCCCAAGAGGAACCCAGTCGGATGGAGAAACGGAAGAGCGTCCAGATAACACCTCAGGAGCCACCATTGCCCAAGAGAATACGGGAAGACAGACCACAGGGAGCCGGTGGAAAACGCCCTAACCCCAACCAGCAGCCGATGAAGACCACGAGCCGCAAATACTCGGAGGCCGTCAGCAACATACGGATGGCAGTGCTGCCCAACAACTACCCTGCGGAGGCACCAGGGTCTGAGCAGCTGACGGCTCTCCAAGACTGCCTAGTCAATGCCCTAACCATCGGCGTCGGCTATACCGGTGCCTTTAATGGCATCTTTTTCAAAGGCGGCATGCTGCTGGTCGACTGCCAGGATGAAAAGTCGGCCACCTGGCTGAAGAATATCACGCCGAGGCTAGAGGGCTGGGAGGGTCCGGCCCTGTGTGTCAGAAGAGGAGAGGAAATTCCGCAACTACACAGTATGGTGGCGTTCTTTCCCAGGAGTGCGGACAAGATCTATGACTTCGCGCTCAATCTGGTGAGAAACCAGAATGAAGGTTTGAGTACCTCAGCGTGGAAGGTCGTAGCAAGCAGTGTTGAAGGTTCCGGTTGGAACCTCAACATTACGATGGACGACGTATCATACACGTACATTAAGCAGAAAGGATACAGGCTGAACTTCCGCTTCGGCAAGATTGTGGTGAGGCCATGGAGGCCCAAGGCTACGACCACGAGCCAAGAACCTCCAACGGGGACGACCGCAACACCAGCTCCACCCATAACCCGCCCAGTCGCGCCTGAAGCGACTGCCGCCGTGGTTTCGTGCGAGCAAGACGAGTCCCCCAACGACCAAGTCTCGGCTGGGCAGGTTGCGACCACCGCCGCAGACGTGAGCAGTGGAAACGGGATCACCACAGCGCAGGAAGGTGTGATGCCGTCCACCCAAGAGCTTCTGGAAGGGCTGGAGATGCAGGTCGATGGAGAGATCGTCGAACCCCTACTATAATCTCCAGTACCGGTATAGAGGTGGCCCAGGTGAACCTCCATCACGCATCGGCAGCCTCGGCGGTCATCGTGAGGAGGTTCATTTCGGATAACCTGGGCATCCTCCTAATCCAGGAGCCTTGGGTGGTCAGAGGAGAGGTAAGAGGCCTCAACACAAGAAAAAGCAAGGTAGTCTGGGATCTCTCCAGCGAGAGACCCCGTTCCTGTTTAGTCGTTAGAGACGATATAAACTTCTTCTGTATTTCAGAGTTTCTAACGCAAGATCTGGTGGCTGTGCAGATAAAGGACAAGGAAGGATCGGACTTCGTCCTTGCGTCAGGATATTTTCCGGGAGAAACAGCCACGGCACCCCCCCCATTGATTCTTAAACTGGTGGAGCACTGTAAGGCAAACAATCTGCCCCTAATCATAGGTTGCGATGCCAACGCGCATCACACAGAATGGGGCAGCACGGATTGCAACGTGAGGGGTGAGTCACTTTTAGAATTTATACTTAGCAATAATATTAATATAGAGAACGTAGGTTGCGAGCCAACCTTCGTAACAAGTATTCGGAGTGAGGTCCTAGATGTTACCCTGAGCAACGACAGCGTGATTGGTCTGATCTCACAGTGGCGGGTTTCTAAAGAACCCTCACTGTCGGATCACAGGATCATCCGCTTTGTTCTGAGGGTGACAATCGGGGACCGACCTCCGACTCGTACCCCAAGAAATACAAATTGGGGTATCTTCAGAGAGAATCTAAGTAGGAACCTAAGTGAAGTGGAGCAAGCGGATGGTAGGTCCACCACAGTTGGGCTGGAGAGCAGACCAAGTGCCATAAACCAATCCATTGTGGACGCCTACCATTGTGCCTGTCCACTGAAAGCGACCACCAGCAAACAAATCTGCCCCTGGTGGTCCAGTAAACTTTCATTTCTTAGACTTAGGGTGCGCAAGCTGTTTAATAAAGCCAAGCGCACGGGTAGCTGGGAAGAATACAAGCGGCAGCTAACAATCTAAAACAAGGAGATTAGGCTTGCCAAGTCAAACAGTTTCAGGAAATTCTGTGAGAGCGTCTCCTCGACCCCGGAGGCAGCCAGACTGCACAAGGCGTTGTCGAAGGGTAAGATGGACACAGTACTATCCCTAAAGAGACAGGACGGGACCTATACGACAAGTGCAGAGGAGAGGGCGGAAACACTCCTACAAACGCACTTCCCGGAGACTTTTCAAGCTGACCTAACCCCAGCTTCGGTCATGCGTAGGCCGGATCGCTCAGACTGGCTGACTGCAAGGAACCTGTTCACTGCAGACTCAGTCAGGTGGGCTCCTCCTTTTCGAGCTACAAGTCACCGGGAGTGGATGGCGTCTTCCCAGCCCTCTTGCAGCAAGGTATCGACATTCTCCTACCACACCTGCTGGGGCTGATGAGAGACAGCCTGGCAATGTCGTATATTCCCGAGCCTTGGAGAATTGCCAAAGTAATTTTCATTCCCAAGATAGGAAGAAGAGACTATTCGTTAGCAAAATCATTTCGGCCCATAAGTCTAACGTCCTTCTTTCTAAAGGGGATGGAAAAAGTAATAGATAACCACATAAGATCGGAAGCGCTAAAAGTCGCACCCCTGCATGCCAGACAACATGCGTACAGAGCGGGGAGATCAACGAATACTGCTCTGTACCAACTCACGTCTGACCTGCAGGATTCGCTGGTCAATGGCGAGGTAGCGATCTGCGCCTTTCTTGACATTGAGGGTGCCTTCGACAATGCGTCTCATACAAGCGTGATTAAGGCACTCGAGAGAAGGAGTGTACCCCTTCCGATACGCAGATGGATTGAAACCCTTCTGCGCACTAGGGTAGCAGAAACAATAGTGGGAGAAAGTAAGATTCGTCTTGGCACCACAAGGGGCTGCCCTCAGGGCGGAGTACTATCCCCTCTGCTATGGAGCCTGATTGTAGACGAATTACTCGAGTTACTCACAAGCAATGGAATCCGCTGCCTAGGGTACGCGGACGACATCGTCATAATGGCAAGAGGCAAATTTGAGAACACTCTCTGTGACATTGTTCAAAGGGGCCTAAACTTGGCAAAGGGATGGTGCAACACGGTAGGGCTTAACATCAACCCAGCGAAGACCACCGTGATCCCATTCACTAAGCGGAGATCTCTTCCGGGCCTGAGATCCCTTACAATCGGAGGCACAGAGGTGGAAATGTCTAAGGAGGTCAAATTTCTCGGCCTCATCTTAGACTCACAGTTAAAATGGAGTAGGCATTTGGACTTAACTGTATCCAAGGCAACTAGAGCGCTAATGATTTGTAGACGCCTAGCCGGCAGATCATGGGGATGCAAGCCAAGCATCATCAGATGGCTGTATACCATGATAGTAAGGCCTATCGTCACCTATGGAGCAGTTGCTTGGGCCACCAAAGCTACGCAGTCTTCAGTGATAGGAAGACTGTCAAAGCTGCAAAGACTTGCATGTGTCTGTGCTTCAGGGGCAATGCGCACATGTCCCACTGTGGCACTGGAAGTTTTGCTAGAGCTAACACCGCTTCATCAGGTGATCAAGATATCAGCAAAGCACACCATGCTGCTGATGTCAGCAGAAGGCTGTGGAATAGGGAAGATCATGTCCTCTAAACAGATGGACGCCCTAGCGGAGAGCACACCGCTAGCCCTCCTCCCGCGAGATGGTACAACTAAGAAAATTAATCTCAAAAAGAATTTCACAGTAACTCTAGGCAGCAAGATGGAGTGGAATGACTCCACTCTGGAAAAGCTGCTGGAAGAAAGTACCATTCAGTGGTACACTGATGGCTCAAAAACGCCGGACGGTATTGGGGCAGGTATCGCGGGACCGCGTACTAAGCTGTCCATACCCATGGGCAGCTTCCCAAGTATCTTCCAGGCTGAAGTTTTTGCCATCAGTCAGTGCGCGGAAGTAAACCTCAGCCGCAACTATCGCAACCAGCGCATAGCTATTCTCAGTGATAGTCAAGCGGCACTAAAAGCGATCCTATCATACGAGACCAAATCGCTTTTAGTCGAGGAATGTGTAGAAAGGCTAAACCGCCTGTCCCTGTGCAATCGGGTACATCTAATCTGGGTACCAGGGCACAAAGGAGTAGAAGGTAATGAGAAGGCTGACGAGCTGGCACGCACGGCAGCAGCATCCAAGATGTTGGGACCAGAGCCATACATAGCGGTAGGACCCCACACTCTCAAGGAGCTGCTCCGCACGGAGGAAAGAGAGGATAGAGAGCGGCACTGGCGGCAGGCAGCAGGTATGCGCCACGCTAAGCTGCTCCTGGGAGGGTATAATCTCTCCAGGTTTAAAGAATTAATTAACCTACCTCGCGAGAAATTCCGTCTCCTCGTCGTAATATACACCGGCCACTGCAAGCTCAGGAAGCACCTGTCCAACATGGGCATGGTCTCCTGTGCCAACTGCCGGTTCTGCGACCTGGAACAGGAGACACCAGCACACCTTATCCAGGATTGCACAGCAATCTGTGGGAAAAGGCTTAAGGCCCTGGATTCAGTGTATATCAGCAGGGATCACATAACCTCGCTTGAGCCCGGCAAACTACTGGAACTGTTCAGGCTGCTGGGGCTCTGTGAGGTCATGTGATATAGGGGAGGGCACAATAGACCCTAGGTCGCGGTGCATTACCTCAATTAATAATAATCTAATCTAATAATCTTGTTTATAATTAAGCTAGCTTCTCACCTTCTAATAAATTTGGATTTATTATATTTTTTTGGTATGGCGTAGGTAATCATATATATACATCATATATATACATATGTACTTATATTTGCGCGATCAGAATATAGCGAGAAAAGAAAATGAACAATGTGCAGGTCATTAACCTTTGCACTTGCGGATTAGCAAGTATATGCTTCAATATATTAATATTAATTTGAATGTTTGTTTGTATTTGTTAGTAAGTACTAATTTATGTTTGTTGCATTTATGTATTTTAAGTATGATATGGATAAGTGCATATGTAAATATGTATGTTTGTTTTTATTCTCGCTCGTGGAAATTTTGCTTTTTATGCCTTTCGCTTACCTATTTTATGCAATAATAATTTGTTTGTTTTCTGTTGTAGTGGGTGTGTTTGTATACACAAAGGTAAGCTTAGAGGGTAGTAAATGATTTCCTTTTGTATTTATAAAATTATATGGATGATATATTTTTCAAATGTATTTTGTTCCCGTTTAGAAATTGATCAAACGGATTATATACATAGGTGCATAAAAAATGGAAACGACTTACTTTGTCTCGCCTCAAGGGAGTTTTGGGAGAATACAGTACATATATTTATACATATAATTTTGGGAATATTATCCGCTTTCGTTTCGGTTTCCTCCTGTGTTTAGTCCTATTTCCTCCTGTGTTTAACCTTCAAGCGGGCGCGCCATCTTTTGTAACAAAAGCCGTCGCGCGTAGTCTTTTCAACGCCTCAATTGAAATGCGAGATTTAAAGTGGATTAAGTTGTGGAATTCATTTTTTTATTAGTTTTAGTTATTATGTAATCATAAAATAATATTTTACAGCAAAGTATTTTTTTTTGTCATTTTAAATGAGGGAAAAACATAAAAAGTAATATAATTCATTGAATGCAAAGTAAATTCATTAATCTTAACACAAAACCAAAGAAATTTTTTTTCAAATTTTGGGAAAACATAAAAATTCATAGAATACATTGAAAAGAATGTAAATACATAAATATCTTATTAGAAAGTTAGAATAGTTCAATAGTCAGATTCATCAGATTCATCGGTCACAAAACACTCATTTCAAATAAATACCGTATGGTCTCGACAAATATTTCTTTCACAGGTTTTGCATTGGGTTTTTGTCTGCCTTATTTTTTTTGCTGGACATATTTTGCAGCTTCCTCTACTGGCCTTGAATGTACTTGCCTCACTATTGGGCTTATCATCTAATTTCAAAAAACCTCTTATATTTCTTTTCAAATTTCTTGGTAAGTTTTTATCAGCTCATCTTTTCATGTGTTCTTTCGTCATTTCTATTCCCAATTCGCGTAGAAATGTACGTCTTTTTTCGATAACTACATCATTTTCTCTCAAAATTACCACTGAGTTTACTCCAGCAATATTTAGCAAGCGAAAAAAGAGTGTCAATGGCCGCCTATTGCACTTCCTTGATACGGAATACAGTTTTACCTTTTTATCTACTTCATCAACTCCACCTTTTGTTTTGTTGTAAAAAGTTATAATAACTGGTTTTCGTTTCTCGTTAGTGCTGGTGTCAATTTTAGCTGTACGATGAAGTGATGAAATCAGAACAACAGATCGGTTCTTTTTAGGTACATACGATACCAGGGTAGAAATATTTGAAAACCCAAATTGACTAGAATACTCTGGCTTTCCCTTCGCAATGAAACACGGGGGAATTTCTTTTTTATTTTTACGTAAAGTGCCAACAACAGACATTTTATCATTTGTGGCTAAATCTTTTACCAAAGGAATGCTGGTGAACCAGTTATCAATGGTAAAATTTCGTCCAGTTCCAGAAATTGGTGAAATTAATCTTTTTACAACATCACTTCCTGAATTACTGATCTGAAACGGTCCTTCTGGTTGTCTCCCAGCATAAAGCTCAATATTCAACGTGTAAAAGTTTTTTGAATCCACTAGTGCATAAATCTTTAGCGTATATTTGTCAGGTTTTGATTTGTTGTATTGTCTAAAAGGACATTTTCCGCGGAATCCGCACATCATTTCATCTATTACAACATTCTTACTAACAGAATAAGGAGAAAGGCAGTTTTCTGTGAACATATTTAGCACTTCTCGTATGGGCGCAGCTTTATCTTGGGCTCGGCGAAAACTTCTTGTGGATGCATCATCAAACCGGAGAGAGTTTAGAAGAAATTTCATCCTTTTCAAAGGCATAGTATTTGGAAATATGGCAATACAAGTGCATCACTATACACATCCTCCAAGTTTCCATGAGACATTCGTAAGGTTCCAGCAATATATAATAATCCGAACAAGGCCCGAATCTCAACAGAATCGGTAGTTTTACAATCTCGAACTCTGGAGTATGCGCTTTCTTTTTTCTGTATAAATTCGATAGTATATTTTACTACTGTCGTTATAATTTTATCGAATATGAACAAATCCCATGCTTTTATAACTAGATGTTGTTACGCACATGCCTTTTCCAAGGACACCAGCCTTTTGAGTCAGAATATTATGGGGTGGATACCTGACTCTATCACTATTTGATTTTTCCCATTTTGTAACATTATCACGTGCCATGAAGTATGCAGCTCTATCAGCCAAATAAATGTTTTCCTCTTCCGAGTTACTTTCTTCGTTTGAATGTTCCATTTCTTCATCAAATTCCACATCTGGTCTACATTCAGATATTTCTGATTCCCTATTACATTCCACATCAGATAAGTGGTCAGAGATTTCTGATCCTTCATCACTTAAAGTTTCATCACTTTCATCATCTTCCTCTAGGAGAAATTTCATTATTTCACTTTCACTTATTCTTGTTTTAGCCATTTTTACCAATAACTGCAACACTTTATTATATCTGGAAATTTGCACAGAGAGTCGCGCGTAAACTAAAAGACGTCAGACACGCGTAGTCTTTTCGACGACGAGAGGCAACTGAAGTAAATGCTCGCTATAAACAGTCGACAAGCGTTAAAAAGAGACGGAAATAGTGCATTCGATTGGAAATGAACTAACCTCAAGCTACTAGAGCTACCAAATATCTGGGATTATATACCCAAAAATTATAATACTTTATTCACCATGGGCGGTCGAAAAGACTACGCGCGACTTCTTGAAGGTTAATGTTCCTTTCGTAATTTCCTCCTTTGTTTAGTGTCTTCTTGCTCCCGTTTCCTCCTTTGTAGAGTATGTACATATGTATTTGTAATTTTCTTCTAATTATGTCGCGCCCGATTCATATTATAATTTCTGTTATTTTTATTGTTAGACCGCGCCCGATTTATTTGTTAATTATTGGTATTTTTATAGTTAGAGCGCGCCCGATTTATGGTTTTTATGAATTTTTAATATTTATATTTATTATTATTAAATTTTTTTTCTCAGCACTGTATTCTTAGTTTTTTTTGTTGTTTTATATGTCTGCACTATTCCCACTGGATAACTCTTTTAAGTTTTGCAAAATTTTGTTTCTTTATTTTATTTATTTACTAGCTGACCCCGCAGCCGTTGTCCTGCTTGAAATTATGTATTTTGGAATGAAAAGAAAATTAAATTTATCATTTCATTTTTGTTTTTTTTTTTCATGTAACGCAGCTTTATAAACAACATTTTCTGATTTCTGTTCCGGCGTACGCCACGTGAGCACGCCACGTATATTTGGCCGTGTGAAAAACATAGCATTTCCAAATTATACCACACACTACCAAATTATAACCACTACTCCTTGTATTCGAAAGGTGCGCCAGAATCAGTTGGGTTCCATTAAACAGAAACATAATAACAACAGATCCTACTTTGAGACGCAAATGATGCGGTGGAATACCAAGCCTGACGGAAGAATTTAGAAATACCATTGGATAATTCACGGCGTCGTCTTTACTGTCAAGACGATCGATCGATTTGTATGAGCGCAAGTCTCCCGGAATTTGACTTTGAATCTTCCAACAACAACATCGGCATTTTTGGCAGCTAAAATTGCGCGTGCACTCATGCAATCACAGTTACGATAATTTGGCCAGTGTTCGGATAAACATTCGTGATGAGTTCATCTTGTAGTGAATTGACAAAAGGGAGGTCAACCGAAATTTGCTCATTTCCAATTCTTGCGAGTACAATGGAAAATGTCATCGGCAATGTAATTTTTTCATATCCCATAATTAAAGCGAATTTGAAGGCTGATATGTATGTCGAAATGATCTTCATGAAAAGTATGCGAACTTCAGTGGCATGCGAAGCAACTATCGCATTGTCCTTTGTCTGTTTCCAGTGATTATCATGTTCCACCAAATGCAACTGCTGGCATGCTTCTCAAAAAGTTGCACACACTGTACCATTCACAATACGCAATGACTTAAATAAAGTTGAACCGCGAGATGCACAACACTTGGAGAACTTTCATGAATTGCAAAAGTAAATATCCTACAAAGCGCTTTATTGCAGTTCACATATCGACCCATTTAATATTGCTGATCTCGTATCGTTCAAGGCCAATAACCGCTATGTTGCTTTCTTTGGTGACGTATTTGCAAACGTGTTTGATCGATTTCACCAAATTGCAACATTCAACAATGACAAGAGTTTTGAATGTGCTTTAGACAACCATATTCGCCATGTTACGACCCATGTGTTGTCGACATCGATATTCACTCTTCTAAATTGAATGCTAAATGTTCAAGTTTTTTCGTCTGGTGAGCTACGCCGATGGAGTGGATATCCATCATTTCCAGTTTGTGTTTCCGAAAGAAAAGCATGTGGATAGTGTTTCGTGCATTTATTGTCAGACATACAAACCGGAGTGGGATTGTGATGTCCACAAGGTCCATGAACCATATTGGTTATCACCACTTCGTATAATACTGGATTTCCTCTTCATCAGGATTTTCCGCTGAAATGATTTCATCAATTTGATCTGATGTAATCACCATCCGCATCCATAGAAGAATGTGTGCGTGCGGTAAACCTCTTTTTTGCTAGTCAACAAAATACATCCAGCATCTAACAGCACCATATATGTACATAGGTTGCTTCAAGATAAAGACCATCAAACATCGCAGCTATTGTTTAAAAAGTCGTGCTGTGACATCGTTACGATCGCCAGCTAATTGGCCGCGATCCATAATTCCACACATATGTCACCGCATTATGGGAGTACTTCCTGCCTTTCCTTGGGCTGACATACGTTGATGGCAAAGAACGCCGACCGTTATTAGGGCGACCTCTTGGTGGCTTTGTAACAAATTTCAATATGCAATTGATCACATTGTGTAAAACACACATAAAGTTTTCACTGAATAATTTTCAATAATTGTTCCTTTGGATAGCCAGAATAAAAAAGCAAGCGACCGCAATTGAACGATTCAAATAATTTACAAATCAAAATATTGAAGAACAAAACAAATTAAAATTGAAAAAAATTTGTATAGAAAAAGTTACTTTTTGGAATTGTCCAATTTTCCGACTTTTCTTCATGAAAAGTATGAGGTATTTTGTTTCGAAACCTTTCCCGATCCCCAACAAACAAACTTTAAAAATTTCATCAAGATTGGTTCAACCGTTCTCTTAGTGTTACTAACAAACAAACATTTTTTTATAAGGTTGTATGGGGAAAAGAAAAGGGGTTTTCCGGAAATTATTCGAATTTTTGTCACCGTAAAAAGCATCTTTGAACTTCAACGAACATTTAAGAGAAAGAATTGGCGAATTGGTTCAGGCGTTATTGAGTTATGAGCGTACATACAGTTGGCGAGTCATTTTTATTTATATAGATATAGATATAGATTAAGTATTCATTACACATATCGAGTTTTAATTGTTTTTAATATGTATTCTGCTATTCGGAGAGGAGACAAATCCAAAGAATCAATAACCATGAAAATTGGTTCAGCAGATCTCGAGATATGAGTATTCGAACAAACCCGTCTTTGTTTTATATATATAGATGTTTCGACGAAACAAAATGATCATTACATTCTTATTAAGTATATTTGTTTTGTATTATATGTGGTGGCATAGTAGCAATTTATGTTTGTGAATTTGAACAAAAAACTCACCTTATAGACCACTCACACTTTTTATACCACATTATATTATACATGTGTATGTGTATGTTTATTTTTTGTCACTACAGTTTCTGCTATCCAAAACCGGTTTTGGCACATATGTTCTTTGCTGTTTGCTTTTTTATTTACTTTTGTCACTTATTATTACCTTTTGGGCTTTTATTACCGCACTTTCTCACAGTTAAAATTTTTATTTTATTTTATCGAAATCTTAATATTTTTTTTTTGACTCTATTTAGCCACAGTGCCTGTCTTTATGGCTCGAAGGACCATGTACAAAAAACTCACCTTATAGGCCACTCACACTTTTTGTTATAAGGAAAAATGCACTGAATTCCGAAATTCGTTATAAAACCTTTTATTTCTATGCAGTTCAAAATTGGTATAACCGAACGTGAATTCAAGTTTAGATTAAACGTTAAATGTATGTACATATATTACATATACAAAAATTATCAAAGTAATTATAAGTTGAAAACAGCCGGTTTAAAAAAAACGTTAAATATATATAGGTTATATATATCTAACATATGTATATGTAACGGGTGATTTTTTTGAGGTTAGGATTTTCATGCAGTAGTATTTGACAGATCACGTGGGATGTCAGACATGGTGTCAAAGAGAAAGATGCTCAGTATGCTTTGACATTTCATCATGAATAGACTTACTAACGAGCAACGCTTGCAAATCATTGAATTTTATTACCAAAATCAGTGTTCGGTTCGAAATGTGTTTCGCGTCCGTGTCCGATGAGCGATGAGGCTCATTTCTGGTTGAATGGCTACGTAAATAAGCAAAATTGCCGCATTTGGGGTGAAGAGCAACCAGAAGCCGTTCAAGAACTGCCCATGCATCCCGAAAAATGCACTGTTTGGTGTGGTTTGTACGCTGGTGGAATCATTGGACCGTATTTTTTCAAAGATGCTGTTGGACGCAACGTTACGGTGAATGGCGATCGCTATCGTTCGATGCTAACAAACTTTTTGTTGCCAAAAATGGAAGAACTGAACTTGGTTGACATGTGGTTTCAACAAGATGGCGCTACATGCCACACAGCTCGCGATTCTATGGCCATTTTGAGGGAAAACTTCGGACAACAATTCATCTCAAGAAATGGACCCGTAAGTTGGCCACCAAGATCATGCGATTTAACGCCTTTAGACTATTTTTTGTGGGGCTACGTCAAGTCTAAAGTCTACAGAAATAAGCCAGCAACTATTCCAGCTTTGGAAGACAACATTTCCGAAGAAATTCGGGCTATTCCGGCCGAAATGCTCGAAAAAGTTGCCCAAAATTGGACTTTCCGAATGGACCACCTAAGACGCAGCCGCGGTCAACATTTAAATGAAATTATCTTCAAAAAGTAAATGTCATGAACCAATCTAACGTTTCAAATAAAGAACCGATGAGATTTTGCAAATTTTATGCGTTTTTTTTTTTAAAAAAGTTATCAAGCTCTTAAAAAATCACCCGTTATATACAATGATGACAGTTGTTACAATATGACTTTAATAAAAATTGAAAACTTTCAGTATACTCGTATAAAGGCGAGTAGCGAAAGGGATACGGGATGCTGCGATGCTGCGAAAAGCGATGCTGCTTGATCGATGTCGTATCAACGAAAAGTGCGCGATATCCTTTCTCTTTTCCTTTTGTTCTAATTAGACTGCAGAATGTCATTGCGTTTGGGTGCATGTGCGTGTATGTGTGTTAATGTGTGATGTTCTTTCGCGTGATGAGGTGAATGCGACGTCGCTACTCATTTAGCCAAATAAAATTTGAATTACTACCTAAATATGCATTTTATATAGGTTTTGTACGACATACATATGAATATTTGTATACTTAAATAAATAATTGCTTTGCTCAACAAACTTTTCGATATCATGTTAAAAGACCAAGCGGACGCACATTTGCCCATATATAATTATGTTTGCATGTAAACAAATATAAAAGAACCATACGCATAATGTTTGTAAATTTGTCTACATGCAATGTAAGTATGTAAATATGTATCTACATTCAATGCTTCATGGGAAATTTTCGTTGACGCGGACAACCTATGGCGAAGCTCATATTTTTTGCTTTCATGTCAAAGTGTTGAAAGACTGACGCGTCACAACGTTGTGCTGTTGATAGAAAATCCGAGCTTTGCTGAAAACACAAACGAACGATCGCCAATTGCCACTGCTTCCCTTGCCGCTGTACCAGCTTCGCCAACAAACCATCGTATCGTATGTTTGTGTGTGAGCTTGCATACGTATCGACGTAGATTTTTGCAGCCCGTTTAGCAATATTTTTTTACATTCCTTGACAAATACAGTCAATCCCGGTAATGTGCCACAATCAAAGATACAGATGTTTGTGGTTTGTAAAAATAAAAATATAATATGACACATAAGCGAGTGCGAATACTTAAGCGAGTGGTACTTAAAACAATAATTTCTATGTTTTTCATAAAAAAACAACCGTGAGGTGCAGCAAAATATAGACAGTTAAGAGGGATGATTTTCATTTAAGCGAAGTACTACTTAACCGGGATTCACTATACACATACATCAGAGGAATATTGAATATTTTCTTTGACACATTTCTTGACTTGAAAAGCAACAAATAAAGTATGTTGTCAATTTTATTCTATATTTATATTTGCAGGGTTGTCCTTTTTCCTTTTCATACAAATATCAGAAATTGTTGAATTTATAATTTTTAGCTTTTGCCATCGTCGCGAAAAGACGCTTGTAGGCAAAGGCATGCTCGGAGAGATGTAATGGTATTTGTTTTAATGAATGAAGCAAGTTTGCCTGTTGAAAGTGCGTTTGCGTTCGTGAATGAAAATATTGTTGTTGTGTGTTTTTCTACAAATTTCGGCATCGACTATTTGGCTGCCATGTTGACTTATGACACTGCTGAGGCTATTTGAAACCATTGTTATTTTTGTTGAACAACATTCGTAATTTTTGCGGGTGACATATCTATATGTGAACGCATGTAAGTATGTATGTTGTATATGCATTATTTGTGTGGGAATGTCATACGCACACATTTACATGAGTACGCATATTTGTAGTTATATTGGTTTGTGTATACATTATTTGCTGCGCAATGCCTTACACATATGCATATGTATGTACACATAGAGCAGTGCGCGCACACTTTGTATCTATGTAATTATGTGCTAATATGTAGATGCGTATGAAAATTTAAATGAAGAAATGTAATTTACATACAATATTATTGTAATATATTAAGTTTTTAGGATCTCGTATACATATACATATATATATCGCATATATACAAACATATTCATGCATGAAATTATGTTATATTATCAAATATAAGAAATATTAACTGTTATTCACACATGAACTACGAATATATATTTTGAAAATAGCATAAATTAATTAGAATGTTATCAGTTTTGCATGTATTCATAAAAATTCGCAAAATGATAATCATATCAATTAAAATGATGGCATGTAAGCAAATAAAAATATAAGCAAAAGGCCAACATACGTCTGTAATAGCAATGTATGTTTCTGAGCATAATTTTCAATTAATACTCAGCTCTGTTCTCGTGCCACTGTTAACATTTCTCCTTCTGAGCTAGCTGTGGTGAAACACGCTCATCGCATTTTGTTAGCTTTTGACAGTTCACACGCTTGTCCGTTGTTGGACCTTCTCTCTAAACAGAGAACGTTTAACATAGATAAGGTTCACGGCGCGGAGATCGTAAAAATATTTTTGGCTAACTCGGTCGATATGGAGGAGTTTCACCACAGACAAATTATAAATGTGTTTCACCACGAAAATAGCAGAATTGAGCATTTTCAGTGTTAAATGAGAAATTTAGTGCTAATTTCAATGTAAAGAAATGTACGCCTACAGATTTGTTTATTTTCTATGCGCAAACGACTCTGCTTATAATTTATAGATCGATACATGTACATTAGGCCGGGTCTATTTGTAAGGAGGCAAAAAAATCGCCCATTGCTCTACGAAAATTATATTCTAGGGTTCAAAATAAGAAACTTTGCCGAAGGAGCCATACCTCTGAAACGAATTCTGATGTCTCCCAATTTGCGTCGAACTTTTGTGTAGGGGCAAATTTTGAAATAGAATTGAAATTACCATTTCATTCTTATTACCTCTGAAAGTGAGGAGAATTAAAGCAATAACCACTATGGTATTTCAAAAAAAATAATAAGTGAAGTGACCATTCCAAATCAAAAAGTATACAATGAATCCACCATCCTCTACACCGCAAGATGAAGCAACTACATCAACAACTATCGAAAACCCAATGAGTATATATACCCAAGCATGATGTTACTGTTTTTGGTGTGTCTACTGATTTGACTGATCTTATTTTACCAACCCATCTGGATATCTTGAGATATTATTTTTACTTAAGCGAGCGTGCGAAAACAGAACAAAAAAGTTTTCCCATAAATTATTCACTATTCAAGTACAAGATACGTTGATTGGAATTTGGGAAAAACTTGGCATGGAAATAATGCTGAAAAATAGTGTATGTAATAAATTGAATAAATTGCTTGACAAGTATCAAGAGCAAATCAAGAGAAGAAACAACACCCAACAATTTACAGAGTATGTAAAATCTCTGGAAACAATTTTTTACATTGGAACATGTAAATGCGATTTGAAGGCAGCTCCATGTGCATGCGGCTGGGTTCCCGAACGCCTCAAAGAGTTCATGCACGATCAACATAATCAGAGAAGACTAACAATGAATGCATTTATGATGGAAACTGAAGAGCAAGGAGCAACGTCTATGTCATCAATGTCAACATACCAAGATCCCGATGATTCAACATACGCACCGCCATCGGTTCAAGAAGACATGGATAGAAGCACAAGTTCACAATACTCAGAGAGATACGGTTGTTTTAACTTTGCCTTGGTATGTGACAGATTTGATGTGCCTGACAGAGTAGCATCAGCATTGGGAACCGCTATTTTGCAAGATTTTGAAATTAAAGATAAGCATGGGAAACCTCTCATCATGGATAAATCGAAAGTTCGCAGAGAAAATGAGAAATGCAGACAAGAAGTGCTTCGCAAACGGTTATATGATACCAATTTGTTAGCGTTTTCATTCGATGGCAGAAAAGATGATACTTTAACGATAGATAAAATTGATGAGAAGTATCATACTAGGGTGGTAAAAGAACCTCATATTGTTATTTTGAGAGAACCCAATTCTGAATTGATTGGTTACGTAAGACTGGAACATGAAACCGCTGAATACAAAACAACCAAATTAAATGGTTTTTTCAACGATAAAAATATATCACTGGATACATTAAGTGGAATATGCACTGACGGTGAGCCAATAAACACTGGTTTTGTTTGTTTGCCTTCTACACTTCAACGAACTTCCGTTTCGGCATTTGTTTGAAGCTTTGGATAAATCAACCAGCACTGGACCAAGATCGGCAACCGGAAAACTAAAGCCGGATTCATCGTTCTTTTCCGGACAACTTTTTATTTTCTCTTTAAAATATTTTTTCGGAGAGCGTGCTGAAGTACGGTTCATCGTTCGTTCGGCATATTTTATTTTGACTGCAGTAAACAGCTGATAATCCGTCATTTGACAGGTGAAAATTTTTTACGAAACAAATAAAAATTCCTTTAAGTGGAAAAATTGTACTTATCAATGGAGAGATGTCAGTTAATTAAACTCTTCTGCATAGAAATGCAAACGCTGTGCGTGCTTATTTGGTGGAAAAGGTTACAAAATCGAAAATGAAGGGGAGGAAGCTGCGGTGTGCGCAAAATGCTTTTGAAGCGGCCGAAAGAGGGGCATTTTACTCTACTTATTCCAAAAATTCGGTTGAATGATGTGGAAACGTTCATAAATTTCCACCGCATGGACCCCAACAGTTTCGATGAACTTCTTCACATATTGGGCCCCAGTATGAGGAACACACCGAATAAAAGTGAGGAAGAAATAACGCAAGCAGAAAGATTAGCTTTAACGCTCAGGTAAACATACATATGTATTTCCAAATGCATATGTACATACATACATTAATGATTATTTCTTAGATATCTAGCAAGCGGCGATAGCATGAAATCGATCGGATTTTATGGTTTCCGAATTCGTGCATCCACAACATCCAATATTATAAGGGAGACTTGTGAGCTCATATGGAAAAAATTGCAATTCGTTTTTCCTGCTCCTTCAGAAGAGGTTTGGGCAAATGTCGCTGACGATTTTTTTTTTTTGAAGTGGAGGTTTCCCAATTGCCTAGGAGCAATAGACGGGAAACATGTTGTTGTACAGGTACATATAATATTAACTTCGCTTAAATCTGTCTATAAACACATAAATATACCCTAGATTATCTTTTTACATGCCTAACTGTTAGCATACTTACCCACCTATGTACATATATACATATTTACTTTACTCACTATTCATCGTTTCTCATTTTTTCTTAAAACTTTACCATTTACATCAATTCAAGAAATCCGATATTAACGCTTACCAATTTTCAGGCGTTTCCGAACCACAATTCGCTGACATACAACAGAGAACGTATATTTATAGAGAAGGTCCAACAACGGACAAGCGTGTAAACTGTCAAAAGCTAACAAAATGCGATGTGTGCATTTCACCACAGCTAGCTAAGAAGGAGAAATTTTTAACAGTGGAGCGTGAACAGAGCTGAGCATTAATTGAAAATTATGCTCAGAAACATACATTGCTATTACAGACGTATGTATGTTGGCCTTTTGCTTATATTTTTATATGCTTACATGCCATCTTATTAATTGATATGATTATCATTTTGCGAATTTTTATGAATACATGCAAAACTGATAACATTCTAATTAATTTATGCTATTTTCAAAATATATGTATATTCGTAGTTAATATGTGAATAACAGTTAATTTTTAAATATTTCTTATATTTGATAACATAATATAATTTTATATATGAATATGTTTGTATATATGCGATATATATATGTATATGTATGTATACGAGATCCTAAAAACTTAAGACATATGTATATTACAATAATAACGGGTGATTTTTTTGAGGTTAGGATTTTCATGCAGTAGTATTTGACAGATCACGTGGGATGTCAGACATGGTGTCAAAGAGAAAGATGCTCAGTATGCTTTGACATTTCATCATGAATAGACTTACTAACGAGCAACGCTTGCAAATCATTGAATTTTATTACCAAAATCAGTGTTCGGTTCGAAATGTGTTTCGCGTCCGTGTCCGATGAGCGATGAGGCTCATTTCTGGTTGAATGGCTACGTAAATAAGCAAAATTGCCGCATTTGGGGTGAAGAGCAACCAGAAGCCGTTCAAGAACTGCCCATGCATCCCGAAAAATGCACTGTTTGGTGTGGTTTGTACGCTGGTGGAATCATTGGACCGTATTTTTTCAAAGATGCTGTTGGACGCAACGTTACGGTGAATGGCGATCGCTATCGTTCGATGCTAACAAACTTTTTGTTGCCAAAAATGGAAGAACTGAACTTGGTTGACATGTGGTTTCAACAAGATGGCGCTACATGCCACACAGCTCGCGATTCTATGGCCATTTTGAGGGAAAACTTCGGACAACAATTCATCTCAAGAAATGGACCCGTAAGTTGGCCACCAAGATCATGCGATTTAACGCCTTTAGACTATTTTTTGTGGGGCTACGTCAAGTCTAAAGTCTACAGAAATAAGCCAGCAACTATTCCAGCTTTGGAAGACAACATTTCCGAAGAAATTCGGGCTATTCCGGCCGAAATGCTCGAAAAAGTTGCCCAAAATTGGACTTTCCGAATGGACCACCTAAGACGCAGCCGCGGTCAACATTTAAATGAAATTATCTTCAAAAAGTAAATGTCATGAACCAATCTAACGTTTCAAATAAAGAACCGATGAGATTTTGCAAATTTTATGCGTTTTTTTTTTTAAAAAAGTTATCAAGCTCTTAAAAAATCACCCATTATTATATGTAAATTACATTTCTTCATTTAAATTTTCATACGCATCTACATATTAGCACATAATTACATACATATGTACATAAGTACAATTCAAATTCAAATCGTGATGTTATAATTTATCAGTAAAAAGTATGCGCGCACTGCTCCATATGTTTTTTTTTTTTTTTTTTTTTTTGTTTCGAAGGGGGAATTTTTCATAGATACCGTCAGTCCTAGACGGCATGCACGATTCATGCTGCACGCTATGGGTACACCCCTTTCGGGACCACGCTCAGTATGGATGACCATGTTGAACTTGCGTAACAGCACGCCTACGTACTAAACCCTAACTCCGACTGCATTTCACTGATCCTACGGGACTGCCGTTAAGCATTTCTTCGCAGGACCAGGCTCAGCCAAGATTGGCTCTTCCTGGACGCCTTTCTGGACTACTCTTCTCTAACTCTTCTGCTATCGCTACTTCGTTGCCTTTCCTTTTTTCTTAGTTCTTGCAGGGCAATTGCGGACCAATTCTTCACTTTACTCCACACGATTTTGCTTTTTATCATGTGGTGCACGATATTCTCTGGAGTCACACGTTCGTTGATAATAATTTCTACGTCTTTTCTTTCTGCTTCGAATTTCGGGCAGTGAAAGAAAATATGCTCTGCGTTTTTCGCTGCCATTGCCGCAGAATGAACATTCTGTTCCGCTATCGTGACCGTATTTGTACAGGTACTCTCGAAAGCATCCGTGTCCGGTCAGGAATTGCGTCAGATAATAATCAGAATCGCCGTTCTTCCTCTCCACCCATGTTCTCACGTTCCTGATTAGCTTATATGTCCACCTTCCATTTTCTGCTATGTCCCAGCGCCTCTGCCACTCACATAAGCTTACCTCCCTTTCCTTATTTCGCTCCGCTGTTGTAAGACGCCTCCTTGCGTAGACTCTTTTGAGCTCTAACGCCATTATGTCCGGTGGTATGATGCCCGATATGACCCCGGCCGCCTCGTGTGATACTGTGCGGAATCCACAAATAACTCTTAATGCATTAAGCCGAGTCAGAGATCTTGCTTTCTTCGCATATATTTTATTATGCATTGCTGGTCCCCATATTGGCGCTGCATACATTAGTGCCGATTGACTCACTTTAGCCAAGAGTGCTCGCTTGCCCTGGCTTGGTCCTCCAACATTAGCCATCATCCTGGATAGGGCCACAGTTATTCGCGTCGCTTTTGTACATACCTTTTCAATGTGCGTGTTATAATTAAGCCGCGTGTCTATTACAACGCCTAGGTATTTTAACGACTGCTGAGTCGTTATGCTATGGCCATCAATATTAAAAGTAGCATTTTCTATTTTTTTCTGCTGGCAATTAGCACTGCTTCCGTTTTTTGGGCTGCTAGTTGGAGCTTTTTAGTCGTGAGCCAGCTCTTTATTCTTGAGGCGGTGTCTTCACATAAGCTTTCTACTTGACTGATTTCTTTCCCTACCACCGTTACCGCAATTTCATCGGCGTACCCGATAATTTGGACCCCTCTTTCTAATGGCAGTCGAAGCACTCCGTCATATAACACGTTCCACAGCAGTAGACCTAGCACTGAGCCTTGTGGTACCCCTCCCGTCACTCTGTACTGCTTCGGTCCCTCATCTGTATCGTAGAGTAGCAGCCTATTCGACAGGTATTTGGAGATAATTCTCAACAAATACTTCGGTGTTCCTTTGCATTCGAGAGCGCTCATTATGTATGGCCAATACGCAGAATTAAACGCATTTTTAACGTCAAATGTTACAACTGCACAGTATTCTTTTGTACCATACATCCACCTCGTTCCTTCGATGGCCTTGCTTGCCACATTTGTCACTTTCGTGATCGCATCAATGGTTGACCTGTGCTTACGAAAACCAAATTGGTTTTCGGCGAGTCCTGGATATTCTTGCTCCAGATGCTTCTCCAGACGTATGCATATTATTCTCTCCAAGGTCTTTCCAAGCGTGTCTAGCATGCAGAGAGGGCGGTACGAGCTTGGTTCTCCAGCCGGTTTGTTTGGTTTCTGCAAAAGCACTAGGCGCTGTTTCTTCCATATTTTTGGAAAGACACCTTCTTGCAAACAGCGGGTAAAGAGCTGTGAGAAGGGGCTCGCTTTGTGTGTTATAGCCGTTTTTAGCGCCTTGTTGGGGATTCCGTCTAGACCCGGTGTTTTGGTATTTCCAAACCTTTTGGCTGCATCTATCACTTCATCGTCGGTGACCGATGGTGCGTTTATTACCGTATTTATATCTGATAATACAGATCCTTCGTTCCTCTGCGTAGGGAAAAGGGTTTCCACGATGTTTTTCAATAGGGTGGGACAGGTTGGTGCTCTCCCTTTGCTTCCTTTGAGTTTTGTCATCACTATTTTGTACGCATCGCCCCATGGATTCTCATCGGCATTTTCGCAGAGCTCTTTGAAACAGGAGAGTTTGCTTCTTTTGATTGCTTTCTTGAGCTCACGGCGTTTCATTTTAAAACTTTCGCGCAGGTTTTCGTATTCTGGTGAACTTCGTCTTCTCTGGCAGGAGCGCCTGGCTTTGTTGCAGTCAGTTCTCAGGCTGTCGATTGCACTATTCCACCAGTATGCAGGCTGTCTATAAGCGCTAGCGCCTTGTTTTTTCCTGCACATTGCAGCGTCACATGCTTTGCTGACGTGCCTCACTAATATCTCCGCCTGTCGTTCTGTATCTTTTACATTTGTGATGTTGTCATCTAGCATAAGTCGAAAGAGATTTTCGTCGAACGTTTCTGCTTTCCATCCTTTTGTCTGTACCATCTTTGTGTGCGCGTATCTTTTACTCCTGGGTTTTCCAATCTCCATTATAATGGCTAGGTGGTCACTATGCGTATAGAGGTCAGAAACTTCCCAGCGTGTTGATCGTACCAGCGGGCTACTAACAAACGTGATGTCAATCACAGATCCACGGCCATTTTTTTCGGTAGTGTTCCTATTTCCAGTATTCAATAGCACAACCTCGAGCGATGAAAAGGCCTTGAGTAGAGCGTTTCCTCATTTGTTCGTTCTAACACTTCCCCAGTCCACAGCCTATGCGTTAAAATCGCCTGCTACGACGTTATTTGTAGTTGTTAGGATTTCCTGTACAAGATCATCCAATATCTTCTCAAACGCGCCTTGTGGGACACTCGGTGGGATGTAGCAACTATAAAAGTTGATTCCACCGATCTTGGCTCGTGTGAAGTAGGCCTTTCCTAACAGTGGCTTTTCTTGAAAAGCTTTGCCTCCACATGACCATATGGCAGCTTTGCTGGAGGACTCTGAGGCCCAGGTGGCGTTGTCTACGTTTTTATACTGCTCGCACAGTATTGCTACGTCCACCTTTTCTTCAAATACAGTTTGTTTAAGCAACTCTTGTGCAGCTTCGCAATGGTTCAGGTTTAGCTGGATAACTTTCATTTATTGTATTTTTTATACGCTTCCTGATATAGAGGGCATCTTTTACTACCTATTTGGTGGTTTGAGTTTTCCCTCCCCTTGCTCTTGCAAGCACCACGAGACGGAGCCTTGTCGCACGTCTGTGCGAAGTGTCCTTTCTCACCACATCTTAGACAGCACTTGCTCCTGTCATCCGAATTGCTACATGCTGCTGCTAGATGCCCATATTCCAGACACCTGAAACACCTTTTCAGATTTGGTTTTTCCCTTAGCCTGCAGACTACCCAACCTATCCTAATTTTCCGTTCGTTTAGTAGTATCCTTGCTTCCAGCGCAGGGAGGCTTATTACCGCTACCTGCGTACCCGCATATGCCGCCCTGAGGTTTTTAATCGCACTCACATCAAAATTATTAAGATCTTTCACCTGCTTCCGTATAGCCTCCGAAATGTCCTCTTTGGTTGTGATTTCGTCCAGGTCCCGAATTTCTACTATGATTTCGTGGGTAAGCGCTTTGATTTGTGCCTGGTCCCCTAACAGTTTACTTATTTCGCCCTTTAGTTCGCTCGTACTTTCCATCTGTGTTTCCTTAAGTTCCAGCAATATTTCTCCTTTGGCTGTTTTCCGAATACGCGATACATTTTGACCGAGTTTCTGCAGATTTTCTTCTTTTCTCACTTTCATAAGGATGTCTCTATAGGACATATCTCCAGAGCGCGCTATGACTATAGCATCGGGCCGTGGGGGTGGTTTACGGTTTATCTTCTTGTGGCTTTGTGGCTTGCGCTTGACGCTTACCCAGCCGTCCTCTTTTTGTGCTTCCTCTCTGCACTTATCAGGGCTGTTTTCCGATGTCTTTTTGTTTCGCTCCGCTTGCTGGTTTTTCGGCGCCTCTTCATGCATCGTCTTATTTCTTTTAGGCGGTGTTTTCCGTTTCGGCGGGTTTTCCTCCCGCGGCCTCTTCGGTGTTGTTTCCGTGGTTGCAGTCTTGAGCTGCACATTCCGTCTTGATTTCATCATTCCTGTGTGCTCCTCCAGCGCTTTTGAGTATAGCTTTGCTATAAAACTAAGGATGTCCCTCATGTTGTTATTTATAGGCCGCTGCGGTGGGTGCATTGCTTCAGTCAGCCTTTTTATGGCATTTCCTAGTTCAGCAATGTAGTCCACAGGATGTCGTGTCACTTTGGCTTGGGGTATGCTATCTTCTAACACCGGTGGCGATGACCTCGCGCGCACCGATTTATTTACTGTGGGCGTCTGATTAGGTGATCGGGCTATCCTCGATACCCGCTTGAAGGGATCTACTTCCGCATTTGGGGTCCTCACAGTCAGATCTACCTCCGACCTAGAGTTTTCAGCACGACTGTTCATTAAATGTCCGAAAAAGCCGCTTCCATTATTTGTGTTGTTTGTATTGTTATTGTTTCTCGAATTACTTTCCATTTGCTTCTTTTTTAACAGCGCATCGTGTGTAGGGGGGTGGGCCGAAATAAACTGGAACGGGTATACCCTCGGGGACAATGCCCCTACCCCAGTTCCCTGAGGCCAGTCCTTCGCTTTGCCGGTCCCGGAAAACACGTACGGACCGGCGCTCACCCGGGGCAACATAGGCTACTACTGCTCTATATGCATATGTGTACGACATTGCTGAACAAGTAATGTATAAGTTAACACCAAACATATTTACATTTCTCAATAATTATTACGAAACGTATAAGCATATTTTTGCTATACTTTCGCTGAATATCATTTCCTGTTTGCGTTCCAAATTTTGTTTAGCCCGTTTCCGATCGGTGCACGCGCGACCCAAAAGTGCTGACGTAGCGTCTGCTTTGAATGCACGGTCATGTTGCACTGCATGTGATGATCGCTGCTCACACACTTTTAATTCCGATATAACTAATTGTTAACTGAAGTTTCAAAACAGTAGTTAAGTAGTAGTCGATAAGAATAGTTAAGGAAAAGAAGTTGGATTAAGAAGACATAGTCTTCCCAACAATAATAATAAAAAATATATTTATAATAATAATAAAAAATATATTATAAAAATAAAATCTTTTTTAAAATAAAAAATTAAAAGTATTTTATTAACTTATATACAAACCAACATTCAAATATGCGTACACATGTAAATATGTGCGTATGACATTCCCACACAAATAATGCATACACAACATACATACTTATATGCGTTCACATGTAGATATGTCACCAGCAAAAACTACGAATATTGTTCTACAAAAACAACAATGGTTTCAAATAGCGTCAGCAGCGTCACAAGTCAATATGCCAGCCAAACAGTCGATGCCCAAATTTGTAGAAAAACACCTAACAACAATATTTTCATTCATGAAAGCAAGCGCCCTTTCAACCGCAAACTCGCATCATTCATAAAAGCAAATGGTGTCACCTCCCCGAGCATGCCTTTGCCAACAAGCGTCTTTTCGCGACGACGGCAAAAGCTAAAAATCATAAATTGAACAATTTGTAATATTTTGCTAGAAAGGAAAAGTGTCAACCCCGCAAACTCGCAAAACACGGAAAGAAGTGACAAAAGTGGCAACATACTGTTGTCGATTTATAATATTTGTCAATTCTAAAATATTTTTCCATGGCTCGCAAAAATCTTCGTCGATATGTATGCAGACTCATACGTACATATATATTCATACATATTTACGCACGTTTGTTGGCAAAGCTGTTAAAGCGGCAAGGGAAGCGGTGGCAATAGACGATCGTTTGCTTATTTTTTCGGCACATCTCGGATTTTATACCAACAACACAATGCTGTGTCGACAGATTGACTCGTTGACATGAAAGCAAAAAACGCGCTTCGCCATTGGTTGTCCGCGCCAATGGAAATTTCGCATGAAGCATTGAATGTACATATTTACATACATTTGTTGCATGTAGACAAATTTACAAACATTATGCGTATGGTTCTTTTATATTTGTTTACATGCAAACATAATTATATATGAGCAAATGTGCGACCGCTTGGTCTTTTAACATGATATCGAAAGGTTTATTGACCAAAGCGAATATTTATTTAAATATATAAATATACATGCATATGTATGTCGTACCAAACCTATATAAAATGCATATAGGTAGTAACACAAATTTTATTGAATTACTATATATGTACATATATTTGCAAAGATTTTATGAATTTCATCATAAAATAGCTCAATTTTAAAATATATACATATCTACATACTTATGTGCCTTCATAACAAATACATATGTATGTATATGTATACCGATCTATAAATTATATGCAGCATCATTTGCGCATAGTAAAAAAGGGAATCTGTAAGCGTACATTACTTAACATTGGAATTATCATTATTTTTCTCATTTAACACTGAAAATGCTCAAGTCTGCTATTTTCGTGTCTCCTGATGTCAAGTGGTGAAATGCGCTAATAATTTTCTGTGGTGAAATGCACTCATCCGAAACAGTAAATATCCCAAAATTGAAATATCCCTAAATTTTTGATATCGTGAACCTTCTCTATATATATATGTTCTCTGCATACAACTATAAACATACGCATAGTATAATTTTAATGGCAGTGGCTGATGCCAATTACAAAGTTATTATGGTGGACATAGGAGCATTGGGACATAACAGTGACGGCGGTGTATTTAAAAGTTGTAGGTTTGGGTACAAAATTTTGCATCATCCAGCAGATTTGAAAATTGGGGAGGGAAAACTGCTTCCCAACTCAAATGAAGTTGCTCCATTTGTTCTTCTAGCGGATGAGGCTTTTCCTTTGCGGAGAAACATTATGCGCCCATATGCAGGTCGGAATATCATGAATTTACCACAAGAAGAAGTTATTTTCAACAAGCATCTGTCTAGAGCGCGAAGAGTTGTTGAAAACGCATTTGGTATTATGGCCAGTCGCTTTCGGATATTCCGGAAGCCAATTATAGCAAGCAAGCAAACCGCAAGAAATATTGTGAAGGCCACCGTTTGCCTGCATAATTGGCTTCGGGAAAAATCAGCACCGGATGATGTATGTGTACACCTACAAAACATACAACGCGAAGAGCAACCCATTTTGCAAAGTTTTCTGCAACCAGTGATGTCTTCTCACAGTAGCCATGCATCTCAAGATGCTATTGCAGTAAGGAGAATGTATACAAATTATTTCAAAAACTTGCCAGAAAATATATGAAATTGCATTTGAATAAACACTTCCAAACTAAGTTAACTGTCTTTATTTTGGTGATTAGCAAATAAAATACAAATACAATTACAAAAATTACAAATACATTTTTTGAGCTTGAAATATTTTTTGCATTATTTCAGATTTAAGCTCAGATTTGGCATTCTCTGGTAATTTTTCCATTTCTGATTGAAAATATTAATAGAAAGGATCCTGTGGCGCACTTACAATACCTGATGCTAAGGTATTCAGTTTTTGCAAGGCTGTTTGCATTTCGGTGTCAAAAGTTCCATGTTTTGGCTTCTTGCGTTTAAATGTTGGGGTAGATGAAGATTCATCCATGGAGGAGCTTATGACTTCAGGATCTCCGGCCATTTCGTCAAAAAGTTCTTGCATGCCAGTGTAGTTTGTAGTTGTTGGTCTGTAAATATATTCATGAAATACCTACGCGTTTCTTACACAATTTACTTTGCACTTGGTCATGAAACTAACAACAAAACTTACTCCTCATCTAAAAAATTCCATTTCTGATAACAAAAATGTATCCATCTGCTTTTGTACTCGTCTCGCGCTTCCACTTGGGGCGTTACTGCTGGCAAGCGCGTTTTTAAATTTATTTCGGGTCCGTTTCCACAGCACTTGCACTTCATCCTCTACATAATAAAATTAATCAACACATACTTATTAAAGAACTATTTAGTAAATATAGTGCATCTTACTTGGCAATTCAATTGCGTCCGCGATTTCACCCCAAGCTATTTGCTTAAGCTTATTATTTTTGTTCTCTTTTTGGCTGAGATCATACAAGAAGGTGTATTTTTCCTTTTGCACTTCTGAAAAAAGCTTTTTGAGCAACGCAAAATCTTAAAACGATTGACTTTAATTAAATGCTTGATAAATTGTAATAAATTTTAATTACTTTGTCCAGCCGGCGAAGACATTGCGAACTTTTGATGAAAGATGACAACAGCTGACAATGCTTTACATGGTTGCCTACATGTAAATTTGTAGTTTTTATTCCAAATCGTACATCCAATTTGGTTGAAAATTACAAAAACATGAGTAATGGCAGTCCTGATCATCAAGTTGTCCGGACAGAAAATCAAAATCAAATTGATTCGAACAAAGAGAGTTCAGCACATTTTGGTTACGCTCTCACTGAGACAAAGTGGGAAAAGAACGTGTAAAATTTCCAACAAAAGTTGTCCGGACAAGAACGATGAATCCGGCTTAAGCCGTCAAATCGAAACTTGTGAAACTCTTCCGTTAAGTTATTGCTATCACTTTATTATAATTGTCAACCATTTTTAATTATTTTATTATTATATATTTTTAGGTGGTGGACGGCTTGCAAAAAATTGAGTTGCAAAATATGCCCCCTGCTCCAGAAAAAAAAAGAATTTTCAACCGATTCGAAGTACTTATAGGACATGGCCCATGCAATTTCCAGCGGCGTGGTTCCGGTGGATCTGGCTAACATCAAACCAGGGAAAATTGTATATTCTCGGTGGCTCACCTAGGCCGCTAGATTATTGCGATTATATGTGACAACGGAAAATCCAGACGCAAATTTAAGAATTCTGGTTGAATTTATAATTAAATGTTATGTGCCAATGTACTTCAATATCAAGTATTACAGCTCTGTCGTGTACATCAGTGCATTATTTTTCAAGTTCATTGGTTGGTCACGATTTCTAGAACCTCGTTTACGCAAAATTGTCAATCAAGTAATTAAAGATAATTCATATTATGCGCATTCGGAAAATATCTTGTTATCAATGTTGTTTGATGATAGGAAAGAAAAACGCGACTGTGCCATCAAGAAAATTCTACGCTATCGAACCGATGTTGACGAGCCAATGGAACTTAGGGTTTATAAAAAACTAGATATAAACTTTAGTTGCACAAGTTATACGGAAATGATCAATTTGAATGATATAAATATCGTATTTGAACCACCATTCACCGTACGATACATTGAAAGAATATTTAAATCAAGATGATCCACCGTTTAATGATCCAAAAATTCCATCACACATACAAGGGACAGAACGACATGTTCAATTGCTAGCTAGCGTTTCCAAACGGGTTATACCGGAAAATGTAGAGGCTATTATGGCGACGACATTAGAGAGCCGTGCGAAATTGCCCAGACTTGAAAATAAAAAAGACTTCAAACAATAATTTTTTTGAGTTTCTTTTCTATAACTTACTTAAATTAATTTTTTTATTTACATATGTTCTGACTAAATAAATTTCTTAAAAGAAAAAATAGATATTATTATAAATAAATAAATAAAAATAAAGAAAAACATAGCAATTTAGCTGATTTTTTCATGTAAAAGCCAAAAATGGTGATTTTTTCAAATGATTGTATGGGGAACCCCCAGGGGAGTTCCAGGGGGTGTGCCACTGGCATGGGTGGATCGGCCGTCTAAAGATAGTGGGGGTCGGTTATACATTTGGACTCGATTGGAGCACTCTAAATGGGTCAAAGTTGGATTTTTCAAAATTTGCCCCTACCCAAAAGTTCGACCCAAATTGGGGGACATCAAAATTCACACACTCAATGCTTCATGCGAAATCTCCGTTGACACGGACAACCAATCATGTCAACGAGTCAATCTGTCGACACAGCATTGTGTTGTTGGTAGAAAATCCGAGGTGTGATCGCCGATTGCCACCGCTTCCCTTGCCGCTCTAACAGCTTCGTCAACAAACTTGCGTACATATGTACGAAGATATATGAGCGTGCATACATATCGGCGCAGATTTTTGCAAGCAACGGAAAAATATTTTAGAATTGACAAATATTATAAATCGACAACTGCTATGTTGCCACTTTTGTCTCTCCGTCTTTTTCTGCGTTTTGCAAGTTTGCATAAGAAAGTTGTTCAATTTATGATTTTTAGCTTTTGCCATCGTCGTGAAATGACGCTTGTAGGCAAAGGCATGCTCGGGGAGAAGTAATGGAGGATTTTTTTATGAATGAAGCGAGTTTGCCTGTTGAAAATGCGCTTGCGTTCATGAATGAAAATGTTGTTGTGTGTTTTTCTACAAATTTCGGCATCGACTATGTGGCCACCATGCCTATTGGCTTGTGGCGCTGCTGATGCTACTTGAACGATTATTGTTTTTGTAGAACAATGTTTGTAATTTTTGCTGGTGACATATCTACATGTGAACGCAAGTATGTATGTTGGGTATAGATTTGTTTGTGTGGGAATGTCATACGCACATATTTACGTACGTACGCATATAACTATGCATGATGCTATTTCAAACGATTGTTGTTTCTGTAAAGCAATTTTTGTAGTTTTTGACATATCTATATGTGAACGACATATCTATATGTGAACGCATAGAAATACATATGTATGTTGTGTATGCGTTATTTGTGTGCCAATGTCATACGCACATATTTATGAATGTACATATGGCACATATTATTATTCATAAACGATAATATGATTTGAATTCGCCAAAGCGAACATAAACACATACATACTTAAGTGTGCTCATCATACATGTGAATATAAGTTTTGAATGATAAAATGTACGGTTAATGTACATTTATCACTATTGTAATATATTTATTTTTTTTAATAATATTATGTTAGTTTGCTATATACATATGTAATGAAGTATACATATAAGTATGAATATATCAATTACAAATATAATTAAAAAAGTAGGCTTTATTTTCACATAACTACGAATATTGCTTTGAAAAAGTAATTTAATTCAAATACTTATATTCAATTGCACATGTGTTCATTTATGTACATATGTGAACATACATGAACAAAAAGAATTCAATGCTTCATGCGAAATTTCCGTTGAAGCGGACAACCAATGGTGAAGCTCATATTTTTTGCTTTTATGTCAAAGTGTTGAAAGACTGACGCGTCACAACATTGTTTTGTTGGTAGAAAATCCGAGCTTTGACGAAAACACAAACGAACGATCGCCAATTGCCAC
The DNA here is from genome assembly GCA_027475135.1 of Bactrocera correcta. Classification (NCBI taxonomy): domain Eukaryota; kingdom Metazoa; phylum Arthropoda; class Insecta; order Diptera; family Tephritidae; genus Bactrocera; species Bactrocera correcta. Next base: position 41,702,593 of record CM050322.1, on the reverse strand, counting down.
TGCTTCCCTTGCCGCTGTACCAGCTTCGCCAACAAACCAGCGTGGATATGTATGTTTGTGTGTGAGCTTGCATACATATCGTATACATATCGCGTAACAATATTTTTTACATTCCTTGACAAATATAGTCAATCCCGATTATGTGCCACAATCAAAGATATAGATTTTTGTGGTTTATTAAAAATAAAAATATTATATGGCACATAAGGAGTGCGAATACTTAATAGAGTACTCAGAACAATAGTTTCAATGTATTTCAAAAAACAAACCATGGGATGCAGCAAGATATAGACATAGGCAGTTAAGAGGGATGATTTTCATTTAAGCGGAGTACTACTTAACCGGGATTCACTGTACACATAAATCAGAGGAATATTGAATATTTTCTTTGACACATTTCTTGACTTGAAAATCGACAAATAAACTATGTTGTCAATTTTATTCTATACTTATATTTGCGGGGTAGTCGCTTTTTCCTTCTCATACAAATATCAGAAATTGTTCAATTTATGATTTTTAGCTTTTGCCATCGTCGCAAAAAGACGCTTGTAGGCAAAGGCATGCTCGGCGAGATGTAAAGGTGTTTGTTTTTATGAATGAAGCAAGTTTTCCTGTTGAAAGTGCGCTTGCGTTTCTGAATGAAAATATTGTTGTTAGGTGTTTTTTAACAATTTGGGCATCGACTGTTTGGCTGTCATATTGACTTGTGACGCTTCTGACGCTATTTGAAACCATTGTTTTTTTTGTGGAACAATACTCGTAATTTTTGCGGGTGACATATCTACATGTGAATTCATATAAGTATGTATGTTGTGTATGCATAATTTGTGTGGGAATGTCATACGCACATATTTACATGTGTATGCATATTTGAACGTTGGTTTGTGTATACATTAATTGTTCGGCAATGTCGAACACATATGCATGTACATACATATAGAGCAGTGCGCGCACACTTTTTACTGATAAATGATAATATCACGATTTGAATTTGAATTGTACTAAAATTTAAATGAAGAAATGTAATTTACATACAATATTATTGTAATATATTAAGTTTTTAGGATCTCGTATACATATACATATATATATCGCATATATGTATACAAACATATTCATATATGAAATTATGTTATATTATCAAACATAAAAAATATTTAAAAATTAACTGTTATTCACACATTAACTACGAATATATATTTTGAAAATAGTGTAAATTAATTAGAATGTTATCAGTGTTGCATGTATCCATAAAAATTCACAAAATGATAATCCTATCAGTTAATATGATGGCATGTAAGTATATAAAAATATAAGCAAAAGGCCAACATACGTCTGTAATAGCAATGTATGTTTCTTTTTTTAATTTTTAAATATTTCTTATATTTGATAATATAATATTATTTCATATACATATAAATATGTGAAAATTCTCAAGCGTTTTTGAGAAGCGATAATAAAAACTTGGGAATGCGCGAATAAAATGAAGCCTAATTGCCTGTCGTAAATTACGAAAATTAACTTGCGAAAAAGAATGAAGACGCGTGCGTTCGATTCGATGGTTCTTAATACAATAGCAGTTCTTTATTTCTTAAACTAATTGCTAAGCCTAAATCTTAAAACTAACGGCTTAAACTAGTGGTAAAATAAATATGTATCAATAAGGGGTAAGTATAATAATCTTCAACTTTTCTTTCAATATTGTAACAGATTATGGTAATAGATTAAGGTGAGTATATTTAACATTGTTAGGGTAAGTATTTTATAATAGATTTTCTTAACTTAATTTATAACAATTCAATATTTCATAATTTTTATAATTCAATATTTTTATTTTAGGTTTAAATATATATATATATTGTCGCTTGACGCAACACCGGCCACCTTGACAGGATCAGATTCCTTCAATATCCAGTGCAAGGACAGCCAGTTTGTGGATGGGGCGCTTAATTGTGCCCGTCTTGGTTGCTACGTCTGCGACTCGCACCTTGCCGTCTTGCCCTTCGACGGTTGCGACGACGCGCCCTAGTACCCACTGCTGCGGCGGCACGTTGTCCTCGTGGACGAGAACGAGGTCGTTGAGCTGCATATTGCGTTTGGGGTGCAGCCACTTGTTCCGCTCCTGAAGGCCCGTCAGGTATACTTTGGACCACTGTCGCCAGAACTGTTGCTTGAGACAGCAAACAAGTTGCCATCTCTCGCAACAACGAACTGGGTCCACTGGCACCTTCTCTGGGGGTAATGCCCGCAGGGAGCATCCTATTAGTAGGTGCGCTGGGGTTAGAGCCTCGCCGTCGTTGGGGTCCTGGCTCAGAGGTACTAGGGGGCGAGAGTTGAGGATGGCCTCCACTTCGGCCAACACTGTTGCTAACTCCTCTGCTGTGAGTAGCGCGTTGCCGGTTACGCGAACGATGTGGTGTTTGGCGGACTTTACCGCGGCTTCCCATAATCCGCCGAAGTGCGGCGCCCGCGGTGGTATAAAGGTGAAGCTGCACCCTTCGTCTGCTGCGAATCTCTGCAGTTCTGGGCCCATTGCTAGAAACGTCTCTTTCAGCTCGCGCAGCTTGCGGTCGGCGCCGACGAAGTTGGTGGCGTTGTCGCTGAATATTTTCGTCGGGATTCCTCGGCGTCCAATGAACCTTTTTAGGGCGAGAATAAATGAATTAGTTGATAGGTCTGAAACTAATTCTAAATGTACTGCTTTGGACGTAAAGCAAACGAAAACTGCAATATATGTTTTTACGGGTGGTCGACCGCGTATTTTTAAAGTTGTGTATATCGGACCACAAAAATCTACGCCACATATAAGAAAGGGCCGTAGTGATCGAAGTCTTTCGACTGGCAAATTTCCCATAATTTGGTTTTGCAACTTCGGCTTGTAATGAAAACAATGTATACAGTTTCTTACGGTTCTACTGCAAGCTTCTCGGGCATTAATTAGCCATATGCGTTCTCGAAGAAGCGCAACCAACGCTTTAGCCCCAGCGTGGTGATTCCGAATGTGCAGGAACCGTAAATACGTTGTAACGAAGTGCGAACTTTTATTTAACAAAAGCGGAAATTTGGCATCGTATGGGAGAGGTGCATTTAATAAGCGACCTCCTACTCGGATTAATTTGAATGACAGCGACATATCCGAGTACTCATGCAAAAACGGGTTGAGTTTTTGCAAGTTTGCGGGTAGGGTGGTGCCTTTATGCAATTTTTGAATAACATCCGAAAATTCTGAATGTTGGACCACCTGTGCAATTTTTAGAAAGCTCAAGGTTAGCTCTTCTGAAGTCAGATCTTGGCCTCTGGAGGATTTTGGTGGTCGCCTGATCCATCGTAATATATATGCGACCACACGAAGCAATTTTTTATGAGAAGAAAATTTTTCAATAAGGTCCAATATTGAATTTTTCTCAGTAGTCGAAAGTAATGTAAATGTATTTTTCTTCTTCTCTAATGCTTCGTCTTCTGGTGAGAGCTGGAAGTGGTTATTAATTGGCCATAATGCAGGGTCTTCTAGGAGGAACTGTGGACCGCCAAACCATATTGAATTATTCAATTCGTCCACGTTACAACCCCGAGACACTTGATCCGCAGGATTTTGTTTCGTTGGCACATGTCGCCAATGTACTTTGTCGGTCAACTCTTGGATTTCGGACACTCTGTTTGCGACGAAGGTTTGTAGTGAAGATGGATGTGTTTTAATCCAATGTAAAACGATTTCAGAGTCTGTCCAAAAAGTTATATTTTCGAAATGTCGACTCAACATAGGCGCTACTCTTGACCATAATTTTGAAAGAAGATGTGCTGCCGAGAGCTCAAGACGCGGAAGAGATTTGGTCTTCAGCGGAGCCACTCTAGACTTTGCAGTAAACAGCATGCATTTAATGCCACTAGCAGATTGGCTTCGTATGTATATGCAGCATCCGTACGCCCTTATTGAGGCGTCGGAGAAGCCATGTATTTGGCAGATGGCACTCGACTCAACGTTTACGTAACGAGGAATGCTTATCGATGAGAGCTGCATTAGGTTGGCTTTAAAGTTCTGCCAGCTAGTGTCAAGGCGCAATGGAATCGACTCATCCCAATCTAGTTTTTGGATCCAAAGCTCTTGCAATAAGATTTTTGCTTTGGTAACTAGTGGGGCTAGTAATCCAAGAGGATCAAAAAGGCGAGCAGAAACTGATAATATATTTCTTTTAGTGGCTCGCAGATCATTAAAATTGTCATCTAAAACAAATCGAAACAAATCCTCTTTCGGCAACCAATGGATTCCTAACGTTTTAGTGGAACTTTTGTCATTGAAGCTTAATGACTTTTCAGTGCAATCACTGTCGAAAAATTTAGGGTGGTTCGAAAACCACTTCGTTAAGGTGAATCCTGCCGAGTTTAATATTTGAATTACCTCACTTCTCAAAAGATCTAGAGACTCAAAATTTTCGGACCCTGTTAATAAATCATCAACATAAAAGTCTCTTTTGATGGCCAATGAACCAAGTGGATATTTCATTGTATTGGCATCACTGAGCATTTGCAAACACCGTAGTAGTATTAACGAAAAAATTTTCACACTCTTGTTGCTCTGGTGTGAATTTGATGCCATTTGATTCTGAAGGTAATTCTTCTAGAGCCCAAAATTTTTGGACTACTGAATCGATTGACGTTAAGTCTTCTTCAGCTTGGCATAATGTGCTATGTAATCTGGGAGGAGAACTTATATTACTGGCGTATTTGCCAGACACAATCCATCCTAAAAGGGTTTTCTGAAGTGTTGGTTGGTTAGGACCATTTTTAATTTGGCCAACAGCTAAAAGGTCGAAAAATGTTTCAGCACCCAATAGGATGTCCACTTTTTTAGATTTGTGGAATTCTGGGTCCGCCAATTCAATATTGTGCGGAATTTGCCAGCCATTAACATTGATGTTATGGTCTGGATGATTTGCCGAAATGCATCGCATTACCCAGAATTCCGCCGAAAATTCAAAATTATTTAACCGCGACTTGACAAACGCGCTTAGTTTGGACCCCACTTTTGTATTGGAATTGCCAATTCCAATTACGCTTAATGTTTTATGCTGACGTCGAATCCGCAACTTTTGTGCCAAGTCCTTTGTCATAAAGTTGACCTGGGAGCCTGAGTCCAGCAAGGCTCTCGCAGGCAGGTAATCTCCGCAGCTGGTCCTCACTAGAATTACTGCTGTTGCCAACATGACCCGATCCGGCATACTGGCTGTATGCATGGCATGTGTGGTTGATGGTTGCGGATGAGGTACAGCGGGGAAGGACACTGGATACTGGTGTAACAGCGAGTGATGGGAACGATTGCATATGCGGCAACGATCTGCTCTGCATTTGGAAACCGTGTGACCCCTACGCAAACAATTTATGCATAAGGGCACCGATTTCACGAACTCGAACCTCTGCTGCACCGGAAGCGCCTTGAAGGTGGGGCAGGCAGTCAAATGGTGATCCCTCGATTTGCACTGTTGGCAAAGAGGCTGCCTCGTATTTGCAGCAACCAGCGCCGATTTGGTCCTGTCCATTTGTTGTTGTTTCCCATGATGCGCACTGCTTGTAGGTATGGGCTTCGTCCTAGAGTGTGAGGCTCCTTCCGCTGACAGCTGCTGGTATCTTCGATTTAAGGTGGCCTCACAGTCCTTCCACAGTGGCAGTTTGTCATAGTCCAGCGCTTCTTCCCATTTGGATCGGGTGGCAGGGTCAACCTTTGTCATTACAATATGTATGATTATTGCGTTCGTTATTTGTTTTTCATCGCCCAGCGATAGCAATGAATCATATACCGCGGACACTTCGTCAATCATTGAACGCAGGGAAGGCGCAGAAGGCTTTGGGATTGTTGGCAGCTCAAAAAGTTTAGATATTGTATTGAAAAATATCAAACATTTATTATCATAAACTTTTTTGAGACTTGCCAACGCTTTCGGATAATTTTCATCCGACATCTGAAACGCTTTAACTGTTCCCAAAGCCTCTGCAGATAGACAATTAACCAAATGGTTAAATTTTTCAATATATGGGATATTTGGATCGTTATGAACCAAGCTCTCGAACAAACTCATAAAATTTTTGAATTCGGAATATTCTCCCTTGAATTTCGGCAAATTCATTTTAGGGAGCCTTGAGCTGTGAGAAGCTACAAAAGATGTTTCGGCAAGTGAAGTTCTATTTTTCGCTAAAATTGACTTAATTATGGACTTCGTTTCAACGATTATGTCCTCTAACTCCCCTCGGGCCATGTCGTCCTCATCAATTTCTTCAATCTTTGATTGGCATTTCATTAATTTTTCACTATGTGAACTTAATATATCTAGACGGCATTCCAATTCGATTGGATCTAAAGACATTGTCTTTTCAAGAAGGCCCGTTTTAATGCGCAAAATATTACTCTTCGCAACCGTTCTTTGACGTCTTAACGATTTTAAGTCCGTCAACTCCTTACTTGGAGACAGGCTTGCGAGAGTTGGTTTTGGCTTGCTCATTTTGCTTGTTTAAATAAAATTTCCGAAAAAAGACTAGAACGGTTGGCAACAGATTTACTGAGAATCGATAACGAAAACGAAAAATAAATGTTGATTCCCAAATATTCCAAAGCCAAACTAATAGCAATAAAAGTTGGCAACAAATATATTTGGAATCGGTGACGAAAACGAAAAGAAAAAATAATATCGATTCTCAAGTATTGAAAGCCAACCCGATAAATGCGCAAAATGAGCAATAGCACAAAAACGTAATTTAGTCGGAAAATGTCCGAACGAAAATCGACAAAAATTGCGAAAAAACGATCGATAATTATGAACCAGAGGGTCCCCCTTTCTGTGGTGAATCGCGGTTTCAATATATTTGTATTATATTTTTTTCAAAATTTTTTTTTGTTGGATTAATTTTTTTTTTTATAATTCTCTGGAGGGTCCCTTGGGTGGTGAATCGCAGAGAATTTTAAATTGTTATAAGCTGGAGGGTCCCCCCGAGGGTGGTGAATCGCAGCTTTTAATTATTTAATTTATTGGTTGTACAAACCATTAGTTATAGTTTTTTATTTTTCGCGGATCGAAAAAAATTGCGAAAAACGAGATAATTTAATTTTGCAATTAATAATTTTTTACACCTTTATTTCCAAATAAAGGGCTACCGCAAAATCCCAAAATCCCTTATTCACTTTGATTTCGTACATACGTATATGTAGAAGTATGTATTAATATATATGTATGTGTACAATACAATACAATACAATAAATCAAATTAATATAAAGTGAAAAAGGAGAGCCAAAAACTGAAAGTGCACTTGTTTTGTTGTAGTTTGCTTTTTTTTGCACTGCTTTCAGTAAATCGCACTCGTTACCTGGTGCGTCGGCTGTTTGCCGGCGCTTACGTCCCTTTTGCAGAGAATGCAGCGGCAGCTCATTCCCACGACGGCAGCGGCGTTGATGGCAGCAACGGTTTGATGGTAGCAGCGGCTTGATGGCAGCAGCGACGGATGGTAGCAGCGAATGATGACAGCGACGACGATGGCAGCAGCGGTTTGGTGGTAGCAGCGACGTTGTGGCAGTAGCGGGTTGATGTCAGCGAAGTGTTTGTAGAAGCAACGGATTAGCAATATCGGCACTTTTGCTTTTACCGGTTCTTTTTATTGCGGCACTTTCAACAGTTTTGAACCGTACTGAACGGCTTTTTCCAACTGTTGCTTTCTTCCTACGGCACTTCGAACAGTGTTTTTTTTTTTTTTTAAATTGTTAACAAATTTGTTTTTTAGTTATATACTATCACTTCGTCTTTTGTTCTTTTATTTGCACCCACCACTGTACCGCAAAACTAATGCTTGTACGTCCCACTTTTTATTTTCTTTAGTTAAATTCGTATGCGAATTATATTTATGTATATACGTATGTATATGCACACACTTCACAATACTTCCCTTCTTTTTTGATTTTATAGTGGGTATATGGGTAAGTATTTATTTAGCACTCCACTTCACGTTTATGTATGTATGTATGTATATTTATATTTGGTTTCTATATTATGTTTAAATTTTCTGTTTCACATATGTTTTCGCTTTTATATTTAGCCACTTTATTTTTTAAGGTATTCACTTATGTAGGGATCACTCCACTTTTAAAGTAACACCCTCATTTTAACGTAAGTATATATATTTTTTTTAAGTCTCGTGTTTATATTTTATGTTTTATTTTTATTTTTCATGTAGTTAGCTATCACTATCACTGCACTGCACAACACGTTCACTATGTGTATAAATTATGTATATACATATATATATGTATATACATATGTATGTATTTTGTATTTAAAATGTTTGCTTTATGTTTTCTTGTTTTTTTTTTTTGTTTTTTTTTTAGGTTTAATTTGTTCAATTTGTTTTTTTTTTTTGCACTTCACTTGCGAAGACCGAACACCGAGAAGAATTGACAGGCAATTAGTCACGATAACGAAAGTTAGTACTAACACGATTAGTTGGCACTTTTAGAAAAAATTTACTAACTCCACGCACTTAGTCCCTGATCGGGCGCCATGAAAATTCTCAAGCGTTTTTGAGAAGCGATAATAAAAACTTGGGAATGCGCGAATAAAATGAAGCCTAATTGCCTGTCGTAAATTACGAAAATTAACTTGCGAAAAAGAATGAAGACGCGTGCGTTCGATTCGATGGTTCTTAATACAATAGCAGTTCTTTATTTCTTAAACTAATCGCTAAGCCTAAATCTTAAAACTAACGGCTTAAACTAGTGGTAAAATAAATATGTATCAGTAAGGGGTAAGTATAATAATCTTCAACTTTTCTTTCAATATTGTAACAGATTATGGTAATAGATTAAGGTGAGTATATTTAACATTGTTAGGGTAAGTATTTTATAATAGATTTTCTTAACTTAATTTATAACAATTCAATATTTCATAATTTTTATAATTCAATATTTTTATTTTAGGTTTAAATATATATATATATTGTCGCTTGACGCAACAATATGTATATGTATACGAAATCCTAAAAACTTAATATATTATTATTATTACAATATTATTGTATGTAAATTACATTTCTTCATTTAAATTTTCATATCAATTCATGTAACGCAAAGAAGCTTTCGGATCATTCTTAATAAATTCCTCCACTTTTTCAATATTGCTTTGGGTAATCATTGATTTTGGCCGGCCCGACTTCTGATCGTCAAAGAGGTCCTCACGACCTTCCTGAAGTCGGTTAAACCACTCGTGCACATTACCACGGGATAGGCACTGATCACCATAAGCTTTTTTTTTTTATCATTTGAAATGTTTCAGTAAACGTTTTCCAAAGTTTAGAACTATATTTAATATTTGCTCTTCGTTCAAAACGCATTTTACGACCAATAACCAAAAGCTGCTGTGTCTTTTTGATCGATAACATCGTATGTAGTTATTCAATTGTCTTAAAATTTTTACGAAATGTCAACAAGAGATCAAACTTTTTATTTCATATACCCACCAATAGATAGCGCCATAAGAAATAGTTATCAAAAGTTCTGTTTCTTTTGCGACATACCTTGTACGAGTATATGTAACACAAAATATAGAAATATTTGTTTTTCTTTTTGTACAGGAATTGAATTATGAAATATGTAAGTATGGATCGGTTGAGATTTAAAAATATTATTATATATATAAGTTGAATAACTCACCGAAATATGAAACGAACGCTTGTCTTATCTTCTCTGCTCTTGGGTTAACATTTCCACAAATGTTATAGACGTCTTCTGTAATTTGTTGCGCTGCAATCCACTTTTCATTAATTTCATCATTTTCCTCTTTTAAAAAGTTATGCAAAAGGCAGCACTGTTCAAAAGTGAACACATTCGTTGCTACCAAAGGACGGACAACTACATTATACATATTTAAAAACTTTTATATATTTCACAAATGTTAAATAAGATAAGAGAAATCTTACTACTGATACGGTCCACTAATATTAGATATCTATGTTCAAATTTATTGAACATACATACACGCATACATAAACAGGCACATACTAAAAAATGCATTGTCATGCAAAACAATAGCATTTAACAGACAATAACACAAACATTACTAAGGATAAGATGTTTGCACTTGATAACCCATGGGTTCTTAGAATACATTTTAGCAACTGTCTGTAAATGTACTCACATCAAAACAAACCCAAGGTCACACAATATGTGCACTTGAAAACAATACTATACCATGTAGCATAAACAATATGCTACATACATATGAACATACACACATCCACATATATTAGGATAGTTAAGATAGTTCTTAAAGTTATAAATAAATACGTGAAAATTCTAAATAAAATCAGACTAAAATAGTTCACGTAGAATGAAACACTTCTCGTAGAATGAAATAGTTCTCAGCTTAAATACAATTTTTACAAAATGTTCATAAAATTTTATAGCGGTGTCGCCCAATAAAACGACTGGAACATTAACTGACGATATTTGTCTACTCATATCTTTAAATATAGTAGATTGTGCCAACTTTTCGCTTTTTGAAGATGAACCCGCAAAATATTGAAGAGTCATTACAATGGCCTGGACTACCAACGTTGATGTATATAAAGCGACATTTTAACATTATAGAAGTACATTAGGTGCTTAAACGAGCTTCACGAAAAAACTTACCTTGCATCTACTAAAGGCAAAAGAACTGTGGAATACCAGCCTTTATAATTGTAGCAGTCAATAGCATCTTCTGCAGGTGAGCGAAGTTCTATATGACAACCATCTAAAAATTAAAAATATGTAAAAATACCAATGTAAAAAATTTTACTTATTACCTGTAGCTCTAACACTTGAGGGAAAACCAATGACTCAAAACCATTTAAATACTCGCGCAATTGAATTTCGTTCATTGGGAATTTCTTCAAATACAAAACCCACAAATATCGCCAGACTTCATGACAGAAATCAATTATAATGGAGCAGACAGTGCCTTTACAAATTCCGAACATATTTCCAATAGTTCGGTATTCTGCACAAGAGATAAGAGCATATAAAGCAATAGCAATGCATTTCTCTAATTGAATTGCTTTGCGGTAGTTAGTGCTTTTCTTCTCCAAGCCATTCAACATAATAAATTTAATGAAAGAATTGCATTTAAAAAAAATGCATCTGAGTTCACCTGGCAGTCGACTTCCGAAAATATTTGGCCACCAGTCTGAATTGTATAGACATTATAATTTTACGAAGTTATAATATTAATATTTATATACTAGCCTTTATCCAAATAGACCTTGTTCAATTTGTTCCATATAGACTACACATTTTTAGTATTACGAGCGGAGTTAATTTAGAAAAAAGAAGACAATTTTTATAACAAGTTACGACATTACAATGTTTTCCTTTAATAAATACTTTGATGTTTATGGCTGAATGTCAAAAAGATCTGATTTATAAATCACCAACGACAGTAATAGCAGAAGCAGTGGAGAACATAGAATCGTGGCCTGTGTCAGCTGATACGACCTTTCTTATGGGCGCGCAATGTAAGTGAACGGTGAAAAACGCTACTCCCTTCTCTCTTTGACGTAGGATCCCGTGAGAATTCACGGCATTTGGATTTTTGCCCCAGAAACGTGTCAGCTGATTGCTCAATCACAACGCAGGGTTGCCAATATCGATATACTGTAGTACTTATTAACTTTTATAATTCAGTCTGTTCAATATGTTTCAATATATTTGAAATTTTCTTAAAATAACTCAAAATCAGAATCGAGTACTATTATTTATAAATATATGAACTATTAATCGTTTAATAGTAGCGTTTTTGACTGGTTCTGCTATAAGAACACTGTTGGGTTATGAAATGCTTAAATGTAATCTAATCCCTTTAAATCAGTGGTCGGCATTTCATAGCAAAATTTTGCAAACCAACTTCACATGTACGCTTATGCTGCACCCAGTCAAAAACGCTACTCCCTTCCTTCCTTTTTCTTCCTTATCGGCAAAATGTGTGCACAGTGGAGAACGTAGGAAAAACGCAGAAATCAGCCATCTTTGTTTGTTTTCATTTGAACAATGTTGCCATTGCTCAATACGCATATGTAATTTTGTACACATCTATGTTTTCAATTACAATTTTTTACAATATAAAATATCAAAATTGAAAACAAGCTATTAAAAATAGTTTATATACTTATAAATAATAGCACTCGACTCGGATTTTGAGTTATTTTAAGAAAATTTCAAACATATTGAACAGATTGAATTATAAAAGTTGATAATTACTGCAGTATATCGATATTGGCAACCCTGCGTTGTGAAAGAGCAATCAGCTGCCACGTTACCGGCGGCAAAATCCAAATGTCGTGGATTCTCACGTCATCCCACGTCAAAGAGAGAAGGGAGTAGGGTTTTCACTGTGCAGTTACATTGCGCGCCCATAAGATAGGTCGTGCAAGCTGACACGACCCACGATTCTGCGTTTTTGACTGGGTGCAGCATTACACTCTATCGTTCAGTCGTTGTCGAGCCATCAACGAATTAACATCACGCAAGACTATAGTGCAAAACCAAATATGCCCTGCGAGAAATATTTTATGTTTCGAAATGCCTTTAGTGCCATGCAATGCCTTTATGTCCCAAGTCTTTAACCCTAGAATGGTAAACACCGCCTGTGAGGCGAAGAATTTTTTTTTTTTGCAATATTTCCTGATCGTTCACTCGCATTAAGGCGTGCGCTCGTGCCAACTCAGTTGAGTGTTATACGAGCTTGGGCATAGACGTATTTTGTTTTGCTGCGTTGCGTTGGTTATATGTATTTAGATACGTGTGTCGCCTCTGAGGCGAAGTTTACCAATAAAGGTACTTTTTTACATATTCGTTTGCGCATTTGTTTTGTTTTCTTTGCTAAAATTTTTAGTTTTTGCATATTTTTTATAGTTTTTAGAGATGGCTCCTCCTGATGTGCAGTTACTCAAATGGCTGGAGGAGATATCGCTCGATGGAAGTGCACTTGATGACGATTTGGGTGTAGATATCGATTCAGATGATAGTGTGGCTGATCCCACTTACGTCGATGATTTCGACGATGACATGCAGTATATTGTGTATCTAATGAAAATGATGTCAATATACAATCCACACCGACTCATGTTCATGAAGCTGTAGACACGTCGCAAAATGGCGATCAATTGGCTTGTGAGAACTGGATAATTACGTCATCGGCTTCGGTTATAAGGGGTAAGAACAAATATATATGGTCTTCCGAACCGTCTTCGACAACAAAAGTATCGAACAGAACTCGAGAAACATAGTTCATATTATGTCAGGGCCAAAAGAAGGAGCCAAGGGAATCCCTTGAAGTGTTTTGAACTGTTTTTTACTACAGAATTGAGGGATGAAGTACTCTTACGCACTAATGAATATATTGACCAAGCAGCTACCAAGTATACAATTCAGAATACCACTACATCACAGGTAACAATAGAAGAGCTTCGTGCTCTTATCGGTAGATTTATTATGAGTGGTGCGTTAAAAAATAATCACTTGTCAACTGTTGAACTGTTTGACCCTACTATTTGTGTATCCCAAAATTTAGCTGCAATGAGCTGTAAACGATTTGAGTTCCTTGTCAAGTGTCTACATTTCGATGATCGTAGCACTCGAGACGACAGAAAAAAAACTGATAAATTTGCGCCTATCCGATATATTTGGGAAATTTTGATCAAGCAGTGTAGAGATCTATATAAGCCAGGATCGTACGTGACAACAGATGAACAACTTTTGGCGTTCAGGGGACGTTGTCCATTCCGTATGTATATTGCTAATAAACCGGCAAAATACGGAATAAAGATTGTTTTAGTATGTGATGTAAGATCGAAATATATGATTAATGCGTCACCGTATTTGGGAAAAAACGTAGGCACGATTATAAAGGAACCATTGGGATCTTACTATTGTAAGCTGTTGACAAAGACTATACATGGAACGAATCGTAATTTAACTGCCGATAACTGGTTTACTTCCATTCCGCTAGCTGAGCAGTTGCTTCAACCACCATACAACCTTACTTTTATTGGAACAGTTCGGAATAATAAGCAAGAAATTCCTGCGGAGTTCAAACATAGTTCATCACGTAAAGTTGGGACATCTCTTTTTGGATTCCACGAAAAGCTCACTCTTATCAGCTACAAGCCAAAGCCTCAAAAACCTGTTCTTTTGCTCTCTACGATGCACGACAAGCCTTCTGTTGACTCCGCTTCGGGTAAGCCAGTAAGAATTCAATCTTATAATGAAACAAAAGGTGCTGTGGATACTTTTGATCAAATGTGTGGCCACTCAAGCTGTAGCCGTAAAACCAAGCGTTGGCCACTTTGTACGTTCTATGGTATGTTGAATATGGCTTTACTCAACAGCTATGTAATTTATATATCCAATTGTGAAGTTTTAAAAATAAAGTCAATGTCAAGAAGAGAATTCCTCAAGAAACTAAGCAAGGACCTTTGTAGTGACTGGTGCGCCATTCGTTTAAGAGAAAGGCCACGTATGCAGAAAAGGGTTTTTGCAGCAATAAATAACGCGATTGGTGATAATACTGATGACGATATAGACGAACCAATTATAAAAAAGGGCAAAAGATCAATGTGTGTATATTTCTGCGCAAAATGAAAGAAAACTTATTGCTTAGAGCACAGATCACCAAATTGTTGGCAATGTGATGTGAAAAAGTAGGTGGAAAACCCACAAACTTTATTTTGTCTTGCAGAATTTATTTTAAGTTTTAAGATTTATGTTATTTTTTAATATGTTACTTAGATGTAATGTCTACAAGACACTGAAATTTATTTTTTGATCTCAAACTGTTTTTTAATTTTTTATATTTATTTTGTAAAAGATCTATTCATACTACTGATGAAATATGTGATCTATAAATGTTGCCAATAATATATTTAAGATATTAAAAAAATGAATTGTTTTTTGTTTATTTTTATTACCAAGCAATATACGTTTCTGTTTTAATAAATTGTTGTTTTGTTAAGGATAAAATGTGGGTTTGTTATAAAAGTCGCATCACAGGCGAAGATTACCATTAAGAGCAAAAAAAATATGTTTACCGTTCTAGGGTTAAAAGATAATAGGGAATATATCCTTAAAAGGATTTAGATTAATTATTTAGATTAGATGCTTATTTTTAATTCCAATTTCTCAATGGGCTACTTTTTTTTCGTGCTCACCAACACAGTGACAGATCCTCTCATGCCGACCACTGCTTTAAATTTTCGGTCTGAACATAGTATTAGTTGCGAAAGCGAAGTTCCAAAGTCTGTTATTACACACGGCAACTTTTGTTTGCTAATTCTCGGGCAATTCTCTTTTGCTGTCGCCCATTACATTCACACGAGCAACTTGTGTTGCGCAACTCTGAGCGAGTTTTTATCTCATTCTCTTTCACTTTACTTTAACCCATTGTCGTTTCTTTTTCCTTATAGGTATTTGGGCCTCGCTGTCACATATATTAATCACTTCTGTCAATTAGGAAATACATTTTATTTATAATTCAAAATTAAAACAAAGATTATATAACAGACCTTCACATATATCACCCTTTTCACTATCCTCTGAATCAATTTGTATGGCTTCCTCCATACATTTCACAATATCTTTAATTAATTCGATTTTTTCGTCGTATTGCATTTTTTAAAATATTTATATTATATTATGTATATTTGTATACATATTTGCAAATTACTTACCAAAAGATTAAACTAAATTTTTAAATATATTGAAAATATTAATTTCAAAAAAATATACGCAAATGCAACTATGTACTACGAAAGAAACAACACGAATGCCGAAAAACGTCGCAGCGAACTGTTACGAAGAAGAACACAAGGCGTGCTGCTGAACACTGGAAACTCGGCGCGATTTTCCTTTCCTCGTCGCTCCCTCGCCCACAAACCAAGAATTGCCGCAACAAAAGTTGCCGTGTGTAATAAGAGACAAAATAATCCTAACGGGAGCATCAAAATCGGCAGCGACGGCAGCAGTAGCGCAGAGCTTCATGTGCTGAAAACAATGACAGCGACAGACTGCAGCAGCACGACAGTGAACGGAAAATGGCGTTGTGAATCCTACTACATGAACATTTGTAAGAAGGCAGCGAAATAACAAAGGCCGGCATATATACAAAACAACGCAATTGTCCATTTTGTACACAATTTCGTTGTGGCCATACTAATACCTTTCACTTCAATGAAATTTTAATATTTTGATCAAAGTGCAATTTTTTATGCAAAAAATAAATAAATAGGTAAATATTTTTTTTTAAATTATCAATTGTTATTACAAATGATATAATAGAGCTATAATAGAGCCATTTTATGCTTTTATTTGTAAAATAACGTCAAGTTTGTTAGAGCTGTGAATAATTTTACATATTAGTGGCATTACCACTCTACCTCATCTCTCTACCTTTAACTCTACTGTCGTCCTACTGTCGTTGGTAAATATAAGAATATATTGAAGTTAGCAAGAGCGACAACTGTCGGCCTGCAGTCGTGTAGTCGTGCAGCTGTCAAAATAACTGTGTCCATAGAAACGTGTGTAGATGTCGTTTGTAGTCTGTCGCGGTCATTGTGTTCAACACATCAATCGTCAAAAAACAGCGAACAAAAAAGGCAACGAGGAAGATGTTACAACTGCGGTAGGGATGGAAAGAGCGCGAGCGTTTTTGATTTTGGAATCGACTTCTAGTTTTTCGATTCTAGAAGTTGATTAATCAACCCCGATAGTCGACTTTTGTGACTTAAGTCGACTTTTTATAAATTAAGCAACTCGTACACGAAATTCGTTAGATATATCAATATTTCATGAACGTACAATCATATTTTTTAAGTTTTTGACATGTTATAAAAATTATTTTATGATTTTATTGCATACAATTTGGTATTGGATAATAAAATTGCTTTTTTTAATTAAAAAACAAAAAAATTAAAAATAAATAACTAGAACCACATATCTTCGCCGATTGATTTTAAAAATATTAGCTCATTAAGATGCTGAGGTGACAAGCGACTCCTGCATGTGAAAATAATCGCTCAAAGGGTACAGACGTTGCAACTATTGGCAAGTACTTTTTAGCTACATTCCATAGATATGGATATTCAAATTTCATACTTTCCCACGCAGTGAACGGATTAGGATTTTGTTTCCGATTGACAGCCGGACATGTCAAATATTGTCGTAATTGTATTCCTCCAGCCTCATCAGAATCTGCTTCATCATTGTTGATTTGCTTTTATTAAACAAAAACTCTTTATCTTATAAATTACACTTAACTTTACTGCCATTGTTAACTTTTGTGCAATAGGCCCATATCCAACTGGGAGCCATGATAAAGAATTACTTAATTCTGTATACTTTTAAATATTATGTACCGTATATTAAAAAGTTAATTATATCAATTAAACAATGATTGTTATGATTAATTTTAAAGAGGGAATATTAATATGCATGAATTAGACTAAAGGCTATTTATAAAGAAACGCTTCGATTTGTATAGTACTTTTAAAAGTAAAACGAGAAGTAAACATTTTACCAACTATATTACCATCAGATACTAAGTACAGAGGGGAACATTAATGCCTATAGGATAGAGTATATTTTCATGAGTACAGTAGGAAGCTGTATAAAGTTATAAGTATTTTGCGATAGAATTGAAACAACTATAGTTACTTGGTGCAGGTCTTATATTAATTCCGTCAATTGTCGAAGTCATTGAGTAAAAGTTGACTTTAATCGACTCAAGACAGGCTTGAATCGATCCTAAAAAGTCGATTATTTCTATTAAATGATCGATTTTTGACTAAAGTCAGAGTCGACTTTCCTATCCCTAAACTGCAGAAGGTTTGGACATTTTGCTGCACACTGTAGAGAACCGTGAAAGGAGCAAGGAACAGCAAGGAAAGAACAAATCGTAAGCTATTTGACGTTTGGTGTATTGGCCGTGGAGCAACAGCACATTTCTGTATTGATCATTCGTTATTTTTATTATACAAAGAGAGAACTGAGAAAATAGAACTCGCTGGTGGAAAATACGTAGAAGCAGAAGGAGTTGGTAAAGTGCACATTGAAAATGGTAAATTTTTGTTAAAACTAAAAAACGTTTTGTATGTGCCCTCAGTTGCGATGCAATTTTATTTCTGTAAGCAAAGCTTGCGGATATAGTATTGTAAAAAACAGAAACTTTGGTGAAAGATAGAAAGGTAAATATAATAATAAGAGCGCAAGAAGAATGTGGTTTGTTTACAGTGAATTTACAAACGAACAAGTGCATGCTTACAAATAGCAGAGACAGTGAAGCAAGTGTGTGACACAATCGTAAATTACGACAGTTTAAATGAAATTGTGAACAAAAAATTGGTATATGGGCTAAAATTACTACATTAAGGTTCATATCCAGCTCTCAAGTTATTGCTCAAGAAAAAAAATACATTATTTCTTCAAGTAGTTTTGACAGCTGGTTAAGTATTGTGGATGATCCACATAAGAAGAGCAAGAGAGAATAAACAAAGAAAATAAACTTTGTGCGTAATACGTATGTATGTATGTGGGTAGTAACATAAATATTTTCCTTGCGATTTAGGGAATGTTGTCGATGATTGGTAAGTTTTATACAACATTTCAAAATGAAATATACTTCATTAAAATGATTTTAACTAATTTAGGCCGAATTTAAAGATTACTTTGAGTTTCCTCCAAGAAACAATTGTTGATTTGATCTTTCTTCGCAACAGGTTTGCCATACTCGCATTTTTTTTTAAAAAAAAGTATTAAAAATTAGTACTAGATTACTTTAGAGCTGCATACTAGCACAAGTAAATTTATCGCAGGAAAGTTTCTTGTCCGTTTCTTAAGCGTTTTTTATACGAAGTTTTTACATTTCTTGAGAGCTGGATACAAGCTTTAACAAAAAATATTGATTGTGTTATGTGCGTAAAAGCAAAATTTGTGTATTTGCAAATTGTGACCTCAGAAGTACTATATGTTTGCCAATGAATAAAAACTCAATTGGTGGCTCCAAATACTTTGTGTCATTAATTGATGACAAGTCGAGATACGTGAGTGTATATTTTTTTAAAATCAAAAAGTGAGGCTTTTCCAACATTTAAGACTTCTAAAGAAATGAGTGAAAAACAGACTGAGAAGCAATAATAATTGCGCATAGTGGGTTAAACGAGTATTTTTAGGCTAAAGCAGTGTCAACAGCGGCATATCTACGCAATAGAGCTGCAACAAAAACACTCATACATAAAACGCCCTATGAAGAGTTTGTGCGTAGGAAACCAAGTGTTGCACATCTTAAAGTATTTGGTTCGTTAGCGATTGCCCTAAATAAGACAAGTTCTAAAAAGTTTCATGCAAAAGGCAAAGAAATGATAATGGTTGGTTATTAAGATAAGTTGATGGATTCAGATACACATAAGGTGATAGTGAGCAGAGACGTCATATTTTTAGAAGATAAAAAGATAGGCAGTAATGAAACCAGTCAAGACATTTTTGAGTTTGATGTTGGTTAAATTTTGCCAGATACAGACGAAGAGAGCAGCAATAATGAAATCGGTGTGGATGAGGAAAGCGAAGATAAGAGTCAATAACGTATGGTCGGGGTAGACCTAGAGTAGTTCACAATGGTAATCGCGGCCTTCCTGGAAAAGAGTGACATGTATTGAATTTCACCAAAAATATCGACGTCAAAATACCACAATAAGTTAATGAGGCGCTTAATGATGACTACGCGAAACATTGGCGGGCATCTATGCAGAAGGAGTACGATGCATTGGTCAAGAAGAAAACTTGGTCATTAGTAGATTTACCATCAATCGAGAAGGCAATCAATTTCAAGTCAGTTTTCAATGTCAATCGGAACGCAGATGGCAGTGTTGAGAGATGCAATAGTCGTTTAGTGGCAAAAGGTTTTAGTCAACAGTACGGTATAAATTTCATCGAAACATTCTCTCCAGTTGTATGCTATGCGACAGTGCGTATGTTGTTAGCACCAGCATGTGAACATAAGCTATATTTGCATCAAATGGACGTATCAACGGCTTATTTAAATAGCGATTTGCACGAAGTAGCCTACATGAAGCTACCTGAAGGTTTTGTAGATAATAAGTTTCCTCACCGGGTTTTCAAATTAAATAAAGCCCTATATGGTTTAAAACAAAGCGGCCGTGAGTGGAATATGAAGCTTGATGAAGTCCTGAAGTTATTTGGGTTTACACCGTGCATCAGTGATCCCTGTGTTTGCACACGAAATGTATATGTTGATTTTATTATAGGTTGTTCGAAGCTGAATGACATTGTTAAGATTAGAGAGCAAATTTCTAGCGTGTTTGACGTAGTGGATAGCGGTCCGCACAGGTATTTTTTTGGTATGGAAATTGAGCGCGAATTCTAGCGATATGCCAGAAAATATATATCAACGAACTGATTTGTCGGTATAAGATGCAAGTTTGTACGGTTGCAGTTAGTCAGCAGAAAAATACTGCAGGCGCGTAAATACAAACAATTACCAGTCATTGATTGAAGCTTAATGTGTCTGGTTGTATCCACAAGACCAGACATTCTGCACTCTGTATGTAAGTTATCGCAGCAGAATATAGAACCACATTCTATACACGAAGCTGGTACAAAACACATTTTGCGTTATTTAAAAGAAACAATCCATTTGAAACTTCACTATAATTGGATGGGTGAAGCAATTAAGTGCTATGCACCGGCAGTGCATTTTTAGCAGCAGGCAGCGTTTTTTCATTGGAATTAAAACAGCAAAGTGTTGTAGCGTTAAACAACACTGAGGCAGAATATATTGCTTTGTCAACAGCCGCAAACTAAACGGCCTACTTTCGAAAATTAACAAATGAAATATGTAAAACATAAACGGTGATCGCAAACCTAAAAAACGATACATTCAAAAATTGCATTGGCATATACATATATATGTATGTGCATGCAAAAATAAAACTTACTGCTTCAACATTGACACTGTAAAATCCTTTTCTATTTAAATATAAATTAAGAGGACGTTCGACATTATTTGATGGTGGAGCAATGATAGCAATATGCGTGCAGTCAATTGCTCCTATGGTGCTTTTTATTCCAAATTTTCTAAAAATCTGGAAAATATTTCAAATAAATTAGCATATTATTATTTTTATTACAATAATACTTGCCCCGTTTTTATAAAAGTTTCTTCCTCTGTTGACCTAGGAAACTTTATTTCTCCTCCCTTCACCTTCACAATAAGTTTTGCTACAGCTCGCACACTTCTCGAAAGGGACGACTGACTCATGGGCAAGTTGACGTTGTTACCTACACATTTCTGATATGATCCGTGTCCAAAGAAGTTCAAAGCTGCTAGAACCCTTACAGTTAAAGGTAGTGACGTTTTCTGATTATCATGTTGGGTTAATTCATCAATTAGGCGGCGGTAAATTTCACGAGTTAATCGAAAATTTTGCATAAAGGTATTCTCGCTCAAAGAAAATGGATTGCTATCGTCGCGTAAACATTTGAAATGCCGCGCGCGATTTTTATTCTCACAATTTTCATCTTCGTTTAACAATAATAACAAAAGTTAAATATCTCCCATTTTCACAACAAAATTCACAATCAGATATTTAATTCATAACGAGCACAGCTGTCAAGAGCATTTGACATTTTAACAACTTATAAAGAAAAGAGCTTTTTATTTCAGACACAGAATACCAAATGCTTGACAAATTTCAAATTTTGACAAATTATATATATGTTGAGCTTGTTAAGTGCACAGAATAGGGGTGTTAATCTCTCTAAGTTTAACTCTGCAGTTTCAAAATTTCAAATTTGATTTAAGTCATTTAGTTTATTTAAACTCTAATCTTCTTTTCGGTTTAGAGTTATTCTCCCTCTTTCTATACCTACATCTTCTTCTTTACTGGCGCAGGCATCGCTTACGCGATTATAGCCGAGTCAACAACAGCGCGCCACTCGTTTCTTTTTTTCGCTACGTGGCGCCAATTGGATATTCCTAGCGAAGCCATGTTCTTCTCCACTTGGTCCTTCCATCGGAGTGGAGGTCTTCCTCTTCATCTGCTTCCCGCGGCGGTTACTGCGTCGAATACTTTCAGAGCTGGAGTGTTTTCATCCATCCGGACAACATGTCCTAGCCAGCGTAGCCGCTGTCTTTTAATTCGCTGAACTATGTCAATGCCGTCGTATATCTCGTACAGCTCATCGTTCCATCGAATGCGATATTCGCCGTGGCCAACGCGCAAAGGACCATAAATCTTTCGCAGAACCTTTCTCTCGAAAACTCTTAAGGTCGACTCATCGGTTGTTGTCATCGTCCAAGCCTCTGCACCGTACAGCAGGACGGGAATTATGAGCGACTTAAAGAGTTTGGTTTTTGTTCGTCGAGAGAGGACTTTACTTTTCAATTGCCTACTCAGTCCGAAATAGCACCTGTTGGCAAGAGAAATCCTGCGTTGGATTTCTAGGCTGACATTGTTGGTGGTGTTTACGCTGGTTCCAAGATAGACGAAATTATTTACAACTTCAAAGTTATGACTGTCAACAGTGACGTAGGAGCCAAGTCACGAGTGCGAAGACTGTTTGTTTGATGAAGGAGATATTTCGTCTTGCCCTCGTTCACTGCCAGACTCATTTGCGTTACTTCCTTGTTAAGTCTGGAGAAAGCAGAACTAACGGCGCGGGTGTTGAGGCCGATGATATCAATATCATCAGCTTACGCTACTCTTATGAAAGATTGTATCTGCTCGATTCAGTTCTGCAGCTCGAATAATTTTCTCCAGCAGCAGATTGAAAAAGTCGCACGATAGGGAATCGCCTTGTCTGAGTGTTGCTCAGCGTCAGTTTACACAGCCGTATTAGTTTTGCGGGGATACCAAATTCAGACATCGCGGCATAGAGGCAGCTCCTTTTCGTGCTGTCGAAAGCAGCTTTGAAATCGACGAAGAGGTAGTGCGTGTCGATTCTCCTTCCACGTGTCTTTTCCAAGATTTGGCGCATGGTGAATATCTGGTCGGTTGTTGATTTGCCAGGTCTAAAGCCACACTGATAAGGTCCAATCAGATTGTTGACGGTGGGCTTTAATCTTTCGCACAATACGCTCGACAGAACCTTATATGCGATGTTGAGGAGGCTAATAACACGGTAGTTGGCGCAGATTGTGGGGTCTCCTTTTTTATGGATTGGGCATAGCACACTTAAGTTCCAATCGTTGGGCATACTTTCGTCCGACCACATTTTACAAAGAAGCTGATGCATGCTCCTTACCAGTTCTTCCCTCCGTCCGTTGGCCCCTGCCGCTTTGTTAATCTTCAGGCGGGCAATTGCTATTCGAAAGGCGCGGTGCCGTATGTTACGGTGTTAAGACGAAAAATTTGAATTTGCTCAGAAGGATGCTCTCTCCGCACAATAAGCTGACAATTTCTGTCTTTTTCTTGCACCATTATTTGGCGGTACATTTTAGTAATGTCTGCCGCTAAAGCGTACTTGTGTAAACGAAAACGAAGAAGAGTTGAGTACAATTCTTCTTGGATGGTTGGGCCTCCCATCAAAAGTTCATTCAGTGAAATGTGAGATGAAGCGTCGAAACAACACGTAATTTGGTTGTTGTGCTTTCGGGTCTTAAAACGCATTGATGCGGAATGAAATAGTGTGGCTCACTCGGGATCTTATTGTTTGTTGGGCTCATGTGACCCAGCGCTCTGTATTAATTCATAAAGTCCAGATACATTTTACGAAGTTCTGGATCTTTCAACGTTCTTCTCTCTAGGGCCTGAAATCGCCGAACTGCGGTTTCATAAGAGTGACCGAGTAACTTACGGTCAGCTTTAAATGGCATTCTGACTTGACGCCGTCACGAAGGCAATACTTGAGTTGTTTTCACGAAAAATTTTTCACACTCTTTTTGCTCTTGTGTGAATTTGATGCCATTCGTTTCTGAAGGTAATTCTTCCAACGCCCAGAACTTTTAGACCACCGAATTAATTGACGTTAAGTCCTCTTCAGATTGGCATAATGTGCTACTGTGTGCTAATGTGACACAACTGTAAAAGGGTTTTCTGTAGCGTTGGTTGATTAGGGCCACTTTTAATTTGGCCAACCGCTAACAAATCAAAAAAGGCTCCTGCACCCAATAAGATATCAATCTTTTTTGATTTATGGAATTCTGGATCCGCCTATTTAATATTGTGCGGAATTTTCCAGCCATTAACATTTATGTTATGGTCTGGATGATTAGCCGAAATACAACGCATTATCCAGAATTCCGCCGAAAATTCGTAATTATTTACCCGCGACTTAACAAACGCGCTTAGTTTTGTCCCCACATCCGTGTTGGAATTTCCAATTCCTATTATGTTTAAGGTTTTGTGTTGGCGACGAATCCGCAACTTTTGTGCCCAGTCCTCCGTTATAAAGTTGACTTAGGAGCCTGAATCCAGTAACGCTCTCGCAGGCAGGTATTCACCATAACGGGTCCTCACTTGAATAACAGCTGTCGCCAACATTACCCGATCCGGCATACTCTCTGTATGCATGGCATGTGTGGTTGATGGTTGCGGATGAGATGCAGCAGGGAAGGAAATCGGGTACTGGTGTAACAATGTGTGGTGCGATCGATTGCATACACGACATCGATCTACTCTACACTTGGACACAGTATTCCCCTTATGGAAGCAATTTATGCATAAGGGCACCGATTTCACAAACTCGGACCTCTGCTGTACAGGAAGCGCCTTGAACGTGGGGCGGGCAGTTAAATGGTGCTCCTTTAACTTGCATTTTGACAAGTCGGCTGCTTTGCATCTGCAGCAACTAAATCAGATTTTGTCCTGTCCATGTGTTGCTGCTTCATGTGGCTCATGCTGGTTGTGTATCCGGATTTCGTCCTCGAACAGGATGCTCCTTCCGCTGCTAACTGCTGAAACCTTCTATTCAAAGTTGCTTCGCAATCCTTCCATAATGGTAAGTGATCGTAGTCAAGTTGTTCTTCCCATTTGGATCGGGCAGCAGAGTCAACCTTTGTTATAACTATATGTATTATAATGGCGTTTGTTATTTGCTTCTCATCGCCCAGAGATAGCAAAGAGTCTTAAACAGCAGACACTTCATCAATCATTGATCGCAATGAAGACGCGGGTGGGTTTGGGATGGTTGGCAGCTCAAAAAGTTTAGATATTGTATTGAAAAATATCAAGCACTTATTATCGTAAACTTTTTTGAGACTTGCCAACGCTTTTGGATAACTTTCATCCGACATCTGAAACGCTTTAACTGTTCCCAGAGCCTCTCCAGATAGACAATTTACCAAATGGTTAAATTTTTCTATATCTGGGATATTTGGATCATTATGAACCAAGCTCTCAAACAAACTCATAAAGTTTTTAAATTCTGAATATTCTCCCTTGAATTTTGGCAAATTCATTTTAGGGAGTCTTGAGCTGTGAGAAGCTACGAAAGATGTTTCGGCAATTGACGTTCTATTTTGGGCTAAAATATTTTTAATTATTGATTTCGTTTCAACAATTATGTCCTTTAACAATTACAATCTCTTCAATTTTAGATTGGAATTTCATTAGCTTTTCGCTATGTGAATTTAATATGTCGAGCCGATATTCCAATTCAATTGGATTTAACATCATGGTTTTTTCTAAAAGGCCCGTCTTTATTCGCAAAATACTATTTTTTGCCACCGTCCTTTGACGTCTTAATGACTTTAAGTCGATTAACTCCTTACTTGGAGAGAGGTTGGCGATAGCTGGCTTTGGCTTGCTAATTTGCGTGTTTACATTGAATTTCCGAAAAAAAAGGACTACAAAGGTTGGCAACAAATATATTAAGAATCGATATCGAAAACGAAAAAAATATATATATATATCGATTCCCAAATACACGAAAGCCAAACCAATAGCAATAAAGGTTGGCAACAAATATATTTGGAATTGGTTACGAAAACGAGAAAGAATAATATCGATTCCCAAGTATACGAAAGCCAAACCAATGAGTTATGCAAATGAGCAAGAGCAAGCACAATTGAAAATTTAACGCGAAAAAATATTGTACAATAATGAAATTTGCAACAACCCGAGATAATATGCGAAAAACTGACCGAATTAAAATTTCAAAATTATGCGATTTATAAAAGGTCGCACCTTAATCCGCAATCCCAAAATCCGTATAATACGTATATGTATAATATATAATATATGTAGAAAACGATATATATATATATATATATATATATATATATATATATATATGTATAAATAAGCGCCTAGTGTGAAAAGGGAGACCCCAAAACTGAAAGTGTGCGTTTGCAGTTTTATTATTATTGTTTGTTTTTTTTTTGTTTGCACCACTTTCAATAACTCGCACTCGTTACCTGGTGCGTCGGCTGTTTGCCGGCGCTGAGGGACGTAAGCACAGGATACAGCGGCAGCTCATTCCCACGATGACTTAAGCAGCAGCGGATAGGATGTTGACAATAGCAGATTGGGATGGCAGCAGCGGAGCGACGACAGCAGCAGCGACGGGATGGCAGCAGCGACAAGATGGCAGCAACGACGTGACGGCAGCAGCGGAGTGATGACAGCAGCGGCTGAATATCAACAGCGATGGCGGCAGCGATGTGATGATTTCAACGGGTAGCGATGAAAACGGGTTGTCTTTTCTACCGGCACTTTGGATTCTACCGGTTGTTCAATCTTGCGGCACTTTAAGCGAACGGGATTTTTTTCTTTTTTTGAAATTGTAACTTAATTTTTTTGAGTAGGAAAAAAACGTTTTGTGCCTTTATTTGTGCCCACCACTGCACAGCACAATAGATCACTTTTCGCACTGGTTAGTGAATTTCTCGCTTTACGCTTTGTACGTATACGCACACACTCCACAATACTTCCCTTTTCCTCAGCACTGCACTTACACTGTATGTATGTAAATATGTATATTATTTTTTACAGATTTTCACTGGTCACAATTCGTATATCTCTATGTGTACTTGCACATATATATGTGTAATTGAATTTTTTAATCCTTTTTGTAATTTTTTTGGTGTATTTTTTGTTTTATAATTCGTTTTTTTTCACCTTCACTGAACCGTGAACACCGAGTCTCCGAAAACCGAACACCGAAAAGGGTACACTTGGCAATTGGTTGCGAAAAAGAAATCTTTGTAGAACGAGTAATTATTTCACTGAGTGTAAATTTCGATAAAAAATTTTTTGCTTAAACACGCATTTGTCCCTGCTCGGGCGCCATGAAATTCCTCAAGCGTTTTTGAGAATTAGAATTGTTCCGGGATGCGTGTTGTTCAATATTTTTAGAATGTTCACTTGATGAAACTTTACCAATTGCCTGCACCGGACACTTGATTTGCGGAAAATTGCGACGGCGAGATTAGCGAGAAAGGAAAACGCGGGCGGATTCGATTGCGGTTCAATTACAATTATTTCTTTATTCCAGTTCATCTAGTTACTTAGCCTAAGTCTTAAAACTAACGGGATAGAACGGTTTGAATGGAAGTATACAGGTATGTACAAAAAGGGGTGAGTAATTAACTTTGTTAACTTACAGTAATGGATTAAGGTAAGTATATTTAACATTATTAGGGTAAGTACAATTAAAGGAAAACTTTATAATTCAAATATAAAATGCATTTCAGAAAAGTAATTAATTTTCATTTCATTTTAGGTTGAACATATACATATACATAAGTCGCTTGACGCAACAACACCACTTCAACATACAAATGAACTGCTCCAACATTTGCGAAACTGTAGTAAAAAGAAAGAAGGAAAAACTTTTCTCGAGTTACAGGACCCAAGAGAAAATTTGACGCCAATAACGATACAAAATACAGTGATTTAAAAATAACAATCACTGAAATCACAGATATAAAAAACTCGCAATATTGCTCATCTCTAAACACATCTATGCTTTCAATTACATTTTTCCATAATATAAAATATCAAACCTGAAAATAAACTATAAAAACTAGTTTATATATTTATAATTAATAGCATTCGACTTTGATTTTAAGGAGGCACTAATATTTTAAAAGTAAATAATTTCTATTACCAATGAAAATAATTTCGAAGAATTTGCAGAAAAATATAAAAATAAAGGTAATGAAGTTAAAAATATTAACATCCCACTGCTCAGAGAGGATGTTATCGAAATAATAAATAAAGTTCATAAAAACATAAGCATGGATTTACCATTCAGAATAGATATCAAGCAGAAATAAGAATAGAAGATGAAAAACCTATATGGTCAAAACAATATCCATAATCATTATCCGCAAATAATATTGCCAATCAGGAAATCCAAAGTTTATTGGAAAACCTGTAATATCCCGTTATTCCTAGAAATCCTCGAAGTTGCCGTAGCGTGTTGGGATTTGGATAATTCTTTATTGTTTCTATCTTTTTGGGATCTGTTTTTATTACTTTGTGGGATACAACGTATCCTAAGAATTCAACTTCGGATGATATAAACGTTGACTTTTCCATGGAAATTTTTATAGGAGCATTTTCAAGTATTTGTACTATATACACATTTTAAATGAAATATATTTTCTTTTAATGTTTTTGAGTATACTATAATATCGTCAATATAGACGTGACAAAATTTTCCGATACTTTAGTGTAGAATATTGTTCATTGCTCTTTGAAATATATTTGGAGCATTTTTTAGACAATGGCATTCTTAAATATTCATATTTTCCATTACTTACGGAAAATGCAAGGTCTCAAAGTCTTTTGTAGAGAAACATTTAGAATCTCACAAATTAAATAGTATTACCTCTGGATTAGGCATTGAATATTTATCCGTTATTATTTTTTCGTTAAATACTTAATCGAGTGTACAGTGATATAGGCAGTTAAGAGGGATGATTTTCATTTAAGCGGAGTACTACTTAACCGGGATTCGCTGTACACATACATCAGAGGAATATTGAATATTTTCTTTGACACATTTCTTGACTTGAAAATCGACAAATTAACTATGTTGTCAATTTTATTCTATACTTATATTTGCGGGGTTGACGCTTTTTCTTTCTCATACAAATATCAGAAATTGTCCAATTTATGATTTTTAGCTTTTGCCATCGTCGCAAAAAGACGCTTGTAGGCAAAGACATGCTCGGAGAGATGTAATGGTGTTTGTGGTTATGAATGAAGCAAGTTTGCCTGTTGAAAGTGCGCTTGAGTTTATGAATGAAAATATTGTTGTTAGGTGTTTTTTAACAATTTGGGCATGGACTGTTTGGCTGCCATATTGACTTGTGACGCTGCTGACGCTATTTAAAACCATTGTTGTTTTTGTGGAACAATATTCGTAATTTTTGCGGGTGACATATCTAACTACATGTGAACACATATAAGAGTTGTTCGGTTGTTGTGTATGCATTATTTGTGTGGGAATGTCATACGCACATATTTACATGTGTACGCATATTTGAATGTTGGTTTGTGTATACATTATTTGTTCGGCAATGTCGTACACATATGCATGTACATACATATAGAGCAGTGCGCGCACACTTTTTACTGATAAATGATAATATCACGATTTGAATTTGAATTGTACTAAAATTTAAATGAAGAAATGTAATTTACATGCAATATTATTGTAATATATTAAGTTTTTAGGATCTCGTATACATATACATATATATATCGCATATATACAAACATATTCATATACGAAATTATGTTATATTATCAAATATAAAAAATATTTAAAAATTAACTGTTATTCACACATTAACTACGAATATATATTTTGAAAATAGTATAAATTAATTAGAATGTTATCAGTTTTGCATGTATTCATAAAAATTCGCAAAATGATAGTCATATCAATTAATATATGGTAAGCATATAAAACAAGAAAAAACGTTAACTTCGGTTGCACCGAAGCTAAATACCCTTCACAGGTACATCTCTGTTAGTAACTATGTGTCCAGTTTGTATGGAAACTATATGCTATAGTTAACCGATCTGAACAATTTCTTCGGAGATTACATTGTTGCCTTAGAAAATAATATATACCAAATTTCGTGAATATATCTTGTCAAATGTGAAAGTTTTCCATACAAGCCCTTGACTCCGATCGCTCAGTGTGTATGGTAGCTATATGCTATAGTTAACCGATTTGAACAATTTTCTTGGAGATTACATTTTTGCCCTACAAAATAATCTGCACCAAATTTGGTGAAGATACATTGTCAAATGTGAAAGTTTTCCATATAAGAACTTGATTCCGATCGTTCAGTTTATATGGTGTTATAGTGGTCCGATATCGGCCGTGCCGACAAATGAGCAGCTTCTCGAAGAGAAAATGACGTTTTCAAAATTTCAAAACGATATCTTAAAAACTGAGGGACTAGTTCGTATATATACAGACAGACGGACGGACAGACAGACGGACATGGCTAACATACTGATCATTTATATATATACTTTATAGGGTCTCCGACGTTTCCTTCTTGGTGTTACAAACATCGTGACAAACTTAATATACCCTGTATGTTTCTGAATACCACTGTTAAAAATTTCTGTTTCTTAGCTAGCTGTGGTGGAATGCACCCAACGCATTTTGTTAGCTTTTGACAATTTACACGCTTGTCCGTTGTTGGACCTTCCTCTATAAATATACGTTCTCTGGTATTATGTCAGTTCATAGCCTTGCGAAGATTTTATGAATTGATATGAAACTTTGGGTAAACTATAAGTAAATCTACGAGTAAATCTTTGGGTAAATCTATAAGTAAAGCAAACAACAACAATTTTCTGCTGGACTGATTTGAATCATGTGTGACAAAAAATTTATCAGCTTTGAATATGTACGCACAAATTTTCGATGCGTAAACAATGGAAATTCCATCGAGTACATACATACATACATATGTATATACATAGATTTCTTGTAAGTAAGTTAATACCACCAGTTCATATTACATGAACATATTCTTTATCTGTCATAAATATGTAACATGACACTTACGACCCATATGGTCCGTATTGAAACATTATATGTATGTACTTTGCTAATACTGTCCGACTTAGGTGGTCACAAAATGTAATTCATAGATTGTAAGATGAATCTTTCCACTTGTAACATATGTCCTATCTCAAGTGGATTGTAGATATAGTATACTTCATAGAATGTAATATTAATATTTGTATCTAGACTTAAGCAAAATATTATATATGTATAAGAAAATATAATAAAGAAAGAGAGGCATTTGCCGGTAGTTGCCCACGAGAACTCGACGGAGTTATTAATTGTCAGGAGACACGTAAACTCTTGTTGGACCAAAACAAAAAAAAAAACCCAAACAAGTATCGCGAACTCGCGAGAAAGGAAATACAAAAATACTTGTGTGTTACTCAAAGTGTATGGTAGCAATTAGAAACGTGCTAAGCAATTAACGGCAAAGTAAAAAGGTTGAAAAAACGCTAAGTCCAAAAAGAGACATACATATAAGCAAAAAAATCTCAGCGCCACTTAGAAAAATATTAAAAAATTGCGAGTGTGTGTTTGTGCCACCAATTGCCAATTGAATGCTCCACGTCAAACAGATTACGGGCGAACAACAAGCAAACGTACACGTTACAAAAAAAAAAAAAAAAAACAAAAAAAAAAAAAAAAAAAATTAAAACAAAAAACTACAACAGCAAATATAAAGTGATTTCAAAATTTGAATTGACGAAAAAAAACTGAAAGTGAACATTTATGAACATTTGTGAAACTTTCAAAGAACTAAAGAAAGTGTGTGGATCCATAAGACATCCACATAAAAAAAAACGCTGATAACCCCCCATAAAAGCAAAAGAATCAAAAAATTTCTGTAAATCAGAAATTTCGCCAAAAATATCTTGTTTCATCTAAACCTTACACACGGCCGCCAACGACGACCATCGCACAACCAACCGCCAAAATTCTACTCAAAAAGCAACAGCAGCAGCAAAGGCAACAATATCCGCAACAGTAGCAACAGCAACGGTAACAACAGCAGCAACAGCAACAGCAACAACAGCAGCAGTAGAAGTAACAACATAAAATTAGTTGTAAGTAAGGCCTATATTTATTAATTAAATGGGAAATAAACCCACTAATATTAAGTATAAAAAATTGTTTACTGTGAGTATTATAAAAATAATAATCATGCTACTCACAACTGGCTGTGTTTAAAAATAAAAAATTGTATATCAAATATATACAAATTATATCAAATTAAATATTAAAAAATTTGTAAATGAAGGCTCGACCAGCCAAATAATTAAATATTTTTCAAACCGCGATTCACTACCGCAAGGGGGACCCTCCGGTTTATAATATAAACTCAGTTCTGCGATTCTGAACTCCAGACCCTCCAGAATAAAAGAGTATCTTTTCCCAGAAAAGATCAAAACAAATATTTAAACACAGACAGGCAACAACATATATGCTATTTAAATATTTTTAATAGGAAGTTATTAGAATATATCCTGTTTTATGAAACTCACAAATATATAAAAAAAAGAAAAAAAAAGGCAAACCCGAAAAATAACGATTATAAAAAAGAGGCGATAGGAATAAATAATTTTTAAGCAAGATAATTTTACAAATCTCAAAATGGCAGTCAATAATTTTACTGTAGACGATATAGATAGATTAATAGCGCACAAACCGCAAATTTAAGAACTGAGATAGCTCAGTTGAGTAATAGAATTAAAACTTTAACAGATGCGGCACACGTAGCTGAGTATGAAACTCAAAGAATTAATGATTCCATAACATGTGACGAAAATTTAGACATAATAAAGCCTTTGCCAGAATTCTCTGGTAAATCTTATGTCAGCTGGAGAGAAGCTGCAAAGAATTTGATGAGCCTATATATTGAAGGTAGTAGAAGGTATTTTGGAGCACTAACTATCCTCCGAAATAAGATTGTAGGTAACGCCAATGATATGTTAACTAATTATGGCACAGTTTTGAATTAAGAAGCAATATTTGCGAGATTAGATTTTGCTTACGCCGACATGAGCGTTATGAGACAAGGATCGACATCCTTAATTGATTATTATAATGAAGTCAATCATAAATTGACATTACTAATAAACAAAACTATAATGACGCACGACACCAATTCAGATATTACAAAACAATTACATATCAAGAATCGGGAAACCGCGTTAAGAACTTTTATAACTGGTTTAAATTACCCTCTAAACCAAATACTATGTATTTACATTAACACCTACCGATAGCCAAACGCTCTTGCTAAAGCACAAGAACTTCATTCAAATCAAATACGATCACAATTTGCTTTACAATTTACCAAAAACAACCATCAAATTGGTTCACGAAACCAGCCTCAAGCTAACCGAAGATATTCGAATTTTCAGAATAACTTTAGGTACCCCCAAACAAATAATCATTCATACCACAGGTATGCCAATCACCCAGAACCTATAGAAGTCGATCAATCAATCCAATTAACAAATAAACCCGATCATGTGCAAAGAAACCAACCACATGTTAGGAGTAACAGGTATAATTGGCAGACCAATTACACAAGTCTACAAATAAAAAGCGAACAAATGCAACTGTCTTGGCTATGCGTGCATCGTTATCTTTGAAGGTTCCTAAGTTTGAATTAGAAGGTAAAAAAACCAACACGTACAGTTTTCCAGTTACACCAAAAAAAAAGTCTCTTTGAAGAAATATTTGAAAAATGCCCTGTTGACTAATATACTGATAAAATTTAAAAATAAAAAAAGTTTTTACTTTATGTCAGACGTTTATTATATCGTGTAATAATTATATATAACTATTGAACCTGTTTTGTAGATTTCCTTTTTGCAAATGGCGATTTTTTCTTGTATTCTCTATTACTTTCTCTCATTAGGAACCAACAATAATCCCCCATCATTGCAGGATCCCAGCGGCCTTGATATCTCTGTTCCATTGTTAAAATATCTGGGTGGAACCTCTCTCCCTGTTTATCACTGACGGAACCCAAATTTTGTGGAAGAAAACTCAAATGTGAATGTAAAAAATGAATTTTTAGTGACATTCTGCAACCCATTATTTCGTAGTTTTCCAGCAACTCGTCGATTAATTCCTCATACGTGTTAGACTTTTTGTTTCCTAAAAAATCCGTGACAATGCTTCTAAATGATATCCAGGCTTTACGTTGAACAGGGTTTAGTTTCTCTTCAAACTGCTTGTCCTTCAGAATTTTTCGGATTTGGGGTCTGTTCACATGAGCTATGAGCGTTCTGCAGCATCCCACATCACATCATCACATCACCACATATCATCACACATCACATCATATCACGTCACAACACCTCATCACACAACAGCTCACAGCATACCCCAATACACACACACGCATCAAACACCGATCATTACTACAACACTGCAACACAACAACCATACGATCATCAACGAGACGACTCGTAATGTCAGCTAATTTCACCACCCAAACCATCAAAAGGGATTGATTCGACCGGGATTAGCTTCTTACCGTTTTCATCCGTGAAACAAGGCAGTCGTCCGCGAAATTCAGTTTTTTACCAATTTTTCGTACCGCAACTATCACCGCAATTTCTTTTTTTCATCCAAACCGTGAAGCACCGAGCTCGCCATCAGTGTCCAACATTGGAATCTACATATTTATTAATATATATTAAATACACCGAAGTGTATACGAAAAACCCAAGTTTTTTATTGTGAAATAATAAAGTGATTATTAGAATTATAACGTGTGAAAACCAGTGCCTTTTGTTTACTTTCCAACTCATAGGTATACGGCAAAAGGTAAGTATACCAGTGCCACACGTGACTAAATGGTCCTTCGAGCCTTTCAGAAAGGCACCTAAGAAAAAAAAAAAAAAACAACACAATAATAATTAAATACAAATTTTAATAACTACCAAACAAGTGCGCAAGTGCATGAAGCACAAAATTCAGCAAAAAGAATAAGAGTTTAAGTGAAAAAAGTGAGCGTGAACAAATTAAAGAACAAAGTTACAGTGAAAAACGAAACAAACCACAATCGCACAGAAAATAGAAAGTGATGTGAAAAAGATACAAAAAAGAAAATTGAAACATAAAGTGAAAAAAAAAACATACTAACATCAAAACGGGCGCGATATTAATACAACAAAGTTTAAAAACCATAAAACCTAATATCAAAACGGGCGCGGTAAAAGTACAAAGTTGAACAAACATACAAACATTAAAACTAAAGCAGCAAACAGGCGATAGTACATACATATGTACACAAATCACAATTACCATAAATTTACGGGAGACTACACCAACAAACAACAAAGTCAAGGAGAGCAAATCATCAGGGACAGCGTTGGACGTACATAAGAGGAAAAGGAACGGAAAGAAACACGAAAAAGAGTAAAGGTTCAATGACCCAAAACCCTTGGCGGAATAAAAGTGAGTCCGTTCCATATTTACTTTACTATATAAAAATATATAAATTAAATTTTTATGCAAATATATATGTATGTATAACAGTTTTGACGGTATTTCGGGACACCGTTAACTGTTCTTAACAGTTCGATATATGTATATCTACAAAAAATAATAACTGCAAAAAAATACAGTACCCGCTTTTTGCTTAGCTTGTGTCGTTAGGCACCCGATTATAATTTCAAAAATAAAAAAAAAAAAAAAAAAAAATTTTCTTAAGTCAAGTATATCTTGCAATAATTCTTGCGATACCCCTTGGGCTATAAATAAAAGCAACAAGCAGGATCGCTCAAACCCTAAGCAAAGGCGGAAGATACTAAAAGAAAACGAAATACATATATACATACATATATAAAAAGGGAAACATACATATATATAAGCATATTCCCCTAAAATTGCAAGTCTTCCGTTTGATATACAGATGTGCATGTTTACATACATATATGCATACACAATCATATGGTACATACATACATAATATAATTTAGCATAAAGCTAGAACACATAATAATACCAAATAATACCAAACTACCAGCTTGTATGTAAAAATCGCTTAGAGCATTCAAGCAAAGGTAGGTAAAAAAAAAAAAAAACAAAGGATAAAGAAATAATAGAGAAAAAAAAGGCATTACATTTATGTACATATGTACCTATGCGCCGGTAAACATATGCAGCTCCCGTGCGACATACATCAACTTATATACATAATTATAAATATATAAACATACATATATTATTTATTTCAATTTTCTTTTTCTATTTTCTAATAATAGTTCACATTTGAACTACTATTCAACACATATACATATTATATATTTCTATTTTTTCCGCGCGTTTATACATTTATGTGCGATTAGCGAAGTGTTATATGTTACACTTTTATAACATATATACATACATATTTAGCGAATTGATAACTACAAGGGATACGAGAAAAGCTAAACAAAAGCAAACGTATAAAGCATATGCATATGCAAACATATGGTAATAAAACATAGATACATACAAACAATTTTACGTATTTTATTTTTCTTTCGCGTTCTTGATTCGTGCAGATACAATTATTCCAAATAAGCGCGAGTGAACTGAAGATACTTTGATACACTTTAAAAAAATTTTCAGTCACATTAAAAAAAAAAAAAAAAAAAAAAAACGAACTTTTTCAAAAAAAAAAAAAGTAACTTTTTCAAAAAAAAAAAAAAAAGAATAAAATCTTGCGGTAGCGAAACGAAAATTTGATACCATAATATATTTTACAAAATATATATATTTTTTCAAAAATAAATCTTCTAGTAACAAAATTTTTAATTCATAATTTTTCTATTTGACTACATTGCTGTATCAATATTAATTTTGAAACAATTATTTATTTGACAAAGCTTTAAGCTAAAAGCTTCAAACTATATTCAAATTAATGCAATCTGACAAATCAAAAGAGGTTAAGCCAAAAACACCTCTATCGTTAGAAATTCCTAAAATGGTTGATGATGATAAATCACAAAGCACGCCTGCAGAAGCTACACGCTCGAAGCAGAGTATAAAACAAAAAAGATCAAAAGATCAGACAATATCTAGATTCATCACAGAAAGTGACAGTTTTATAAGATATTGTACAAGATTCCAAGCTTCCCCTATTACTGACATCACAGAATCAGTTTTAAATATAAAACTAGAAAGTGTGAACAATCTCTGGGCTCGCATTCTGGCAGCGTACGATACAGTACTAGATACTGACGACGCAGAACTACCAGAAAACGCAAAAGCTTCGGCGACAGCCAAATGTGAAAACTGCCGCGATCAGGATGAGTTAACAAAGGGAATAATAAATGAAGAAATAAGTTTAGTAAGGCCAAGTAGAGCCACTACTCCCCCTCCCAGAGTAGTTACAACACCAAAAGAAGACCTAGATAAAGGCATGTATCTAAAGGTACCAGCTTGTGATACTGAAGTTTTCAATGGATGTTATGACCAGTGGCCGTCCTTCCGGGACATGTTCACTGCCGTTTATATAAACCATCCTAAACTCTCACAAGCACAAAAGTTATACCATCTAAGGTACAAAACAAAAGGGGAAGCAGGCAGTATCGTCAAGCGATTCGCTTTAAATGACGAAAATTTTAAGCTGGCTTGGGAAGCACTAGTCGAAAGATACGAAAATGGAAGGGTTATGATAGAAAACCCAATAAAAACATTATTACATCTACCAAAAATTCAAAAAGAAACCAGCCAGGAATTTCAAAATTTATACTCGACAGTGACTAATTGCATATCAGTGTTAAAAACACAAAATATCTCTACAGAATCGTGGGACCCCATCATAGTAACTGTTTGTGCAGAAACTCTCCCTGATGCTGCGTTACTACGATGGGAACAATCACTTGTGGAAAGAAAAAAAATGCCCACATGGGAGCAAATGAAAGCATTCCTCACTGCTCAATACGAGATAGCTGATCGAATTGACAACAAAAATACAAATCTAAAAAGTCATCAAAATGACTCAAGTAAAAACTTGTTTAAACCTCAAGCCAGCAATAATATGCCATACAATAGACACGTTAATAAAAGTCACACTTTCGTGTCAAACCAAACTAATAAATGGCAACCAGTATGTGAAATTTGTAAAGGAGGTCATAACATAAGATCTTGCGAGAGATTTAAAAAATTATCCGTTTCTGACAGAAACAATCTTGTCAGACAACATAAACTTTGCATCAACTGTCTGTCGAATGCTCATACGACAAAAGACTGTAAAAGCAAATTTAGTTGTGTGTACTGTCAACGAAGACATCACTCATTGCTTCATATTAGAAATTTTCAAAATATGAAGCAAAATCAATTTCATAAAACCACCGGGTTAGTCACTACAACCAAAAGTGATAATCCCGAAATCTCAAATCCCGAAAAAAGGGAAGAACAACCATGTTGCTCTAAAGCAGCAAAAATTCAAGCTCTTCATTCAGAAAATGAAAGCAAAATTCTTTTACCCACTGCGGTCATCACCATAGCACATAAGGGTGATTTATTCAAACTAAGAGCACTAATAGATCAAGGATCTCAAAGATCCTTTATATCATCAAAAGCTCAAAACCGGCTCAAATTGCCAATAAAACATTCAAATTTCCAAATCTCGGGAATGGGCGGAAGAATTATCCAAAATTCGAACAAAATATGCCCAATTACCATAGTATCTCCAAATGCGGATATTAGAATAGATGCGCAAGCCATCGTTCTACCGCAACTTACAAATTTGCTTCCAAGCTATGAAGTAAATAAAGTACACTGGGAAAAATGCTCACATCTTAAATTAGCAGATCCCAATTGTCATACCCCATCACAAATCGACATGTTATTAGGCAGTGACTTAATACCTCAAATAATTTTTGAAGGTATTGAGAAAATCTCCAATAAATTGTTAGCCCAAAATACAATCTTTGGGTGGATTATTAGTGGCCAAGTCCCTGAAAAAATCAATTCTTTCACCACACAAGTGGAAAATATCTCAAACGAGTTCTTAAGTAATCAACTCAAAAAATTCTGGGAAATAGAAGAATTACCCCAAATCACACAGCTTTCAGAAGACGACCAGGCATGCGAAGCCTATTACAAATCCACAACAACAAGAAACGAACATGGTCGTTATGTTGTGCGATTACCTTTCAAACCAACTTTCCCTGAAACCATAGCTCTAGGCCACTCTAGAATATCAGCAGTCCAGCAATTTCTAAGCCTGGAAAAAAGCCTGATAAAGAAAAGGGAGCTTAAATCGGCATACGATAATGTGATGGACGAATATCTGGACCACAATCATATGGAAGAAGCTGTACCATATGAAAAGTTATCTAAAAATAGATATTTATCTTTTTATCTGCCACATCACGGGGTAATAAGACCTGATAAAATTACAACAAAGGTACGAGTGGTTTTCAATGCCTCAAAGTGTACGAGCTCAGGCAAATCCCTCAATGATGTACTATACACAGGGCCAACATTACAACCTGATCTCATGTTGCTAATTCTAAATTGGCGCATGTTTAAATACGTTTTCAATGGGGATGTAGAAAAAATGTACAGACAAATTCTAGTACATGAAGATGATCAAGATTTCCAACGTATAGTCTTCCGGAAATCAAGTAATAGTCCAATCAGCGACTACAAACTTAAAACCGTCACCTTTGGCATCAATTGCGCACCCTATTTGGCGATCAGGACACTACATGAAGTGGCAAAAACAAATGCAACAAATTTGCCTTTAGCATCTTCTGTGTTGCAAACACAAACATACGTGGACGACATACTATCAGGTAGCCACAGTATCGCATTAGCACGCGAGTCACTATCGCAAGTGATCGAAGCATTAAAATCAGCAGGTTTCCCCCTAAAGAAAATTACTTCAAATCACCCTGATATAATAAAAGACATTAAAAAAGAAGACTTATTAGATACAGACTTCCTTAAATTTGAAAAGGCTAGTACTACTAAAACTCTAGGAATTCAATGGAATGCGATAACAGATCAATTCTCATATACAATTGAGTCAATATCTGCAATGTCCGCCATTACAAAACGCCAAATACTTTCCTCGGTGGCAAAACTTTTCGACCCCGCAGGATGGCTTTCGCCAATAATGATTCAAGCAAAAATCCTCATTCAAGAATTGTGGCAAGATGGCACTGAATGGGATGAACAGGTAAAACCTTTACGTTTAGCGAAATGGGTTCAATTTGCTAACAATTTACATACTATATCTGAAATTCGAATCCCTCGATGGGTAAATTTCACACCTCACATTAACACAGAATTACACGGTTTCTGTGATGCCTCCGAAAAGGCATATTGCGCAGCAGTTTACGTGCGCACACAGTACGATAACAAAATATCTGCACACCTCTTGGTAGCCAAAGCCAAAGTTGCACCTTTGAAGACACTCAGTCTGCCACGGCTTGAACTGAATGGTGCTCTTCTGTTAGCAAAATTAATTTCCATTGTCCAAACCCATCTCAAATTAAACGATCATAAAATGTATCTTTGGTCAGACTCAGAGATAGTTTTAGCATGGTTAGAAAAACCACCCTATTGCTGGAAGACCTATGTGTCTAACCGAATATCCCAAATTTTAGACCTGGTTGGCCCAGCAAAATGGCAACATGTTGCAAGTGCAGATAACCCAGCGGATCTTGGGACAAGAGGTTGCAAGCCATTGCACCTCACCAGCACTACACTCTGGTGGAATGGTCCTACATGGCTAACAGAATCACAAGAATTCTGGCCAAGGTCTCCCGCTCGTAATATAATACCGCCGGAAAGTCGGAAAATTGAAAATTTTCATATCATTCCAGAAGAGGATGATATTCTCCACAGATTTTCGTCATTTGCTAGAGCACTAAGAGTA
The DNA here is from genome assembly GCA_027475135.1 of Bactrocera correcta. NCBI lineage: Eukaryota > Metazoa > Arthropoda > Insecta > Diptera > Tephritidae > Bactrocera > Bactrocera correcta. The sequence continues at coordinate 41,661,670 of CM050322.1, read as the reverse complement.
GTCGCTTACATGCACAAATTCATTCAAAGACTTAAACTAAAAATGAAAGGAGCACCAAATGATCCATGCGTACAACTAACGCATTCCGACTTGCAACATGCCAAGGTCAGTCTAATATTATATACACAAACTCGCTATTTCAGCAAAGAGAAATCAAAGTTGCTCGAAAAGCGACCTCTCGAAAAGGGAAGCTCACTTCTCGTATTAAATCCATTCTTGGATTCTAAGGGATTAATAAGGGCAAATGGAAGATTGGCGAACTCCAGCCTTAGTTATAACGAACGACATCCCATCATTATTCCAGAGAAATCCCGTTTTACTTACCTATTTCTAGCATATCTGCACCATCTTACACTGCATGGTGAGCATCGATTAATGCAACAAATGGTCCGTCAAGAATTTTATATACCTCGACTAAAGCCACAAATAAAAAGGACGATTTTCATGTGTAAACCATGTACCATGTACAAACACAAAATGCGTACGCAGATCATCGCAGCTTTACCACCTGAGCGCTGCAACTATGCTCTACCCTTTACCATCACTGGGGTTGATTTTGCTGGACCTTTCCAGATAAAGGCCTCCATGTTAAGGTCTTCTTCATTTAGAAAAGGGTATGTGGCTGTCTTTGTATGTTTTACGACAAAGGCAGTACACCTCGAGCTTTGTTCAGATCTGACCACTGCGGCTTTTCTTGCAGCATTTGCACGCTTTGTCGGACGACGCGGATTTCCTTCAAAAATAATGAGCGATAATGGAAAAAACTTTGTCGGAGCCCAAAGAGCAACCGAGAAGGAGTTTATAAACTTCATGAAAGAAGTCTCCCCTGAAATAGTTAATAAATATGCACCCCAAGGGATCGATTGGCAATTTATACCTCCATGTTCTCCACACATGGGCGGACTTTGGGAATCAGCAGTAAAAAGCTTTAAGTCCCATTTAAAGAAAACGGCTGGTAATCATAAATTCAATTATGAGGAGTTTACTACACTCCTCACTCGTATTGAAGCCGTATTAAATTCAAGACCCATATCACCCCTCTCGCAAGATCCCTCCGATTTCACAGCTCTTACACCAGGTCATTTCCTCAGAGGAGCTCCTCTTCTCGCCATACCTGAGACAGAAGGAGACTCACTCAGTTTAATAAATCGATGGGAAAGAATCAAGATTCTCCATCACGAATTCAGCCACAGATGGAAGGAAGACTATCTCAAAGATCTCCATAAGAGATATCGCTGGAAAACGGCCCAGAAGGAAGCCAAGGCAGGAGAATGCGTAATAATACAGGACGAATGCCTTCCTCCAACAGAATGGCGACTAGGCCGCATTGAAAAGGTTCATCGAGGATCAGATGGTCACATAAGAGTAGTCGACGTGCGAACACAAACCGGCATATTAACTCGACCAGTCACCAAACTGTGTTTTCTTCCAAACAGCGAAGAACACCTTCAACCAAAACCGCAAAATAACACGCAAAAGTAATCGAAAAATAATAAAACAATTCCGCTAATTCGAAAATAACCCGCTTTATGATCCGTACAAAAAATAAATTCAACCAAGCGCGTTGAAAATCAATTTATTATACAAACATATACATGCATATGTATAGATATGTAGCTATAACAACTACATGCTGATATTATAAACAAAATCAATTTAATTACAATTTTATATTCCCATAGAAATGGACGTAGAGGAGATCCAAACCGCCTCCAACACCGTCAGGTCCGAAATCGCTATACCCAAAGCGTCGGCTGCACCAGTTGCCGCACCAAGGACCAGGGTTATGCGACCACCGCCATCCGCCGAAGCAGTCAGGGAGATGAGAGAGGAGCAGCTATTGGAGCCTCAGGGGCCTCCATGTTGCAGCCTGTGCCATCGCCCACACGCCCTGAAACGATGCTCCATTTTCATGAGCATGAAGCCTGCTCAACGGCAACAGGTTGCAAGAGCCCATGGGCATTGCATGACCTGCCTGGCAGATGACCACGCCACCATAGAGTGCTGGGCCGACGGCGCCTGTCAATATTGCCAGAGGCCCCATCACACTCTATTTCATCGTTTTCCCCGCCGAGCCAATCCGTCGGAAAGTAGCACCAACACCCGTATCAGACCACGCAGCGATGCTACCCGGCGACGACGAAGCAGCCAAACAACCGCAACACGTAGACGGCCATCTCCGCCACGCCACGCTCATCGTCAGCAACAACGACGCTCAACAGGGTTGAGCGCTGTACTAAACCATTGCAACAGCTGCAACGGCTCCTAGCCGATTAATTCGCCTAGGGGGGGCGGGATGTTCACATGAGCTATGAGCGTTCTGCAGCATCCCACATCACATCATCACATCACCACATATCATCACACATCACATCATATCACGTCACAACACCCCATCACACAACAGCTCACAGCATACCCCAATACACACACACGCATCAAACACCGATCATTACTACAACACTGCAACACAACAACCATACGATCATCAACGAGACGACTCGTAATGTCAGCTAATTTCACCACCCAAACCATCAAAAGGGATTGATTCGACCGGGATTAGCTTCTTACCGTTTTCATCCGTGAAACAAGGCAGTCGTCCGCGAAATTCAGTTTTTTACCAATTTTTCGTACCGCAACTATCACCGCAATTTCTTTTTTTCATCCAAACCGTGAAGCACCGAGCTCGCCATCAGTGTCCAACATTGGAATCTACATATTTATTAATATATATTAAATACACCGAAGTGTATACGAAAAACCCAAGTTTTTTATTGTGAAATAATAAAGTGATTATTAGAATTATAACGTGTGAAAACCAGTGCCTTTTGTTTACTTTCCAACTCATAGGTATACGACAAAAGGTAAGTATACCAGTGCCACACGTGACTAGGGTCCAATGAAAATTCCTTCACTTAACTTCGGGAAAACTCTTTGAGGTATTTGAAAGCTTCGCTATTCTTATCTAAAGCTTTAACAAAGTATTTTATATTATAGAGGTATATTCTTGATGTTAGCTTCACCCGGCACGAAATCACCTCTTTGCGGCCAATCTTTTATTTTGTAATGTTTTTCTGTTGCTCTACTGTCCCAAAGGCACAAAAAACAGCAGTATTTAGTAAATCCCCCTTGAAGCCCAAGAAGTAGTCCTATGACTTTAAGATCACCACATATCTGCCACTTGTCTGTGTTGTAGTTTGTGCAATTCAAAATCAATGACTTACTTTCATAAGTTTCCTTCCTATCAACAACGTGGGAAAGTGGAATTGAAGATTTAGTGTTGCCATTATGCAGCAAAACGGCTTTTAAACTTTTCTTAGATGAGTCTATGAATAAACGCCACTCTTCTGGATTATGTTGATAGCCTAACTTCTCCATAACATTTGCAGGATCAGTACAAAAGCAAATTTTATCTCGTAATGTAAAGAAAGAGGCAAACTCTTCATTACGGTAAGTAAATTCCACTGCTGTAACTTTGACGCTAAAAGTTCTGCATGTTGTTTAGATAAGTTAAGGTCACGCACTAAATCATTAAGTTCAGGCTGCTCGATCAAATGTGTTTTTTTCTTTTCTTCTTCATCTTCGGAAATCTGATACACATGAGACTCTTTGCTTCTTTTACGGGATATAATATTCTTTTCTATAGCATCATCAACAGCACAACGTCCAAGTTCTGTATCTAAGTCCTGTGGCAATGGTGAAACGGGAATTGGTAAATTTTCGCCATGAGGAACGGGTCGTTTAGCTGAAGATATGTCGGGATATTGAATTTTGTGCTTATTTTTTTTGAAAATCCACATACGTTTGTCATACAAAAATAGCAATCGGTAGCATGGTTTGTCGGCTCATACCAGATCATCGGAATAGCAAAGGGTATTGATGATCTATTTCCATTAAGCCGGTGGCTTAAGTTTGACATACAAGTCTGTCAACAAATATGAGGAGTCCAATTCCGATCTTGATTCACTATAGGAAAACCAAAATACTTGAGATATGCTAATTCAATCACTTTAGTTATTAATCTGGCATGAGATTTAGGTGTATACAAGCCACAAACATAACAAAATGAATCAGTCGATGTATTACAACCACGTTTTCGTACTTTAGAAATTTTAATCAAAAAATCTCACTTTCCACATCTATCGCAATAAATATACAACTACCTTCAAGTTTTAAATTGATAAACAAGAAAGAATACAGATAAGACATAGGAGAAATGTCATAAATACTCTCGACTAACAAATAACTCAAAGTATATATGGATTTGGCGCAAGTAGAACAAAAAATTTACTTAATACTACGTAAAAAAAATAATTTTGAAATTCTTAAAAATCTTACGTGGTACGGAATTTTTAAATAAGAATTGATTATTAGTACACCTAATTTAATATAAAAACACCAATAGCCAATCAGTTGCATATTGCCTGTAGACTAGTGTTATCAGTCAACAAAAATACCAAAAAGGTCAATCGAAAGTGCACAAATAAGCACACAATCTCAACCAAAAATTCAACAATTTATAATATTTGTGAGAACCATTTTTTAGGGTAAACTCCGATTTGCCGTATGTTATTAAAACCGATACAAAAACTGGGCAAATCTTTAGAATTCTCATAGATACAGGGGCAACCAGCTCATATGTACGGGCTGGAATTTATAATAATAAAAACATTTTAGTAATAAAGAAGGTTAGAACCATTCATGGTTCGACCATAATAAAACATTTTCATAAATCAATTTGTTTGGTATACAGGAACATTTTTATGAAATTAACAATTTAGAGAGCGATCTTTTAATTGGAATTAATTTCCGAAATAAAATCGGATCGACAATTGATATTCCGAATAGAAAATTGATTTATGGGAATAATAAAACAGATAAAATAAATTTTCTAAATGATTTAATTATACTAAACCCCTTGGGACACAAAAGTCCGGAGGCACCCGTCAATGATAATATTAACAAAAATGATACTAAGGATAGAAAAATTAATGAAGCAAATGCTCACAACAGTTTAAAAATAAATAATGTTGAAATTTCTAACGAAGTTGCTGATACGTATAACTATAATAATAATGAAACGAAAGATATCAACATTCTATTGCTAATAGAGGATGTTATTAAAATAATAAATAAAGCTCATCAAAACGTGAACATGGATTTACAGATATTAAAGCAGAAATTAGAACTGAGGATGACAAACCTATATAGTCCAAACAATTTCCTTATTCTATATCTGTAAATAATTTTGTTAATAAGGAAATCGAAAGTTTACTCGCAAAAGGGATTATACGACATAGTAAAAGCCCGTATAATTCTCCCGTTTGGGTCGTTCCAAAAAAAAGAATAAATGAAGATGGTAGTCCGAAATTATGTCTGGTCATCGACTTTAAAAAAATTAATGAAAAAACAATAACCGACAGGTACCCAATGCCTAATTCCGAGGTGATACTTTTTAATCTTATTCTTAATTTACTTTTCCACAATAGATTTAGAGTCTGGATTTCATCAGATATTGATGGAAATAAACGATATAGAAAAAACAGCATTTCTGTAAATAACGGAAAATATGAATACCTAAGAATGCCATTTGGTCTTAAAAATGCTCCAAGTATATTTCAGAGAGCAATGAATAATAACGGGTGATTTTTTTGAGGTTAGGATTTTCATGCATTAGTATTTGACAGATTACGTGGGATTTCAGACATGGTGTCAAAGAGAAAGATGCTCAGTATGCTTTGACATTTCATCATGAATAGACTTACTAACGAGCAACGCTTGCAAATCATTGAATTTTATTACCAAAATCAGTGTTCGGTTCGAAATGTGTTTATCGACAAATTTTGTTCAGCGATGAGGCTCATTTCTGGTTGAATGGCTACGTAAATAAGCAAAATTGCCGCATTTGGGGTGAAGAGCAACCAGAAGCCGTTCAAGAACTGCCCATGCATCCCGAAAAATGCACTGTTTGGTGTGGTTTGTACGCTGGTGGAATCATTGGACCGTATTTTTTCAAAGATGCTGTTGGACGCAACGTTACGGTGAATGGCGATCGCTATCGTTCGATGCTAACAAACTTTTTGTTGCCAAAAATGGAAGAACTGAACTTGGTTGACATGTGGTTTCAACAAGATGGCGCTACATGCCACACAGCTCGCGATTCTATTGCCATTTTGAGGGAAAACTTCGGACAACAATTCATCTCAAGAAATGGACCCGTAAGTTGGCCACCAAGATCATGCGATTTAACGCCTTTAGACTATTTTTTGTGGGGCTACGTCAAGTCTAAAGTCTACAGAAATAAGCCAGCAACTATTCCAGCTTTGGAAGACAACATTTCCGAAGAAATTCGGGCTATTCCGGCCGAAATGCTCGAAAAAGTTGCCCAAAATTGGACTTTCCGAATGGACCACCTAAGACGCAGCCGCGGTCAACATTTAAATGAAATTATCTTCAAAAAGTAAATGTCATGAACCAATCTAACGTTTCAAATAAAGAACCGATGAGATTTTGCAAATTTTATGCGTTTTTTTTTTAAAAAAAGTTATCAAGCTCTTAAAAAATCACCCTATATTTTACATGAATTTATAGGAAAATTTTGTCACGTATATGTTGACGACATAATAGTATATTCAAAAGCTCTAAAGGAGCATATATCTCATTTGATATATATAGCACAAGCCCTCGAAGAAGCCCATATGAAAATATCTATAGAGAAATCAAAATTTATAGAAACCGAGGTTGAATTTTTAGGATACCTACGTTGTATCCTATAAAGTTATAAAAACTGATCCCAAAAAAGTAGAAACAATAAAAAATTACCCATATCCCAAGACGTTACGACAATTTAGAGGATTAACGGGATACTCTAGGAAATTTATAGGAAATTATGCAACAATAGCTAAACCACTAACAAAACACTTAATGGGAGAAAATGGTAAAATATCGCAATATATGTCCAAAAAAACAATTATTAATCTTGATCAAGAAGGAATTGTTGCTTGTGAAAATAGAAACCCAACATTCCGCAGAAAGTAGCGATGAGTATTACTGCCTTAGACACTATTTCTTCTCTTAATAATAAACGTTTTTTAATTGAATATGATAGACCAGAAAATATAATTGGTATTTTAAAAGAATATATGAATCCAAAAGTAGTTACAGGAATATTTTGCACACCTGAAGTGCTATATGCAATAAAAAACATTTTTAAGGAGACATTTCCCATGATAAAATTTCTATATACTAAACTATTCCCTAATGATATATGCAATAAAGAAGATCAGGGATCGATAATTGTGCAAACACATAATAGAGCGCATAGAAATTATAGGGAAAATTTGCACAAATTAGGCCGCAATATTACTGGCCTTTAATGATAAAACGATTTAAACAGTATGCAAAAAATTGTAGCATGTCTACTAGTAATAAATATGAAAGACATCCGAAACTAATTCCAATAGGGGAAGCACCAATACCAAACAAAGAGGGAGAAAAACTCCATATAGATATTTTTTTCGCACAAAAGCTTAAATTTCTTATATGTATAGATTCAAATTCCAAATCTCTAATCGTAAAATATATAGAAGACAAATCAAATTTAGAAGAAAAAGTTTTGGAACTGTTACAAACATTTCCAAATGTTAAAAGTATAGTCATTGATAATAAACCAGGCTTAAGTACGATACAGTTTAAGTCTTTAATGGAAAGGATAAATATACAAATTTATTATTGTACACCACGCCACAGTACAAGTAATGACCAAATTGAAAGAGTTCATTCAACACTGATTGAAATCTCCAGATGTTTAAAGCAAGAACACAGCTTAATTAGTAATTTTGAATCAATTATGAGAGCAGTTCAACAGTATAATAAGACAATTAGTTCTGTAACAGGTAAACAACCTTGCAACATTTTATTTAATAAAGAACCTCACGATTATATGAAAAATGTGTTGCAAAATGCTCAAGAGAAAATGCTAGAGCATCATAACAAGAAAAGGCTTCAAAAAAGTTATCAAAAAGGAGATATTGTATATGAAAAAAATTATGGGGAAAGAAACAAATTAAACCCCAAAAACAAAAAACTAGTAGTACTAGAAGATTTAGGAAATACAATTAAAATACAAAACAGAAACAGAATAATTCATAAAGATAATATTAAATCTTAAAATTCTTTGGGTTCACAATGTTATTCATCATCATAATTTATACGGCGGTTCCATTCATCACAGCTCAAATCGAAATCATGGATCTCAATCACGGGAATGGATATTCCCTTCTGAACCTAGAAACATTAAAGTTGGTTGAAAGATACGACAGAATTACATATCTTATCTACACAACAATGTACAATGAAATAGTTGACAATTTAGAGGAGATGGCACTCAAAGTAAAAGAACCAAATCCGCTTGTAATGGCTAAAATTAAGCATATTAGAACTCAGATATATACACTCACCCCGCATCATAGAATTGAGAAAAGGGGATTAGTTAATATTATAGGGACAGGTCTTAAATATATTTATGGCATCATGGACGACGAAGACCGTCAAGAAATAGAGAGCAAATTAGAAATAAATACAATCAATGCCCACAATGCAATTGAACATATCAATGTTCAGAAAAACATTAATGAAAAATTAAACTACCAAATTAAAGCTATTAGTGATAATACTAACATTCACTACAGAAAATTGTTTCAGAATATTAACGCAGTTAGCTCAGAATTAACTAAATCCATAAAGGTAATATTAAAAATCAAAATTAACCTCTCTCTTTCAGATGTCTTTTAATTTACGATGCCACGCGACAACGGACATCTACGACTACTCGAACGCACAATTAGTTACAATAAATGACGGACTAGCAAAAATTCAGAACGGAGCCTTTAGACTAATACACGTAATAGACCTTAACAAATACGAACAATTTCTGACGGACATTGGTAAATTCGTTTACTCGGACATACCTAAGGACACTATCCTATATCCTATCCTAGAGCACGAACTAACCCAATCCCTCCAAATCTTAGAAACCATTAAACGGGTTAAAAAAAGATCTAGATGATCAATAAATATTTTGGGAACGGCTTGGAAATTAATCGCAGGATCCCCCGATCATGAAGATCTGAAAATAATATCCAGTAAGCTAAATGAAATTAATAATAATAATAATAAACAAGTAATTATAAATGACATCTTTAACGAAAAATTAAATAACGTAACTAAAATAGTAAATAAACTTTTTAATAATATAAGAAAAGATTCGGATGTAGAAAATGAAACAATTATTAATTTGAAAAATAGAATAAAATTAATAAAAGAAGAATTGATTAACGTAAAATACGCCATACAAAGGGCGAAAAAAGATATTTTTAATACATTATTGTTAAATAAAAAAGAAATTGAAATTGCTTTAGAAAAAGTAGAGAATGATGAAATTCCATTTAAAAATGCAGAAGAGGCATTAGAATTATCAAATACTAATATTGTTAGCAAAAATATGAAACTTTTTTACTTGGTAAAAATGCCATTAACTCTTAAGGAAAATTTCCAAAAAATTATATTAAGACCTGTTCTTAAATCTGATAAATCTTTTATTAATATTGAATATAATAATATTTTAAAGAGAAAAAAAGAAATATATGGAATAAAAGAAAATTGCGATAGCTTTAAGAAAATTGAAATTTGTAAACAAAATCAAGTAATTATCATAAGTAATAACACCTGTATACCTAGAATAATCAATAGTCATAATTCAACTTGCACGAAAAGTAATGGGCACCACATTCCACAAATTGAAGAAATAAAAACCGGAATTTTACTACTTAATGGCTTTCAAGGACACATAGATGCTGACGGAATGATCAAAAACTTGTCAGGAACGCAGCTCATCAATTTCCATAATTCAACGCTGAAAATCAATGGTCAAACTTATATTAACCTCGATTTAATTCCACTTCCTTCTATCCCAGCAGCCCTGCAACCCGCACCAATTGAGAAAAATAGAATTGAATTACTTTCACTAGAAGCTTTGAAAGAACTCCACATAAGTAACATGCGAAGAATAAAACTCCTGAAGGCAGCAACTATTTCCAACGGCTCACTTTCGCTTGGAGCAGTTGCAAAATTTTTCACAATAATTTTTTACAAATTTTGGAAGAAATCTCAAAATAAAACGAGAAATGCGCTGTCGTGGGACACCAGGCAGGCAAGTTCCTTCGGATAATGTAGAATCGGTACAATTTGCAAAAAAAAATTGTGCTTAATTTTATTTTATGTAGGTTGTCCTGATTTTTCTCTCAAATTTCGCTGATTAGTTGTTATTTAAGTACAGATAAGTATTAAGAAAATTTAGTATTTTAAGAAATAATGAATTACGTAAAATAAAAAAATAATTCAAATTATATCTAAATAAAAATTGGTTAATATTTTTATGTTTTAAACTTTCAATTGTTATTACAAATTATATAATAGAGCTATTTTATGCTTTTATTTGTAAAATAACGTCATTTTGTTAGACCTGTGAATAATTTTAAATTTTACATATTAGTGACATCACCACTCTACCTCCTCTTTCTATCTTCCATTCTACTGTCAACTCTACTGTCGTCCTACTGCCGTTGGCAAATATAGGAAATATTTAAGTTAACAGTCGTGTAGTCGTGCAGCTGTCAAAATAACACTGTCCATAAGAACGTCTGTATTTTAATATTTGACAGATGTAGTTTGCAGCTGTCGCGCTCTATGTGTTCCGCACTTCACTTAAAACTAATTTGCATACACAATAATGTTACAGATTTTCATGCCTAATTATTTTGCAAAACCTAAAGGTGGGCTTTAACTAGCGACCTCACAGTCTTTTTCTTATGGGTTATTTCCTGCGCCAAAAAATATGCAACAATTCAACTCCCCATAAACGTATTTAGTGCAGCATAGTCGGCATGTACACAAGACAACACAGCTGTCCATTTTGCATGTACACAATATCGTTGTGGCCATACTAATACCTTTCACTTCAATGAAATTTTAATATTTTGTTCAAAGTGAAATTTTTTTTATGCAAAAAATAAGTAAAAATTGGTAAATATTTTTTTGTTTTAAATTATCAATTGTTATTACAAAAGATATAATAGAGCTATTATAGAGCAAGACCTAAAAGTAGGCTATAACTAGCGATCTTACGGGTTATTTCCTACGGTTTTTACTATCACTTTTTTTTCAGTTAGCTCCCGCAGCAAAATCCTGTCTTCTGCAAGCCTGCCGTAAGGAACTTCGTTCCAATAAGCATCTCATCCAATAGCAATACTAACCAGATCCCGGCAACAAACCTCAAGATGAATCAAATCAAAGATTCCCCAAATGATCAGCCAACATACATAAATTTCAACAACTTACCTTATTTTTGACAACGCTTGAGGACGAACGCTTTTAAGAGGGGAAGTGTTAACATGGCACATGTTAACATTGCCGAAATAATAAACTGTTACGTCAGCAATACTTACTAATGCAGGTAGAGCAGATATGGAACTCAAGATACACAATGTTTCCCACATCGCCACCTAAATTAGCGAAGTCGTGGAATTTAATTATGTTTTGCCCGGTGCATTTAGTTAAGCTTATAGATTAAGAACATTGTAAAAATCAGTTTTAAAAATAAAGTTATAACGAGAAATAAAGAAAAAAATATTTTTTTCTTTCAATCAGTAGGAAAATCGTTAAGTTATACATACATACACGTACAAGTTAATTTCCCCTACGCGGGAAATAATAAAAAAAATGTATTTTTATTTTGGTCAGAGCACGAGCTCTGGTCGTCTTTATTCGAGTTTAAAAACGGACTGAAGTAATTACAATTATCAAACTTAAATGTAAGCTTAAACTAGCCTTAACTAATCCGGTCACCTGTCTTGCCTGGTGATCGGATTCCTAGAACTCCCTTCTGATCGCTGCCAGAACGTTGGCGCGTGTGCTGCGTTAGCAAAAGCTTGGGAGCGGAAGTGAAGTCTGGGTGTTGCAAGCAAACGTCGGCGCGTGTGCTGCGTCAGCGAAAGTTTGGGGGCGGAAGTCAAGTCTGGGTGTTGCAAGCAAACGTCGGCGCGTGTGCTGCGTCAGCGAAAGTTTGGGGGCGGAAGTGAAATCTGAGTGTTGCAAGCAAACGTCGGCGCGTGTGCTGCGTCAGCGAAAGTTTGGGGACGGAAGTGAGGTGCCTTTGGCACTGTTAACGTATTTGGCGTTAACTCCTCCCCTCTTAAATGCGATCGTCCTCGATCGTTCAAAAATATGGTAGGTCATTGATTCTAAAATTTTTAGGTGGTTTTAGGCCGATGGCCTCAGCAGAGTTTGTTATATGCCTAATATTTACGGTTGGAATTTCAACCTTGGGTATTTCCGCTTTCCTTTGGATTCTAGGGATGAATTTTGAAAATATGAGAAGGATTATTATGATGCTGCTTAGTGACAGCATCGAAGTTTTGCTTATAAAAACATCTGTTTTTAAGAGCGCGATGCTTTTGGTGTTATTAATATGTAGCTCGTGTAGAGCTTCCATTGATAAAATATCAATGCGTTCGCTTTCGGATGGGGTTGGCTGTAATATAGAGGGTATAGCGATCAGTTGAGAGGCTTCCAAACTATAAAATTTTTGATTATTTATCTTAAGAGATATATTATGAAATTTTATTAAGTACGTTCCGGCAACAGTATAGTTTTCGGTAATAGTATTTATTGTTCCGTTAAAATTATTTAATAAAATTATACCCGGTGATATTTCTTCTACAGTGGGTACGTGTTGGTTATTACTAATTTTGCATGAAAAATCTAGGATTTTAATCAAATTAGGTATACATGTGCTGTTACTTATATGTATTATTTACTTGATTTCTTCTGCATATACTGATTTGATTGGAAAATTTGCATTTTTCTTTAATTCCAAATATTTCTGTTCCATTTGTTATAATTCGATCAAAATTTAAGTTTACTATTCCATTAGCTTTCTTTACCGGTTTAATTATACTGTTTTTGTAAGTTTCCCTGCCTGTTATTGGTATTTTGATGATGTATAATAACATCGTCTCGTTATACATTACATTAACTGTTGCAAATTCTAATGCTTCTTCCGTGTTGGCGAAAGGCATGTTTTCTTCTTCGAGTTTTTCTATTGCCGTACTTATTTCGATTTTATTTAGTAGTATTGAATTTATTACATTTTCTTTTGCCCATTGTAGAGTGTATTTAACATTTACTAACTCCTCCTTAACTAATCTTATTCTATTTCCTATGCTTAGGGCTATATCCGTTTCAAAATGGTCATCTTTTCTTATGGAGTTTACAATTTCGTTTGTAGTATTTATTAGATGGTTAATCTTTGTCCCTAGCGCTTCATTTATTATAACTTGCTTATTGCTATTTTCGGTTAGTTCGTGCAGGTTTAGATTGATAGTTTGAAGGTCCTCATTGTCCGGACTCCCGTGAGGTACTTCCATGCCGTCCCAATTGCAGTGATAGCTCTTTTCTTCCTATTGTTCTGGGGCTTAATTTCTTTAAGTACTTCGGCTGCTTGTCCTAGTTCGTGGTTGATTATGGTGTAAAACATGTTGTTTTTGAGTATATTTTCGTCAACGTAAGTACGCTTGTTTTGTATAAAGCCGTCGTAACTATTGAGATTTATTACGTGTACAATCTTGAATGTCTCGTCCCGTATCTTGGCTTCGCCGTCACTGTCCATGAATTTTAAGTCGGCGGTGCATGATATCACCCATAGAAGGGTTCTAAAGGGAAAAGAAATATCGGTGTTTATTGTCGGATTTTGTTTTTGTGGGCTATTCTACCAGTTTTTGTCTTTAGTATTATAATTTTCGGCTACAATTTCTTTTTTGTATCTAGGGGATAGCTTATTCCCGATTCGTCTATCGACCTTAACAACATCTCCTAAGCGGTATCCCTTGGGATGTGATCTTTTCCTATTGTGGTAGCTTAAGTCTTCGTTCTGTTTTTTAACCGTCGTCCTGCAATTTCCTGTCTTTCTTTATTGATTAAGTTTGGATCGCTATTGATCCTTCTACCAAAAAAGGCTTCTATTGGTTTCCTATTTATTGTTGAATGGATGGTAAAATTATATTCTTTACCGGATTTTTCGAGCAGTTCACGGAATGAGTTTGTATTTTTTTCCTTTTGAAGGCAACGAATTATCTCTTGCAAAGTTCAATGGAAGCGCTCGACTTGTCCATTTGAGCAGCTTGTATATGGGGGTGTTCGGAAGATTTCTATGCCGAATTCATTTTCGATCATGAAATTAATTGAGTCGGAATTAAAAGGTTTTTCATTGTCTATAATAACTTTTTCGGGTACGAAGGAGTATAGAATGTCTCTCAACGGTTGTTTTATTTCGCAATTGCGTATTTCGAAAATTTGTCTAGTGCAGTCAGGACTAGTTCCTTGTTAGTTATAAAGATATCCAAATGTTCGATTTGCCCTGGGAATTGTGGTATCGGTGTGGGCTGGAGTAAGGGTTTTGTGGGGTGTCTATCGTATTTATTTTCTTTACAGGTAATGCATTTGCTAATGACTTCTTTTATTTTCCTTCCCATTGATGGGAAGTAATATCTTTCTATTATTTGACCTTTATTTTCGATGCTATTCCTATGTGCTGGCATGTGTGTTCGAATTATTATGTTTTGCTGTTCTTCTTCATTGGTTATGTCGTCCACCTGAGTCTGTGAGAATCTTACTTTGTATTTACTAAAATGGAGTGGGTATAATTTCTGTATTAACCCTTGTGTCCGTTCGTCTGTTTTAATACAGTTTACGACGGAGGGATTAAGGTATCTCTTAAGGAGGCTAATTAGGTTGTTTTGGGTGTAACTTGGTTCCGTAATTAAATGCCTATCGTAGGTAGGGAATACAATTTTAAATTGGTTACTACGGATCTGATCAGTTGTTAAAAAAATTTGGTTCTTAAACGCATTAATTTCCACGCTATAAATTAAATTGTGGCTTGAGCTTTCGTCGCTATGTTGAGTTACTGTTAGAGAATTTACTTGTGAGGGTCTCGACAAGGCGTCTGCGACGACATTAGATTTACCTGGTGTTTAGTGTAACTCATAGTTGTATTCTTCCAATATTGCTTTCCAGCGCTTCATTTTAGAGTTATTATTTTTGTTGCTCAATGCGTATGTTAAGGGTTGATGATCAGTATATATATGCACTTTAGCTGTACCGTATAGGTAATTTCTGAGCGAGTTCAATGCCCATATGATGTCGAGCATTTCTTTCTCATAAGCTGCATAATTTTCTTCAGCTTTATTTAAGGTTCTTGATAAGAACGTTATGGGTTTGTCTTTCTGTGCCAAGACTGCGCCTATGGCATGATTTGAGGCGTCTGTCGTTAATGAAAATTCTTCCTCGAAATTGGGATGTGCTAGCATTAGGTCTTTGGAGACCAAGCTTTCTTTTATTTTATTAAATGCGTCGATGGCATCAATGTCCAACTTAATTTGGATTTTTGCAGATTTATTTTTGCTTATCCTGCCTTCCTCCCCTCTTAAGAGTGTTGTTAGCGGTTTGACGATTTTGGCGAAGTCTCGCACGAATCGACGATAATAGCCTGCTAGGCCTAAAAATGAGCGGAGCTTTTTAATTGTTTTAGGGTGCGGCATTTTCTGTATTGCTTCAACCTTTTCTGGGTTTGTTTTTGTGCCGTCTGGGGAGATTATGAACCCCAAAAATTCTACGGATTTTTGAAAAAATTTGCATTTATCGAGCTGCACTTTCATATTTGCAGCGTTTAGAGTTTTAAAAATTTTATTAATATGGTCGAGGTGTTCGCCCTCTGTTTCGCTGAAGATGATGATGTCGTCTATATATACATAGCATATTTTGCTGATATGTTCGCTCAATATGTCATCTAGTGTCCTTTGAAAAATGGACGGCGCATTTTTTAACCCAAAAGGCAGTCGTGTAAATTCGTATTTACCGTTTTTAATTGAGAATGCCGCTTTCTCAATATTACATTCTCTTAGTGGGATCTGATGGAATCCGCTTTTAAGGTCGAACACGGAGAAGTACTTCTTTTCTCCTAATTGTGTTAGCACTTCGTTAATTTCCGGTATCCGATATCTGTCCGCTATTGTCAGCGCGTTGAGTTTACGGTAATCTATGACTACCCTGTATTGTTTGTTCCCTGCCGAATCTGCTTTTTTCGGCACAATCCAAACCGGGGAATTGTATGGGGATCTAGACGGTCTTATGATACCGTCATCTAACAATTTCTTTATTTGGGAGTCGACCTCTGTTTTTAGGGCGACGGGGTAGGGGTAAAATCTTGTATAGACCGGTGCGTCGGTTTTTGTTCGGATTTCACCAACAACTCTGGTAGTGTATGTTAGCTTTTCTTCTGGTTCCGAAAATAATCCTGGAAATTTTTGTACTAATTTACTCGTACCTTCCCTTTGGGTAAGGCTCATATGCTTATCCTCTATGTTAATCGTGTTAACTGTGGGGCAAGAAAGTTGTCTTAATGCAACTTTTTTCCCGTTTTCGAATTTTATGAAACTCTCTTTCGTATAAATGATTGCTCCCATTTGTCGAAGTGAGTCATTCCCTATAATTCCGTCGAATGTCTTTAATGAGGGTAGCAAATAAAATTTTCTTCTTCGTTCTTCGATTTGTACGTTTCCTGCGATGGATTTGGAAAAAAATGGGGTATCGTTCTTTATTCGTTTTAATGCTAGTCGAGGGTGTACGTAATTCCTGCTTGACCCCGTGTCAATTAAAAATTTAAGAATTTCACCGCTCTTCGCTTTAGTCTGTAAGTAGGGAAGCGAAGAGCTCGTTAAGCTAAAAAATGCACGTCAAGCATTTCTCCTGGTAGTTCAATTTCTGAGTCGCAGTTAGCATCGATTTGTTCGTCGTCAAGGTCGAACACGGAGAAGTGCTGGGTTAATGAAATGAGTCAGATGGGCCTTTTTATTCTGCGGTCCAAGTGTTTGGGGTGGCCTTTTGCAAGTATAGTCATTCTGTCGTGGCCTGTTCATGTAATTAACTCTTCTGGAGTGAAGTGATTGGTCAACGTCCATTGGTTCTGGCCTAGGTTGAGGCTTCGGTCCGAACGGGCGTGGTGGAGCAGCTTGTTGCTGAGAAGTGTTTTTAATATTTTGGTTGTGTCTATACGTCTGTTGGGCTGAGTTAGATGGCTTGTCTAGGGGATTATATGCTCTCGGCTGGGGGCATAACTATGAGCTTGTGGCATGTAGGCCAGCTCTGGGTAGAATGCTGAAGGTTGGGTGTTCCTTCTTCGGATTTAGTGCGTTTTGCACAAGACGCTTGCCGTGCGTTTGAAAAATATTTTGGACCACACCCATGGCTGCTGCAGTCAATTGGTCCTGATTGGCTCCTAATCCTACTCTATGGGCGGCCTCTGAGGTCGAGGGGCCCTCTTGAGCACCTTCTGTCGTGCCCTGCAGAACAGGCGGGCGTATCAAATTATTCGGGTTCGACAGTTTATTTTTATATGTGATACCTCTTTTTTATTTTTTAATTGTTTTTATTTTTATCCTTTCCAGGAAAGGACGCTTTTATCTTCTGGAGGGTCCCGTAGGAATCGCAAAATTAAGCTGTATTATAAAATATTGTTAGATTTCTGTTATTGGCTGTACAAGCCGTTGTTTATAATTTTGTTTTTATTTAATCTTCTTAATACTAGTATCTCTTTCTTTCTAATACAAAAAATATCTCCTTATTTATAATATTGTATATGTGGTATAAATAAAAATGTATAGCTACGTATAAATCCTGTGACGCTGGAGATTGCTCCCTTTCCTCTTGCTGGCTACTTGGGATCTTCCTAGTCGCACGCTCCTCGTCGTCCTCTTCCAAGCGTGGGTTGAGTAGTCTTCTTGTGGATATTCTGCTTGCTATTTTTCGCTAATATTGCGATTGGGTTTCGGCAGATCGGCTTTATTTCTGCACACAATGCACACAAGTACTTTTGATGATTTACAGTTACTGGTTTCTTTTTGTTTCTGCCTTAGTTAGATACACGAACTCATTGCGGCAATATTTGCACATGTACGAGGAAGCACATCAAACTGTATTCAACCTTTTGGTTTCCCTTTGTGAATTTTTAAATTACAAGCTTAAATATTTTCATTCACTGTCTTTCTTATAAATTTCTTAGCGTTCAGCGATTTTTGTTTCACTTTCATAATTTTCCAACTGCCGTTAGTTTATGAATTACTTTTATGCACTTTTAAATTTTCGCTTATAACTTTCTGTTTGTTCTGCGTTCGCGCTCAATATATGCAAAAATACACTTTATTGTGTGCGTACTGTTTTCTTTAATAATTTGTTTAGATTTTTGTTGCACTGCGCTTCGATAATTGCGATTGAATAACTGCTTAATTCTGTCTAAATATTATTTGTTTAGCTTGAATTAGTTCAACTTTGTAAAAAAAAATTCATTTATTTTTCAGCTATTGCAAATGCTGAAATTTGTAACTTCAACTTTTCACCAGATTGCACTTGCACTTTATATTTTAATTGTCCTTTTTTTAGAGGACTCTTTAACCGGCCGCGTAAACTTTTTTCGCGAGCGGTCCCTGCTCGGGTGCTAGTTAATTTCCCCTACGCGGGAAATAATAAAAAAAATGTATTTTTATTTTGGTCAGAGCGCGAGCTCTGGTCGTCTTTATTCGAGTTTAAAAACGGACTGAAATAATTACAATTATCAAACTTAAATGTAAGCTTAAACTAGCCTTAACTAATCCGGTCACCTGTCTTGCCTGGTGATCGGATTCCTAGAACTCCCTTCTGATCGCTGCCAGAACGTTGGCGCGTATGCTGCGTTAGCAAAAGCTTGGGAGCGGAAGTGAAGTCTGGGTGTTGCAAGCAAACGTCGGCGCGTGTGCTGCGTCAGCGAAAGTTTGGGGGCGAAAGTGAGGTGCCTTTGCACTGTTAACGTATTTGGCGTTAACTTACATACAGATATATGTATTTGAAATAGAACAGAAGTGCACGACTACATCAGTGTTTAGGGGATGATGTACAAACCGAACGCTGTCGATCCTTTCAATCATTGAAGCATAAGTATGCATCACTTCGGGTATTTTCTGCTGAAACGAACGTTCATAAACAAATCAGGTATAAGCCGATCGCTAGTGATAAGCGGCCTTTACACGTTCAAATATGTGTGACCAAGTTGTACCGTGTAAAGGGAAAAAAAAACATGCTTGTCACGCATGTTGAAAGTTTGTAAACTTGTTTAATTTTTCTGCTGGTGTGTCACACAAGTGTGATCGTGTAAAGGGCTGCATGATGCACACAGTGTATTTTTTCAGTCGGAAAAAAGACAGTGTGCAGGAACGGTGTCGCGCATGAATGAGCAATTTTGGAAAGAGTTCTTTGAACTCTACCGAAGTTTTCCAGAACTGTGGCAAATAAAAAGCGAGTGCTACAAAAACAAAAAGAATGCAGATTATGAAGTGCTTCTATCAAAATTGAAAGAAATTGATGGTAACGCTAGCTTGGACAATTTAAAATGTAAAATTAATTCATTTCATTTCATTCATTTGTAATGCTTTGGGCAAGATATTTCCAGCTATTTTAACAAATTTGTATGCGAGCGTATTGGTCTTTTCTTACGCCAATCTTGCACCCAAATTCGTTTTTTCTTGCCACTTTTTGCAATTTCTTCCTCTTCCTCATTTATAAAATTTATACAATCAGAAGAGCTGCCACTAATGCGCGTGCCATGTTTACTCGTTAAAAGCTGAACGAAAATGAAGTTCACACACATGCATGATCGTGTGAACGACAACGTCAAACTTGTATATCAAGCCATGTTCGCGAGCATGTGTGACCGTGTAAAGGCCTCTATACAAAGTTGTTCTCCATCGCTGATTTGAAGAAAACAATTCCCTTCTTCGTGTACATGAACTGAACTGGCAGAACCAGACAGAGTAACGGATTAGTACTTAAGTATAAACAAAAATGTGTTACTCGTTGCAGTTCTCTGGTGTGTACATATATGTTTGTATGTATATCGCGATCCAACTATTTCTCGTTTATCTCTCTTACGTTGTCTCTCTATCTTATTATAACGTACCAATAAAAAGGTTACAAATGCAAACATATCAACATACAAGTAATTATATATAAAATATATATATTACTCCGGTCAGCGAACTTTAACCAAACAAAAAAAAAAAAAAAACGGAACAAAACGGAATCGAAATACGTGTACATGGAGGATATCCATATCAACATTGAAACATTGAAAAATTAAAATTAACCAACATATGTATGTACACATTTACGTATGTGCATTTATACATATATACATACTTATAGTATATGTGTACGTACATCGGGTACTTATCGAAATTTCTTTTTCGTGTTCTTTTTGAGCAAACGTATGCAGATGCAATTAACAAAACATTTGCATACGTACTCACATATTTAATATTGACATATTTACGAATATATAAAAAATTGTTTAAATAATACAAGGTAAAAAAAATAATAATAATAATTATATACAAACATTTTTTGATTTTGACAATTTATGAGGTGAATACGTGTTCGTAAATTTATATTATATCATTCAATTGATTAATAATAAAAGTGTCAAATCTATTTTTCTTTTCATTTTTATTTACACATTTGCTCATATTACCAATTTTTTAATTGTATTTCAAAGCAAAATATTTCCAAGCTCAAAGCTTACAATTTAATTCTATAAATGCAATCGGAAAAATTAAAAGAGGTTAAACCAAGAACACCTCAATTATTAGAAATTCCGAAAATGGCTGATGATGATAAATTACAAAGCACACCTGCAGAAGCTACACGCTCAAAGCAAGGTGTCAAGCAAAAAAGAACCAAAGATAATTCAGTGTCAAGGTTCATAACTGAAAGTGACAGTTTTGTTAGATACTGCACAAGATTTACTGCTTCCCCCATTAATGATAACACAGAATCGGTTCTAAATTTAAAAATTCAAAGCATAGATAGCAAATGGGCACGCCTTCTGGCAGCATACGATACAGTACTAGATACTGACGATGCTGAACTCCCAGAAAACATAAAAGCATAAACAATATGAAATTACGAAGGCAGTGATATTGGACCAAATAAATTTATTAAGGCCATGTAGAGCCACTACTCCTCCCCAGACAGTAGTTACGACTCAAAAAGAAGAAATAGATACAGGTATATTCTTGAAAGTGCCAGCTTGTGATACTGAAGTTTTTCACGGAGGTTATGAACATCCCTTCCGGGACATGTCCACTGCCGTATACATTAACCATCCCAAACTTTCACGAGCTCAAAAGCTGGACCATCTCAGATACAAAACCAAAGGGGAAGATGGCAGTATCGTCAAGCGTTTCGCTTTAAATGACGAAAACTTTAATCTGGCTTGGGAAGCACTGGTCGAAAGATACGAAAATGAAAGAGTATTGATAGACTACCAAATAACAATTTTAATGAATTTACCAAAAATTCAACAAGAAACCAGCCAAGAGGTTCAAAAACTATACTCGACAGTGACTAATTGTTTATCTGTGTTAGAAACACAAAAGATTTCCACAGAATCGTGGGACCCTATCCTAGTAAATATTTGTGCAGCAACCCTGCCTGATGCTGCTTTGCTACGATGGGAGCAATCACTAGTGGCAAGAAAGAAATCGCCAAAATGGAAGATAAATGAAAGACTTCTTAACAACTCGGTACGAAATAGCTGAGCGAGTTGACAAGAAAATAATCAAGCCAAAAAATAATCAAAATGAGTCGAATAAAAACTTTTTTAAGCCACAAGCCAGCAATAATACACAATATAATAGGCACGCTAATAGAAGCCAAACATTTGTGACAAATCAAACAAATCATAGGCAATCATTATGTGAAATATGTAAAGGAGGTTACAATATAAGATCTTGCGAGAAGTTTAAAAAAATGTCTGTTTCAGATAGAAACAAGCTTGTCCGATAACATAAACATTGCATCAACTGTCTGTCCAATTATCACGGGACAAAAGACTGTGAAAGCAAATTTAATTGTGCGTA
Organism: Bactrocera correcta; assembly: GCA_027475135.1. Classification (NCBI taxonomy): domain Eukaryota; kingdom Metazoa; phylum Arthropoda; class Insecta; order Diptera; family Tephritidae; genus Bactrocera; species Bactrocera correcta. The sequence continues at coordinate 41,639,609 of CM050322.1, read as the reverse complement.
CTATCAACGAAGATATCACTCATTGCTTCATATTACAAATTTTCAAAATATGAAGCAAAATCAATTTCATAAAACCTTCGAATTAGTCACTACAAACAAAATAGGTAATCCCGAAATATCAAATACCGAAAAAAGGGAAGAACAACCATGTTGCTCTAAAGCAACAAAATTCAAGCTCTTCATTCAGAAAATGAAAGCAAAATTCTTTTACCCACGGCGGTCAACGCTATTGAACATAGAGGAGAATTATTCAAATTAAGAGCATTAATGGATCAAGGTTCTCAAAGATCCTTTATATCATCTAAAGCTCAAAATTGGCTAAAATTGCCTGTCAAAAATTCAAATTTCCAAATTTCAGGAATGGGCGGAAGAATTATACAAAATTCAAACTAAATTTGCCCAATCACAATAATCTCCCAAAACTCGCATATAAGAATAGATGCACAAGCCATCCTTCTACCACATAGAGGAGAATTATTCAAATTAAGAGCATTAATGGATCAAGGTTCTCAAAGATTCTTTATATCATCTAAAGCTCAAAATCGGCTAAAATTGCCTTTCAAAAATTCAAATTTCCAAATTTCAGGAATGGGCGGAAAAATTATACAAAATTCAAGCTAAATTTGCCCAATCACAATAATCTCCCAAAACTCGCATATAAGAATATATGCACAAGCCATCGTTCTACCGCAACTCACAAATTTGCTTCCAAGCTGTGAAGTAAATAAAAAGCAATGGGAAAAATTCTCATATCTCAAATTAACAGACCCCTACTGCCATACCTCATCACAAATCGATTTGTTATTAGGTAGTGACTTAATACCTCAAGTAATTCTTGAAGGTATAAAAAAAATATTCAATAAATTGTTAGCCCAAAATACAATCTTTGGGGGATATTAAGTGGCCAAGTCACAGAAAAAATTAATTCTTTTACAACTGAGGTTGAAAATATTTCAAACGAATATTTAAATAATGAACTCAAAAAATTCTGGGAAGTAGAAGGATTACCTCAGACTACTCTACTTTCAGAAGAAGACCAGGCATACGAAGCCTATTACAAGTCCGCAACAACAAGAAACGAAAATATTCGTTATGTTGTGCGTCTCCCTTTCAAACCCACCTTCCCAGATTCTATAGCTCTAGGTCACTCTAGAGTATCAGCAGTCCAGCAACTTCTAAGCTTGGAAAAAAGTCTGATAAAGAAAAGTGAGCTCAAATCAGCATATGATAATATAAAGGATATGGAAGAAACTGTACCTTATGAAAAAGCTTCTAAAGGTAGATATTTCTCTTTTTATGTGGCACATCATGGGGTAATACGACCTGATAAAATCACAACAAAAGTACGAGTGGCTTTCAATGCCTCAAAGTGTACAAGCTCAGGTAAATCACTCAACGACGTAGTATATACAGGCCCAGGCTTACCACCTAATCTCATGCTGCTAAAACTAAATTGGCGCATGTTTAAATACGTTTCCAATGGGGATGTAGAGAAAATGTACAGACAAATTCTAGCACACAAAGATGACCAAGATTTACAGCGTATTGTCTTCCGCAAATCAAGTAATAGTCCAATCAGTGACTACAAACTTAAAACCGTCACCTTTGGCATCAATTTCGCACCCTACTTGGCGATCAGGACACTGCGTGAAGTGGCAAAACGTGTGAAACAAATTTGCCCTTAGCATCTTCTGTGTTACAAACACAAACATACGTGGATGATATTTTAACAGGTAGCCACAGTCTGTCATTAGCGTGGGAATCATTCAGCAGTATTCCTCTTAAAGAAAATTACATCAAATCATCCCGAAATAATAAAAACATACAAAAGGAAGACTTAGATATAGATTTCCTTAAATTTGAAACAGCAAGTACAATAAAAACCATAGGGATACAATGGAATGCGATAACAGATTAATTCTCATATACAATTGAGTCAATATCTGCAATGTCCGCCATAACCAAACGCCAAATACTTTCCTCGGTGGCAAAATTTCGACCCCGCAGGATGGCTTTCGCCAATAATGATTCAAGCAAAAATCCTCATTCAAAAATTGTGGCAAGATGGCACAGAATGGGATGAACAGTTAAAACCTGTACGTTTAACAAAATGGGTACAATTTGCTAACAATTTGCTTACTATATCAGAAATTCGAATCCCTCGATGGGTAAATTTCAACCCTAACATTAACACAGAATTACACAGTTTCTGTGATGCCCCTGAAAAGGCTTATTGCGCAACAGTTTACGTACGCACACAGTACGATAACAAAATATCTGCACACCTCTTGGTAGCCAGAGCCAAAGTTGCACCTTCGAAGACACTCAGTCTGCCACGGCTTGAACTGAATGGTGCTCTTCTGTTAGCAAAATTAATTTCAATAGTTCAAACCCATCTGAAATTAACCGATCATAAAACATATCTTTGGTCAGACTTAGAAATAGTTTTAGCGTAGTTAGAAAATGTATCTAACCGAATATCCTAAATATTAGACTTAGTTGGCCCAGCAAAATGGCAACATATTGCAAGTGCGGATAACCCAGCAAATCTTGGGACAAGAGGGTGCAAGCCACTGCACCTCATCAGTACTACACTCTGCTGAAATGGTCCAATATGGCTAACAGAATTACAAGAATTCTGGCCAAAGTCATTCCGATTTGCAACATGCCAAAGTCGGTCTCATTACCTACACCCAAACTCGTTATTTCAGTCGAGAGAAAGCAAAGTTGATCGAAAGACGACCACTCGAAAAGGGAAGCTCTCTTCTCATCTTAGATCCATTCTTGGACGTTAAGGGAATAATAAAGGCAAATGGAAGTTTAGCGAATTCCAGCCTCAGTTACAACGAACGGCATTCCATTATTATACCTGAGAAATCCTGTTTTACTCATTTATTCTTAATATACCTTCACCAGCTTACACTACATGGTGAGCATTGCTTGATGCAGCAAATGGTCCGACAAGAATTTTATATACCGCGACTAAAGCCACAACTTAAAAAGACGATTTTTATGTGTAAACAATGTACCTTGTACAAACATAAAATGCGTACGCAGATCATGTCAGCTTTACCACCTGAACGCTGCAATTATGCTCTACCTTTTACTATTCCTGGGGTTGATTTTGCTGGACCTTTACAGGTAAAGGCCTCGATGTTAAGATCTTCTTCATCTAGAAAAGGGTATGTGGCTGTTTTTGTATGTTTTACGACAGAGGCAGTACACCTCGAGCTTTGTTCAGATCTGACGACTGCGGCTTTCCTCGCAGCATTTGCACGCTTTGTCGGACGACGCGGATTTCCCTTAAAGATTATGAGCGACAATGGGAAAAACTATATCGGAGCTCAAAGAGCCACCGAGAAAGAGTTCATAAGCTTTATGAAAAAAGTATCCCCTGAAATAGTTAAAAAATATGCACCCCAAGGGATCGATTGGCAGTTTATACCTCCATGTTCTCCTGACATGGGTGGACTTTGGAAATCAGCAGTGAAAAGCTTTAAGTTCCATTTAAAGAAAACGGCTGGTAATCATAAATTCAATTTTGAGGAGTTTACTACACTACTCACTCGTATCGAAGCCGTATTAAATTCAAGACCTATATCACCACTCTCGCAAGATCCCTCCGATTTCACAGCTCTTATACCTGGACACTTCCTCAGAGGAGCTCCTCTTCTCGCCAGACCTGAGGAGACTCACTCACTTTAATAAATCGATGGGAAAGAATCAAGATTCTCATCATCGTCATCATACAGGACAAATGCCTTCCCCCTACGGAATGGCGACTAGGTCGCACTGAAAAGGTACATCGGGGACGAGATTGTCATACAAGGGTAGTACGAACACAAACTGGCCTACTAACTCGATCATTAGTGAAATTGTGTTTTCTTCCAAATACCGAAGAACCGATCACCGAAAACAAGCGAACGCAAACGCTTACATACATAAAATCAAACAATAATTATTTAAAAATACACCGTTTTACAATCCGTACGTACAAACCAAAAACATAATGAACGCGATTAATAATAAACAAAAAATCCATATATAAATAATAAATAATACATATAAATAAAAGTATCATATAAAGACATAAATTCATAAATCTAAAAATCGCCCATTGCTCTATGAAAATCATATTCTAGGGAACAAAATAAGATACTTTGCCGAAGGAATCATACCTCTGAAACGAATTCTGATGTCCCCCAATTTGGGTCGAACTTTTGGGTAGGGGCAAATTTTGAAAAATCCCACTATGACCCATTTAGAGTGCTCCAATCGAGTCCAAATGTATGACCGACCCCCACTAACTTTGGACGGCCGATCCACCCATGCCAGTGGCACACCCCCTGGAACTCCCCTGGGGGGTTCCCCATACAATCATTTGAAAAAATCACCATTTTTGGCCTTTACATGAAAAAATAAGCTAAATTGCTATGTTTTTCTTTATTTTTATTTATTTATTTATAATAATACCTATTTTTTCTCTTAAGAAATTTATTTAGTCAGAACATATGTAAATGAAAGAAATGAATTTAAGTGAGTTATAGAAAAGAAATTAAAAAAAAAATATTGTTTTAAGTCTTTTTTACTTTCAAGTCTGGGCAATTTCGCACGGCTCTCTAATGCCGTCGCCATAACAGCCTCTACATTTTCCGGTATAACCCGTTTGGAAACGCTAGCTAGCAATTGAACATGTCGTTCCGTTCCTTGTATATGTGATGGAATTTTTGGATCATTAAATGGTGGATCATCTTGATTTAAGTATTCTTTCAATGTATCGTACGGAATGCTTCGCGTGAATGGTGGTTCAAATACGATATTTATATCATTCAAATTGATCATTCCCGTATAACTTGTGCAATTAAAGACTGTATCTGGTTTTTATAAACTCTAAGTTCCATTGGCTCGTCAACATCGGTTCGATAGCGTAGAATTTTCTTGATGGCACAGTCGCGCTTTTCTTTCCTATCATCGGTCAACCAGTGAGGGAAGCGGGCGAGGAGCAGTTCGAGGAGTATTTACCGCCACGATGCAGCAAGACGATGACGCCCTCGACGCCCGCCAGTCACCGGCATGGTCAACAGCGACACCATCAGCATGGGAATCACGTTCAACGCCGAAGAGCCCATTACTCTACGCAGTCCCGAGGTGCACATTCGCAGACACCACCACATCATCATCATCGTAACTAGCGAAGTGCGACGGGTTTCAGCGCTGTAGTGAGTACTCTACAGAAACTGCAGCGACTTCTAGGCAATTAATTCACCCAGGGGGGCCGGGATGTTTATGCGACTTCATGACATCTCGCCCATCCACGCAACATTCATCACCCCACACAACATTCATCACCCCACTCACATTCACCATACAGAACAACATTTAGGACACAACACAACATTCAGCACACAACCTGCATCATCATACCATGCAACCCCATGCAACAAACCAACCACACTACACACACACCATAATCGTTTTCAGCACCCAACCGATCAAAAAGGATCGGGGTAACCCCTAATTCGATTTATGCCGGTATTAGAAACGTTTCGTCATTTTCGACCGCTTATCATCCGTTTACATTTCAAATTGTTGGTGCAAAGCTGGAATCCCGTCCGATCGCGTGTGAGTGTGCGCAGTAGAAGCAGCAGTGTATAATTAGGAAAATTCTTGAATTGTGTGTAATTTTATTGAAAATATTGAAATTTGCAAAAAGGAAGAAAAATATATACATATATAAAATTTAATTTTCCATCAAAGAAAATCTTTTAATTTAAATCAAAAAAAGAGATACATAATTCAACGTAAGTAAACCCCCACATATACAAAGTGAAACTAAGTGTAACGAACAGTATTGTACACACAAGTGAAAGTCATCCTTCTTTGTCTTACTTTTATATTGGCCCAATTGAAAAGAGTCGATAATTGCGCCAATTTTCATAAAGTTTGTGATTTTGTGAAGAGCGGACGGAATTTTTTCAATCAGGTTATTTTTAAAAATTATAATTGGTAGCATGAGAGTACCAGCCGTGGGGTACTACGATTGTTTAGTTTCCCAAATGAATGGGAGCTGGCTAAAAAGTGTAAGGAGAATATAAAATATTCTCCCACTGACCACGTTCCAGCCACCAACTCATTCATTTGTAAGAAACATTTTGAAAAAGAGGCAATTTGCCCAAAAATTCTTAAAAGGAATACAGTACCTAAATTGCCACTGGGTAAGTGCAGTTCTTTTTTATCTTGGGGGTGTTTATTTAAGTGCCATATTTGCTTTTGGGTGCCCTTACAAGTCATGAGTGTGTTTGATGATTTGCGGGTGCACATACAAGTGCGTCTGTGTTCTAATTGAAATATTTGTTTGTGGGTGCCCTTACAAGTGCATGTGCGTTTGCGGGTGCACATACAAGTGCGTGTGTGTGTTTTGATAATTTTCCTAGCCAGCATTTACATATAAAAATAAGCGTTTTGTGAGCGTATAAGTCTTTGACCTTTATAAAAGACAACAAAGCAAGGGGTTTATAATCGAGAATTTAAATATGAATAAAAAAATGTAACTAGACACCTATTAAACGTATTCCACTTACGACGAATGGCAGTGGTAAAAGATATAATATTCGTTTGGTAACAAGGAATCTAAATTATTATATAAGTAAAGTCATTCTCTGGTGCGTGTGTATGTTTAATTTAATTGCCTGTGGGTGCATGTAATATTTAATATTCTTTCATATACATATACTAATATTGAAATTTAATATGTATTATATATATTTTATATTTATATTTATATTTATATTCATTTACAATTTGTTTTAGATGAATCCCCAACCCAATTATTTCAACCGGTACACCTGTTCAAAGGTTGCTGCGTTAGCAACTGTGCGGGTGGAGCCAAACTTTTTACATTTCCTAAAACGGAAGTTGCTAGAAATAATTGGGCAAAGGCCTGCAATCTTCAGTTACCACTGAAAAAAATTTATATATATGTGAAAAAAATTTTCACAATAAAAATGTATCGTCAAGACACATTTTAAAGTTTGACTATTGCCATTTGATAAAATGCATGCGCAATATGTTCTTAAAGTATGACGTTGAAACGCAAGATGGGCTGACAAGTTTTAAAGTTGTGCGAAAAATATATGCCATAGACCAGGCAAATGTTAATTTGAAAATGTGCCCAAAATTAATCTATTCGCATGTGTGCCCCTTAAAATTGGAAAAAATGTCAGTGTCAAGGCTACACAAGTATTTAGCAATTCGGTCGCCGCGGCAATTGAGATGGCAATAAAAGAATATTTGTTGGGCTCCGATGAACATTTAAAAAATGCGCGAAAGCAACCGAACTAGTGAAAAGATGAATGATATGTTGGATTGAACAGGAGGATGTTGAAAGATCACATCCTGTACATAAAAAACATAAAAAAGCCTATGAACCAAATATTGTGCCTCGATATTTATACTCTTAGGGAGGATGAACCAGGATACCTTGGAAATTTTTTTTTTTTTAAATAAGAGCGAATTTAGGTTGTAACAATCATCCATCCACACATGAGATGGAATATACTGTTGCAAGGCTATTGTCCATGCACATATTGCGACGCAACTTCTCGCAAACTGGCAGCAATTGCGAAGAAGACGACGATATAAACCTTGACTGGAATAGTGGCCAAGAAGACGACCTGAAAGAAAATTTTAAACCGTCTGAGCAACTTGCAGTGGAACAAATATGTATTCCGGATGAGCACTTTTCTGATACTGAAAAAGCAGCTGAGATACAGGTTTGTCGCTACTACACGGAATATGGCATATACCAGAAGGTTTTCTGTAGACAAAAGTGCGAAAAATGTGCGTATTTAATGAGAAAGAGTGATAACTCTTTGGAAGCCTCATCGGAAGCCCTTCTAAGGTCTAGGGCTGGTTAATCCCGATGATAGAGTTTTCGAAATAAGCCGCCGTCAAATGCGCTGTTATAAAGAGCTCTTTTTAAAATATTCATGCAGAGTGGGTATAAAATCTATGATTTTAGCCCAGATTACTGCAGTTACCAAAGAGAAATTCCCAAAGTGTTATAGCGAGGCTGGAGATTGCCTGAACCATATGCATCAATTTTTAGACTTGCTCATCACAGTTTTACTGTTTAAAAATGCGAAATGGCTGGCACACCAACAGGAAAAGCTTTTTAAAAATTAAGCTAGGACGAGATATTATAATAAAAGCGAAAATTTAATGAAACTGGTAACGTAGATTGTAGGCCATATTTAATTTTTCTAGCATCTTCCATTTTATAAAAAAGTAAAAGAAATATATGAAATAAAAGTACATTAGTCAAATAACTACAATGCATTTCTTCAATAACTAATAAAGTTCTGTTTATTTCTTTCAGGGTAGAATTAAGTTGTAAATAGTTAGTAGTAGTATTTTTAGTATTAGTTATTGCTAGTAGTTTTAGTATGTATTTGTTACATGGTACACATGAGTCAAGCTTCGAAAAAAGCTGGTGAAAAAGACCTAATCTTTATTGATTAGGTTGTGTGAGAATTTGTGGAAAATTCTGAAAATCGTGTTTTATTAAAATTATATTCCCTTAATAAGCTTATATATGTATATTTCTAATAAAATGAATTTTCTTTTTATTTTTCATTGCGGTTTTTTAATAAACAAATAATACATTTACATGTATTTTTATTTTTATTTAACTTTCAATAAAACTTTTAAAAATCTAATAAAATCTATTTTATTTTATCATGCATTTCAGTATAGAAATTTGACCGGCGTAGAGGCAAAATGCGAAACAATCATACATATATATTATGTCGTTTGCACATTTGTCTGTATGTTTGCGAAAGCAAATGTTCTACAAAAGCCACACAAACCACAATTAGGACTACGCAATACAAGTGTCAATGGTGGTGTTGGTGGTAAGCGCTTGAAAAGTCAAGATTCGGGTTCGATTCTCGACAGAATTTATTTTTAATTTTTGGCTTTTATTCTTCCATGAGAATAAACTTTAAAATACAAATTTTTCATTCTTTTGTCATTTTTGTTGAGTTGCCGGCACTGTTGCAACATTTCTTCTAAGCAGTTTTACCATCGTGACGGGAAATAGTTTATGGGCAGCGACGCTTGTTGTTGCTGTTAGTGCTTCATTCATATTTTAAAACTTTTTGCAGCCACATACACATACACATGCTCTTTTGTTTGGCTGAGTTAGAGAATGTAAAACATAGAGAAGGTGTAGGCTCGATGTCGAACATTTTATAAAATTGCGACACGGAATTTCACCTCACAACTACAGGATTCACGCTGTGAAATGTAACATTTTTAAAAGTTCTCTCACATACTCAAGCAGAGAATATGAAGAGAAGTAAATATATGTATTTTCGGCATATATGCCCAAGCAGAGAACATTGAAGAAAAGTAAGTTCTTTGCTATTCCACTTTTAACAGCGGAAAATGCGTACAAATACAGTTCTTTCAAATACTCAAGAATATGAAGAGATATAAATATAGGTATGCATGTCCCTTACGAGTATGATACTCCCAACAACAGCATTGTGATATTTTCATGCTTCAATTTTTGCTTTCAACTTGGGAATCGCAATATTTGCAAATACATAAGTATGTATGCTTTTGCGTTTTGCCGTCGGCATTTCCATATTGACATGTAAAAATAATTATGATATGAGGATAATTTTGTATGAATGCATGCATAATAATATTTATAGGCAATTTGGACTTTAATATTTAATAATTTTATTTGATTTTTACATAATGTACTATACTATAAATATTTTTGTATTATATTTCTTACTAATAGAAATTAGATTTATCACAACAATATATACATATGTATGTATGTACATCTTCTCTCATATTAATCTTATGTATCTGCACATGCTCATATGAATGCCTGTAAGTTAACACAACACTTGTTACTCAAGCATCGACTTACAACTTCCGGCACGTGTGACCGAAATGCACCCGAAGTGCATAAGATTCGTAGAAGCGAATCACGCCACTTATAATTATTCAAGTTAGAATTAAGCATACGTTAAATATTGTAATTTGGGTTAATCAAGTTTCAGTTCTAATTACTCAATGAAGCTACGCGGTAACGCTGGCCCAATGCAGCGCCGCTAAAGAAATATATTTTTTTAGTTATTTAATAAATAAAAAGCTTAACTGGCGCCCGAGCTAAAAAGTCATAAATAATAGAGAAATAAAGGCCCCCTAGTAGCTAAAGCAAACGGGAAGCACTAGTTGCTAGTCAGCTCTATTCGCGAGTGTCTAAATCGGTGAAAACAACTACTCTCAGGTGAAAAAAAGAAAAAGTTAAATTTTCTTAAAAAACAAAATAAAAGCAAACACAACGTAATATAATCAAGCGCATTATGCCGTAGCGTTAAAAGGAAAATCAGAATTAAAGAAAAAAAAACACCACAGAAAGCAAATACTAATATGAAAAAAGCTTTAAAACAATAGAAAAAACACTGCATTAATTAAAAAATAAAAAAGCAAGAATTTTGCGTAAAACAAGTGAAAAGCAAAAGACACACAAAGTGTTATCTGGCAGATTTACGGTCTGGCGGTGAAAATTAAGAAATGCATGACATGTATAAAAACGACACGTGTAACAAATACCAAACAACTGAAGAAAAGCATGCACAAGTGAAAGAATGAACAAAGCAATAATACAAACCTAACGATGTGTGAAAACTAAAAAATATCGAAAGATGCTTAAGAAACTAAATCTAGAAAGAGTTGAGAAAATACGCAGTTCATCATTAATCAATTCATGATTATTAATAATTAATTATTAAGAGAGCATGCACTTCCAAAGCTATACAGTCCAACCATAAACATCGATGTATTGCATTTAACTACCACAGCAACAACAAGCATTAATACAACAACAACGCCCCCAACAACAAACAAATACAGCTCAGCAATTGGATGACGATTCTATATCTTGATCGGCAGCTAATAGAAATACTATCAGTAGAACCAGCGACAGCAGAATCCCCAACAATCCTGTAAGTGGAAGCAGCCTACAATAACTATACTTAGACATTATATTAATTTAAGAATTATATTAAATATGGAATATTAATATATTATTAATAATATTATACTAAGAATATTAAAAATATACAAATGGCGAACCCCAATAATTTAGTCCGCCCTCCAATCCTCAGACATCCCAAAATACACAATTAAGCATGGACGACCTGTCCAAGCTCATAGCTAGTATAGCTTCAGACATAGTAAAGACACAGGGACCGCATGTGGTACATGCGGTATTACACCCAAATGCAATTGCAACCGACATTAGAACATAGGAACAACTTAGGTGAATTGGATAGGATACCTGACATCGTAAAATGTCTAAAGGAATTCTCTGGCAATTCAGGAGAATTCAACTCATGGAAAAAAGTGTAGATCGAGTTTCAGCTATCTATGAACCTCAAAAGGGGACACCGAAGTATTACGGAATTTTAAGCGTAATACGGAACAAGATAATAGGCAATGCCGGTGCGGCATTAGAAGCATACAATACTCTACTTGATTGGCCATCAATTTCAAAATGTCTAATTATGTAATGCGGTGACAAGCGCGACTCGTCAACATTAGAATATCAAATGACCACATTGGTCCAAGGAATTAGAACAGTTTCAGATTTCTATCAACAGGAGTGTAGCCACCTTTCATGGACACTAAATAAATTAGGTTATCTCGATATGGGCAACGAATCTCTTCGCATGCTGACGCAAGCATATAGAGACAAAGCATTAGATACCTTTATAAAAGGGCTTAACGACGATTTACCTAGACTATTAGGAATACGAGGACCGGCAGATCTGCCGCAGGCTCTTCATCTCTGTTTAAAACTACAGAACCAAAACTTTCGTATGAACCATGCGTACAATGCAAAACCAGTACAGCCTCCACCCTTACCTCCAAGAAGGAATTTTCCACAGCCACAGGGGCACCAATTTTACCCCCAGCTAGCGCGTTTACCTCAAACATAGCGGACAACTTGACAACCAAGACAACAACAATATAACAATTTTCAATATGATAATAACCCCTCAAGACCTCCGAAACCGCAGCCACAGCCAGAGCCCATGGACGTCGACCCGAGCATACACTCTCTTAACTATATGAACAGACCCCAAGAAAGTGAGCGCTTTGACAAGAGGTCACAACAATTTCCGAATTCACAGCGAAGGAAAGAGCAACAAACATTTCACATTGACACAGCTTCACAGGAAGACGGACATTTTGGTGAACCAAGCGATATTAATTTTTTAGAATAATTAGCTCTTCGCTCCCCTTCTTCGAAGTAAAAGCGGAGAGCGGCAGAATTTTAAAATTTTCAGTGGATGCAGGTTCCAGTAAAAATTATGTTAAGCCAGAGCTGCAAAAAAAAAAAAAGAATCTAAAACGACAATCCATTTTTTGCAAAATCTGCTGCAGGAAATTTAGAAATCAGCGAACATACTTATGTTCAACTTTTTAACTTTATGGATAAAATTAAATTCTATCTAATGCCACTACTCAAAACATTTGACGGTATTCTAGGGAATGATACCCTTCGGGAATTTAAAGCTATTATATATACTGGTGAAAATTACATGACTTTAAGTAACGGCTTTAATGTTCACCTCAAACAGCTCCCCTCACAGCGGACATCGTAAATAGATACCCAAAGCTTTTTTCCGAACCCGACGAAAAGCTAATGTATACAACAAAGGTTGTCCGACAAATTCGATTCCCCTGTTTACACAAAATTCTATCCATATCCTGCAGCAGTGAGACAGGAGGTGGAATCTCAGGTAGAAAAGCTTTTAAGTGATGGTATAATTAGACCAGCTAGATCACCGTACAACTCCCCAGTGTGGATTGTACCAAAGAAGCCAGACGAGGCAGGAAATAAACAATACCGTGTGGTCATTGATTATAGGAAATTAAACAAAGTAACGATCGCGGATAGATACCCCATTCCAGAAATTACAGAAGTAATTTCCCAAATATGTAATAGCAATTTCTTCTCAGTTCTCGACCTAAAAAGTGTTTTTCACCAGAAGGAGAAATTTTTAACAGTGGCGCGTGAACAGAGCTGATCATTAATTGAAAATTATGCTCAGAGACATTCATATATTGCTATTACAGACGTATATTGGCCTTTTGCTTATATTTGTATATGCTTACAAGCCATCATATTAATTGATATGATTATCATTTTGCGAATTTTTATGAATACATGCAAAACTGATAACATTCTAATTAATTTATGCTATTTTCAAAATATATATTCGTAGTTAATGTGTGAATAACAGTTAATTTTTAAATATTTCTTTTATTTGTTAATGCAAACAGTCGATGCCCAAATTGTTAAAAAATACCTAACAACAATATTTTCGTTCATAAACGCAAGCGCACTTTCAACAGGCAAACTTGCTTCATTCATAACAACAAACACCATTGCATCCCTCCGAACATGCCTTTGCCTACAAGCGTCTTTTTGCGACGATGGCAAAAGCTAAAAATCATAAATTGGACAATTTCTGATATTTGTATGAGAAAGAAAAAGCGTCAACCCCGCAAATATAAGTATAGAATAAAATTGACAACATAGTTAATTTGTCGATTTTCAAGTCAAGAAATGTGTCAAAGAAAATATTCAATATTCCTCTGATGTATGTGCACAATGAATCCCGGTTAAGTAGTACTCCGCTTAAATGAAAATCATCCCTCTTAACTGCCTATATCACTGTACACTCGATTAAGTATTTAACGAAAAAATAATAACGGATAAATATTCAATGCCTAATCCAGAGGTAATACTATTTAATTTGTGAGAATCTAAATATTTCTCTACAAAAGACTTTGAAACCTTGCATTTTCCGTAAATAATGGAAAATATGAATATTTAAGAATGCCATTGTCTAAAAATTCCCCAAATATATTTCAAAGGGCAATGAACAATATTCTACACTAATGTATCGGAAAACTTTGTCACGTCTATATTGACGATATTATAGTATACTCAAAAACATTAAAAGAAAATATATTTCATTTAAAATATGTATATAGTACAAATACTTGAGAAAGCTCCTATGAAAATTTCCATGGAAAAGTCAACGTTTATATCAGCCGAAGCTGAATTTTTAGGATACGTTATATCCCACAAAGTTATAAAAACAGATCCCAAAAAGATAGAAACAATAAAGAATTATCCAAATCCCAACACGCTACGGCAACTTAGAGGATTTCTAGGAATAACGGGATATTACAGGTTTTCCAATAAACTTTGGATTTCCTGATTGGCAATATTATTTGCGGATAATGATTATGGATATTGTTTTGACCATATAGGTTTTTCATCTTCTATTCTTATTTCTGCTTGATATCTATTCTGAATGGTAAATCCATGCTTATGTTTTTATGAACTTTATTTATTATTTCGATAACATCCTCTCTAAGCAGTGGGATGTTAATATTTTTAACTTCATTACCTTTATTTTTATATTTTTCTGCAAATTCTTCGAAATTATTTTCATCGGTAATAGAAATTATTTACTTTTAAAATATTAGTGCCTCCTTAAAATCAAAGTCGAATGCTATTAATTATAAATATATAAACTAGTTTTTATAGTTTATTTTCAGGTTTGATATTTTATATTATGAAAAAATGTAATTGAAAACATAGATGTGTTTAGAGATGAGCGATATTGCGAGTTTTTTATATCTGTGATTTCAGTGATTGCTATTTTTAAATCACTGTATTTTGTATCGTTATTGGCGTCAAATTTTCTCTTGGGTCCTGTAACTCGAGAAAAGTTTTTCCTTCTTTCTTTTTACTACATTTTCGCAAATGTTGGAGCAGTTCATTTGTAAGTTGAAGTGGTGTTGTTGCGTCAAGCGACTTATGTATATGTATATGTTCAACCTAAAATGAAATGAAAATTAATTACTTTTCTGAAATGCATTTTATATCTAAATTATAAAGTTTTCCTTTAATTGTACTTACCCTAATAATGTTAAATATACTTACCTTAATCCATTACTGTAAGTTAACAAAATTAATTACTCACCTCTTTTTGTACATACCTGTATACTTCCATTCAAACTGTTCTATCCCGTTAGTTTTAAGACTTAGGCTAAGTAACTAGATGAACTGGAATAAAGAAATAATTGTAATTGAACCGCAATCGAATCCGACCCCGTTTCCCTTCTCGCTAATCTCGCCGTCGCAATTTTCCGCAAATCAAGTGTCCGGCACAGGCAATTCGTAAAGTTTCAAGTGAACATTCTAAAAATATTGAACAACACGTATCCCGGAAAAATTCTAATTCTCAAAAACGCTTGAGAAATTTCAGGTGTGTAGTGTGGTTGATCATTTGATTGTTTAGAATACCCGCTTTTAATATTTTCAAAGAAAAACTAATGACAGGAATTCCATAATTCTTCAGAATGTTTTGAATACCTGGTAATAATATTGTTACAAAAAGTAGTATTAAGTTGTATTTGTATTGCTATATGCATCCCTTATTATGAACAATAGCTGTAGGTATATGGAATAGCATTTGTCTTGTTGTAGACATCTGGCGCCGCGGCTGTCTGCTTGCGTCTGGCGCCGTATAGCATTATGTTCTGGTAATTTCCAGACGCGATATTCTAGAAGGACACGTCGGCATCAGCGAGAAGTGCGTGGCTATATAAGCCGTGGCAGCGCGAACGTAATCGATCAGTGCTAAGAGTAAACTGCTATAGTGTAGACGAGTTGTGAAATAAAGAGTAGTTGAATTAAATTAAACAGTTGTAGTTTTATTTGTCAATCCAGAGATACGAACCTAACAAAGTGAACTAGCAAGCAGTAAAATCGTAACAATTGGTGTCAGAAGTGGGATTGTCAAATAATCCAAATTCAAGATGGTTAAATTCGGAGAATTGAGAATTCAGCAATTAAAAAAGGAACTGGAGGAGCGTAATTTGCCGATAAGCGGGCAAAAGGCGGTTCTGCAGGCACGATTACTTGAAGCAATGGAAGCGGATGGAATTAATGTGGACGAGTTCGAATTTGTTGGGCCAGAAACTTCTACAAAGGTAGAAGAGAAAGTAGACGAACAACGAACATCATCAAGTGTAGACATGAACACGTTGTTAGTGGCTATTAAGCAAATGGCAGAAAATGCAGTGCAAACAGAAAATCGTCTGGCACAGCAAATAGCTGAAAATACATCGCAGTTAAAGTCTTGCCTTACACAACAAATGACTGAAAATAATACGCAGTTAGAAAAGCGTTTGGTACAACAGATTACAGAAAATAATACACAAGTGCAAGAGAAATTTTCAAAATCTGAAGACGAATTAAGCACAATAAAAGATGACGAAGAAAATTTAAGATCAGAATTTCTTCAACTGAGTAATCGTGTGCGAGAACTGCACCTACATGGCCCTGCACCATCAACAAATAATCAAAGGTTGAAGGCACCCACATTCGATGGAAGTATTCCATTTCAAATTTTCAAACTTCAGTTTGAAAAGACAGCAATGGCCAATAATTGGAATGCAGCGGACAAGGTGGCGTCCTTGTTTGTATCATTGAAAGGACCTGCGGCAGAAATCCTTCAGACTATTCCAGACTGTGAACGGGACAACTATGAGGCATTGATGAGTGCGATAGAAAGACGATATGGTAGTGAGCACCGGAAACAAATATACCAGATCGAACTGCAAAATAGGGGTCAGAAAATGAACGAGTCATTGCAAGAGTTCGCAACTGAAATAGAACGACTGGCTCATTTGGCAAATGCAGATGCACCTGTGGATTACATTGAGAGGGTAAAAATTCAATGTTTCATAAATGGAATTCGTGATGTGGACACCAAACGCGTCACATATGCATTGCCAAAAAGAATGTTTGCTGAAACGGTTTCGCACGCCCTCACACAGGAAACAGCTTCCCTACTAAGTAAACCAGCACACAAGGTACAAAGGGTTGAAATGGAACAACCGGCGCTGATGGAAGAAATATTGAAGACTCTGAAGACAATTGCTGCACCGCGAGTAAATACAACAGGCAGATGTTTCAACTGTGATAAATCGGGTCACTTTGCCCGAAATTGCAATATAAAAGTAAACCCATCAAAACGGAAACAACCAACATATAACGAGGACGAAGCATCCACATCTCACAAGTCGTTAAACTTCGATACGGAACATCGAAAGGGGATTCACCACAAAAATGCGGATGCATTATCACGTCGCCCTTGTCCACTGGAATGTAAACATTGCTCCAAATCAGAGGGAAAAGAAGGTATAATCGACGTGTGATTACTGAATATAGAACCTGAAGATGATTGGACTCCTCATCGCATCAGAATCAATCAGCTGGAGGACCCTGATCTTGCAAAGCTGGTAATGGCCAAAGAAAATGGGGTACGACCACCAAAGGAACAAATAAGTAACGAGAGTCCAACGGCAAAAGCATATTGGGCCCAATGGAACAGCATAAACCTCGTTAATGGATACCTTCATCGTACCTGGGAAAGCGAAGATGGCAAACAGTCTCGTCTGCTGATCATAGTACCGAAGTCCATGATCCTGAAAGTATTGAAAGAATATCACAATGGACCTAGTGGAGGGCACCTTGGGATTACAAAAACTATTGAGAAGATTAAACAACGGTTCTACTGGATCGGTTGTCGAGATTCCATAGCAGAATGGATAAGTAATTGCGTAGAGTGCATGGCAGCTAAAGGTCCTAAAGCCAAGAGTCGCGGTAGGCTACAGCAGTACAACGTGGGATCACCATTTGAATGAGTCGCAATGGATGTTGCAGGTCTGTTCCCAACCAGTACGGCCGGAAACAAATATCTACTGGTTGTCATGGACTATTTCAGTAAATGGCCAGAAGTATATGCCTTACCAAACCAAGAAGCGAAGACAATAGCCGAAGCGTTTGTAGAAAATTGGATAACAAGGTTCGGAGTGCCCGTCGAATTACACTCAGATCAAGGCAGGAATTTCGAATCTTCCATTTTCCAAGAAGTCTGTACATTATTGGGCATCCACAAGACACGGACAACAGCGTTACATCCACAATCAGATGGAATGGTGGAAAGATTCAACCGAACGCTCGAAGAACATCTGCGGAAAATCGTTGATAAAGATCAACGGAATTGGGACCAGTGCATCCAGATGTTCCTGCTGGCGTATCGTTCAGCGAAGCACGAGACAACTGGTTACACGCCAGCAAAGATTATTTTCGGATCCGATCTGCGACTCCCTGCTGATCTTAAGTTTGGAACGAATCCTACAGCTGTAAGAAATGATGGAGATTATTGTTCTGCCTTAAAGGAAGAAATGAATGAATTGCATCTAATGGTAAGACAGCACACGCATCTGATGAGCAATAAGATGAAGGACCGGTTCGATCAAGCGGCAAATTCAAAAGGTTTTGAAGAAGGTGATCTGGTCCTGTTGTACAATCCACTTCGAAAGAAAGGCTTGCCCCCGAAGTTGCAGAGAGCCTGGGAAGGACCCTATATGGTGATGAAACGACTTAATGACGTGGTATACCGCATACAAAGAAATGGAAAAGCACGATGTAAAATGAAAGTAGTGCATTTGGAGAGGCTCGCCCCATTTGGTTCAAGAGGATTTGTGCCTTTGTGCTTTAGTGGAGGGCAGTGTTACAAAAAGTAGTATTAAGTTGTATTTGTATTGCTATATGCATCCCTTATTATGAACAATAGCTGTAGGTATATGGAATAGCATTTGTCTTGTTGTAGACATCTGGCGCCGCGGCTGTCTGCTTGCGTCTGGCGCCGTATAGCATTATGTTCTGGTAATTTCCAGACGCGATATTCTAGAAGGACACGTCGGCATCAGCAAGAAGTGCGTGGCTATATAAGCCGTGGCAGCGCGAACGTAATCGATCAGTGCTAAGAGTAAACTGCTATAGTGTAGACGAGTTGTGAAATAAAGAGTAGTTGAATTAAATTAAACAGTTGTAGTTTTATTTGTCAATCCAGAGATACGAACCTAACGAAGTGAACTAGCAAGCAGTAAAATCGTAACAATATTTTCAAGATCAAATTAATAACGTGAGTTTCCTAATCTTTGGGAAAATATTAAAAAAAACCGTAATTTTTTATTCCATAATTTTTTCTGAAATAAATTATTTACAATTCTTGTTTTAAATTAAATGTTATTCGCTTAAAGAAAATTATTATAAGAACATCTTAATAAAAAAAAAAAATACATAAATATAAAACAGTAAAAGTGACTCCAATTTTATTAAAATTAATATAATTTGATACTAAGTGTTATTAAAAACTTAAATTCAATATTTATGAATAGTGCAACCATGAAAATAGTTTCAATTTGTACTCCAAACTAATTTTTTAAATTCATCACAAAAGCTTTCAAATTTGGTTTTAACAAAAAGTAAAATTAAAAATTTAATTAAATTAATTAAAATATTCCATAATTCCATTTCGCATATATTTCATCTACCACTTCAAACATCTGTTGTACTTCACTTCTTTTCCTTCATACATTTCCTCCAATTATTAAAAATTATAAGAACGTTACACTCAAAACTTCAAACTGCTATAACGAAAAATAGCAGATATTCATATTCACAATACCATGAAGAACGCTGCTACTTTTCTGCTATTTGCTATTATGATCGCATGTACTGTACTATTAAAAAATCACAGCTTTACAAGTTAATGTGAACTGCTATCGCAATCACAATTCACAAAATCGAACTGTTATCGCAATTCACAGGTTCGAACTGCTATCGCAATTCACAGTTTCGAACTGCTATCGAAAATCGCACGTTCTAACTGCTATCGCAATAGCAGTTCATAGAAGCGAACTGCTATTTATAAAATGTGATCGCAGTTGCGATATGCGATTTTTCAATCACAGGGAAAAAATCACCGGTAGCGAAATATCGCTCATCACTAAATGTGTTCAAAATTGTATATGCGTATTGAGCAATGGCAACATTGTTATCTCGGCTCTACTTTTGACACATTTTGCCCGCTAAGGAAGGCATCTGAGGAAGGAAGTAGCGGTTTTCGTTGTTTGCGCTATAATTCTTTGTATTTTAGGTTGAGGCTATGTGCTTACTTATGCACTTTCATTTTGCCTCTTTGTTATACTATATTTCTTTAATTGGTTTCCCACTTATATCTGTTACTCCTAGCCTGCACTTGGTTTGTTAGTATAGGCCTGATTAGACGACGTCTATGGGCTCTGGATCATTGGGATATTTTTGGTTTGTGTTAGTTATCCTTACGGGTTGAGGCTGATCGACTTCGCCGGGGCCCGAAATATGGTTATCTGTAGAACTAGATGCCAGCATAAGAAGATTCATCAAGCTACCTGGCTGTCTCGTCTCCCGATCGAAAAACCACCAACCAGATCGATCATGTTGTGATGGACGGAAGACACGTCTACCACTATATTGTTGCAGCCAAAATTCGCACCCGCCTCTGTGCAGCAAAAAACGCACGCCAACAAACACAAGGAAGGTTCGACGTCGAGAAGCTGCAATCACAACAGACAGCCGAACGATTTTCTACTCGGCTTGCACTCCTGCTCTCTGAGAGAACTCGTCAACAACTCGGTATAAGAGAACTGTGGAACGGCATTTCAAACTCCTTACGTACAGCTGAAACCGAAACCATTAGTTTTGGGAAAATCCAAAAGACCAGCTGATACGCGAGGAGTGCCGTGTTCCAGCGGAGAGAAAACAGGCTGCCGATCGACCACAACGCGTACCGGATGGTTTAGATACCGAGAGTTGAAGAGGGAAGCGAGACGGATTTGCAGACAGAAAAAGAAAGAAGCCAAAATACGTGAGTATGAAGAGCTTGATAAGCTGCCCTTAAGCGGTAATGCTCGGAAATTCTACGAAAAGATGCGGCTGCTTACTGAAGGTTTGAAGACCGGAGCACATTCTTGTAAAACCCCCAAAGGTGAATTAGTGACCCATGCCCCGAACATACTTAAATTATGGAGGGAACACTTATCCAGCCTTCTGAACGGCAGTGAACGCACAACGTCAGGAGAAGGCGAACCCTATTCCCCCAATCTATGACGAAAGATTAAAACCTACCGTCAATAAGCTGATTCGACCCTATCAGTGTGGCTTTAGACATGGAAAACCAATAACCGATCAGATATCCACCATGCCGCAAATTTTGGAAAAGACCTCTTCGTCGATTTTAAAGCTGCTTTCGACAGCACGAAAAGGAGCTGCCTCTATGCTGCGATGTCTGAATTTGGTATCCCCGCAAAACTAATACGGCTGTATAAACTGACGTTGACCAACACCAAAAGCTCCTTCAGGATCGAGAAGAACCTCTTCGAGCCGTACGATACCTAATTAGGTTTCAGACAAGGCGGCTTCATATAGTGCGATTTCTTCAACCTGCTGCTGGAGAAAATAATTCGAGCTTCTTAGTATGGCAGTGAACGGGGGCAATACGAAATATCTCCTGTCATCAAACAAACAGTCGTCGCACTCGCGCCTTGGCACTTACGTCACTGTTGACAGTCATAACTTTGAAGTTGTAGATATTTTTATATATTTGGGAACCAGTGTAAACACCACTAACAATGTCAGTAGGCAATTGAGAAGTAAAGTCCTCTCGACAAACAAAAACCAAACTCTATAAGTCGCTCATAATTCCCGTCCCGCTATACGGTGCAGAGGCTTGGACGATGACAACAACCGATGAGCCGACGTTACGGGTTTTTGAGAGAAAGGTTCTGCGAAAGATTTATGGTCTTTTGCACATTGGCCACGGCGAATATCGTATTCGATGGAATGAGATATATAACGACATTTGCATAGTTCGGCGAATTAAAAGACAGCGGCTACGCTGGCTAGGTCATGTTATCCGAATGGACCAAAACACTCCAGCTCTGAAAGTATTGGGCGCTGTACTTGCCGGGAGACGCGAAGGTCGAGGAAGACCTCCACTCCGTTGGAAGGACCACGAGGAGAAGGACCTGGCTATGCTTGGAATATCCAACTGGCGCAACGTAGCGAAAAGAAGAAGCGCTGTTGCTAACTCGGCTATAATCGCGTAAGCAGTGTCTACGCCAATTAAGAAGAAGAAGATTAGTGATCCTGTGCGGATACCTCAAATTATTTTGAAAGTTTTTATTAAATTGCTGTTTTCGAGAATCAATTTCTTCTTCTTTTCTTTTTTGAGAACTGTAACGCGAATTGTGACCTCATCTGGTTTGACTGAAGTTCTTGCGCTTTGGGAAGAGCATTAGGTAAATCAGTGGGCGTTAAAGTAAAAAGTACGGTTTAAACCAGTTATGAAGGTTCTAAGTGAGGTTTCTCGATTTTTAATATTTAATTGCTTGGTTATTTCGGAATTTGTTCCGTGCATCATTATTGTTTTATTTATTAACAACAAGCTGACCCCGCAGCCGTTGTCCTGCGTGAAATTATGTATTTTAAAATGAAAAGAAAGTTAAATTCATCATTTCATTTTATTTGTTTTTTTTTTTTTTTATTTTCACTGTAACGCAGCTTTATATACAACATTTTCGGGTTTCTGTTCCGGTGTACAGAAAAGATGGTCTTCCAACTCGTGAGCACGCCATGTATATCTGACCGTGTGAAAAACATATTTCCAAATTTATGACTCACACTATGCGACTATCTTTAGGTCCTGTTGATTGTCATCTCAAATACAATTTTCACTGGAAACGGAATACGTTTGAACTGAAATGGGAAATCGTTAGAACTCATAGGAACTCGTAGAATCAAGCATTCTCCTCCTTGTATTCGATAGGTGCGTCGCAATCAGTCGGGTTCCATTACAAAGTTTCGGCGCATGAAGATTGCGAAACATAATAACGACGGATCCAACTATGAGACGCAAATGATGCGGACCACCAAAGATTTTTTTTACTTCTAAACCCTCGTTGATCCAAACAAACAACCTCTGCAAATTTCATCAATATTGGTTCAGCCGTTCTCTTAGCGTTACCAACGAACAAACATTCATTCGTTTGTAGGAGAAAAAGAAAAGGGCTGTTTTCAGGGGTTTTCCGGAATTTATTCGAATTTTTTTCTCCGCAGAAACCATCTCTGAACTTCAACGAACATTTTAAGAAAAGAATTATCAAATTTGGTTAAGTCGTTTGAAAGTTATGAGCGCACATACAGTTTGGCGATTCATTTTTATATATATAGATTAAGTATTCATTACACATATCGAATTTTCATTAATTTTAATATGTATTCTGCTATTCGGGGCGGAGACAAATCCAATGAATCAATAACCATGAAAACTGGTTCAGCAGATCTCGAGTTATGGGTGTTCGAACAAACCCGTCTTTGTTTTATATATAGAGACTAGCTGACCCCGCAGCCGTTGCCCTGCGTGAAATTATGTGTTTTGAAATGAAAAGAAAGTTAAATTTATCATTTAATTTTTTTTTTTTCAATGTAGCGCAGGTTGATAAACAACATTTTTTGGTTTCTGTTCCGGTGTACAGAAAAGATGGTTTCCCAACTGCTGAGCGCGCCACGAATATCTGGCCGTGTGAAAAACACATGCAGCATTTCCAAATTTATGCCACACACTATGCGACTATCCTTGTGTCCTGTAGATTGTCATCTCCAATGCAATTTTCCCTGGAAACTGAATAGGTTTGAACTGAAATGGCTGTCCACTTGTATTCGATAACTGTATCACAATCAGTCGGGTTACACAGTTTCGGCGCATGAAGATTGCGAAACATAATGACGACGGATCCAACTTTGAGACGCAAATGATGCGGTGGCATGCTAAGCCTCTCCAAAGAATTTAGAAATTCCATTGGATAATTCACGGCGTTGTCTTCATTGTCAAGACGATCGATCGATTTGTATGAGCGCAAGTCGCCCGCAATTTGACTTTGAATCTTCCTTTTCAAGTCAACAACATCGGTATTTTTGGCAGCTAACATTGCGCGTGCACTTAAGGAATCGTAGTTACGATAATTTGGCCAAGGTCTGAACATTCGTGAGGAGTTAATCTTTCGTGTATTGATAAACGGGGGGTAGAATTGATATCGAACCACCGTAAGTATCAACCGGAATTGACCCATTTCCAATTTGTGGCTTCGGCAATGTCATTTTTGTTCGTATCCCATAATTGTCTGGATTTAAAGGCTGATATGTCGAAATGATCTTCGCCAAATAGTGCGAACTTCATTTTCATTCAAGTGATTAACATGTTTCAGCAATTGTAATTGCTGGCTTACTTTTCCAAAACTTGTTCACACCGTACCATTCACAGTACGCAATGACTCGAATGAAGTTGAACCGCGTACATTAATCAATAACAAATGAAGGTAGAAACAATCGTCGTTTTTCGGTTGGATTGTGTAAATTCGTCCGAAGGCATTAGTTGAGAACGCACCTGGATGTCAATATACTGGTTGGTCGCTATTCCTTCGACCATGCATTCCAAGTATAATATCAAGGCATTTCCGAATAGAGCAATGTTCTCGCAAACGGATTACTGACGAAAGTTGAGAAACAACTCGTCAATGTTAATATTCCTGCTGGCGGTGTTTCCACTGGCTGCACTGTGGGCTCTGTGTTGAAATACTTTCTTTGGTCATTCTTCATATATACTGCGAGACGCACAACAGTCGGAAAACGTTCATGAATTGCAAAAAAAAAAAAATATCCTACAAAGCGCTTTGTTGCAGTTCACGTATTGACCGTATCGTTCAAGACCAATAACCGCCATGTTACTATCTTTGGTGACGTACTTACAAACGTATTTTATCGATTTCACCAAACTTCTGAACTCAACATTGATATGAGTTTCGAATGTGAATTAGACAACAGTGGCGAATATTGTCGATATTCACTCTTTTGAATTGAATGCTGAATGTTCTGCCATTGTTGTCTGGTGAGCCGCGCCGATAGAGTGGATATCCATCATTTGCAGTTTGTGTTTCCGAAAGAAAAGTACGTGGAGAGTGTTTCAAGCATTTATTGTCAGGCAAACAAACCGAAGTGGAAATTTAGTGTCCGCAAAGTCCATGAAACTTAAACACATAAATAACAGGGTTTGAATTTGGTTAGCATTTTCATTGATGTTTAAAATGAAAAAAGTTGTTATAGTGACGTAACTACAATAGTTGGACATATGCTACCTTGGAGTTTTTGTAGACATTATGATATTCTTCGATATTGTTCTACATTATTTTGTTCTATCGCTAATAGTTTCGACAGCGCATTCGACGAAATACATTTTAAGACTCATTTTTCTACACCTTCGGTTATATTGTTCAAATTTTACCAAGAATCCCTAATTTTTTCAAAATGAAATGTAGTCTATATCAAATTGGAAGAATGTAGCATTCTACTAGTGAAAGAATTTTTTAAATCGGCCCAGTACTTTTTGAGCCTATTCATTACAAACATATAAACAAACAAAAATAGGTACAAATCGTTCCTCTTTATAATATTAGTGCAGATTTAATCTAATATATAAAATTCTCGTGTCACGGTGTACGTTATTGAACTCCTCTGAAACCGCTCGACCGATTTTTGTGAAACTTAGCGTGCATATCGACTAGGGTGGAGAATCGGATAACATCTATTTTTCATCCTCCTAAATGTTAAGGGTGGTCCACCCCTACATTTGTTTAACTTTCCGCGAAGAAAATTAAAATTTTTTTTTCTGACACTGCCGAAATCGGTAACTCTGTTATCTTACCATCGTCGTACGTAGGTAGTCCACGTCACATGCAAGAATACATTCAGGATGCCATGACTTTCGTGCGTGAATATGGACGACCGTGTCTTTTCATTATTTTTACATGTATTCCAAAATGGCAGGAAATTACATCGTTTCTATTACCAGGACAAAATGCAATAAATCGTCAAGATATTACAGCACGTGCGTTTAAACAAAAATTAAAGTCTTTAATCAACTTTATTACAAAATTGCATGTATTTGGCTCCACACGTTGTTGGGTGTATTCAGTTGAATGGCAAAAGCGTAGATTACCTCATGCTCACATTTTAATTTGGTTGGTCGACAAAATACGTGCTGAAAACCTCGACAGTTTGATTTCTGCAGAGATTCCAGATCCGTCTACTTATCAATTACTGTTTGATATTGTTACTGCAAACATGATTCATGGTCCGTGCGGAAAGTAAAAAATAAATAATAATACTAAATAAAGATGCATGCCTTGCTCTAGGCTTGCTAGAAGACGACAATCATTGGGACAGTACGCTTGCTGAAGCAACATTAAACTGCACAGGATCACAAATTCGCCTACTATTTTCTTTAGTACTGACTACATGTTTCCCGGCCCGAGCACAAAAGTTTGTGATCACAAAGATTCAATGACTGATGATATATTGTATCGACATCGTACAAGGTGCAATGATCTAACGATATTATTCAGTGATGCAATGTACAATGAAGCATTGATAGCTATCTGATTTACTCAACATAGATATCAATCGGGAACTACAGTACGATACTGTAGAAATGGCAGGCATTGTTAATCGTAATGTTCCACTACTAAATGATGAACAAAAAATTATTTACGACCGCATCATGCTGGCCGTATCGGCAGGACAAGGAGGACTCTTTTTTTTTGGATGCACCAGGTGGAACTGGCAAAACATTCCTTATTTCGTTACTTCTGATCGAGATACGATCAAAAAATGACATCGCATTGGCCGTTGTATCTTCTGGCATTGCAGCAACTTTATTAGATGGAGGCAGAACAGCTCATTCAGCATTTAAGCTGCCGTTGAACATTCAAAATAATCCAGTTGCAGTGTGCTACATAAAAAAACAATCGTCTATGGCCATAGTGCTGAAACAATGTAAAATTATTATTTGGGATGAATGCACTATGGCACACAAACATTCGCTTGAGGCATTAGATAGGGCATTAAAGGATATAAAAAACAATGATAAACTATTTGGCAGTACTTTGTTACTCCTTTCTGGAGATTTTAGACAAACACTTCCCGTTATTCCACGTTCAACGTACGCTGATGAAATTAATGCTTGCTTAAAATCATCGCGACTATGGCGTAATGTTGAAAAAGTACAACTGACGGTGAACATGCGCGTTCATATGCTTCAGGATCCATCCGCCGAAAATTTCTCTAAATAACTGTTAGATATTGGTGATGGGAAAGTTGATGTACATGAAAATACTGGATGCATCAAATTACAGACGGACTTCTGCACAATCATCGACTCGCAAGATGCTCTCATCGATCACATATTTCCCGACGTACACACACAATATGCAAATCGTAAGTGGCTGGCAGAAAGAGCGATTTTGGCAGCTAAAAATGTGGACGTCAATGGGTTAAATTTATAGTATCAACAGTTGTTGCCTGGGGACTTGGTGTCATACAAATCTATCGATGCAGTTTGCGATACTAACGAGACTGTGAATTATCCAATTGAGTTTTTAAATTCATTGAATTCGCCAGGCATGCAACCACATCATTTACAATTGAAGGTTGGATCTCTGATTATTCTGCTTCGTAATTTAAACCCACCACGGCTGTGTAATGGCACACGGTTAGTCATTAAAAAATTAATGAAAAACGTCATTGAAGCCATCATCTTGAATGGCAAGTATGATTACTGCAGATGTGCCAATTGAATTCAAACGCACTCAATTCCCCATTAGATTGGCATTCGCTATGACGATCAATAAGTCACAAGGCCAGACATTGTCTGCATGTGGCTTAGATTTGGAAACACCATGCTTTTCCCACGGACAACTATATGTGGCATGTTCTCGCGTGGGAAAACCTTCCGGTTTGTTTGTGTTGGCTAAAGACGGACTAACCAAGAATATAGTACACTCTATTGCACTGAGATATTAATTTTTTTTTTTTCAATTGCCATAATTGATAGGATAATATGAATAATTATTTTTGATATTTAGAAAGCTATCAAAAATTGTAATTTAAAATATATTCGTTACTTTAATAAGAATTAATTTATTAACTTAAATAAAGCATACTTACATTGTTTATAATGCTTTCGATTATAAGTACATCCCCGCACACTTAGTAGTAGATAGTTATTTTTATTGAACTAAAAAAATGTTTCCTAGAAATAATATACATGGCAAAGCAACGTTTGCCGGGTCAGCTAGTAGAAGTATGTATAAGAATTTATTTTGTTTTCTTTTTTTTGTAAATAAGGGCACTTGTGAGCGTCATGACTATTGGTTTTGCAATACTCGGGTGAACCAATTTTCATAGTTAATATTAGTGGGATTATTTCCCATTTAATTAATAAATATAGGATTTACTTGCAATTAACTAATTGGAGGATAGAGTCATGTGTAGAAATTCACGCAAGTGAGGAAAGTTCTCTTATCGCCATTCACTTGGGAGTGGCCAGAAACGATTCTTTTACATATGACTCAAGCAGCTCACGACTTCCGGTCTTTGACCAAGTATCCTCTGGGTAGCCTAAGAACATCCGTTTGAAGGCGAGCTGAAGTGAGAAGGAGAAATATCCCCTACTTAGGGTTGTGCGCTGGGTTTGGGACCCGCCAAAAAAAAACACCCCCAATGAAAACCACCAATCAGCCACGGATGAGAGACCCCCCTTTTGATGACGACCATGGCAAGCGAAATAAGGACTACGAATTGAGGGCATGCACCTGGAATGTCCGGTCCCTTAATTGGGAAGGTGCCGCTGCCCAGCTGGTTGAAGTCCTCGTGAAAATAAAGGCTGACATCACCGCCGTCCAAGAAATGCGATGAACGGGACAAGGACAGAGAGGAGTAGGTCCTTGTGACATTTACTACAGTGGCCATATAAAGGAGCGCAAGTTTGGTGTTGGATTCGTGGTGGGAGAGAGACTCCGTCGCCGAGTACTATCATTCACTCCGGAGAATGAACGTCTAGCCACAATCCGCAACAAAGTGAGCTTCTTAAATATATCGCTGATTTGCGTCCACACCCCGACGGAAAAGAAGGACGATGTGACCAAAGATGCCTTTTATGAGTGCTTGGAACGCACTTATGAGAGATGCCCCCGCCACGATGTCAAAATCGTGCTTGGCGACTTCAACGCCAGGGTGGGCAAAGAAGGTATCTTTGGCACTACGATCGGTAAATTCAGCCTCCACGAGAAAACATCTTCAAATGGGTTGAGGTTGATCGACTTCGCCGGGGCCTGAAATATGGTTATCTGAAGTACTAGATTCCAGCATAATAAGATACATCAAGCTACCTGGCTGTCTCCGGATCGAAAAACCACCAACCAGATCGATCATGGTGTGATAGACGGAAGACACGTCTTCAGTGTTTTAGATGTGCGTACGCTCCGAGGTCATCACATCGACTCGGATCACTATATTGTTGCAGCCAAAATTCGCACCCGCCTCTGTGCAGCAAAAAACGCACGCCAACAAACACAAGGAAGGTTCGACGTCGAGAAGCTGCAATCACAACGGACAGCCGAACGATTTTCTACTCGGCTTGCACTCCTGCTCTCTGAGAGTACTCGTCAACAACTCGGTATAAGGGAACTGCAATCGATACCATTGGTTTTCGGAAAGTGCAAAAGAACAGCTGGTACGACGAGGAGTGCCGTGTCGCAGCGGAGAGAAAACAGGCTGCCTACCTCGCAACGTTACGATCGACCACAACACGTGCGGGATGGGATAGATATCGAGAGTTGAAAAGGGAAACGAGACGCATTTGTGGACAGAAAAAGAAAGTGACCGAAATGCGTGAGTATGAAGAGCTTGATAAGCTGGCCGACAGGGGTAATGCTCGAAAATTCTACGAAAAGATGCGACGGCTTACAGAAGGTTTCAAGACCGGAGCATACTCTTGTAGAACCCCCCAAAGTGATCTAGCCACCGATGCCCAAAGCATACTTAAAATATGGAGGGAACACTTCTCCAGCCTGCTGAATGGCAGTGAACGCACAACACCAGGAGAAAGCGAACCCGATACCCCAATCGATGACGATGGAGCAGACGTTCCATTTCCCGACCATGACGAAGTTCGAATAGCAATTACCCTCCTGAAGAACAACAAAGCGGCGGGGACCGATGGATTGCCGGCCCCTAGCTATTCAAACACGGCGGCGAAGAGCTGATAAGGTGCATGCATCAGCTTCTTTGCAAAATATGGTCGGATGAAAGTATGCCCAACGATTGGAATTTAAGTGTGCTATGCCCAATCCATAAAATAGGAGACCCCACAATCTGCGCCAACTACCGTGGAATTAGCCTCCTCAACATCGCATATAAGGTTCTGTCGAGCGTATTGTGTGAAAGATTAAAGCCCACCGTCAACAAACTGATTGGACCTTATCAGTGTGGCTTTAGACCTGGTAAATCAACCACCGACCAGATATTCACCATGCGCCAAATCTTGGAAAAGACACGTGAAAGGAGAATCGACACACACCACCTCTTCGTCGATTTCAAAGCTGCTTTCGACAGCACGAAAAGGAGCTGCCTCTATGCCGCGATGTCTGAATTTGGTATCCCCGCAAAACTAATACGGCTATGTAAACTGACGCTGAGCAACACTCAAAGCTCCGTCAGAATCGGGAAGAACCTCTCCGAGCCGTTCGATACCAAACGAGGTTTCAGACAAGGCGATTCCCTATCGTGCGACTTTTTCAACCTGTTTCTGGAGAAAATAGTTTCGAGCTGCAGAACTCAACAGAGAAGGTACCATCTTCTATAAGAGTGTACAACTGCTGGCGTATGCCGATGATATTGATATCATCGGCCTCAACACCCTCGCCGTTAGTTCTGCTTTCTCCAGACTGGATAAGGAAGCAAAAGAAATGGGTCTGGCAGTGAACGAGGGCAAGACGAAATATCTCCTGTCATCAAACAAACAGTCGTCGCACTCGCGACTTGGAACTCACGTCACTGTTGACAGTCATAACTTTGAAGTTGTAAATAATTTCGTCTATCTTGGATCCAGCGTAAACACCACCAACAATGTCAGCCTAGAAATCCAACGCAGGAGAACTCTTGCCAACAGGTGCTACTTTGGACTAAGTTGGCAATTGAGAAGCAAAGTCTTC
The DNA here is from genome assembly GCA_027475135.1 of Bactrocera correcta. Classification (NCBI taxonomy): domain Eukaryota; kingdom Metazoa; phylum Arthropoda; class Insecta; order Diptera; family Tephritidae; genus Bactrocera; species Bactrocera correcta. Next base: position 41,608,496 of record CM050322.1, on the reverse strand, counting down.
TCTCGACAAACAAAAGCAAAACTCTATAAGTCGTTCATAATTGCCGTCCTGCTATACGGTGCAGAGGCTTGGACGATGACAACAACCGATGAGCCGACGTTACGGGTTTTTGAGAGAAAGGTTCTGCGAAAGATTTATGGTCCTTTGCACATTGGCCACGGCGAATATCGCATTCGATGGAACGATGAGCTTTACGAGATATATGACGACATTGACAAAGTTCAGCGAATTAAAAGACCTCGGCTACGCTGGCTAGGTCATGTTGTCCGGATGGACGAAAACACTCCATCTCTGAAAGTATTCGACGTAGTAACCGCCGCGGGAAGCAGATGAAGAGGAAGACCTCCACTCCGTTGGAAGGACCAAGTGGAGAAGGACATGGCTTCGCTTGGAATATCCAATTGGCGCCACGTAGCGAAAAGAAGAAACGACTGGCGCGCTGTTGTTAACTCGGCTATAATAGCATAAGCGGTGTCTACGCCAGTAAAGAAGAAGAACTTAATGTTGTTGTTGCTACTGCTGCTCTTGTTACTGTCGCTGTTGGTACTGTTGCTGTTAGTTCTTACCATTGCTGCTACCGCTGTTGCCCTTGTCGTCTGGCTGCTGCTGTTGTTTTGTTTGTTTGTTTTTGGTCGCTGCTTTACCGCTTTCGATGCGGAGTTTTCACAATGTCACTTTTGTAACTGTTTTTCTTTTTTCGCTAGTTCGCGATACTTGGTTGCGTTTTTTTTTAATGTTTTTTGGTCCAACAGGAGTTTTACGTGTCTCCTGGCAGGATCGTCAGTTATTACTTGCGCGGTCGCGAGGTAGTTTTTAAATGACGTGAATCAAAAACAAAACTGAATTATCTTTATTTCACTTACAAGTATTTATACAACTGACATCTTAAGCCTAGATACAGAGTTTCATCTTACATTGTAAGAAGTGCAGACATAGGTGTTAGATGATGTGCCAGTGTAATTTTACTTAAAGCCTGCCATAAGTTATAGTTTATTGTCGCTTCGTAATTGGCGACGTGTCACAAAATATCTGACAGATTCGTTTAATTATGAATTTATATGAATATTGTTTACTTTAGGCAAAAGTGCCCAAGCTATTGGTGGCGTTAACTTGCACGCTTGCATATACACTTATACATAAGTATATACGGAACGTTAATTATACCCTGCAAGGGTACCTCAAAATATCATATACTTATTAAACCGTTCTGTTGAAAAGAGTACAGATCTCTTATACTCAGTTGCAAGTACATACAAACGGATTCGTTTATAGGTATACCCTAAAAACATACAAGCATAAAACCAATTATTAAAATAAATATTGCATATTGTAACAATTAAATAAATAATAAATAAATTCGGTAATACTTGTACACTTTTTTCCGATATTAATTACAACGAAGCGCGTTATTCAACAGTTCGCATTAAATGACGACACTTTTAATATGACTTGGGAAGCTCTGAAATCAAGATATGAAATTGAAGTAATATTGGTCGATAAGCAAATAACGATTTTAATGAACTTGCCAAAAATTCAAAAGGAAACCAGTGGAGAATTTATTAAACTTCAATCCACTGTTTCCAACTTCTTCTTCTTCTTAATTGGTATAGACACTGCTTACGCGATTAAAGCCGAGTGAACAATAGCGCGCCAGTCGTTTCTTCTTTTCGCTACGTGGCGCCAGTTGGACATTCCAAACATATCCAGGTTCTTTTCCACTTGGTCCTTCCAACAGAGTGGAGGTCTTCCTTTTCCTCTGCTTTCTCCGGCGGGTACAACGTCGAATACTTTCAGAGCTAGAGTGTTTACGTCCATTCGGACAACATGACCCAGCCAGCGTTGCCGCTATCTTTTAATTCGGGGAACTATGTCAATGTCGTCATATATCTCGTAAAGCTCATCGTACCATCGAATGCGATATTCGCCGTGACCAAGGCGCAAAGGGCCATAAATTTTTCGCAGAACCTTTCTCTCGAAAACTCGCAACGACGACTCATGAGTTGTTGACATCGTCCAAGCCTCTGCACCATATAGCAGGACGGGAGTTATGAGTGACTTATAGAGTTTGGTTTTTGTGTGTCGAGATAAGACTTTGCTTCCAAATTTCATACTCCGTCCGAAGTAGCACCTGTTGGCAAGAGTTATCCTGCGTTGGATTTAAATACGTAGCTATTCGAACACTCCATGAATTGGCTGAAAACACTATGTCAGAATTTCCTCTGGCGACCCAGGTGTTAGAAACACAAACGTATGTAGACGATATTCTGTCTGGAAGTGACAGTCTTTCATAAGCATACGAATCATTATCACAGGTAATTCAAACCCTCAAATCCGCAGGGTTCCCATTAAAAAAGCTTACGGCAAATCACCCAAATACTATATATTAAAACACATACCAAAACAAAATTTGTTGGACATATCAAATTCTTGACCTGTTGTGATCAGCCAGTTGGCGACATGTAGCCAGTGCTGACAACATGCTCATCTGGGTACAAGAGGGTGCAAACCTCTGCACCTTGCCACCATTCTTTGCCGCAATTGCCCAGAAAAGCGAAAGATTGACACCTTGATAACAGCCCTCAGGGTAATCGATTACATGCTCAAATTCATAGAGCGACTCAACCTTAGAACTAGGGGTGTACCCAGGGCCGTATCAAGCTGAGGCTCTTGGGCACACAAGAATTTGGGGCCCTTTTTGAAAGTAAAAAAAGCGACTTATACAAAGTTTTTTTACTTTTAAGAAAGATAATCAAATACAGTATGATACAGATGACATTAATGATGATGCGTGTGGGTTTTTTTTTTTTTTTTGTTTTTTTGATTTTAGACGGGGAATCTTCGAAAGATACCGTCATTTTTCCGGACGGTATGTACCATTCGTATTGGCCGCAAATGCAGAGACCAATACGCCTACGTACTAAACCCTTAACTCCATTGTCTTTGCTTGTTTATTTGCCCCACGGAACTGCCGTTAAGCATTACATCGTGGAGCCAAGCTTAGCCATTCGGCTCGTCAATCACGTCATTCAGACCTACTCCTCCTCATTCATCTTTCTGATTTCACTGCGTTGCCACTCTTTCATTCTTAGTTATTTCAGCACTATAGCACACCACGCTCTCACACTATCCCATACTTGTTTTGACTCAGTCATAAACCGCACTATATTATCCGGTGTCACTTGTTCCTTTTCACACCGTCGGCAGAAAAAGAAGATGTGCAGTGCGTTTTCTCCGCTGCTGCCACAGAAGGGACAATTCGTCTCGTCGTCGTGTCCATATTTATAGATTTACTCTCTAAAACAACCGTGTCCCGTCAAAAACTGCGTCAGGTAAAAATGTGTTTCTCCGTGTTTCCTTTCTACCCATGCTGGTACATTTCTAATTGGCGTGTGGGTCCATCTGCTCGTCGTAGCTGCATCCCACCGTCCTTGCCACTTGTTTTTCTCAGTTAATTTCTTCGCACTCACCGTTCGGAACCTTATAGAAAAAAGAGGCAACACACAATTTCGCCAGAAATTTACAAAAACTTTATTTTACTTTAACTTTATGTACAATGTATAGATTTCACTTGAATTATAAAAAAAAATGAATGTTCGCACAATATGTTGTCGCTCGGGGTTAATCGCACGGCTGGTCGTAAGCGGATCGCAAAAAGAAGTGACGAACTTGTTTCTCCCCCCCTTTTGTTCCCTTTTGGTTGTGGTGAAAAATGCATTGGTAACGTAGTTATGTGTGATGTGGATTGTAGGTGGTGTAGAGATGAGTGTGGTGAATGGAGCGTGTGACGTATATTTTAATGCGGTGAGTGTAGAGTGTTCTGGATGCGGGATTATTGTTGGGGTTAGGTGTTCGGTGTTGGTTATGTGTGGTGTGGGACAGGAGACTGAAGCTCATTTAGCCATCCCGGCCCCCTAGGCAAATATTTCAGCCTAGAAGTCGTAGCAACTGCTGGAGCGTAGCTACAACGTTGCTTAGGCCTGAAGTGCGGCGCGGACGGGGCGTTTGTTGCTGACGTCGTGACGACGTCCCATTCAGTTGCCGCCGGATACGGGAGGATGATGTGGTTAGTTGTCGACGCGATGGTGCATCCCGGCTTATTGGCGGTCGTCGTACTGCACCACGGTGGTGGCTACCAGATTGCTGACCGATGTCGGGTCTGGTAGTTCGGTGCAGCATGGTATGGTGAGGCCACATACATATCTGGCACAGGTTTCCCGAAGTACACTCCTGGGTAGTGTGGGTAGGTGCCAAACAATTAAGGCAGTGGCCGTGTGCCTGGACGATGCGCAGCCTTTGCTGTGGTGGCAAACCTTTAAAAATGGCGCAGTGCATCAACCGGTGCGGTCGACGACATATTGGGCACCTGATGCGCTGCGGCTCTGCTGCTGATATGGGCGTTGACGGCAGTGCTCGCGTTCCACAACGCAGGCGCGTTGAAGTGGTGGTTCAGGGAGCTGCGACTGGGCCAGCCGCAACTGGGGCTGCCGCAACTGGAGCTGCCACTTGGTGTGTCACGTGGATAGTCGAGCGAATGGTTGGCGTCGGAGCGAGTGGCATGTCTGCATTCATGTTTATCTGTATGGAAGAGTATTATTTTAATTGTAAATTTGTTGCACGAAGTGGATATGGGTATGGCTGCCACGTTGGGGCAGAAGTGGAACGTCAAGTTGATTGACAATTAGATTGTTTTGTTTGTTATTTTAAAATATTTATTATATCGGGTTTATTCGAAGGTTTTTTCGTTTCAGTTTCGATGTTATCGGCTGTCGATAAAAAGCATAGTTATTATTAGTATAGTCTTGTTAACTTCCCTGATTGCGTACGGAGATCGATTACGCGAATATGACCGTCGGAGCCTTGGTAAAGCTTCTCTATGCGGCCAAGCCGCCATTCGGTAGGGGGGAGACACTCGTCCTGAATCAGGACACAATCTCCAATCTCCATTTTCTGTAATTTTCTATCGGTACCTCTTGTGGAGGTCCTTGATATAGTCTTCTTTCCATCGGCGACTGAAATTATGATGGAGAATTTTAATTCTTTCCATCTATTTAGTAAGGAGAGCGACTCCACGCCTGGCTGAGGTGTGGCCAGAATGGGTGCTCCTTTTAGAAAATGCACTGTAGTTAGGGCTGTCAAATCGGAGGGATCTTGCGAGAGGACCGTGAGGGGCCGTGAGTTGAGAACGGCTTCGACATTAGTTAATAATGTAGTGAATTCTTCATAATTAAATTTGTAGCTGCCAGCTATCTTCTTGAAGTGAGATTTGAAGCTCTTTACAGCTGATTCCCACAAACCACCCATATGAGGAGCGCTTGGGGGTATAAATTGACAATTGATACCTTGGGGGGCGTACTTTTGTACGATGTCAGGTGATACTTGTTTAAAGAAATCCACGAACTGTTTTTCTGTGGCTCGTTGAGCTCCAATGAATGTTTTGCCATTATCGCTCATGATTTTTGATGGGAAGCCACGTCGAGCGACGAAGCGAGCAAATGCCGCGAGAAAAGCCTCTGTCGTCAGACTAGTGCATAGCTCAAGGTGGACTGCCTTTGTCGTGAAACATACAAAGACAGCCACGTAGCCTTTCTTGAGAGTGGGAAATCTTTTGGACGCCTTTATTTAAAAAGGCCCAGCAAAATCGACACCTGTGGTGGTGAAAGGCAGAGCGAAATTGCAGCGTTCAGGTGGAAGTGCTGCCATAATCTGCGTTCGCATTTTTTGCTTATGCATAGTGCAGATCTTGCACATGAAAATGCATTTCTTGATTTGGGGCTTCAGACGTGGAATGTAATACTGTTGTCGTACCATATGTTGCATGGGGTGATTTTTGACATGTAGCATTAATATGTGGATGTATTTCAGGAATAATGTGGCAAATGGAGACTTCTCAGGTATGATTATGGGGTGGCGTTCGTTATACGTAAGGCTGGAATTAGCAAGCCGGCCGTCTGCACGAAGCAGACCTTTCGTGTCTATAAATGGGTTTAGTACTAAGAGTGAGCTCTTTTTGTCAATTGGCTTCGATTCTCTTAGTAACCCCAGGTCGCGGCTGAAGTAGAGCGCTTGGGTTGATGCGATAAGAGCGACCTTTGCCTTTTGTAAGTCTGGGTGCGTCAATGTATAGCATTGGTGGCAAGGTGCTCCCTTTACCTTAAGCTTGAGTCGCTCTGTGAATTTGAGAATATAGGCGACTACTCTGAGTGCTCGGGGGAACGATGAAAATCTATCAAGGATGTCATTATCATCCAATATTGTGTGGTAGGTGTCGATTTTTCGACTTTCGGGGGTAATTATGTTTCGCATTGGCGAATGTGGCCAGAAATCGGGAGATTCTGTTAACCACCGGGGCCATTCCACCAGAGGGTGGTGGTGGCGAGATGCAGGGGTTTGGACCCTCTTGTACCTCGATCAGCAGGATTGTCAGCACTGGCAACGTGTCGCCAAGTGGCTGATCCTTCTAGGTCAAGTATTTGCGCCATTCTATTAGAAATATAGGTTTTCCATGCGTGTGATGGCTTTTCTAACCAGGCTAGAACTATTTCGGAATCAGACCATAGATATAATTTGTATTTTGCCATGTTTAAGTGGGTCTGCACCATGGAAACTAGCTTTGCTAGTAGCAGAGCGCCACAGAGTTCAAGTCGCGGTAGACTTATGGTTTTTAGAGGCGCAACTTTTGCTTTTGTCACTAGTAGGTGGCTTGTAGTTGCGATATCGCTTTGTGTGCGCACATATATAGTGGCACAATATGCCTTTTCAGAGGCGTCGCAGAAGCCGTGTAGTTCCACTTTGTATTCGGGGGAATAGTTTACCCACCGTGCAATTTGTATCTGCGAAATGTCGGTCAGATTATTAGCGAACTGGGACCATCTTTCTAAGCGAAGAGGTTTCACTTGTTCGTCCCAGTCAGTTCCGTCTAGCCATAATTCTTGAATCAGGATTTTCGCTTGTATCATAATTGGCGAAAGCCATCCTGCGGGGTCGAAAAGTTTTGCCACAGAGGAGAGAATTTGGCGTTTTGTAATGGCGGATAATGCGGATATGGACTCAGTCGTGTATGAAAACTGGTCCGATATCGCATTCCATTGGATGCCCAGTGCTTTTTGTTGTACTTTCCTTTGTATTATTTGTATATACGCCAATTTAATATGAGGAGCATTAAATCTGGTTGGAGTGTGGGTCCCGTAAATAGAATATCATTTAGAGAATTCGCCGAGCTAGTGGATCGTGAGGCATTGAAGACCACTCTAACCTTTGTGGTTTTTTGTCAGGCTTTACTATTGCATGATGTGGCAAGTAGAATGAGTAATATTTGCCTTTTATGATTTTTTCATCATAATCTTGTTTGAGCTCACCTTTTCTAAGAAGGTTTTTTCCACACTTAGAAACTGCTGTATTGCAGAGGTGCGAGAGTAACCTAAGGCGAGTGTGTCTGGAAATTGTTGTTTTAGTGGTAGTCGTACGACATACCGACCATTATCTGATCGAGTAGTTGTGGCTTTGTAAAAGTCTTCACAATACTGATCTTCTGGTGTTGTACTTGAAATGGGGGGATTTCTTCTAACTCCCAAAATTTTCTCAATTGTGAATTGAGGTACTCATTTGAGATTTCCTCAACTTGAGTTGTCATTGTTGTGACTGGTTCCGCAACTAGTCCACTTAGGTGGACTATTGAAAATGGTATTTTGCGCCAGAAGTGTTTTCGAAATTTTTTCAACACCTTCTATTATAATTTGTGATATAAGGTCGCTGCCTAATAGAAGGTCTATTTGAGCCGGGTGTTGCAGTTGGGATCTGCTACCTTTAGGAGTGTAACAAAATGCTTGCTATTTATATGATAGCTTGGAAGCATGCTCGTGAGTTGCGGTAAGACTATTACATCTGCTTGAATGCGCTTATCCGCTTGGGGGGAAATTAGGGCAATGGGGCAGATTTTATTGGAGTTTTGAACTACTCTTCCGCCCATTTCCGTAATTTTAAAATTGGCTAATTTTGTAGGTAGTTGTAGCCTATTTTATGCCCTAGACGCATTAAATGATCTTTGTGATCCTTGGTTTATTAAGGCCCTGAGTTTAAACAGTGGGTAGTAGTACCATGCTTTGAATCTCGCTGTGCAGCGTTTGAGTTTTTAATGCCTTGGAGCAGCATGGTGTCTCTTGGCAAAATTCGGGATTTTGTGTTTCGGAAGTTGCGGTTACAACTAAACCCGTGGCTCTTTTTGAGAAAGCGCTACTTTGAGGTGTGTTGGGAAAGTTATTTAAGTGCAACATAGAATGATGTCTTTTGTGGCAATATACGCAGTTAAATTTGCTTTCGCAATTATTGAGATTGTGTGAGTGGGACAAACAGTTTGTACAGAGTCTTTTCGATCTGACAAAGTTGTTCCTTTCATTGATATTAAGTTTTTTTAAACTTTTCGCAAGATTTTAGCTTATGCCCTCCTTTACACAGTTCGCATGACGTTAATTTATTTTGTTCAGATGTGAACGATTGATTTTTAAAAAAGCTTCTGTTTAAACTGTTGTTGTTATTAGGGGGTCTAATTGTAGTAATAAGTACTATGTGTATGATAATACATCCTAACTTTAAGTTATTCTAATTATACTTATGTTATATATAAAGAAGTAAACCATTGACGGGTTAATTTAAATATACATAAAAGAGTAAACCGTTGAAGGGTTAATGTAGATATATCCCGTTAACTTAAGATTCGTTTTCAGTTATTGTTGATTCTCTTAAGAAGTTCATTTGTATTCATGTAAACCAGTGTTGTCCAACGTGACTGTGTGCACATTATGCTTGTGTTGGTTATTCTAGCGTCAACTGAGCGCTAAATTCTGCTTTGCTTGCCTACCAAGTTGAATACAGTTGCGCGATAGTGTTTTCACAGACACTTGTCGCGACATGTTGGTGCGAGGTGTCTGGCACTGTCCGAGCGCTGTTGTGCGCATAGGCCGTGGACAACGCTGATGTGAACACATGCTTGGTTGTCATTGTGTTGACATACACATATTCATGTTGCACAAGTTCATGTGTCCATTTTAAAAGATATACATATAAGTAAATACATAGCGTGTAAGCAGAGAAAATTGTATGTATGTTAGAATAAGTATGTGTAACCGTTCTTCGGTGGCAAAGCGAAGCACAGTACAGTTTGAGAAATAAAAGCGTAAGGACGTGCTATCCTAAAATCTCAGAAGTGGGATTTGCCCAACTAAAATTTTTTTTAAAACAATTTATGTAAATGTGAAAAAACAAAAAGAAGCGAACAATTTTATGAGACAATTTATGTAAAGTGTGTGTACAATTTAAAGATTTAAACAAAAAAAATTGTGAAAAAAAAAACAAAAAGAAGCGAACAATTTTATGAGACAATTTATGTAAAGTGTGTGTACAATGTAAAGATTTAAACAAAAAAAAATTGTGAAAAAAAAACAAAAAGAAGCGAACAATTTTATGAGACAATTTATGTAAAGTGTGTGTACAATTTAAAGATTTAAACAAAAAAAAATTGTGAAAAAAAACAAAAAGAAGCGAACAATTTTATGAGACAATTTATGTAAAGTGTGTGTACAATTTAAAGATTTAAACAAAAAAGTGAACAGTTTTAAGATGGATAATGTGGCAGACCATACAGTTGCACAATTGCGTGCTTGGCTCCGACGTCTTGAATTACCATCGAGTGGTAATAAAAGTTCTTTAGTGTTGCGGTTGCAAGAGGTTCCTGCAAGTGAACGTGGCGAGTGTCCAAGTGGTGCAGAAGTTGAAGAAATTTTGCTCCCAATATTTGAAGATCAACAGACTGTACCAGGTACGGACGACGTTGCTGCTGCGCAGGTGGAAGATGGTAGCACCATACAACAAGTCGAAGAGCAGCCAGTGAAAATCGTAGCAGACGCAGGTCCGACAGACGTTGAATTGCTGAAGCGAGAGACAAATTTATTGAGACGTGAAAAAGATTTGCTGGAGCGGGAGAATGCAATGCTACAGCGAATGAGGCTTGGTGGTGAAACATTGAGCCACCCGCAATCGAATCAAGCAACAATTTCACTCGACTTGATAAAAAATCTGATACCCGAGTACGAAGGTGGCGTTAATTTCAATTTGTGGGCGGCACAGTTCAAAAGCGTCACCAGTGCCTACACTATAAATGAAGGCGAGTCGCGCATTATATTTCTTAACAAGCTGAAAGGCAAAGCACAACAATGGTTATATGGCAACCCCGATTTCGCAACTCAACAAGTAGATGAGCTCATCAGTCAAATGAATCAAGTGTTTGGTTCAGGTGAAAACAAAGTGGTGTTGCGGCGAAAATTTGAGACCAGGAAGTGGAAGTCGGGCGAGCGGTTTATTGAATATTTCAACGATAAGGTGGTATTGGCAAACCAACTACAGCTGGGAGAAGAGGAGTTGGTCGAATACATAATCGACGGCATACCTGATTATCGGCTACGCAACCAAGCGTATATGCAGTGCTACACAACAAAGGCTCAGTTACTCCAAGCGTTTTCCAAAATTGAAACTGGGCCAAAACCGATTGCGCCGGCTCAGTCGCAGATTCAAGAAAGAAGATGTTACAACTGCAGTAGTCGCGGACACCTAGCAGCAGAATGCCGTAAACCAAAACGAGAGATGGGTACGTGTTATGGGTGTGGCAGTCAAAATCATCAAATAGCAACATGTCCAGAGAAGAAAACTGTCCACGCAGTTAATGAATATGTAAGATTATTTCATTTTGTTATAAAAGATTATACAAATATTTTATTTTCTCTAAAATGTCTGATCGACTCAGGTAGCCCAATCAGCTTCATAAAAAAATCATGCGTCCCAGAAAATTTGAAATTGGAGTTTTTATTAAATGAGAATAATTTTTATTTTGGTTTAAATAATACGAGAATTGTAACTTATGGAAAGTTTTGTGTTGTATTACAATAAACAACGAATTGTTTGAGTTAAATTTTGTAGTAGTTGATGATTGCACCATGTATTATGAGGCTGTGTTGGGAAGAGATTTTTTGAGAATTTGTAATTTTAAGTTATTCAGAGCTGAAAAGAAAAATTGTTGTGATGTAGATATGACAAAAAGTCGGCACGACGTTAAAACCGAACTAAAGTATAAATGTAAAAAAGATAGTCACGGTAACGAAGATATAAATTTAAAGAATATATATGTAAACGACAAAGACAATGTGAAAGAAAACTGTAAAATGATAATTAAAGATTTAAGTCAAGTGACTAAAAATTGCAAAGAAGAAAATTTTGAGAAACAACTTTTATTGATGGCTAACGTTGTTAATGAAGAATTAAATGTCAAAATTGGTTCGAATATAAACTATAACGATATCGAAAAATTTAATGAAATTTTAAGCAAATATTATATAAAACCAAAGCGCGCGGCTGAACCTAAAATTAAAAGCGAGATGAAGTTGGTCGTTGACAATGTAAAGCCTTTCAACTGTCCTCCAAGACGTTTGTCCTATTCGGAAAAAAATGAATTACAAAAATTGTTGGATGAGTTTTTGGAAAAGAAAATAATTAGGCCAAGTGAGTCAGAATATGTGTCACCAATTGTACTAGTGCGTAAAAAGACAGGCGACATTAGAATGTGTGTTGACTATCGGTCACTTAATAAGGTCACAGCAAAGGACAATTACCCTATTCCCTTGATAGATGACCTGTTAGATAGAGTAGCAAATAAAAAGTTGTTCACAAAACTCGATCTAAAGAACGGATTTTTCCATGTATTTATGGAAGAGAATTCAATTAAATATACTTCGTTCATAACACCTTTAGGGCAATTCGAATTTTTGCGAATGCCATTTGGGTTAAAAAATGCACCGTCTGCATTTCAACGTTTTGTAAATAAGATTTTTCTAGATATGGTGAAAGAAAATAAAGTGATAATATATTTAGATGACATAATGATAGCTACAGAAACTGCGGAGGAACATTTAGAAATATTAGTAGAAGTTTTCAAAAGGTTGGTCGAGAACAAGTTGGAGTTACGAATTGATAAGTGTGAATTTTTGCTACAAGAAGTAAAATATTTAGGGTACACCATTTCACAGCTAGGGGTTAAAGCGGATGAAAAGGGTTTAGAGGCGATTAAAAATTTTCCAATTCCAACTAAAGTTCATTCTGTACAAAGTTTTTTGGGTTTGTGTTCCTATTTCAGACGATTTGTAAAGAATTTTTCGATTATTGCTAAACCGTTGTATGATTTAACTCGTAAGGACAACAAATTTCAGTTTGGGGCTAAAGAGCTACAAAGTTTTGAAGAACTCAAACAAAAGTTATTGGAAGCACCGATATTAGCGATTTATGATCCCTTGGATGAAACAGAACTACATTGTGATGCAAGTGCAGTAGGGTTTGGTTCAATTCTGATGCAAAAGAAAGAAGACGGGAAAATGCATCCCATATTTTATTTTTCTAAAAGAACAAGTGACACGGAAGCGAAATACCATAGCTTTGAACTAGAAACGTTATCCATAATCTATGCACTCAAACGATTTAGGGTTTACCTTCAAGGGTTAAAATTTAAAATAATTACTGATTGTAATTCATTAACTATGACACTAAATAAAAAAGAATTGAATCCTAGAATAGCGAGGTGGGCACTAGAGCTTCAAAATTATGATTACAGTTTAGAGCACAGATCAGGTACACGCATGCAACATGTTGACGCTTTAAGTCGCAGTAATGATATTTTACTGGTGGAGTCCAACACTTTTGAAGAAAATTTAATCATATGTCAGGCAAAAGATGAGAAATTAAAGGAACTGCGAGGCATTTTGCAAAAATCTGAACATAATTTATACGAAATGAGGAATGGGGTTATATATCGAAAAGTAAATGGCGGAAGGATCCTTTTTTGTGTTCCTGAAGCAATGGAAAGGCATGTATTATTTAAGTATCACGATGAAATGGGTCACATAGGTGTTCATAAAACAGTGGATCTTATTTCAAAACATTATTGGTTTGCTAAGATGAGAGAAAAAGCAGCTAGCCACATACAAAATTGCTTAAAATGTATAGTTTTTTCGTCAAAACATGGGAAAGAAGAGGGTTTCTTGCATAATATTCCCAAAAGCGAAAATCCGTTTGAAATTATACATGTAGATCATTACGGTCCTGTAGATAATTCGAGACTTAAGAAGCACATTCTTGTAGTAATAGACGCCTGTACAAAATTTACTCGCTTATATACTACAAAAACAACTAATGCAAAGGAAGTGATTACGTCACTCAAAGATTACTTTCGAGCGTATAGTAGACCAAAAGTAGTAATTTCTGACAGGGGTAGTTGTTTCACGTCAAACGAATTTACAAACTTTTTAGAAGAGGAAAACGTTCAACATATAAAGATAGCTACTGGTTCTCCACAGGCTAATGGACAGGTAGAAAGAGTGAACCGGAGCCTAGGTCCGATGATAGCCAAGCTATGTGACACAGAAAAAGGAATTTATTGGGATAATGTGATTGAAACTGTTGAATATGTGCTAAATAATAGCATTCATAGAACAATTAAAGAATACCCTAGTGTAATGCTGTTTGGTAGTAAGCAACGAGGAAAGGGTGCAGATCTGCTAGGAGAAAATTTAATAAAAGACAAGGAAAATCAAATACAACAAAGTCACAACGAAATACGGTCACAAGCCAAAGAAAACGAAAAGCGATTACAGTCCTATAACGAGGATTATGTAAATAAAAAACGACGGACAGCGCACAAGTACAATCCAGGTGATTACGTTATGATAAAAAATTTTGACTCAACGGCGGGAGTGTCTAGAAAGTTATTGCCAAAATTTAAGGGGCCGTATAAAATTTCAAAAATTTTATGTAACGACAGATATGTATTGGAGGATGTTGAAGGTTTTCAGCAGTCTAGAATTCCTTATAAGGGAGTTTGGGCTGTTGGAAACATACGACCTTGGTTTGGCTTATACACTAAGACATAAATGCGCTTGAGATCAGGAGATCTCATGGTCAGGACGGCCGAATTGTAGTAATAAGTACTATGTGTATGATAATACATCCTAACTTTAAGTTATTCTAATTATACTTATGTTATATATAAAGAAGTAAACCATTGACGGGTTAATTTAAATATACATAAAAGAGTAAACCGTTGAAGGGTTAATGTAGATATATCCCGTTAACTTAAGATTCGTTTTCAGTTATTATTGATTCTCTTAAGAAGTTCATTTGTATTCATGTAAACCAGTGTTGTCCAACGTGACTGTGTGCACATTATGCTTGTGTTGGTTATTCTAGCGTCAACTGAGCGCTAAATTCTGCTTTGCTTGCCTACCAAGTTGAATACAGTTGCGCGATAGTGTTTTCACAGACACTTGTCGCGACATGTTGGTGCGAGGTGTCTGGCACTGTCCGTGCGCTGTTGTGCGCATAGGCCGTGGACAACGCTGATGTGAACACATGCTTGGTTGTCATTGTGTTGACATACACATATTCATGTTGCACAAGTTCGTGTGTCCATTTTAAAAGATATACATATAAGTAAATACATAGCGTGTAAGCAGAGAAAATTGTATGTATGTTAGAATAAGTATGTGTAACCGTTCTTCGGTGGCAAAGCGAAGCACAGTACAGTTTGAGAAATAAAAGCGTAAGGACGTGCTATCCTAAATAATGAAACTTCGATTTAGGTCGTGTTGAACGTTTTTTGTTCTGACCGTCTTTTTATCTACCCTTTCCGCAATTTCGTATTGGGTAGTTAAGAAATCTTTCATCTGTTGCCACGTTGGGCATTTTCTTTGTGATGAGAGCGATTGCTCCCACAGAAGCAAAGATTTTTCCGGTAATGCCGCGGAGCATATGTTTACCTATATGGGGTACCAATTGTCTGTGGGAATATTCTGTGTCGATAGAACCGACAAACAATTTGAAACAGTGGATGGAAGTTTTATGAACTCCTCACTTGTTTCTTTCTGGATTTTTGGTAAGTTCATTAATATGGTGACTTGTTGGTCGACCAATATTCTTTCATTCTCATATCGTTCTTTTAGAGCTTCCCAAGCCAAATTGAAATTGTAGTCATTTAATGCGAACTGTTTGACTATTACGCCTGCTTGACCTTTGGTTTTGTATCTGAGGTGATACAGTTTTTGCGCTTGTGATAATTTAGGATGGTTTATGTACACGGCCGTAAACATGTCTCGGAAGGACGGCCATTGTTCATAACCACCGTGAAATGATTCTGTGCATGCTGGCACTTTAAGGTGAATGCCTAACTCGCCTCTTGGCTTTGAATTTGTGGCAGCTCTACTCTCGGTTGTGGAGTAAGTGCAATTGCTTTAATTAATTTCAATTGATTGGAGATCATGGCTTTTGTCTCTTCATATTGGTCAAGGCAATTTTCATATTTGGCGTAAGCCGAGGATTTGAAATTTTCGGGTAGATCTGAGTAAGTTTCTACTATCGTCAATATTTTGATTTCTAGCACCGATTCAGAGTTATCTTGAATCGGTGAAGATGAAAATCGAGTGCAGTATCTTATTAAGCTGTCACTCTCAGAAATGAATTTACCGTAAGAAATATCGTTCCCCCTTTTTTGCTTTGTAGCACCTTGTTCGAGCGTGTAGCTTCTGCAGGTGTACTTGGGCTTTTGTCATCAGAAATCATTTTCGGAATTTTTAAAAATTGAGTAGATTTAGAATCTTTAGAGTCTGTGCTCATTTAGTAACAAATAAATTAATAAACGTGAAATATATTTTTTAATATAAATTCAGCTGAATGTAAAAACCCGAAAACTCTTTTACATAAATAAGAGTTTTTATTTCCGAATTAACAATTATTTTATTGAAATACGCGTATGTCGTGTTACGCAGGTTTTTTGAAATATTTATGCAATAATATGATAAATATATTGTGTATTTTATATGTGTGTATATATACATATATATATATATATGTATGTATATATATTTTTGTTTTTTGTTTTGTTGTTTGAGGACTTATTCGTATGCCCTCGTATTCACTTTCGTAGTTGCAGGCGTCAATACTCCTTGTATATATGTATATGTATATGCAGCGAAGACAAAAGGAAATATTTGCCAATGTAAGTATATGTATATATTTGTTGTTGTACCGGCCCGTTTATGTATTAATAAATATCGATAATTATTACAAATATAAAAATTTGATTATTTTATATTTAATACTCCCCTTTTCTGCATATAGATTCAAGTATATTTAAGTATATTTACTTGTATATAATGATGGTATTGTTTTTGCGGTCTTTTGTTATTGCGCGACACGAATCAAAAGAGTGTTCACCTCTTTTTGCCAATATGTTACGATATTAAAATTTTTAACTTCGTATAATATAATACGGAGTTGTTACTAGTTAATATGTATGTATGTATGCATGTATATTCGAATTTATTATGTCTATCATTTCTCTTCTTGTATTTTTATTGTGCCTTTTGCTTATTTATTTTAGATATACTACTTACTGTTTTGAGGAACAGAAGGAGTGTTGCGGAAAATCTTGCAAGTGGATATAGGGTGATTTTTTAAGAGCTTGATAACTTTTTTTAAAAAAAAAACGCATAAAATTTGCAAAATCTCATCGGTTCTTTATTTGAAACGTTAGATTGGTTCATGACATTTACTTTTTGAAGATAATTTCATTTAAATGTTGACCGCGGCTGCGTCTTAGGTGGTCCATTCGGAAAGTCCCATTTTGGGCAACTTTTTCGAGCATTTCGGCCGGAATAGCCCGAATTTCTTCGGAAATGTTGTCTTCCAAAGCTGGAATAGTTGCTGGCTTATTTCTGTAGACTTTAGACTTGACGTAGCCCCACAAAAAATAGTCTAAAGGCGTTAAATCGCATGATCTTGGTGGCCAACTTACGGGTCCATTTCTTGAGATGAATTGTTGTCCGAAGTTTTCCCTCAAAATGGCAATAGAATCGCGAGCTGTGTGGCATGTAGCGCCATCTTGTTGAAACCACATGTCAACCAAGTTCAGTTCTTCCATTTTTGGCAACAAAAAGTTTGTTAGCATCGAACGATAGCGATCGCCATTCACCGTAACGTTGCGTCCAACAGCATCTTTGAAAAAATACGGTCCAATGATTCCACCAGCGTACAAACCACACCAAACAGTGCATTTTTCGGGATGCATGGGCAGTTCTTGAACGGCTTCTGGTTGCTCTTCACCCCAAATGCGGCAATTTTGCTTATTTACGTAGCCATTCAACCAGAAATGAGCCTCATCGCTGAACAAAATTTGTCGATAAAACACATTTCGAACCGAACACTGATTTTGGTAATAAAATTCAATGATTTGCAAGCGTTGCTCGTTAGTAAGTCTATTCATGATGAAATGTCAAAGCATACTGAGCATCTTTCTCTTTGACACCATGTCTGAAATCCCACGTAATCTGTCAAATACTAATGCATGAAAATCCTAACCTCAAAAAAATCACCCGTTACTTGAATTTAAATTGTTGTTAAATTAGCTTGTTACGTGTGTTCGTAACACTGGGGTAATCAAATAGGCAAATAAAATATATATATATATTTTTTTGTTTTTTACTGTTTTATATATAGAAGATATATATAATTAAAATTTGCGCGGTTGGTGCCGTTCAAACGGATTATATTAAATATAATTCCGTTTGTTATCATACATATGCACATACATATCTTATATATAAAAATGAATCGCAAAATGTGTTGGTAAGCGCATAACTCAAAAACGCCTGGACCAATTTTGCCAATTCTTTTTTTAAAATGTGAGGTGAGTCTCAAGGATGGTTTTTACGGAAAGAAAAATTCGAATAATTGCCGGGAACCCCTAAGAACAGCCCTTTTCTATTTTCCATACAAACAAATGAATAATTGTTTGTTAGTAACGCTAAGGGAACGACTGGACCAACCTTGATGAAATTTTCAAAGAATATTCTGTGTGGATTGGGGAAGGTTTGGAAATATAAAAACCGTATGCCTTTCGTGAGGAAAAGTCGGAAAATTGGACAATTCCAAAAAGTTATTTTTTTCCATACAAATTTTTTTTTTTAATTTTTTTGTTTTGTTTTCCAATTATTTGAGTCGTTCAAATTTGTCGTTTGCTTCAAAAAACTTTGAAAATTATTCAGTGAAAACGTTATGTGTGTCGCACACAAAGTGATTAATTTCAGATTGAAATTTGTTACGATGCCACGAAGTGGTCGCGCAAATATCGGTCGGCGTCACACCAAGGGACATGAACGAGTACTCCCAGGATGCGGTGACATAGTACGTGCAGTACGTACGTGCAGTCAAGCAACAGCTTCGGTGGACTTTATCTTGAAGCAACGTGTATATGGTGCTGTTAGATGCTAGATGTGGATGGTGGTTACACCAGATCACATTGATGAAATCATTTCACATGGATCGTACCATATTCACCACTGTTGTCTAATTCACATTCAAAAGTTATATCAATGTTGAGTATTGCAGTTTGGTGTAACCGATAAAATACCTTTGTAAGTACGTCACCAAAGGAAGCCATATGGCGGTTATTGGTCTTGAACGATACGGTCAATACGTGAACTGCAATAAAGCGCTATGTTTACTTACTTTTGCAATTCGTGAACGTTTTCCGACTGTTGTGCGTCTCGAAATTAATTTGGAGAATGTCCAAAGAGTGTATTTCAACCCAGGGAATACTGTACAAAAAATTGGAAATGGGTAAATTCCGGTGGTTCGATATCAATTCCATTCGCCGGTTATCAATTCCCGAAAGATGAACTCATCACGAGTGTTCGGGCATTGGCCAAATTATCGTAACTACGATTCTTGAAGTGCACGCTCAATGTTAGTTACCAAAAATGCCAATTTTGTTGACTTAAACTGGAAGATTCAAAGTCAAATTCCGGGAGACTTGCGCTCAGACAAATCGATCGATCGTCTTGACAATGAAGGCGACGCCGTGAAATATCCAATGGAATTTCTAAACTCTTTGGAAAGGCTTGGTATGCCCCCGCATTATTTACGTCTCAAAGTTGGATCTGTCGTTATTATGTTTCGCAATCTGCAAGTGCCGAAACTGTGTAATGGAATCCGACTGATTGTGATTTGCCATTGTAGTTCAAACATATTCAGTTTCTAGGGAAAATTGCATTTGCGATTACAATCAACAGGACACAAGGATAGTCGCTAGAGGTGTATGGCATAAATCTGGAAATGCTATGTTTTTCACACGGCCAAAAATACATGCCGTGCTCACGAGTTGGAAAACTATCATTTACGCACCGAAACAGAAACCAAAAAACGTTGTTAATCAAGCTGCGTTACATTGAAAAAAAAAAGAAATGATAAATTTAACCTTCTTTTCATTTCAAAACACAGAATTTCACGCAGAAAAACGGCTGCGGGGTCAGCTAGTAATAAATATAAATGAGAAACTATACACTTACTTTATCTCGCCTCAAGGGGTTTTGGGCGATAGTAAGCTTTTCTAAACGAGTTACATGCCTGTGTGCTCCGGTTTTCCTGTTGTGTTGTCCCGCGCCTGTGTGCTCCGGTATTCCTGTTGTGTTGTTATTATGTTGTATTAATGCTTTTTTTTTTTTTTGACCGATCGCGCCCGAATGATGTTTAGGGTTAGATTTTTATAACGTGGCGCGCTCGTTTGATTATGATTTGTTACTTTTTATGTATTATAATTTGTTTTAAAAATTTAATTTTTATTTTATTATGTTTTTACACATGAACATGTAATTATATAGCTATATTCATATATATATGTACATGTTATTGTTTTTTAAAAATCAACTTCGTTTCTGTATTTTGTTTTCTGTATCTGTTAATATTTCTGTGTATCTCCTTTTTTTCATAGCACTCCGCTTAACTTTTTACTTCAACTTGGTTTTATTCTTTTTATTTGGTTTTTTTTATATGTTTAATGTCACTGCACTTTTTATGCTTTAAAACTTTTTATTTTTTTTTTATTTTTTTATTTTTCCCCATAGTGCCTTTCTGTAGGCTCGAAGGACCATGTTTTTCTCAGTTAATTTCTTCGCACTCACCGTTCGGAACCATATATAAAAAAGAGGCAACACACAATTTCGCCAGAAATTTACAAAAACTTTATTTTACTTTAACTTTATGTACAATGTATAGATTTCACTTGAATTATAAAAAAAAAATGAATGTTCGCACAATATGTTGTCGCTCGGGGTTAATCGCACGGCTGGTCGTAAGCGGATCGCAAAAAGAAGTGACGAACTTGTTTCTCCGCCCCTTTTGTTCCCTTTTGGTTGTAGTGAAAAATGCAATGGTAACGTAGTTATGTGTGATGTGGATTGTAGGTGGTGTAGAGATGAGTGTGGTGAATGGAGCGTGCTAGTGACGTATATTTTAATGCGGTGAGTGTAGAGTGTTCTGGATGCGGGATTATTGTTGTGGTTAGGTGTTCGGTGTTGGTTATGTGTAGTGTGGGACAGGAGACTGTAGCTCATTGAGGCTTGTTTGCCTCTCTTCCTTCCGCTCTTCAGCTGTTAGTCGCCTACCCAGTCTTGTAGACCTGTCATATACTCTTTTGAGTTCCATGACCATTATCTCTGGTGGCATGATGCCTGCTAAAACCCCAACCGCTTCGTGGGATACCGTACGAAATGCACACGTGACCCTTATAGCACTGAGCCGCATTGAAAATTTCGCTTTCTTAGCATACGACTTTTGCTGTAGTGCTGGTCCTCATATGGGCGCCGCGTACATCAAAATTGATTGGCTTACCTTGGCCAATAGCGCTAGCCTATTTTGGCTTGGTCCACCAATGTTGGCCATTATTCTTGATAGGGCGGCCGTTACCCGTGCTGCTTTCTCACATACCTTTTCGATGTGCGTCTTATAGCTAAGTCTATTGTCAATAAGCATTCCTAGGTACTTTAGTGCCTTCTGGGTGATTATACTTTGGCCGTCAATATTTAATTTTATGTCTTCGAGCTCTTTCCTGCTTGTGATCAGACAGCTTCAGTTTTTTGCACAGCGAGCTGAAGTTTTGCTACCGTGAGCCACTCTTTGATCGTTAACGCCGCTTGATTGCAGAGGTACTCAAGATGTCCCAGTTCTTTTGCCACTACTGTTATGGCAATATCATCCGCGTAACCGATTATCTGTACCTGCATGGGGAGAGAGAGACGCAGCACCCCGTCTTACAAAACGTTCTACAACAATGGGCCAAGCACGGAACCTTGTGGAACTCCGCCCGTTACACTATATGATTTTTGTCCGTCATCCGTATCGTACAGTAACAAACGGTCAGACAAGTAGCTGGATATGATCCTAACCAAGTAAGCCGTGGTTTTGTTACGTTCCAGTGCACTTATGATATGTGGCCAGTATGCCGAGTTGAACGCGTTTTTAACGTCAAATGTGACTACTGCGCAGTATTCCTTAGTACCATACAACCATCTTTTACCCTCTATTGCCTTGTTGGCTATGTCAGTAAGCTTTTTAATCGCATCAGTGGTGGATCTCTGTTTACGGAATCCATACTGGTTGTCAGACAGACCTATTTCTCCTTCCTTTTCTAGATGCAGCTCTAGTCGTGCACAGATTATCCGCTCTAGTATCTTGCCGGCCGTATCCAGCATACAGAGCGGTCGATATGAATTGGGCTCTCCTGCTGGTTTATGTGGCTTCTGCAACAAGACCAGTCTTTGCTTTTTCCAGATTTTCGGGAAGACACCTTTTTGTAAACACCGCATAAAAAATTCAGCAAAGGGTTTCGCGTTGTGTTTAATAGCAATCTTTAAAGCCTTATTTGGGATACCATCCATACCTGATGCTTTGGCATTGCTAAATCTCTCTGCCGTTTCTATTAACTCCACATCAGTGATTATTGTCCATTCCGTATCAGCAGGTTCTTGCGCTCGCGCCGTTCGATTCTCCAGAGGCTGTGTAGGGAATAGAGTTTCCACAACAGTTTTCAGTAGTGCTGGGCATGTCGGTGCTTGTCCTTTGCCACCTCTTATCTTCGTCATTACCAGCTTAAAGCAGTTTTCTCTTAAAGCATTCGCGTAATTGCGTGCTCTCTGCAAGTCCGCGACTCCTTTGACACCTCCTCCTCGCTTTGTGGCATTCTTTCCTTAATGTGTCGATCTGCTCATTCCTCCATGGGCGCTATTTTTCTTCCTACTCATAGAAGCGTCGCATGCTTTAATGACGTGCCACACTAGGGTCTCCGCCTGCGTGTAGGTGTATATGAGTGTGTGTGTGATTAAGTTAACGATTTCTTTCGGAATTTCTGTTGAGAGAAATCTTCTATTATATCTTTAAAGTAAATTTTTTGAAGGATATCACTTTCTATGCAAATAATTGACAAACTACTCAGTCGTTCTTATAACATTGTTGTTCGCATTTTATTTTGTATTCTCTTAAGCTGCGAAAATTACCGCTCTCCGCTACAATTGGTAACCATTAGACAAAGGAATATTGTAGTAGAAATTTCTACGTTTGAAAAAGTTTCCTCCAATTTATCTGATTTTATTAGATTATGTAAGTTTGAGATATTTAAATCCGCTGATTGCTTTGCTGTTTTTTAAATATTGGCTTGAATGAAAACATTTTGAGCTCATCTGCATTAATGTCTTCATTCTAAAAATTCTTTGCATTTTTTCATCAACTCGGCAGATGCAATTGTTGTTAACTGACAAAGAAACTAAATCGAAAGCATTAAATCAAAACATTAATAGCAGACCATCTAGTTTCCGAAAGAGACTTTAGGACTCTATTTGCTCCAAAATGCTCACAGCTCTGCTTGCGACAATCTTTTATAGGAATTTCAAAGCTTTCAAAAAAGTTTAAAATGGTATCTGTTATATATTGCGCATTATGTTTATCCATAGGCAAAAACTGCGTAAATCTCTCAATAGGCAGTCCGTCTTTTACGTATCTAACTAAGTATGAAAGTTAGTTGGTCAACGTGGGACAGATCTGGCGTAGAATCTACGCTAATAGAACCGTACTTTGCTGATTTAAGTTCTTTGACAATGGTTTTAAAAACTTGCTGTCACATTAAATTAATAAATTCATTACAAATATTTGCCAATAAATATGATGTACTTCCTCTTCCACGATTTCCACAGTTTTGTATG
Source organism: Bactrocera correcta (assembly GCA_027475135.1). NCBI lineage: Eukaryota > Metazoa > Arthropoda > Insecta > Diptera > Tephritidae > Bactrocera > Bactrocera correcta. Next base: position 41,585,382 of record CM050322.1, on the reverse strand, counting down.
TGATCAGCAAGAAAAGGATCAAATTCACTAATCAGTTCTAAGCATCCCAAATAATTCCCATTATTTTGCGATCCTAATGTCTCATTATCGCCACGAAAAGCAAGACCTCTTGTAGCCAAAAATTTCACTTCTGCAACAGTCCTCCTGAGCACATTCTTCTAATAGTTAATTTCTGTATTATATTGGGACAGCAACTCAGTATCAACTCGTCCAGTAGTTTTCATTCTTGCACCATAATTCATCATAAATTCCCTGTGCTGTAAACTGTTCTCATGCTCTATTGCTTTCAATCTTTATATCCATTAAGAGAACTTAAATTATGTCCAGTACCAGTAGTGTTATTAAATAGACAGCAGCAATAACGATATACAGATTTTTTTGCTGGTGAATAATGGAGACATTTTCTTTGTAAAGACTCACCATTCGTCAATTTACGAATAAAAATGTGACCACTAACAACACTCTCGCAAGATCCCTCAGATCTCACAGCCCTAATTCCAGAGCACTTTCTTAAGGAAGCACCCATTCTGGCTACATCTGAGTTCGGCGTAGAGTCGATTTTTACTAAATAGATGGGAAAGAATTAAAATTCTCCATCATGATTTCAGCCGCCGATAGAAGGAGGAGTATCTAAAGGACCCCCATAATAGGTACCGCTGGAAAACTTCCGAAAAGGCGCCAAAGCTTGGAGATTTTATCCCAATACATGATACATTGTCTCGCCCCTATAAAATGGCGGTTTGGTCGCTTAGAGAAGATACATCAGCTCCGACGGTCATATAAGAGTAGTTGACCCCCGTACTCAAAACGGAACTCTAGCGAGACCGCTCTAGTAACGAAAATGCACACAATAAACAATCCGTACAATAATACCGACACGCAGAAATTGAAACATCCATCTAATAAATAAAACGGAAATAAACTGCAAATGTGATTAATTATAAATAATGGGTAGATTATTACGACCTCGACAAACCAAATAAAGTTGGTTACAAACAGACAAATTTTTCATAATTTATGTTATTGAGTTACAACTAAACTCGACCTTGACTAAGGATTCAGAAACTAGTCAACCTTCAACGCCAACAATGCGATCGGCCATCAGTGTGCCCCGTCCTGGGGTTGCCCCAACATCGGCGTCCCGAACAACCAACTCAACAACACCGCCAACTAACGCTCGTAGTATCATAAGAGCACCAACTATAACACCGTCATCGCCAGCGGAGCCCCATCGCATACGATGCTTCTTTTGTCGCCGCCCCCACCGACTCCAATACTATGGGATCTTCAAGGGGTTGTCACCAATGCAATGCCATTAGATAGCTCAAACGCATGGGCATTGTCACAATTGTCTGGCACCCACGCACGCTACTCATGAATGTGACTCAGGGGTTTTGTGCCACATCTATGGCAGGCCACATCACCGCACCCCGAAACGTGAGGCCAGTCGGCCGCCTGCCCCTCGCAGCCGCGGCACAACCAGACTGCAGTAAATCAGCCGTGTGGCACGTCGGCGAAGACCGGTACCTCCCCCTGAGCCCCGTCTATGGCGTCAGGAAAATACAGCATCGACAAGGCGTCATCCAAGGCCGCACCATGGACGTCCTTTCGGGCTCAGTAATGTTGTGGCAATGTTGCAGTAGCTTCAGCGATTACGAGGCTGAACATTCGCCTAGGGGGCCGGGATGGCTAAATGAGTTAAGCTTCCTGCCCTCACGTGCCGCTACACCACACAACACACCACTCAAAAGCAACACTGGCACATACACTAAACTTGAAGGTAGCAGTGTCCCCACACTCCATACAACACATTGGAAGCAGCAGAAATCATAATACACACACCACTGTATGTAGCTACTAATCCACCATCGCCACAAATTTCAGCCGTAAACATCGGCGGACGTTCTTTTCTTAGTATATTCGGCACACCGTTCAACATCTGTAGATCCGAGTATTCTTCTGTATAATTTTATAAATACATCCGTACAACTTCCACGGATATCCGACCAGGGAGATCTTTATTATAACATGTTCTTATCCTCAAATAAAATTGGGATCCATCTTGAAGTAAAGAAAAAAAAAATATCTCCACAAAAAAAAATATATATATAGATATATATGGGCCATTCCATCAATTGGCGACATGGTTTTGTACCCGTGGTTCTCCGATTTTGACGAAACTTTAGAATATCATAACATAGACTAAAATAAGAATATCTGTAAACTTTTTAGTGGCCAAAGTTGCTGCATTGTTTCTTGGCGCGCACTTCAAATTGAGATCAAACAAAAAAATGACTTTTTCTTTTATTTTTTAACGACTTCAAAATTGAGTGAAAAAAATTTTGAAGTTGTCCATTTTCATGTAAAAAAAATCTCAGCTTTCTGATAAAAATATTTTCAAAATCCAAAAAAAATTTCAAAATCCAAAAAAACTATGTTTTTTCCAAAAATGCCGCTCTTTGTGCTCTTCCCCCACTTTTTTTTTCAAAATTGACATTTCTATTCGATTCCTCGTTAAATTTTACATAAGAATCAGTTTTCAAAAATATGAGACTCTGATCCCATGAACAGCAGAAAAAATTCAAAGTTGACGCTCAAAATCCAAAAAAAAAACATTATTTTCCAAAAAATCCGGTTTTTTGTGCTTTTCCACCAACTTTTTTTCAAAATTGACTTTTCCATTCGATTCCTCGTTAAATTTTACATAAGAATCTATGAACATTGATGAGGGGCTCTGATCCCATGAACAGCAAAAAAACTTCAAAGTTGTCGAAGTTGAATCGAATAAAAATGTCAATTTTGAAAAAAAAAAGTGGGGGAAAAGCACAAAAAGCGGGATTTTTGGAAAAAATATAGTTTTTTTTGGATTTAGAAATTTTTTTTGGATTTTGAAAATATTTTTATCAGAAAGCTGAGATTTTTTTACATACAAGTGATAACTTCAAAATTTTTTCACTCAATTTTGAAGTCGTTAAAAAATAAAAGAAAAAGTCATTTTTTTGTTTGATCTCAATTTAAAGCGCGCGCCAAAAAACAATGGAGCAACTTTGGCCACTAAAAAGTTTACAGATATTCTTATTTTAGTCTATATTATGATATTCTAAGGTTTCGTTAAAATCGGAGAACCACGGGTACAAAACCATGTCGCCAATTGATGGAATGGCCCATATATATTATTGATGCGGGATTATTGCTTTGGTTAGGTGTTCGGTGTTGAATTGGCGCTTGCGGATTAAATTTTGTGTGGGGCAGGGGACTTAGGCTCATTGAGCGATCCCGGCCACCAAGGCGAATATTTCAGTTGTTGTAGTTGCCTTTGTTGCTGGCGTCGTCCCGCCAGATAATGGATGTATATCCCGGCTTATTGACGGTCGTCGTACCGTACCGATGTCGTGTGCGGTGATTCGGTGCAGCATGTTATGATGAGGCCACATACATCTGGCAAGGGTTCCCGAAGTACACTCCTGGGTGTTGTGGGTAGGTGCCAGACAATTAAGGCAGTGGCCCTAAAAAATAGCGCAGTGGGTCAACCGGTGCGATCGACGACACATTGGGCACCTAAAGCGTTGCGGATCTGCTGCTGGTATGGGCGTTGACTGCAGTACTCGCAGCCGCTTGGCGTGGCACATATATAGTGGAACGAATGATTGGCGTCGGAGCGGGTGGCATGTCTGAGAAGATTTGGGTATGGCTGCCACGTTGTGTGGCATAAGTGGGTCGTTAAATTGTTTTATTTGTTATTTTTAAATATTTTTTATATATGTTTTATTTGAGGGTTTATCGTTTTCGTTTCGATGATATCGGCGGTCGGTACAAAGCAGAGTTTAACAAGCGGTCTTGTTAACTTTGCTAATTGCGTAACGAGATCGACTACGCGAGTATGACAGTCGGAGCCTTGGTAAAGCTGCTCCATGCGGCCAAGCCGCCATTCAGTAGCGAGGAGGCATTCGTCATCAATCAGGACACAATCTCCAATCTGACTGAAATTATTGTGGAGAATTTTAGTTTTTTTCCATCTATTTAGTAAAGATAGCGACTTCACGCCTGACTCAAGTGCGGCCAGAATGTGTGCTCCTTTTAGAAAATGCCCCGGAGTTAGGGCTGTGAAATCGGAGGGATCATGGGTGGCGCTTAGGTATATAAATTACCAATTGAAACCTGGGGAACGTACTATTGTACGATGTCGGATGACACTTGTTTAAAGAAATCCACAAATTGTTTTTCTGTGGCTCGTTGAGCTCCAATGAATGTTTTTCCATTATCGCTCATGAAGCCACGTCGAACGACAAAGCGAGCAAATGCCGCGAGAAGATCCACCGTTGTCAAATTAGTAAATAGCTCTAAGTGTACTGCCTTTGTCGTGAAACATAAAAAGACAGCTGCATAGCCTTTCGTGAGAGAGGGAGACCTTAGCATTCACGCCTTTATTTGAAAAGATCCAGCAAGACACCTGTGGTGGTGAAAGGAAGACCGAAATACTCTTGGCGTGCCATATGTTGCATGAGGCGATCTTCGACGTGTAGCATTAATATGTGGATATAGTTCGGGAATAATGTGGCAAATGGAGACTTCTCAGCTATGATTATGGGGTGTATTTCAGGCTTGGGTTAAAAAGAAATGGGTTTAGAACTAAGAGTGAACTCTCTGTTTGTCAATCGGCTTCGATTCTCTTAGTTAAGACATGTCGCGGCTAAAGGTAGCGCGTTTGGGTTGATGCGATAAGAGAGACCTTTGCTTTTTGTAAGTCTTGATGCGTTAATGTATCGCATTGGGGGTAAGTTGCTCCTTTGACTTTAAGTTTAAGCCGCTCTAAGAACTTGAGCATATAGAGGACTACTCTGAGGGCTCGGGGGAATATCATTTTCATCCAATATTGTGTTATAGGTGTCGATTTTTCGACTTTCGGGGACAATTATGTTGTACTTTGGCGATTGTGGCCAAGAATCGGATGATTCTGTTAACCATCGGGAGCCATTTCACCACAGGGTGCAGGAGTTGGACCTTCTTGTGCCTAGATCAGCAGAATTATCAGCACTGTCGCCAAGTGGCTGATCCTACTAGGTCAAGTATTTGCGACGTTCGAATAGAAATATAGGTTTTCCACGCGTGTGATGGCTTTTCTAACCAGGCTAGAACTATTTCGTATCGTAACTATTGCCATTGCCACTAGAAGGTGGCTTGTAGTTGCGGTATCGCTTTGTGTTTTCACATATGTAGGGGCACAATATACTTTTTCAGAGGCGTCGCAGAAGCCGTGCAGTTCCACTTTGTACTCGGGGGATTAGTTTATCCACCATGGAATTTGTAACTGCGAAATGTCGGTAAGATTATTAGCGAACTGGGGTAATTTTTCTAAGTGAAGATGATTCACTTGTTCGTCCCAGTCAGTTCCGTTTAGCCATAATTCTTGGATCAGGATTTTCGCTTCTATCATAATTAGCGAGAGCCATCCTGCGGGGTCGAAAGATTTTGCCACCGAGGATAAAAATTGTCTCTTTGTTATCGCGGATAATGGGGATATGGACTCTGTATTGTATGAAAACTGATCCGATATCGCATTCCATTGGAGGGCCAGTGCTTTTGTTATACTTTCCTTTACGAATATAAGGAAATTAGTATCCAACAAATTGTCATTTGGTATATTTTTTAAGATATATGGGTGATTAGCTGTTATTTTTTTTAGGGGAATTCCTACGGTGTTGAAGGCCTTTATCACTTGTGATAAGCATCCGTATGCTTGTGAGAGGCTGTGGCTGCCAGACAGGATATCGTCTACATTCGTTTGAATTTCGCACGCTAATGGTATATTGTGGCTACCTGATAGAATGTCGTCCACATATGTTTTAGTTTGCAGCACAGAAGTTGCAAAGGGTAAATTTGTTTCACAGGTTTTTGCAACTTTATGTAATGTCCTAGTGGTTAAATAGGGTGCGCAGTTGATGCCAATGGTAACTATTTTAAGTTTGTAGTACCTATTTGGTATATCAGCAACTTGAGATCAGGTTGTAATGTTGTACTTTTTCATATGGTACCGTTTCTTCCATATGATTGAGTGATTTGAGGAGACAGGTTAAATTTTGTCGTCGCCTTTTGGATAGCTGAAACCAATGTCTTTCAGGGCCAAGTGAAGTTTTCCAAATAGGTAAAAATCACAGGGTGCTAGATCAGGGGAGTAGGGTGAGTGATTAATTGTTAATATAGAGTTTTTGTCAAAAAATCAGTAACATGCGTCGACCGATGATACGGCGAATTATCGTGTAACAGGCGCCAGGACCCTGCCTCACGGTATTGTGGTGAATGCGTGACAAAAGACGCTTCATAACACCAAGGTAAACACAGCATTAATCGTTTGGCCAGGTGGGACGAACTCTCGGTGGATTCCCTAGGAGTCGTAAAACCAAATCAGCATTGTCTTTATTTTTGACTTCTGAAGGCGACTTTTTTACGACTTTTTTTCGGTGATGGCTTGTCCGGATGCTTCCATTCGGCACTTTGACGTTTGTTTTTGGAATCATATTGAAAGCACCACGTTTCATCACTAGTCACAATCGAATATTTGTAGTTTATGCCCTTTCTCGACTCCTTAATCAAATCCTTACAATGTTGGATTCGTAGCAATTTCTTCACTCAATTTGTGCGGAACAATCAATTTATTCAATTATCTATCAAAATGCGATGAATGGAGTCTTTGGTGATATTTGAGTCCATTTCCAAGTAACGCGAAGAAGATTTCGGCTCATTCTTAATAAATTCCCAGATCACTATAAACTTTTTTCATCATTTGAAATGTTTCAGTAAACGTTTTCCCAAGTTTTAAACAAAATTTAATATTTGCTCTTTGCACAAAATGCATTTTACGACCGATCACCAAAAGCTGCTGTCACTTTTTGATCGATAACATCGATTGTAGTTATCCCATTGTCTTAAAATTTTTACGAAATGTCAACAAGAGATCAAACTTTTTATTTCATATACCCAACAATAAGTGGCGCCACCAGAAACAGTTATATTTAAAAAGTTCTGTTTCCTTTGCAACAGTCATTGTATTTGTTGCATCTTGCAACTTTTTATAATAACTAGCTGTACTTTTATTTGCAGGAGTAGTTACAAAATTATAAAATTTACTTTTTTTTGGGTCGGATAACTTTTTATTTTTTATTTTTCAATATACTATAAATCGCTCATTATCGTATGTTTTTAACATAGCCTCTCCATTTTCTACTATATTTATTAAATATTGCGAAGAAGATTGTTCTGCAAGTTCACCGGTGTAAATATTTCGCGCGGTTCTCGTTGTAATCATTGTAAGGATTGCATGCATTAAAATACTTTATGATATTTTGAATATCTTTTTCGTCTATCTCGATCCTGGATTGCGTCCATTCACGATGATAATTAATGTCACTGGTAGAATTTTCTTGTATTCTGAGATATGAAGAAAGAGCCTCATGAATGGCGTTTTTAAACGGATAAAGAAGCAGCCATCTCTGCATCGCTTGTGAGAACTAAATATCTATACAGAACTAGCTGTTACCCTGTGCGCTTCGCTACACCTAAATCGATTAAAACTCTTAAGGGTTTTTACTTTGTGTTTTATTTATTGTTGAAAAACTGTTACTTATTTATAAAACATTTATAAAACATATTGGTATACGACATCTTTGGTTTTTTCACCTGGCGCGTAAATGAATAAGCAGCTTGGTGTTCCCACTCTCGAGCATGCGACGAACAATTGGCCGTGGGAGAAGCACGGTTCTTCCAAATTGACGCCGCACACTTGAAACGTTTGCCCTTGCGATTTGTTGATGGTCATCGCAAAGGCAAGACGTACTGGGAACTGTAAATACTTAAATTCAAACGGCATGTCCGTTGGAATCATGGGAATGCGTGGTAAGAGTACAACTTCACCTGCTGCGATGCGGTGGCAAAACGGGGGGATCCAAATAATTGAAGAATTCAGTTGGATAATTGACTACTTCATCTTGATTCAAAACGCTATCAATCGATGTATATGTTGTAGCTTCTCCTGCAGTTTTTCTTGAATGACAAAATTGATATCGTTGACGTGTACATTTTCCGGTGCCAATATTGCGCGTTCACTTAAATAATCGTTGCGTTGATAGTGTTGAACAATATTCGGAAATACACTTTCAATCAATTCTTCTTTCGATTGTGAAAGCGTAAAAAATTTGTTCGGCAATGTGATCAAACCGGTATCATCGATTGGTATTTTGCCTTCGCCAATGTCTAACAACTGCTTCGAAAACGCCGCTGCGGATCGATCATTTTGTAATTGGATTGAATTGTTGATGGTAAGAGTCAGCTTTTGAACATGTCTCCACAAAACTGACGATTTTAAGCATGCATTTATTTCGTCGGAAGGAGTTGATCGAGGAATGACTGGCAAAGTTTGCCGAAAATCGCCGGATAATAAGACTAATGCTCCGCCAAAAAGTTGTTGCTTTTGGCGCAAATCTTGCATTGTTCTATTGAATGCTTCTAATGACTTTTTGTTAGCCATTGGGCACTCATCCCATAGAACTATTCTAGCTCCTCGCAAAACTTTTGCCATTGCTGAATTCCTCGATATGTTGCACGTTGGTGTTTCAACGACTTGGATGTTCAACGGTAATTTCAACGCAGAATGTGCTGTTCGGCCGCCATCAAGTAGAGTAGCAGCGATGTCTGACGAAGCAATTTCCAGCGCAATTTTCTGCTTTGACCGTATAGTAGCAAGAATCAAAGAAATCAGAAACGTTTTCCCTGTACCACCGGGCGCATCCAGAAAGTAGAATCCACCGGCGTTATTGTCAACCGCTCGTATAATCTTATCATAAGCATTTTTTTGCTGAATATTCAATTTGGTAATGTTAGCTTGTATGAAAGCACGCAATTCATTGGAATCGTATTGTTGTTCACGTTGAAGCTCATGGTCAAGCATATCAATCGCTGAACGATTGCGCGCAGTTATACCAAGTTGCGCGTATGCCATATTCGCAATTGTAAGGCACAGATCTTCAACCAATATCAAAGCATCATTATACATTTATAATGTATATAGCAAGTCTGCGTCCGATGCTCGATTACGCGCCAAAATTAATAAGTCCTCGGTCATGCAGTCTTTGTACCTATTCCACAGTTCTTGCGGATTTGACGGAAGGCACGTAGATATTATTATGGCGAATAGTATGCGTATTTGTTTTGGATGAGATGTGAGTGATGCGTCACGAAGTGCGGTGTCCCAATGCATATCATCTTCTAACAAATGCAATCGCTGACATGGTTCACGATATGTCGCACACAACTGACGGTCAACAGTTTTCAAATCATCAAATGATCTTGGTCCGCGCACGTTGACTAATAGCAGACGCAAATAGACACATTCGGCGTTGTTCGGATGGATGGTGTAAATGTGTCCTATGGCATCGGTTTTACGGACATTTGGATAACCGTCAACACGCTTCCTTTGCTTTCGTCGTTGAAATGTTTTCGATGATGGATTCCAAGTGAAATATTGTGGTATTTCGGAATATAGCAATGTTCTTGCAAATTCATCGTTTTCACACAACTCGAAAAAGGTAGTTAGTGTTGACCCCGGTGGTCGTGCTGCGCTCTGTTGTACATTGTCTGCAGTGAAATAAACGCGTTGACCATTTTCGAGATGAACTGCCAAATGAAGAACAACGGGATGCCGGTCGTGTATTGGGAACGATACAATGCGTTATACCGCTTCGTTGCCGCTTATATAACGGTCCATTTGGTATTGTTGAATTTCATCGATTCTCTTGCCCTTATTTACGTTTTTGCAGATGTATTTGATCGATTCGACAGAGTTGCAATATTCTACATTGATGTGCGCTTCGAAATTTTTTGACAACAATGGTAAATATGGCACGACCCAACGATTATCAACATCAACGTCTTGATTCCGAACATTTATGACCGTTGAATTACCGCCATCTTCAGCGGATCGACGCCGATGTAATGGATATCATTTCATCGTCATTTCCAGTGATTGTAACATCAACTAAGCTCTAGGATAGCGCTTTGAACACTTATTATCATCATGCATGGTGACGTTGGATTAATAGCGCCGCAAGAACCATGGATCATCGAACAATTGTGAGTCGATTGCAATTTCCGCTGAGATGACTTTATCAATCTAATCTGGTCGTATTTTGCGAACTAACCAAATCAAGATGTGTGCATGCGGTAATCGTCTTCTCTGCCATTCGATCGAGTACATCCGGCATCGACCTTCTCCAAAAACACGAAGTTTCTCAATTAAATCCATCATTGATTTAAGCTTTTCCCTGAATACACGTGCTGTTAAGTCGTGACGATCAGTTGTTGATTGACCGGGGAACAAATGGCATTTGATGGCATTCCACTTAGGATTGCACGTGAACGTTATGAACAGATCCGGTCTGCCGTAATGGCGCACATACGACATCGCATCTTGCGCATACTCGTGCATATGGCGTGGACTGCCGATGTATGTGGCTGGCAATATTGTCAGACCTCCAATGCTATTCACATTTGCATCATTCATTACGGCATCTCTCAAATGGATGTAGTCTTCTGAACGCAATTTCGCTTGGTTGAATCGAATAAAGTTGACACGTTCGGTCTCGATCTTCGCATACATGTCAACCAAATACTGATGGAAAAGCTTGCGACATTTCAGGATGTAGTTGTCTTCTTGTTTCTGTTTATTAGTAAAAGGCATTTGGCAGGACTGCCAATCTTGCGTCAAAACATTATTTCATGAGAATTTGTATAGCCGGGATGTATCATTTTTTTTTTTTTTTTTTGCAAAATGTGCAGTGATACACACATTAAATTTCTTATGTGCACCCTCCAAACAGACCCCAATCACCCCGGAAAATTTCATTGAAATCGGGCAAGCCGTCTGGAGGAGTATGCGAACAGGAAGTTTTGCCACTTAATTTTATATATATAGATTTAGTCCACACAACCCATAAAGGCACACCATATTGTTCATAATACAACGGGAAAATCACGCCACTTCCAGAAATACAAGGAGACTGAGAAACAGACATGCAGATGAAATGACAACAAGAATGCATGTGCAGCGGTATAAACACGCCACGCAAACAATTAAATGGGATAACCGTGGAGACGGAGAAATCAGACAAGCAGACGAAACAACAACAAGCATGCATACGCAGCGGTAAAACCACGCCACTACCAGCAGCATATTCCATACCAGCAACACACGCCATCCCAACGCAACATGTTGCGAATCTGTTAGCACGCTGCTCAGGCTTGGTGGGGAGTTAGATGGCCGATGATCAGGCAGTAGGCACGGGACTGTGGCAGCCCACACACGTTCGGCATCAGACTACGCAGTGAGTTTATCCTCTGGCTAGTCTTGGTACCCTAACTTGTGAACGCCGTCTGTTAAGGGTGAGTTTGGTAGTGAGTTTATCCTCTGACCAACTCAACCTTTAACATCGCGGTCGCTAACGTAGTCTTCCGTGGTCCGGGATCTCTACGCGGTTAAAAAGGACCTCTCTAGCGTGGCAGAGGAGTGTAAACGTGTGCACCGGGACAGCGTTAGTGAAGACTACACGAGCGTCGGCAGAGAGAGCCGGGCGCAGTCGTTGTAGCACGCGAGTGTCAACGTGTAGCATCATTGAAGCCTACACGAGCGCAGTCGTCGTAGCAGAGCAGCGACAACGTGTACGCCAGGACGTGCGGGAGCGTCAACGCACGCCGAAGGATATTGTCAGCGAAGCCTACGCGGCAGAAGTAGCCGAGCGTGATCGAGCAGCAAGTCGTCTAGCACCCAGGAGCGCAGCAGAGCGGGAAACGGTATTGTCTTAAAGGACCACACAGAACCGTTATCCTGAGGCAGCACTTCCCTCGGGCGACGACAGTACAACGCAGGAGACAATTTTGTAACATTAGGTAAAAATATATGTAAGTTTAATTAAATAAAGTACGATTCGCAGAAGAGCCCCAATATTTACAAATTTATTGTAACGAACTCTGAACACGGCGAGTATACCTCAGCACTTTATACTTGTAAGAAGCAGGGGCAGCAAAAAGCTTCGTTACACGCTTCTTCATTTTTACTGATGCCAATCAAACCTCCAGTCACTGCTGAAGATCGGTTTTGAGACTGCTCTAGTCCTAAGTCGGTTCTAACTCCATTAAAGTTACCATCCGTTCGTTTGACGGACAGCATTCCTCGCTTCATATCATCTTCAACTTCCAAAGGTAGCTTCATCACATCTTATAAATCTATATACATACATACATAAAAATGAAACGTTTTCCGTTGTCAAGGCATCACGCGTGAATGGCTGGACCGATTTCACTTATTCTTTTTTTGTTGTATTTGTTATTATTAGGAGAAAGTTCTTCTAAAAGAAAAAATTACGAAAGTTGCCGGAAAACCCCTAAAAACAGCCCTTTTCTTATTCCCATACAAACGTTTTATTTTGTACATATGTATGTACATATGTATGTATAAACAAACCTTATACTTTTCATGAGAAGAACTCGAAAAATTGGAAATTTCCAAACAGTAACTTTTTTCCATACATTTTTTTCTTTTGTTTTTGAATATTATGATTTGTAAATTGTTTGAATCATTCAATTTCGGGCGCTTGCTTTTTTATTCCGGCTATTTAAAAGAAAAATTATTGAAAATTATTCAGTGAAAACTTTAGGTGTGTTTAAAGCGAAGTGATCAATTACAGATAGAAATTTGTTACGAAGCCAATAAGAGGTCTCGCTAATATCGGTCAACGTATGGTACACAAAGTTATATGAACGAGTACTCCCAGGATGCGATGACATACGTGTGGAACTATGGCTCGCAGTCAATCAGCAAGCGATAGTCACGAAGCAACCTATGTATCTATGTATATATGGTACTCTGTTGAGTTTCAAACAATAGGTTTGCCGCACGCACACATTCTTCTTTGGATGGTGGATGGTGGTTACACCAGATCAAACTTATGATTATACGAAGTAATGAAAACCAATATGTTTCATGAACCTTGCGGACACCACAATCCCACTCCGTTTTGTTTGTGTGACAGTAAATGCACGAAACACTGCCCTTCGGAAACGCAAACTGGAAATGATGGATATCCACTCTATCGTCGTAGCTCACCAGCCGAAAATAATAGAACATTTATCATTCAAGTTACAGATGGCGAATATGATTGTCTAATTCACATTCAAAACTCATGTCAATGTTGAATGTTGCAGTTTGGTGAAATCAATCAAATACGTTTGCAAATACGCCACCAAAGAAAGCAACATGGCGATTACTGGCCTTGAACGAGATGAGATCAGCAAGTATCAAATGGGTTGATACGTGAACTATAATAAAGCGCTTTGTAGAATATTTACTCTTGCAATTCATGGAAGTTTTCCGACTGTTGTGCGTCTCCCGGTTCAACTTCATTTAAGTCATTGCATATTGTGAATGGTGCAGTGTGTGTAACTTTTTGAGAAGCATGCCACCGATTGCAATTGCTGGAATATGATAATCACTGGAAACAAACGATGGACAATGCGATAGCTACTACGCATACTTTTCGCGAAGATCATTTCGCCATATTAGCCTTCAAATTCGCGTCAATTACGGGATACGAAAAAAATTACATTGCAGAAGACATTTTACATCGTATTCGCTAAGAATTGGAATTGGGCAAATTACGATCGTCTTGACAATGAGACGAAGTTGTGAATTATCCAGTGGAATTTCTAAATTCTTTGGAGAGGCTTGGTATGCCGCCGCATCATTTGTGTCTCAAAGTTGGATCTGTCATTTCTATGTTTCGTTATTGTACGAATTCTTTTGTGTTCCAACGATTTGTCATTTCAGTTCAAACCTTTTCAGTTTCCAGGGAAATTGCATTTGAAATGATAATCAACAGGATACAAGGATAGTCGCTAGAAGAGTGCGACATAAATCTGGAAATGCGTTTTTCACACGGCCAGATATACGTGGCGTGTTCACGAGTTCGAAATCCACCTTCTCTGTACATTTACGCACCAGAAAAGAAACCAAAAAAATTTTGTTTATCCAGCTGCGCTACATTAAAAAAAATTTAGAAAAATCGCAAATTCATGATTTTCAACACAATATAAATTTAACTTTCTTTTCATTTCAAAACACATAACTTCGGGCAGGAAAACGGCTGCGGGGTCAGCTAGTATCTTATAAATAAAGAGTCACTCCGCGAATGTAATTCGTGTGATTCGTAGAGAACAAGTAAAGTAATATTTGTCTAGTAGTTAACAAATATAACTCATAGTTATTGCTTCTATCAGCCATAACTGAATTGAACAATATTTCTACCATTTCACAGTAGTTGTTAAAATATTTAATTTTCAGTGCTCACGGTGCGTAAAAAAATTTGAAAAATCCTTCGAAAAATCTGTAATTATTATTTTGTATTTATGGTATTTTTCTAATAGACCTGAATGATCTTTATCTACTATATTTTCTCTTATTTATTGATGACAAGTATTTAGTTGTTGTAAATAATCTTGAGAATAATTCATACATTCTAAAAATTCACCAAGTTGTATGCTTCTGAAAGCTTCGTACAGGAGTTTATGTGCTCTAATACCTCTATTATACTGAGTACGATTGAGAATTGAGACCAAAGTATTCATACCATAAATATCAGCTACAATAAGAATACTATCGAGTCCACTTCCTTCCAGATATTGGCCGAAGCCGTCTGCAGTCTACACAAGACCTAGAGAAAATTATTAATTAGAAAATTGTGTTGACTGCTTTTCAATAAATAGCTACTGTCCTTATAATTCGGTATTGAAGGCGCCATTCTTTCTTTGAAATGAAAAGTTTCTTGAGAGTTTAGTGGTTTTATACCGAATTCGTTGTGCTTTGCTGTAGGCTTCAGTTTGATTGAATTCATTTCATTTTCGTTAGGTTTTTGTTATTGTTATCATAGCTCCATGTAAAAGTAACGATGAATCTCGAACTATATATTTAGGAATAAGCGGCTTTTTTCTATATCTTCACACACAATTGGCGTTGTAACTGATATAATGCCCAACTTTATTCAATACGGTGATTAAGTGTTTAGATAAAGTCAAATGATGGATATATTGAGCTAAAGCTACATGCTTTGGAGTCTGTTTCTCCGTAATCGTGAAATATATATCATGAAACACTGATAGCGCTCGTCGATTGTAATTTTCACTTAATTTCATATTTTTGGCACTGAACAAAGCTTGCATAAAAGTTTGCCAAGTAGTTGGCAATTGACCTTTTCTTAAAAAGTGTAAAATTAAAATTTCATCACATAAATATCTATCTGTCATCAATGAGTAATGATTTTATAACGCGGTTTTCTACAACTGCATCTTCTATTTCAGTGAGCTCAGCTAGTCGCTTAGCCAATAATGACACTTCAAAAGAGTGAGATGTTAATTGAAGTTTTATTTCATGAATCAGCTTCTCAAATCCCTGTATAAGTAAGTCATGTGGTATTTTATTTTGAGATCTCCCTCCTGGATTTTCTGAATTTATTGGTAGTCGTAGATAATCACAATAACAGTGTTTATGATACCTCACTTCCATCGCAAATAAATCAACTATTTGTTCGCAAGTGTTAATTTTTGTGTAATCATCATCTTGTTTTTTTTCGGTCAGTATTTAAAAATTTTTCCGCTGCCGAAATCTCAGAACACATATAAAGGTTTTTGTTTTCATTTTTTGTTACTTTACCGCAGATTAAACAATATTTTTCTTTGTTATATTTTAAAGAAGCTCTTGATGACTTACGGATAGATTCAGTACCAGAAAAACTTGCTTCTATTGCAGAAGATGTAGAAATATATTTATTTTCTCACTAATGTCATATTTTCTCCGATTTGCTGCATTTTGAATGCTGATGAACGATTGCGGTTTCGGTTTCTTAACTAAATTTTACGTTTTATCACAAAAAAGCACGATACTTCGTTTAGTCTTCGCTTCTTTACATTTATCATTTGTAATGACATTGTCCACGTTTTTGTTTAACTATAACACTAATAGAACACTTGAATACAAGAAAACATCAATAATTTTGCTTAGATACTACAACATGAACAGTTAAGCAGTAACAATTAGTTGCTACTGACCATTACAAGGGCTATGACACATCGATGCGCATAGCGGAGAGAGGGGGATGGGCCAAAGGGAAAGAGACCAGCACAGCTGCCGGCAAAATGTTTTGTTTTTGTTGTTTGGGATCTCAGGTAAAAGAAATTGAGCATAGTTGTCGGTCCTAGCATTTTGCATACTCAACTTCCTTTGGCGCCCGCACTAATATACATTCATATATACTTATATTAGCACAGTATATATCATCTTATATGCATAGTATATAAAAAATAAACGCAAAATGTGTTGCTAAGCGCATAACTAAACAACGCCTGGACAAATTTGACCAATTTTTTTTCTAAATGTTCGTTGAGGTTCAAGGATGGTTTTTACGGCGAAAAAATTCGAAAAATTGGCGGAAAACCACTAAAAACATCCGTTTTTTTCCCATATAAACGAATGAATGTTTGTTTCTTAGTAATGCTAATGCTCGAGAACGGCTAAACCAATCGTGATGAAATTTTAGGAGGTTGTCCGCTGTGGGTGCAAGGTTTAGAAATAAAAAAAACGTATGCTTTTCGTGAGGAAAAGTCGGAAAATTGGAAAATTCCAAAAAGTAACTTTTTTCATATTTTTTTCAGTTTTTTTGTTTTGTTTTAAAATTATTTGAATCGTTCAAATTTGTCATTGCTTTCTTTGTCATTTGCTTTCTTTATTCCGGCTATTCAATAAAAAAATAATTGAAAATTATTCAGTGAAAACGTTATATGTATGTGATCAATTACACTGTGGAACATTTTTGGGATTATTGTCGGGGGGGGTGAGAAATTCCAAGCTAGGGTGATGGTGGTCAGTATAGTAAAACCCTCAAAGGGTTTGACTTGGAATTTCTCACCCCCCAGATTAACTGTTGTACTGTGTTACATATTGAAATTTGTTACGAAGCCACGAAGAGGTCACGCCAATATCGTTTAGCGTTGTTTTTTGCATCAACATACATTGGCAGCAAAAGGCACATGACCGAGTACTTCCATGATTCGATGACATACGTGCGCAATTATGGATCGCAGTCAATCAGCAAGCGATCGTCACGATGTCACAGCATGACCTTTCAAACAATACTTACGATATTTGATGGACTTTATCTGGAAGCAACGTATTTGTTGTGCTGTTAAATGCTAGATGTACTCTGTTCAGTGGCAAAAGAGAGTTTTGCCGCAAGCACACATTCTTCTTTGGACGGGGGATGTTGGTTACACCAGATCAAATTAATGAAATCATTTCTGAGGAATTTCCTGATCCAGAGAAAGACCCAGTATTATACGAGGGGGTGGAAACCAATATGGTACATGGACCTTTGCAGACACTACAATCCCTTTTCGGTTTGTATGTCTGAAATAAAATGCACGAAACACTATCCATGTGCTTTTCTTTCGGAAACGCCAAATGGTGATGGATATCCACTTTATCGGCGCCGCTCACTAGATAACAATGGCAGAATATTCAACATTCAATTTAGAAGAGTGAATATCGAAGTTGACAACACATGGATGGTACTACGTTCATCATTATTGTCTAATTCACATGCAAAGCTCATATCAATATAGGGTATTGTAGTTTGGTAAAATCGATAACATAAAGGGTGATTTTTTAAGAGCTTGATAACTTTTTTAAAAAAAAAAACGCATAAAATTTGCAAAATCTCATCGGTTCTTTATTTGAAACGTTAGATTGGTTCATGACATTTACTTTTTGAAGATAATTTCATTTAAATGTTGACCGCGGCTGCGTCTTAGGTGGTCCATTCGGAAAGTCCAATTTTGGGCAACTTTTTCGAGCATTTCGGCCGGAATAGCCCGAATTTCTTCGGAAATGTTGTCTTCCAAAGCTGGAATAGTTGCTGGCTTATTTCTGTAGACTTTAGACTTGACGTAGCCCCACAAAAAATAGTCTAAAGGCGTTAAATCGCATGATCTTGGTGGCCAACTTACGGGTCCATTTCTTGAGATGAATTGTTGTCCGAAGTTTTCCCTCAAAATGGCAATAGAATCGCGAGCTGTGTGGCATGTAGCGCCATCTTGTTGAAACCACATGTCAACCAAGTTCAGTTCTTCCATTTTTGGCAACAAAAAGTTTGTTAGCATCGAACGATAGCGATCGCCATTCACCGTAACGTTGCGTCCAACAGCATCTTTGAAAAAATACGGTCCAATGATTCCACCAGCGTACAAACCACACCAAACAGTGCATTTTTCGGGATGCATGGGCAGTTCTTGAACGGCTTCTGGTTGCTCTTCACCCCAAATGCGGCAATTTTGCTTATTTACGTAGCCATTCAACCAGAAATGAGCCTCATCGCTGAACAAAATTTGTCGATAAAACACATTTCGAACCGAACACTGATTTTGGTAATAAAATTCAATGATTTGCAAGCGTTGCTCGTTAGTAAGTCTATTCATGATGAAATGTCAAAGCATACTGAGCATCTTTCTCTTTGACACCATGTCTGAAATCCCACGTAATCTGTCAAATACTAATGCATGAAAATCCTAACCTCAAAAAAATCACCCGTTATGTTTGTAAGTACGTCATCAAAGGAAACAACATGGCGGTTATTGGTCTTAAATGATACGGTCGATACGTGAACTGCAATAAAGTGCTTTGCAGGATATTTACTTTTTCAATTTATGAACATTTTCCGGCTGTTGTGCCTCTCACAATTAATTTGGAGAATGGCAAAGAGTGTATTTCAACCCAGAGAATACACTACAGCCAGTGGAAACATGTCATCGCATCCTGGGAGTACCCGGTCATGTGCCTCGGGCTGCTAATGTGTTAGGCGTAGTTCTAGTTTTATTCGTCGCATCGGGTTATGCTATACCTACCTTTTTGGAAAGCTCATTTCACGCACTAACACGTGTTTGATTGATTGTCGTTTCTTTTAAGTCGTTCCAGAGTTATAGCATCGCAAACATGGAGCAAAATAAAGAGAAAATACGACATATTTTACAGTACTACTATGATAAAGACAAAAATGCATCTCAAGCCGCCAATAAAATTTGTGCAGTTTATGGACCCGATACAGTTTCCATTTCCACCGCACAACGATGGTTTCAACGTTTTCGTTCTGGTGTAGAGGTGGTCGAAGATGCGCCACGCTCCGGAAGGCCTCTCATCGAAAATTGCGATAAAATCGCTGAATTGGTCGAAAGAGACCGGCATAGTAGCAGCCGTAGCATCGGTCAAGAGCTGGGCATAAGTCATCAAACCGTTATAAACCATTTCAATAAATTCAATAAATCATTCAATAAAAATAATATGTTGATGCTAAAAAGAACGCCCACCGATATTAGCGCGACCTCTTCGTGGCATCGTAACAAATTTCAATCTGTAATTGATCATTTTGTGTGCAACACACATGACGTTTTCACTGAATAATTTTCAAAAATTCAAAAAAGTTTAAACGACAAATTTGAACGATTCAAATAATTGAAAAACAAAACAAAAAAAAAATTAGAAAAAAAAATGTATATGAAAAAAGTTAAGTTTTGGAATTGTCCAATTTTCGGACTTTTATTCACGAAAAGCATACTGGTTTTTTTATTTCTAAGCCTTCCCCGATCAACACGGAATATTCTCTGAAAATTTCACCAACATTGGTTCAGTCGTTCCGATAGCGTTACTAATAAACCAATATTCATTCGTTTATATGGAAAAAAGAAAAGTACTGTTTTCAGGGGGTTTCCGGCAATTATTCGAATTTTTCTTGGTGTAAAAACCGTCTTTGAACCTCAACGAACATTTAGAAAAAAGAATTGGCCAAATTGGTCCAGGCGTTGTTGAGTTTTGCGCTTACCAACACATTTTACGATTCATTTTTATATATTCACTAGCGTTACCCGGCGCGCTTCTCTACGCAAAAAATTGATTGCTTAAAAGATTTGATTTCTTAACACAATAATGAAAAAGAAAAGCAATGTTCAATTTAACACAATTGTATACACAACATTTTTTGTTTTATTTTGTGGTGCATAAATAAACAAATTTTTCGTGGCTCCAACTCTCGAACATGCAACGTACAGTTGACCGTGAGAAAAGCAAGCTTCCTCTAAATTAACTCCACACACCTGGAGCGTTTGCCTTTGGGCTTTGTTGACGGTCATAGCAAAAGATAGCCGAACAGGAAATTGAAGACGTTTAAATTCGAATGGCATGTCCGTTGGTATTAGTGGGCAAAAATTAATTAGCGAATGAAAATGATTTATAAATCATATTTAGCACATTCGCGTAAATTGCGGGAATTCCCGTCATTCATGTTTCCTTCAATAAAACAATTGCGGGAATTCCCGCGCTATTTGAATAAGGCTTTTCTATTCAAAAATGGTTCACTTCTTATCACTGCACATTTTTAGTGTTGGTAAAGTCGTGAACTACCATCCCTGACAGGCCAACCGCAATTCAAACAAATTTAATTTGGGGAATCCCCATTCAAAGTTAACGTGCCAGTCATGTGTGGTTTGTTGAGGGGAAGTTTCAATAAAACGAAATGCCGGAAATCCCGACAAAAGTGCATAGGAAATTCATGTGGTAATGGCGGGAATTCCCTAATTTGTTCAGACTATTTAAAAAAATTAACCTGTAGAAAAAGAGCGGGAATTCCTGCTCTTCAATTTTGTATGGAAAAATTAATTGATTATCTGGCAGCCACCCGCTGAATTCAAATGAACGCGAACGTGTTAAACAAAATAAAATATATATGTACCAGTTGTTGGATTTATCATTGGTATGTTGATGTGATAGCCATCGTCCCCTCTCCAAAACAAAATGAGGCATTGCAATGCATCATAACAGCGATGGAGTTCTGAAATACGTTGTAAATTCTCATTTCTACGATACAAAAGAATGTCTCGTGACTGAAACTGTTCGCCAACCAAAACAATGGCTACTTCATCAATCGTTGGTGCATTGAATCGTCTGGTGTGCTCCCCAATTGGTGTTTTTTCGGCTTTTATTATGATTTTGTGGCCATCGGAGGGCATTCGTTCGAGTGCCACTTTAAACAATTTCACCAATTCATTGTGTTGATGAAAAAATGTTTGCAATTCATTCACGACTGATCTTCTCGTATTCGTCGAAATTGCACAGCGCTTATTAAATTCACGATTCTCACCATCAATGAAATATATTTGCAAAAATTTATGATCACCATCTGGGAATGGTGGTAAAGACCCAGCTCTATGATATATTTGACCTTGAATCTGTAACGGTCGAGAAATATATATAGATGATAACGGATCTTAATTTCTAAACACATCGAACACTGGGACGGCACATAAACTGAAAATGATATTGCTAATTCCACACGAAGAAATCACCTTAAACGTCGGCATAAATCCATCTTTTATAATATTTGTAGCTCCAAAAGATGTCATTTGAAAGCATGAATTGTATTTTTGAATATTTAAGAGGAAATGCTTTGACGTTGGCGAATTACCAAAAACCAATGATTGCAAAGGTTCTGGCGGAAGTTCTAGCACCGGTAATTTGACTTTCCCACCAGCACAACACATGCCAGGCGTTTCGTTTATGAATTTAAATGCTTTGCAATGTATACATTCTATATTCATCTGGCCAATGTAGGCATACATGCTGTAATCAATGGTGGCATCGTAATTGAAAGCCGCGTGTTCCATTTGACGTATATCATAAACGGACGTACGCCCACGACGGTTTCTGGGTGCTTCACTATTATCCAAGTGAGTTCTCCGTCTGTGTCGTTGTGTTTCCATTTCATTTCGTCGAACACGATCTTCTTCACTTTGTGATCTTCGATTTAACGCTGTAGCATTTGATTGACGTGAACGTCTGCCAATGTTTGGTCGTCTTGAACGTGGCATTCTTTCAGTACAGTGTATGACTAATTGAATGTAAAAGCAATACATTGAAAATTATTTCTAGAAAAAATTATACATTTAATTCAAACTTCAATGTGTGTGCGTGGAAATATGAATTCACATACACTCACACTGGACATAACCTCAATTGTGCAAATAAAGAAAACACTCACCGGAAAATGAGATCAAATTAAAATTGTGAAAATTAAGTAACGCTTGGCAATTGAACTATATATATAAAAATGAAGCAATTAAAATACAATTAAAAAAGAAACACATGGTTAACACTCACCAAAAGTATGTTTGTTCAAAATAAGAGCAAGATATAAAAGAACTCAAAGCACATAAGAAAACTGTCAACTGAGTTCCAATGACAGCAAATTAATATTCTGTTCGCAATGAGAGCACGATGTAAAATTGAGAAATCGTATTGAAAATACTTGATTTTGGTACAGTGTATTTACTCACAAAAAATGTCAAACTCAGGAACGGCTGCACCGATTCCAAACATACTTCACACAAACCACCTCCTTATAGGTAGGAACGAACTCTAAAATTTTTGTGTCAATCGATTCGGCGGTTCTTGAGTTAGAAGATTACCAAGGAAATGTAACTTCTTTATATATGTATAGATTACACATATCGAGTTTTCATTGTTTTTAATATTTATTCTGCTATTAGCCGCGGAGACAAATCCAACGAATCAATAACCATGAGAATTGGTTCAGCAGATCTCGAATTATAAGTGTTCGAACAAACCCGTCTTTGCTTTATCTACATAAATAGATTTTTTTTTTAATTATCGCAAGATTTGAGTGTAGTTTGCATAACCTATGTTTGTTTTGTTCGGATGTGAATGATGGCGTTCTGAAAAAAAAACGTTTTAAGTTGTTGTTATTAGCTTGGGGTCTAATGGAGCTTTGATTTAGGTCGTGTTAAACGTTTTTAGTCCTGACCATTTTTTTTTATCTACCGTTTCCTCAATTTCATATTGGGTAGTTACGAAATCTTTCATTTGTTGCCACGTTGGGCACTTTCTTTGTGGTGAGAGCGATTGCTCCCACAAAAGCAATGATTTTTCTGGTAATGCCGCCAAATTTCATAACAAGCTCGCTTCTTTTTTTTTTGTTTGACATGCACTTTCCAGCGTAGCTTAGCATCTAAGGTGATACCCAGCTACTTAGCACTGTTGTAGTGTGGTATAGGAATGTTATTTATATAAATTGGACAATATGCCGTTTTTTTTAAGGTAAAGTCGACATGAATTGATTTGGTGTCGTTTAATTTGACTTAGATGCCTACTTAGTAATTGCGTTTACTGCTGTCTGCACTCGTCGACTAGGTATTTAAGTTGACTCTCCAGCTGCTAACAAAGCTGTGTCATCCGTAAATGTCGATTTCATATAACTCGATTCAGATAGGAGGTCACAGGTAAAAAGCAAATAAAATATTGGCCCCAACACGCTTTCCTGGGGAATACCGGCTTCTATCGGTTGCAAATTTGAATATGCATTCTCTTATTAATGCGGAAGTATCTATCTTTTAAGTACGAAGCAATTATTTCACAAAATTGTTTGGGTAGCGTGTATTCTAATTTGAACCGTAGACCCGTATGCCAAACTTTGTCAAAAGCTTGAGACACATCCAAAAAGGCCGCGGTACAAACGTTCTTTTTATCGATTGTATTTTCAACGAAATTAACGATTCGGTGTACCTGGTCAATTGTTGAATGTTGGTCACGGAAGCCAAATTGATGTGTTGCTATTAGGTGTTTATGAGCGATTATTGGTTTGAGCCTATTTATGAGTACATTCTCAAAGATTTTAGATAAGGCTTGCAGCAGTGAAATTGGTCTATATGATGTAACAGCGTGTTCTGGCTTACCCAGCCTCATACTTACCGAGTATCATTATGACTTCAGATACTTTCCAAAGCGATGGAATGTATCTAAGGCATAATGCACTGTTTATAATGTTTACAAGTTTTTTTGTACAATGACTAGCTGACCCCGCTGCGAGACGCACAACAGTCGGAAAACGTTCATGAATTGCAAAAGTAAATATCCTACAAACGCTTTATTGCAGTTCACGTATCGACCGTATCGTTTAAGACCAATAACCGCCATGTTGCTTCCTTTGGTGACGTACTTTCAAACGTATTTTATCGATTTCACCAAACTGCAACACTAAACACTGATATGAGTTTTGAATATGAGTTAAACAATAATGGTGAATATAGTACGACCCATGTGCTGTCAACTTCGATATTCACTTTTCTAAGTTGAATGCTGAATGTTCTGCCATTTTCGTCTGGTGAGCGACGCCAATAGAGTTGATATCCATCATTTCCAGTTTGTATTTCCGAAAGAAAAGCACATGGGTAGTGTTTCGTGCATTTATTGTCAGACGTACAAATTGAAAAGGGATTGTAGTGTCCGCAAAGTCCATGCACCATATTGGTTTCCACCACTTCATATAATACTGGATCTTTCTCTACATCAGGAATTTCCGGAGAAATGATTTCATCAATTTGATCTGGTGTAACCATCATCCAAAGAAGAATGTGTGCGTGCGGAAAACCTCTATTTTGCCACTCAACAGAATGCTATGACATCGTGACGATCGCTTGCTGATTAACCGCGATCCATAATTCTGCACGTATGTCACCTCATCTTGGGAGAACTTCTTTGCTCGCCTTGGGCTGCCATACTTTGATGGCAAAAAGAACACCGACCGATATTAGGGCGACCTCTTGGTGGCTTCGTAACAAATTTCAATCTGCAATTGACCCCTTTTGTGAAACACAAGTAAAGTTTTCTCTGAATAATTTTCAACAATTTTTCTTTTGAATAGCCGGAATAAAAAAGCAAGCGACCGAAATTGAACTGTTCAAATAATTTACAAATCAAAATATTGAAAAACAAAACAAACAAAAATTGAAAGAAAAGAAAATGTTTATGGAAAAAAGTTACTTTTGGGAATTATCCAATTTGCCGACTTTTCATGAAAAGTATAAGATATTTTTATTTCTAAACCTTCCTTGATCCACAACGAACAACCTCTTAAAATTTCATCAATATTGGTTTAGCCGTTCTCTTAGCGTTACTAACGAACAAACATTCATTCGTTTGTATGAGAAATCGAAAAGGGCTGTTTTTAGGGGTTTTTCGGCAATTATTCGAATTTTTTCTCCGCAGAAACCATCCCTGAACCTCAACGAACATTTTAAAAAAAGAATTATCAAATTTAGTTCAGTCGCATAAAAGTTATGAGCGTACATACATTTTGACGATTCATTTTTATTTATATAGACTAGCTGCCGCTGCAGCCGTTGTCCTGGTTGAAATTATGTATCTTGAAATGAAAAAAAGGTAAATTTATCATTTCATTTTTTTTTTCAATGTAACGCAGCTTTATAAACAACATTCTTTGCTTTTAGTTCCGTTGTACAGAAAAGATGGTTTTCCATCTCGTGAGCACGCCACGGCCCTGTGAAAAACATAGCATTTCCAAATTTATGCCTCACACTATGCGACTGTCTTTAGGTCCTGTTGATTGTCATCTCAAATGTAATTTTCAGTGAAAACGGAATACGTTTGAACTGAAAAGGGAAATCGTAAGAACTCAAAGGAACTCGTAGAATCAAGCATTCTCCCCCTTGTATTCGATAGGTGCGTCACAATCAGTCGGGTTCATTACACAGAGACATAATTTTTTTTTTGTAAAGATTTCCTTTATTTACAATCTGTCCGAGGACAATAAGCAAATTGTGTAACACTACATTAACTTAACCTAAGTGGCTGTACTCCAACGTGTACAGAACTAATATACAGAAGTGCATATAAGATATACATATGTACATGCTTATAAAAAGCTTATTTTCTATATGGCAAATCTAATATATGAAGCCGTTTAACCCTGTAACCGGCGAGCCTGCCTTTAGACGATGTATAATTAATATGTTGCTATGCAGCTCTTATATTTCAAATCTCTATTCCAACGGTAAATATCAGCAGACAACAACACAATTCTCTTATTGAAACAAATTACAGTAAGCATTCGTCATTTGAATGCAAATCGTTGAGTGCTAAAGTCAATTTTTTGACAAAGTGTGTAAAATAATTATTTGTGTATCAAGTGGAGTTTTTAAAATAGTACAAAATCGTTAAAATTCATGATTTGCGTGAACAAAAATTTTTTCATATAGGTAAATATATATTCTTTTATGTTTTGTGCTTTATTGTTAAGTTCTTAGCAAAACTTTGTTTGTAGCCGGTGAAAATTGAACACCGTCTAAAGGCGGATCTGCCGGTTAAAAGCAAATTTTGCATACACGTGGCTCTAGTCCATTTTCTTAATCATTTCATATTTCTTTAAACATTTTTGGGTTTTAAACATTCTGGGAAACATTTAGCAGTTTCAAAATGTTTTCACAGAGAAAAAATTTTCATTTCTCAAAATTAACTGATGAGGAAATTGCAGAACTCATGGCTGAATTGGTGGATGGCACAGATTCAGAAGACGATTTCGACGACGATAATGATGATTTGGAAGACCCAGACTTTCAATTACCAAACGTAGACTTTGCTACATTTCAAGAAGAATGGGATAGTGCAGATAACAATGATTTTGAAAATATCTTTAGAAACTCACAAAACCATCCGGCAGAAGTGCATAACAATGTGGAACAGTCTGACGAGTCTTTACCATCAAAACCTGGGAAAACAAAAACAAAAAGGGCAAGATCCCCCCTACCAGAAACTGAAGCTGGTGAAAGTCCAGTAGTATCAAACGCGGGGGGGTTTAGCGGAAATATAAAAGATATTTCCCTCCAAAATCCAGAGTTCAGAAAAATTGTATGGAAAAAAAAATTTCTTGAACTTGAAAAAAATGATGTAGTTTTTCAAGGAAACAAGGAATTGCCGCAACAATTCAAAGAATTAACCACACCATTCCGTTGCTTTAATTATTTTTTTAACGATGACTTGCAAAATGAAATTGTGTATCAGAGCAATTTGTATGCAAAACAGCAAGATGTTTCTACAAACTTTACTTTGACATCGTGTGATTTAAAAAAATATATCGGAATTTTAATTTATATGTCTGTGTACCGATATCCCAGTGTCGAGAGTTACTGGTCCAAACATTCTTTCGAGCCAGTTAGAAACGCAATGACTTCCAAACAGTTTTTTTCAATCAGAGAATATCTTCATTTCAATGATACCAAAAAAATGAAAAAACCACAGGAAGCAGGATTTGATGAATTGTATAAAATTCGTCCACTTATTGATAGACTCAATATGCGATTTGATTCTGTGCCAAAAACAGCTCGGTTATGCATTGATGAACAAATGTGTTCAACAAAAATGTTGACAAAATTTCGACAATATATGCCCGCAAAGCCCCATAAATATGGCATGAAACTTTTGTTCTTTGTGACTCAAATGGCTTTTCGTACAGATTTGAAGTATACAAAGGAGCTGGCGATAATAAAGTAGTACCTAATACTCCTGATTTAGGATCAACAGCCAATGTAGTCATAAGGTTGTCAAATACAATTCCAGATTTCAAAAATCACATATTGTACTTTGATAATTTTTATACCTCTCTGCCACTTCTTGTTTATTTACGAAGCAGAGGAATTTACGCATTAGGAACCGTCCGATCAAACAGAATACCCAACTGCAAGCTGACAAGGGAAGTGGAATTAAAAGATAAAGAACGTGGATACTCAGAGGAGTTTGTTGGCCGTGCCTTTGGAGTAGACATATCTTGTGTTCAATGGAAGGACACAAAATATGTACGACTGGTATCCACGTATGCTGGAATTAAGCCATTTAAAACACTAAACAACAATTCACAACCCTTAAAAATATGCCGTTATGATCGGAAAAATAAATCATACGTCGATGTAGACTGTCCTAATATAATTAAAGAATATAACCGCCATATGGGTGGTGTTGATTTGATGGACAGTTTACTTGGTCGCTATCACATCAGAGTTAAGACCAAAAAATGGACTTTGCGTTTATTTTATCACTTAATTGATATGTCGATAGTAAATTCATACCTCCTTTTTCAGCGTATTCATGGAATTAACTGTAAAGATATTTATCATAAAAAATTACCAAATTTTCGTATTGAAGTGGCTGATGTACTTTGTCGTTATGAGGAGACTAACGCCAAAAGAGCCGTCGGTAGACCTCAGAGCCAAAGTCCACAAATACAAAAATTTAAGAAATCCTACGATCCACCTGCTGACATTCGTTTTGATGGAGTTGGACATATGCCTGACGTTTTGAGCCACAGTGGCAAAAAAGTATGCAAACTTCCGGGATGTAAGTCCGAAACACAAATGTATTGTACTAAGCGTAAATTAAATCTGTGCCTCTCACACAATAACAAATGTTTTCAAATTTATCATCAAAACAATAAAAAGAACTGAAAAAAGTTTCAATTAAAATCATCCTCTAATAAAAGTTTTTTATTACGTTACCAGGCAGGTCCGCCTTTTGGCGGTCAACATAACTTCTCACCTGGAAGGTAAGTTTGGATTTTTTTTTACCTTTTAACATTGACGTATGTTTTATTTAGCCAAAAACTATGAAAAAAAAAAATTTTTTTATCGAAAAAAAATTGGCCGGTTAGAGGGTTAAGACGGTTAATTTCGTTTGAGTCATCTAATAGGGCTATTGCAACTGGGTTAGTATGATAACTCAATCTATTAAAATAATTTCTACTGAATCTTTTGATTTCATTTTTAACTGAAGCTAAACCTGTATCATTAATGATTGTTTTATTTGACACAAACCAGGGTGCATTTAAAATTTTCCTAAGTGCAATATTTTGAAATCTTTCGAGAATTTCGATGTTTGAAGTACTTGCTGTACCCCACAGCTGGATGCCGTACGTCCAAATAGGTTTAAGCATAGTTTTGTAAATAGTAATTTGTTTTCTGTACTTAGTTCTGATTTCTCCCCTAAAAGCCAGTACATTCTTTTAAGCTTCAGATTTAATTGTTTTCTCTTAGTTTGAATGTGCAATTTCCAGGTCAGTCTTCTGTCCAGATGCAAGCCTGGACAATTACCTTTTCTCAAGGTGAAGGTGACGTGCACAGATTTGTCTGTGTTCACTGCAATATTCCACTTTTTGAGCCAAACATCAATACTTCTAACTACTTCTTGTACCATAATCGAAGCTTCAATTGCAAAAGGGCTGCATGCTAAAATTGCTATGTCATCTGCATATGTGGCAGTTAATACGTTATCTAACAAAGGCATATCACTTGTGTATATTGTATACAAAACTGTGCCTAACACGCTACCTTGTAGGATTCCTGCCTCAATTATATAAATATTTGATCGCTCTTCCCGAACTTTGACGTAGAAAAATCTATCATTCAGATAAGATTTAAGCAATAGAAAAAATGGAGCAGGTAATAGTTTTTTGAGTTTGTACATGAGCCCAGTGTGCCAAACACGATCAAAAGCCTGTTGAATATCGAGAAAAACAGCAGAGCAGTACTGTTTAGATTCTAGTGCATTTTGAATAGTATTAACAATACGATGGCATTGCTCTGGTGTTCCGTGATTTTGATGAAAACCGAACTGGTGTTCGGGAATGAACAACATAGCATTCGTGTGAAAAACATAGCATTTGCAAATTTATGCCACACACTATGCGAATATCCTTGTGCCCTGTCATCTCAAATGTAATTTTCACTGGAAACGGAATACGTTTAAACTGAAATGGCAAATCGATAGAACTCAAAGGAATTCGTAGAATCAATCATTTTGCTCCTCGTATTCGATAGGTGTGTCAAAATCAGTCAGGTTCCATTACACAGTTCACAGCGCATGAAGATTGCGAAACATAATAACGACGGATCCTACTTTGAGATGCAAATGATGCGGTGGCATACCAAGCCTCTCCAAAGAATTTAGAAATACCACTGGATAATTCACGGCGTCGTCTTCATTGTCAAGACGTTCGATCGATTTGTAAGAGCGCAAGTCTACCGGAATTTGACTTTGAAACTTCCAGTTTAAGTCAACAACATCGGTATTTTTGGCAGCTAACATTGCGCGTACACTTAAGGAATCGTAGTTACGATAATTGCGAACATTTGTGAAGAGTTCATCTTTCGTGAATTGATAAAGGGAAGATGGAATTGACATCGAACCACCAGAAGTATCAACCGAAATTGTACCATTTCCAATTTTTAGCGAAGACGATGTAAAATGTCTTTGGCAATGTCGATGTTTACATCGAAAATTATGCGAACTTCATTTTCATTTCAGCGATTAACATGTTCCAGCAAACACATCAAACCATTCACAGTAAGCAGTGACTCAAATAAAGTTGAACCGCGTACATTAATCAATAGCAACCGAAGATAGAAATAATCATCGTTTTTCGGGTGGATTGTGTAAATTCGTCCTGATACATTAGTTGATAAGACACCTGGATGTCAATCTACTGGTTGGCTTTCCTTTCTGCATAACTATTTCTTCGACGATGCATTCCATGCATAATATCAAGGTATTTCCGAATAGAGCAAGTTCTCACAAACGGATCACTGACGAAAGTTGGGAAAAAACTCGTCAATGTTAATTTTGTTGCTGGCGATGTTTCCACTGGCTATACTGTATACTCTGGGTTGAAATACACTCTTTGACCATAATCCAAATTAACTGCGAGACGCACAACTGTCGGAAAATGTTCATGAATGGAAAAAGTAAATATATTACAAAGCACTTTATTGCAGTTCACGTATCGACCGTATCCTCCAAGACCAATAACCGCCATGTTGCGTCCTTTGGTGACGTAATTACAAACCGGAGAAATGATTTCATCAATTTGATCTGGTGTAACCATCATCCAAAGAAGAATGTGTGCGTGCGGAAAACCTCTATTTTGCCACTCAACAGAGTACATCTAGCATCCAACAGCACCACATATACGTTGCTTCAAGATAAAGTCAATCAAACATTGTATCATGACGATCGCTTGCTGATTAACCGCGATCCATAATTCCGCTCGTACATATACCATGTCACCGCATCTTAGGAGAGCTTCCTTCCTTGCCTTGCCTTGGGCTGCCATACTTTGATGTCAAAAAGAACACCGACCGATATTAGGGCGACCTCTTGGTGGCTTCGTAACAAATTTCAATCTGCAATTGACCTCTTTGTGTGAAACACACGGAAAGTTTTCATTGAATAATTTTCAATAATTTTTCTTTTGAATAGCCGGAATAAAAAAGCAAGCGACCGAAATTGAACTGTTCAAATAATTTACAAATCAAAATGTTGAAAAAAAATTGTATGGAAAAAAGTTACTTTTTGAAATTTTCCAATTTGCCGACTTTTCATGAAAAGTATAAGATGCTTTTATTTCTAAACCTTCCTTGATCCACAACGAACAACCTCTTAAAATTTCATCAATATTGGTTCAGCCGTTCTCTTAGCGTTACTAACGAACAAACATTCATTCGTTTGTATGAGAAAAATAAAAGGGCTGTTTTTAGGGGTTTTCCGGCAATTATTCGAAATTTTTTCTCCGCAGAAACCATCCCTGAACCACAACGAACATTAAAAAAAAAAAGAATTATCAAATTTGGTTCAGTCGTATGAAAGTTATGAGCGTACATACATTTTGACGATTCTTTTTTATTTATATAGATAGTTTGGTAAATTGCATAATATTTTTCCAGTTGTTAAATAGTAGCCAGGTGCTTTTTTGTGTCTTGTGTTCCCGATAAGATTTTTGATTTCTTTAATAGTAACAGGAGAAATGCTGATGTGTGGATCCAACTAGCGTAAATGTGCTTCTCAAATTATTTGCGAATACGGCAGCTTTCTGTTCAATCGTTTGGGCCCATGCAGTTTCGTTTAGTTTTAATGGTGCTACATGTTTTATTTGTTTGTTAATATTTCTTGCAGCTTTCCAGAGTGAATAGTCGGTGGATTTATCAGCTGTGAGTTTAGCCAGATAAGTTTTGAATGGAAAATTTTTAAATTCTTTCATTTGTGCTCTTAGTTTCGCTGTACTTTTATTAAGCTCAGGTTTCAGATCAGAGGACCTAGTTTACTGCCATTTCTGTAGAAGCTTGCACTTTTTATGGATACTTCTAAGATGTGTTTTGGGAATTTAGTACCACTTAGATTCACGCGGGTGTTTGGTGTATTCTTCCTCGCAGCGGTTTGAATTATTTTTGTGAAATCTTCAATCTTACAGTTCAACTCAATACCAGTCGATATGTACTTAAGTTTTGGGTCAACTTTATTTACTATACTTTTAAATTTAATTGGTATGTTTATTACATAATGTTGGCTTGGCTGCCGAAATAATTGGCTTTTCATTCACAGTTAGTGGCATTAAGGTCTGAGCAATCTTTAATACTTAAATTGAGTTTCGGTAGTTTGTTGATTATAAAGCAGTCAAGAATGTCTGAAAATTTCTGTCTAGCTGTAGTCCAAAAAGTGGGTCTTTCTGTAGAAACGAAATTGCACCTTTGGTTGTAGTTAAACGAGATCCCCAATGAGGTTATTTTGCGTTAAAGTCGCCACCAATAATGTACCTTCCGCCACATTTTTTAATAAATTCATATACGTTTCTATTTTTATATTATCTCTTTGGATGGTGGACTGTACGACTGAGTTTGTCGTGTGTGGTGTGATATAATTCATAATTTTAAAAAATTTCTAATTCATTTTTACTTTTGGAAATACCTTTAGCGTTCCATAGCATTATTCTCAAAGAGTTACTGTTCATCAATATTTATTGGCCTAATATGTTCACTCTAGTAAGTAAACCAAGATATATTAGGTTGTCAAAAAAGTCTTGCGGTATTTTCGCTAGTTGGCGTTGACAGCGCGTAGTTTTAGTTTTATTCGTCGCATCGAGTTATGCTATACCTTTTTGGAAAGCTTATTTCACGCGCCAACATGTGTTTGATTGATTGTCGTTTGTTTTAAGTCGTTCGTGAGTTATGGCGTCGCAAACATGGAGCAAAATTAAGAGAAAACGGTATATTTTACAGTACTACTACGACAGTTTATGGACCCGATACAGTTTTCATTTCCACCGCACAACGATGGTTTTAACGTTTTCGTTGAAGCCTGCGCCACGCTCCGGAAGGCCTGTCGTCGAAAATTGCGATAAAATCGCTGAATTGGTCGAAAGAGACCGGCATAGTAGTCATTAAACCATTATAAACCATTTGAAGAAGCTTGGAGTCACTACGAAGCTCGATGTATGGATGCCACACGAATTGATTCAATAGAAATACCGCAAGACTTTTTTGACAAACTAATATTTTCATTAGATTGTATTTTGTTAATTGTGCGATAATTGTTTGCAGACATGGTTTGTAGGTGCCGTTGCTAAAAAGAGTATTTATTAAATATGTAATATTAGAATATAATTTATTAAAATCCTTTACGTCGTTTGTTATAATAGGTGGGCGGTGGATTTTAGTTTCATTGTTTGCTGTCTGCTCTTTATTTTTATTTTTTGAAGGGTTGGTATTGTTGGAGAAGTGTCAGCTTTGCGTTTTTTGAAGAGCGCTTCTTTTTGAGTATCCACTCAGTTTGTTCATCGGTTTCGTACATTTGATACACATTCATACCAGAAGGTTTTGCTTCAACACTCACATGCTTGCTTTTACTAGATTTTAGTCTTTATGTAACTGAATTCAACAAGTATTTTTGTATATTACAAAAAAAAAAAAACGGTTTATCTATTTTTTTGAAACTCTATTTACAAAGGAGTCTTCTTGTCGACATATTATATTATATTATATACATACATATGTATGTACATACGAAACCTCTACTACTCAACATTTCCTGAAACATTTTTAATTTTTTCATTACGTCTTTTAAATGAGCTCAGACGCAAAAGAACTTAGGCCAACTCAGTTGCTAAAGGTTCGAAAAATTAGTTCTGACGAACAAAGTCCATACATACCTGCAGAAGCTACACGTCGAAGCAAGACATAATATGCGATATATTCATTACTGAGAGTGACAGTTTGATGAGATACTGCACCCGATTTTCATCTTCGCCTATTCAGAGCAACTCTGAATCGGCATTAGAAATAAAAAGGGAAAATCTCGACAATTTTTGAATACGCCTCCAAGCTTCTTATGACGCAACTAGCGGGCCTGGTGCCTGCTTCGCACGGCAAAACAAAATAAGAAAAGAAACACACTTGTTTTTAATAAAGTTGGTTTTGTTCCCAATAAGTTGAATAATTTTAAATTCTAGTTTCTTACAATCTTAGACTATGTATCGCTTAAACTATCTTAGAGCTCTTTCGTAGACAACATTTTTGGTTTTGCCATAAGTTGTTGTGTAGATAAAGAGAACTGAAGGCTTGCCAACACGTGAGCACGAAACATGTAACTGGCCGAGTGAAGAGCAAGGATATTCTAAATCAATTCCACACAATTCAAACGATTGCCCTAGCGCTTTACTTATTGTAATAGCAAATGCAAGACGTATTGGAAACTTAGACTTGTGTATTCAAAGGGTAAATCTGATGGAATCATTGGAATTCGTGGAATTTATACATCTTCACCTTTAAACTTCCCATTTAAAATTGTTGCTTCGATCAAATTGTTCTTTTAACCGCTAATCTTGTCCGATTGCATAATCGTGGTTGATAATAATGGGAGCACCCACTTTCAATTGTTACGCTGAGGTGGAAATCCGGTTAAATCCAATGAATTCAAAAATTCTGTCGGATAATTAACAGCGTCGTCTTGATTCTGAATTTGAATTGATTGATATGTTACAACCTCGCCAGGAACATGGGTTAAAATGTCTGAATTCATTTGACCAACGGCTTTATTTTTAGCGGCCAGTAGCTCTTTCAGCTAACCAATTATGATTGCGATAATTCTCTGCAATATTTGGAAAAACACTTGATACCAATTCTTCTTTTGTCGGTGAAATATTACAAACGTTATCTGGTAAAGTGATTAAGCCAGTTTCACGATCAACAGCAAGTTAACCATTACTTATTGCCAACAGTTGCCTTGAAAATGTGTCGGCCGATGGATCGTTTTGAATTTGTACTCGCACATTTGTAGTCAAATTGAGTATTTGTACATGTCTCCATAAACAATTTGACTTTAAACATGCTTTTAATTCATCTGCTGGTGTTGAAAGGGGAATTACATGCAATGTCTGACGAAAATCACCAGCCAACAGAATCAAAGCGCCACCAATTTCTGTTGATCATTACTACGCAAGTCTTGAAATGTCCTGTCTAACGTTTCCACTGATTTCTTATGGGTCATTGTACATTCATCCCACACTATTAATTTGCATTGTTGCAAGACTTTGCCCATTCCCGAATTTTTGGAAACATTACAGGTGGGATTTTCATTTACATTCATTTTCAGTGGTAATTTAAGTACAGAATGGGCTGTCCGACCACCATCTAATAACGTAGCTGCTAGTCCAGACGATGGAAGTGTCAATGCTATATTATTCTGTGATCTTAGAGTCGCTAATAGCAAGGAAATCAGAAATGTTTTGCCAGTTCCTCCTGGAGCGTCTAAAAAAAACATTCCTCCAGTTTCGTTTCGTACTGATTCCATTATGGTATCATATGCGTGTCTCTGTTCTGGATTCAATTTATGCAAATTCAAGTTTATAAAAGTGGTCAACTTATTCAAATCAGATTGTTTTTCACGATTTATTTCTTGATTGAATGCATCATGCATTGGTCATTTTGGAGCTGGCAAACCCAATTGTGTCAATGCTTTATTTTTATTTTTATTACCAAACAAATATCTTCAATGATAATCAATGCCTCATTAAACATTTCAAGTGTAATTATTAAATGGTTATTTCCTGCAATTCGGCGCATTCGATGCAAAATGTCTTCGGCCATAAAATCTTTAAAATTTTCCCATAATTGCAATGGATCAGATAGAAAACATGTCGCAATAATAATAGCAAATAATGTTAGTATTTCGTGAGGAGAACCTGTTGCTGATGCATCCCTAAGTGTCGCATCCCAGTGATTATCATCTTCCAGTAAATGAAATTCCTGACATGATTGACGAAAAGTGTGATACTGTAGGCCGTTAACTCTTTTCAAACTCAAAAAAGATGTAGAGCCACGAACATGAATCAATAATAGACGGAAGTAAAAACATTCAACATGACTGGGATGCACTGTGTAGAGACGTTCAATGGAATCACTTGAACTGGTCTTCCTTGCTTACGTCTGTTTTATTTCTTTCCAGATGCTTTCCAAGTGTAATATGTTGGAACTTGTGAATAAAGCAATGTTTTAGCAAATTGATCATTTTGACATAATTCGAAAAACGATAATAATGTAGTTGATGGTGGTCGCTCTGCAATTTGCAGTGCAGTATCAACTGTGAAATATACACGTTGTCCATTTTCCAAATGTAGTGACAAATGAATAACTGCCGGATTTCGATCACGAATTGGGAACGATAATATTCTCCAAACTGCCTCATTGCTCCTGATATACCTTCCCATTTGATATTGTGTTATTCCATCATTTCGGTTCTCTGCAACACCAAACACAGCTATGTCGCTGCCTTTATTTACATACTTGCAGAAATATTTAATCCATTTAACAGAATTGCAATATTCTACATTGATATGAGCTTTGAATGCTTTCGATAATATTGGCGAAGAGGGGACAACCCACCTATTATCAACTGTAATATCTTGATTATTGACTCTTAGATTGATTGATTTGCCATTATCATCTGTTGGGCGTCGGCGATAAAATGGGTAACCATCATTTCCATTAATTGTCCCGGAAATCAAATCTCTGGGATACCGATTCGTGCATTTCCCATCTTTCATACATGGCAAATTAATATTTAGAACACCACATGGTCCATGAATCATACTTTTTGTAATAACATCAAATAAACCTGGATCGATTTCCATACCAAAATATAGGCATGTGGTAATCCTCTCTTTTGCCATTCCACCGAATACATCCAACATCCAACTTCGCCGAAAACTTGATGTTTAACAATAAAATCCATCAATGACTTCAGCTTCTGTCTAAATACTCGTGCAGTTATGTCGTGACGATCTGTAGAAGATTGCCCTTCATATAAGTATTGCTGAAGTCATTGTAGATTACATGTAAATGTACATAATAAACAAATCTGGTCGACCATACAAACGAACCTAGCAAATGGCATCTTATGCATATTCATGCATGTGCTTTGGACTGCCTGTGTAACTTGCTGGTAAAATAACAACTTGTCCAATTTAGCAAAATATTCAAATTAAAACGATGATTAGAACGAAAATTAATTTATTTTTATCAAAATACTTACCAAAAAATGCGAAGAAATTAATATTTTCAAAAATCGATTATGATAAGATCAATCACCAATGTCGTCCAAAGAGAAAAGAGAAATGATAACAAATTGCTATTTGCATCATTCCGTGCAATGCTCTCCAATGCACAAACGACCAAAATGTATTCAATGCTAATGAATGCTGTATGCGATACAAAAAATGCCTGCGGCAAAAACACACTCAATTCACATACGCACCGCACACATATGCGTTATCGGATTTCAACCAAACTTCATATAAACCATATATGGGCCACTGCCTACGTAGTGTATAAGTTTGGTTAAAATCGCACGACGCGTTTATGATTAGTTCGGCGACGTACATATAAGGTCTTATTTTTATATATATAGTGGAATCTGATGACTCAGATCTACCAGAAAGTTTTAAGTCGTCGGCTTACGCCAAATACGAAAACTGCTTAGATCAGTTTGTAGATTCAAAAACAATGATATTTGGGCAGTTAAAATTAATTAAAGCAATTGCACCTACCCCACCTCCGAGAGTAGAGCTGCAACAAATTCAAAATCAAGAGGCAGGTTCGAGTATCCGCCTCAAGGTGCCCGCATGTGACACAAAAATTTTTCATGATGACTATGAACAATGGCCGTCCTTCTGGGACATTTTCAGAACCGTTTACATAAACCATCCAAAATTATCAAATGCACAAAAGTATTATCATCTCCAATACAAAACAAGAGATCAAGCAGACGTCATAATATAACAGTTTATATTAAATGTTGACAATTTCAATATGGCTTTGGAAGGTCTGAAATCAAGGTACGAAAACAAATGAATACTAGTAGATAAGCACATAACGATATTAATGAACTTGCCAAAAGTTGAAAAGGAAACCAGTGAAGAATATATGAAACTTCAATCCACTGTTTCAAACCGTTTTTCGGTTAAATATACTCAGAATATTCCCACAGACAATTGGGACCCCATTCGGGTAAATATATGCACCGTCGCATTTCCAGAAAAATCGTTATTAAACCAATAGGTATTTCCAATGACCTTAATAGATGCTTACAAAGACTTACAAAGTTGCTTAGCAACAACAATTTAAATAGAAGCTTCTTCAAAAATCCCACGTCACATCTGAGCAGTACAACCAAACGTCATGCAAATAATGTAGAGGGGGACATTAAATTAAAACTTGCGATAAATTCAAAATATTAAATATAATTGACCGAAACAATTTTGTAAAGCCAAAAAGACTTTGTACAAACTGCTTATCACATACACCCATGCTTCCCGATGGAGTGTCCAAAAGGGGGCTGGTGTTTTATCAGTATTAGGGACTGCGTTTTTTCTTGTGCCGACCAGCGGTCGTAATATCGAGTTTTTAAGCCCACGGATCAATGCGTTGCAGGGCCACATCGGTTGACTCAAGATCGTTACGGGGACATTGCTCCGTCCGGCGGCCAATAGAGTAGCCTGTTCCAATCAATTGGCTGGGAGTGTGGGCTGTACCACTGCGATAGCCCTTTAATCGACCGCTTGGGTGGTCGGTGCTACTGATCCGGTCGGCACTGGAGCCGCATCCTCCGGCGAGTACAGACGCACGCATTCATACCTTGGGCGCTCTAGCTGTGCTCTAAGGTACCGGGGGGTCGGCCGGTCGCGGAAAGCCGGCCAGTAGCAGGTTAGTTGCGAAAGAAGTCAAAACGAATAAGCAACCCCCGACGATGAGCGGCAGGAGTGAAGGAGGCGGCATAAAAGCTAGCAGATCCACTGAAGCTCCTGTGACTGTGGCGAATCGATACCGCCACATAGAAATAGGTGTCCCCTCATCATGTTTGGACATGATGAAAGCAAAGCAAAATCCAGGCGCGACGGACCCATAATGGGCGGCTTCCTGGTCTGTTTCACCATGTTAGGTGC
Source organism: Bactrocera correcta (assembly GCA_027475135.1). Lineage (NCBI taxonomy): Eukaryota > Metazoa > Arthropoda > Insecta > Diptera > Tephritidae > Bactrocera > Bactrocera correcta. The sequence goes on along the minus strand of CM050322.1, from coordinate 41,546,122 downwards.
GGCTGATATTACAACTTGATCGGTACACAGCGCGGCTCACTGGGAGTCCTTGGCTATCTTGACAGCTATGTCTTCCGCTTGCAGGATGTAAAAGGTGATGTGAGCTTGCTCTGTCGAGGAGTTAGCCGTGTGGTGTATCAGTAAACAACCACTTCGGTCCCTGGTCAGGGAGTGTACATTGGGCGCAGGGGTAGTACCCTGCGTTGCCCCGGGCGAGTACCGGTCCGTCCGTGTTTTCCGGGATTGGTAAAGCGAAGGACAGGCCTCAGGGAACTGGGGTAGGAGCATGGTTTCCGAGGTTACACCCGTTCCTGTCTATTTCGGCCCGCCCCCCCGACACACGATGCGCTGCAAAAACAACGAATGGAGAATTATTTAAATTTAGATAACAAACACAAAAGCAGCAGTGTACAAAACTGTTTCACGAGCAGCGGCACTCAAAGCCTTGGCAGTAAGATACCAGAATCGGAACAATCCGGGGGAACGCCGAGTAGTTTTTGCGTCGAAGCTGATCCCTTTATACGCACACCAAGATTGATGCGATCACCGAAACAGGGGCTCACGGTGGAAAGGCCTTAAAGAGCGAGATCGTCGCCACCAGCGCTGCAAGACAGCACGCTTCGAGCGGAACTAACGTAACCAGGAGGGGACATTATGGCTGAATTGGGAGATATGATCAAGAGGCTAACGGAAGCAATGAAACTGCCTCAACGATCGATCAACAATCAGATCCGGGATCTGCTAACTTCTGTCACAAAGCTCCATGAACGCGCCCAAATGGAGTATAACAAAGTTAAAGCAACCAGGCGAAATGTTCCTTTAAGACACACAGGAGTAGATTCAACTCCAAAAAGGCCCCGCGAGGATGAGCAGCAGACGCGAAAGACCCCGCCAAAAAAGAAAGCCAGCCAAGAGGAAGTCCAAAAGAGGAACAGGGAAGTGAATGGACGCAGGTGAAACCAAAAACTCAAAACAAGAAAAAGAAGACGGTTTCTGCGCCACGTCCTAGGCCCGATGCAATTATCATTGCGCGCACTGGAAACATGTCGTACAGCGATATAAGGAAGATGCTCTGAAAGAGCTTGGAGAAAACGTTTCGCGGATCCGGAAGACGGTAAAAGGCGAAATACTTCTGGAAATGAAGAAGGCTCAGATGAACACGGGAGCATATGAAATGGAGACATGCAAGGTTCTGGGCGACCAGGCGCAAATAAGAGCTCTAACCCACGAAGTATCAGTGGGGATCCGAGACTTGGACCACCACCAAAGTAGACATAGCAGTGGCAATACGTTCACAAATAAAAAAGCTAAATTCCTTTGACGAAAAGGCGATCAAAACCATGAGACAGGCGTACGTGGGCACACACAAGGCAGTCATCAGCCTTCCCGCAGTGGACTCAAAGCGGCTACGTGACGCCCATAAGATCAAGATTGGATGGGTGGTCTGCAGAATAAGGGAGAAGCCGAATCTCAGAAAGTGTTTCAGGTGCCTGGAATACGGCCACCTGGCGAGGGCATGTACGAGTGAGGATGATCGAAGCAAATGTTGTTCTAAGTGTGGTGAAAAAGGGCATTTCGCAAAGGAGTGTGATAAAAGCCCGTCGTGTGCAGCATGCAAAAGCAGTGGGCAAAAGGACACAAGTCACCGGATAGGAAGTTGAAAGTGTCCTCTATATCAAGCGGCATGTAAAAAGATGAAATGAAAGTTGTCCAAATCAACTTAAATCATTGTGAAGCTACCCAAGAGCTGCTGAAGCAAACAATCTTCGAGGAAAAGGTAGAGGTGGCGATAGTGTGTGAGCAATATAAAAACATAAACGCTGGAACGTGGATCTCCGACAAGAAAAACAAAGCTGCCATATGGCCCTGTGGGGGTAACGCTTTCCAAGATAAACCGCTCCTTGGAAGATCTTACTATACACGAGCGAAAATAGGTGGCATTTATTTATACAGCTGCTAAATTCCCCCGACTGTGTTGCAAGGAGACTACGAAATAATTCTTGATCAAATAGTCCGAGACGCCCTCACTACCACGCCAAACGTGATAGCAGGGTAGTAGCTACACAAACAGACGGGGTAATGCTCTACTCAAAGCATTTTCTGTGTTAGACGCCGTGTGGCTCAATACCGGCGGTAGAAATACTTTTGAAAAGAATGGACGTGGATCGATAATAGATATCACATTCGCCAGCAGCACGCTAGTTCGATCTGCAAATGGGAAGGTGTGCGACTTTTACACGCATAGCGATCACCTGGCCATCTTGCTGGAAATCCGTAAATAAATACAAACTCGATCCAGCGCTAAAAAATGGCAGAAAAAATGATGGAAGGTGGAAACGTTCGGTGAAGAATTTTTCAAACTTATGTTGGATGGGAACCTAGATGGTGCGATCAACGTTGACCGACAGGCTGAAAATCTGGTGAAGCGTATAAGTAAGGCCTGTGATGCTGCTATGTGTGGGAAATGGCACAACATCAGCACACTGAGAAGTGAATGCCATAAAGCTAGACGCCTCTGCCAAAGAAGCCAAGGTACGCCACATCATACTAGATTGCGAGAAAGTTTCAAAAAAAAAAAAACCTAAAGAACTCAAAAAGGCTATCAAAAGAAGTAAGTCCTCAAGTTTTAAAGAATTATGTGAGAAGGTGGACGAGAATCCGTGGGGTGACGCGTATAAAATAGTGATAGCAAAAATCAGAGGGGGTAAAAGCCAAGCGCCAACCTGTCCGATCCTCCTAGAAAAGGTGGTGAAAACGCTATTCCCAACGCAAGAACCACAATCGAGTAAAACGATACCAACCATGATGGAATCTGCAATTGTAGGCGAGAAGGAGGTAATGGAAGTGGCGCAGAAATTTGGCAACGCAAAGGCTCCAGGACTTGATGGCATCCTGAACAAGGCTCTGAAAATTGCCATCAGGCATACCAAGAGGGCATTCGCCGAACTCTACACACGATGTCTGAATGAAGGTGTTTCCCGAAAGTTTGGAAGAAACGGCGGCTGGTTCTTCTCCAAAAGCCAAACAAACCGATCGACACGATGGCCAAAATACTGGAAAGACTAATTTGCACACGTCTAGAACGCCACCTAGAAGAAGAGTCTTCCGGGTTATCTGAAAACCAATTTGGATTCAGAAGACATCGGTCTGCCTTAGATGCAGTTGGAAAAGTGACGAGCATTGCGGCCAAAGGCAAAGAGGGCAGCTGATGGATGTATGGAGATAAAAAATAGTATGCAGGTGTTACGCTGGACGTAAAAAACGCTTTCAACTCGGCGTACTGGCCTGAGAGCTTTAGAGGCAAGAAACACCACAAGGTATCTTCTGAGGACAATTAGCAGCTCTTTGTCAGACAGACTACTGCTGTATGGTACAGATGCAGGTCCAAAAACCTACGAGATGACAGGTGGAGTACCACAAGGCTCCGTACTTGGTCCACTACTTTGGAATGTGCTGTACGACGGGGTGCTACGATTACCGCTGCCAAAAGAAGCACAGATAATTGGCTATGCGAACGACATTGCCGTAACGATCGTAGCTAAAGAACTCTTGGAGATACAAAATATATGCAATGAGACCGTGGCGAAAATTAAAGGCTGGCTTACGAGTACCAAGCTGCAGCTTGCAGGTGAAAAAACCGAGGCAGGGCTCATCACGAGCAGGAAAAAGCTAGAAACGGTGACTCTGAACATTGATGGATATAACCTTGTAACGCAAAATTCACTGAGGTACCTTGGTGCTATGATCGATACGAGGCTCAATTTCAAGGGGCACATTGAAAATCCCTGTGGTAAGACGGCTAAAGTGATTGGGGTCCTGTCGAGAATCAAACATTGGTGGCCCAAGTCAAAGTAGAAGAGCTCTGCTGGCTAAAGTTAGCCAATCAATGCTTATGTACGCAGCTCCGATATGGGGGGCAGCCCTTCGTCAAAAAACCTGTATCAGTATGGCCAAATCTGTGTCCAGGCTATGCACCCTTAGAGTTGCCTATGCGTTTAGAACGGTGTCGCACGAGGCGAGTGCTATCATATCTGCCAACGGATATAATGCCCTCTGAGTTAAGTAGAGTCTACTGTAAAACAAAAGCCATGCATAGGCGCTTAACAGTCGATGAGCGCAAAAACGAGAGGAAGACAAGTCTCGAGAGGCAAAAGCAATGGGATGCGGCAGATAAAGGAATATGGACATATAGGCTTACTAAGAATCTACCGGCCTGAATTGACAGACGACATGGGGAGACAGATTTCTACTTAACCATAACAATAGCGCTCCGAGAACTCAGAATGAAGGAGAGGCAGTAGTGCTTAACGGCGGTCCCGCAAGTCTGAATACAAGCTGTAGTAGCCGGAGTTAAGGGTTTAGTACGTAGGCATACTGTTTCGCAAGTCCAGCGTAGTGATCAAACACTGGCTGGGCGTGGTCCCAAAAGAGGTGTACTCTAGCGAACAATATGAATCGTGCTTGCTACCAGCCTCACCCTTGCAGTAAAAACAAAAACACAAAAAAAAATTCACCCATGCTTAAAGAGTGTGAATGCAAATTTAATTACGTTTATTGCCATAAACGACATCATTCGATGTTACGTATTACCAATTTTTTCGGCTCACCCCCAAACAGCATAACGGTAAACAGAGAAACAGGTTTAGATGCAAGAACAAATTCAGAAAACTGCCAGGAAGCAAAAGGCTGCTCAAAGGCGTTAAAAACCCAAACGCTAATTAGCGAAAATCACAGCAGGGTACTATTACCCACAGCGGTGGTCTCCATCGCACACCGAGGAGAACTCTTTAAACTCAGGGCCTTAATAAACCAAGGATCACAACGATCATTTATAGCGTCTAGGACACAAAATAGGCTAAAATTTACTAAAACATTACCCAATTGTGAAATTAAGGGAATGGGGCGGAAGAGTAGTTCAAAACACCAATAAAATCTGCCCAATTACCCTAATTTCCCCTCAAGCGGATAAGCGCATTCAAGCCAATTAGCTACTGTCTTACTGCTATTAACAAATATGCTTACAAGCTATCACATAGATAGCCGACATTGGGGAAAGGTATCACACCTTAAACTAGCAGTCCCCAATTGCAACACTCCCGCTCAAATATATCTTCTATTATGCTGCGATCTCATAACAAAGATAATACTCGAAGGTATTGAGGTACAAAAACACTTCTGGCGTACAATACCATTTTCCGATGAGACTTAAGTGGACTAGTTGCGGAACCAGTTGGCCCGATGACATCTCAAGTTGAGGAAGTCTCCAACGAATACCTCAATTCACAATTAAGAAAATTTTGGGGGTCCGAATAATTCTGTGAAAACTGTGAGAAGTGTGAGAATTTTTACAAAACCACAATTATACGAGCAGATGATGGCCAGTACGTCGTATAACTAACATAAAGACAAATTTGCCAATACACTCGCCTTAGGTCATTCCCCACCTCTGCTATCCAACAGATTTTAAGTATGGAAAAAACCTACTTAAATAAATATAGTTTAAAAAAACTAAAAAAAACATACTTTTAAGGCATAACAAACGAAAAAGTGAAAAATAATTCTTTGTATAAACTAACAATAATAATAAAGGAAAAATTCCTGCATTATTGTGCGAAAGGTGTGGGGTGCTTTGTGCAGGAATTTTTCCTTCATTATTATTGTTGGTTTATACAAAGAATTATTTTTCACTTTTTAGTTTGATATATTTTAAAAGCGTGTTTTTTTATTTTTTTAAACTATATTTATTTTTAATTTTTTAGTTTGATGTGAGAAACCCCAAATTTAGTATTGGTTAAGTAAATCAATAATTAGGCAGCATTTAATATCCGTAACCTTTCATCGACTAATTGTTTTATTATTTGCAGGTATAATATTGTAGAGGTACAAACTTGGCTTAATTCATTTCTATTGTTCATGACTAGCACTTATAATTCAAGTGGTTGAATTGGAAAGTAGGTAAAATAGGTAGTCTCATTTTCCATTTTTTAAGGTAGAGGGGTTCAAATATTAGGTAGGTTAAAAATTTCTTTGTGTATTTTAAGTTTTTACGAATTCTTATTGTGTGTTACGAATAATATAATGAAATATAAACGATAATAACTTAAATCGTATTCTCCGCCATTAAATTCGGTGACAATTTTCGAAAATCTCACATCGACGTGACAGCCATAGTTTAAAAAAAAAAAAGGAGATTTCTATAGCAGTTGCTTTCGGAGGCGTTTTAAAAACTAGTATCTAATTTTTTTTACTACAAAAATTTTATTATTTTTTATTACCTAAAAGTGTCATGTTTTGCATTATTTGATATTATTTTTTCTGGAGCGCTGTTATATGTATACAAATATTTTTATATAAAGTATACTTTCTTTAAGGATATACATTTACTTATTGTATTTCAGTATATACATAATATGTATAGTATATATTATGCTATTCAAATGTCACCAAAACCAGTTTTTATAGATGTTGAATACTTTTAAGCGCATCTGTTCGGTGAGCTGCTTAAACTTACTATCGCCTTCCTACAGTGTCGCTCAAATATTCTAGGTTTCAGTACCACTTAAAGAAGTTACAAACAAACATACATACATACAAGTGAAACTAATAAAAGCGTATTAAAAAGGCGAGCTGGAAACCGAATATGATATCCATTTAGACCATATGGAGGAAGTCAACCCTGCCGAACAAAACCATACAAAGTAAATACTACTCGTTTTATTTGCCACATCACGCAGTAGTAAAGCCAGACAAAAAACCACAAAGGTAAGAGTTGTCTTCAATGCGTCAAAATCCACCAGTTCGGGAAATTCCCTAAATGACATTTTCTTTACGGGACCCAATTTGCCCAAGCTTCAGCCAGACCTAATGCTGCTTATTTTAAATTAGTATATATTCAAATACGTATTCAACGGGGACGTCGAAAAAATGTATAGACAAATAGTCGTATATAAATTCGATAAAGATTTTCAACGAATTTTTTTCCCAGAATCCCCCACACGTCCACTAAAAGACTTTATGTTAAAAACAGTTACCTTTGGCGTTAACTGTGCTCCACACTTAGCCATTCGAACACTGCACGAATTGCCAGAAAACACCAAGTCAAAATTCCCTCTGGCAACCCAGGTATTAAAAACGCAAACGTATGTAGACAACATTTTGTCAGGAAGTCACAGTCGTTCACAAGCATACGAATTTTTATGACAGGTTATAAGAGCCCTCAAAACCGCAAGGTTTGCACTGAAAAAGATTACTGCAAATCATTCAGATATAGTAAAACATATACCGAAAGACAATTTGTTGGACACTAATTGCTTTTAATTCGAAAAGGAAAGTAAAACAAAGATTCTGGGGATTCAATGGAATGCGATATCTGATCAGTTTTCACATACAAATTCTATCCTCTGTGGCAAAACTTTTCGACCCCGCAGGATGGCTTTCGCCAACAAGTATACAAGCTAAAATCCTGATACAAGAATTATGGCTAGATGGGAGCGACTGGGAGGTCCCAGTTCCCGAGCAATCTAAACACGGTGGGTAAACTATTCCCCCGAACACAAAGTCGAATTTCACGATTTCTGTGACGCCTCTGAGAAGGCATACTGTTCCACAATCTATGTGTGCAAACAAAGCGATAACGCGACCACAAGCCTTAGCAAAGGCTAAGGTGGCTGCTTTAAAAGCGCTAAGTCTACCTAGACTTGAGCTCTGTGGCGCCCTACTATTCGCAAAATTAGTTTCCATGGTGTAGACCCACTTCAATATGAAGAAATACAGATTGCATCTCTGGTCCGATTCTGAAATAGTTCCAGTCTGATTGAAAAAACCACCACACACATGGAAGATGCACATATCTAATCGTACGTCACAAATACTGTACTTAGTGGGGTCGGCCACTTGGCGACACGTAGCCAGTGCTGACAATCCTGCCGATTTAGGTACAAGAGGGTGCAGGCCGCTACACTTTGCCACTTCCACCTCTGGTGAAATGGCCCCCGACGGTTAACAGAATCTCTCGATTCTTGGATAAAATCGCCCATGCGCAATATAATTACCCCAGAAAGTTGAAAAATCGACCGCTTTCACGCAACATTGGATAATAGTGACATCCTTGAGTAATTTTCATCGTTCTATTGTGTCCTTCGAGTTATTATAAGTTAAAGCTCATAAAGCAACTCAAAATTAAAGTTGAGGGAATTGACCCAAAATCTCCCCAATGCGATACTTTGATGTTCGTAGAACTCCAAAAGGGAAAGGTCGCTCTAATCGCGTCCACTCAAATGGGCTACTTCAGCCACGATACCTCTTTAACAAGAGAATCAAAACCCATTGATAAAGAAGTTCACTATTGGTTATTAACCCATTCTTAGACACGAAAAGTCTGCTTCATGCGAATGATGGGTTCGCCAACTTAAGCCTGACGATAACGAACGCCACCCTCTAATTATACCAGAGAAATCCCAACTTGCCAAAGTGCTCCTCAGTTATACCCATTTACTCATGCTTCACCCTGAACATCGCCTAATGCAGCATATAGTCCGTCAAGAGTTCTATATTCCCCATCTTAAGTCTCAAATAAAGTAATGAATTTTTATGTGCAAGATCTGCACTATGCACAACCAGTCGTTGATCTTCACACTCAAAGCGGTATATTAACAAGACCGCTCGTGAAACTATGTTTTCTACCGTTTATTAACGAAATCGCATATGCCGATCTCCCCTATGTCGGCACTCTCATCGGCTACAGCATTGCAGCACTTTCCGTGGCATGCAGCCCATGCAAGGTTTGGCGATGGTACACAACCCGCAGGATTGTACGTCAGTCACCCACTGCCAACTGTGCAAACGGTCACAGCACACTATGCTGCATCCCACCCAAAAATGGGCCGTCATACGCCAACTTTCCGCGGGCCAGCCGTCCAGGCCAGCAAAGAGGGCATACCACCGCTCCACTGGCCTCAGGAGTGTTGTTGCCACGCCGGAGCAACTACAGCGAATCTTCTTCTTCTTTACTGGCCTAGACACCGCTTACGCGATTATAATCGAGTCAATAACAGCGCGCCAGTCGTTTCTTCTCTTCGCTACGTGGCGCCAATTGGATATTCCAAGCGAGGCCGGGTCCTTCTCCACTTGGTCCTTCCAATGGAGTGAAGGTCTTCCTCTTCCTCTGCTTCCCGCGGCGGGTACTGCGTCGAATACTTTCAGAGCTGTAGTGTTTTCATCCATCCGGACAACATGACCTAGCCAGCGTAGCCGCTGTCTTTTAATTCGCTAAACTATGTCAATGTCGTCGTACATCTCGTAAAGCTCATCGTTCCATCGAATACGATATTCGCCGTGGCCAATGCGCAAAGGACCATAAATCTTTCGCAGAACCTTTCTCTCGAAAACTCGTAACGTCGACTCATCGGTTGTTGTCATCGTCCAAGCCCCTGCCTCTCTTTAGACAATATATTTACCGATCGAAGATGATGTGCTAGGCAAATCGTTTGTCTTTGCGATAATTTCAGCTGTTGTACCATCGTATTCAAACGGGCTTGGGAAATCTCCAAGTGACGACATGGGCTTTCAACTTCGGTTGGGTTATACATTGAGAGTAGATCTGTAGGCTCGGTGGAAAATATTGGCGAAATGTATCTGTCAGTTGGACTTGGACATCTTGGTATCGGAACATTTTCTGAGTGAAATACTGGTATCTTTGCAGATTGAACACTTTTGTAAACTGTGTTTTTTTCTTTTTGTTGAGTCTTGCAAATTTGTTCTTGCACGCGTAGCATTTACCAGTATGATGCCCTTGTGGATCTATCCAAATCATTGGGATGCCGAACCCCATTTTTAGGCACATTCTTTTTGACCAGTTATTCAGGTTGTTGTTGCATTGCGTGCAAATGGTATTTGGCACCTAATCTATGTCTCTTATTACGGGCAAATCGAAATATTCCTCGTAGATGCCGGCAGTTCCCGAAGATATTTTGCGTCTACTCCGAGGGCTTGTAAATTTTCCACATACGTAGCAGAGCAACGATAGGCCAATTGGACACTTATTCATTTTAATTTATTTTCTTAATATACAAGGCGCTAAAACAATGTTCTTTCCGCGAAGTCAAAGTCAAATTAACTACTGCAATCTATGCTTAAATTTTGACTCTTAGGCAAGCATTTAACGTTTCTTTCAAACGTTACTTGTTGTTATTTCTTATCAGTGTAGTGGTTAAAAACTTGACTCGTTGCTTGCTGATTTCTGTTGGACATTGATAGATGAGTCTTATTAAATTTAATTTAAATATTGTGTACAAATTTATGATACGTAATGGTAACACTTATAAGATACAAAAAAAAAATAGAAAATAAAATAGCACACAAACATAGTTGGTGTAGCTTTTTTAAAAAATACAAATTTTGTTAAGATTTTTTTCTAATGGTTAGTTTGCTCAGAAAGTTGTCTTTGCTTATGTTTCTTACTATTACAAGATGTCACTTAATGTATAAGTATCAAAGGGTAAATTAAAATATTGACGAAACGTGAGGGAAAAAACATTAAAAAAATGGATTACATTTCAGTTTTTTCGACATATTGGCTATAAGGACACAAAAAACATTGATTTTGGGGTTTACAATCATCTAAGAACTTAAAGACGGACTTATTCTGAAAAGTTTTACCAAAGAAAGTTTACCAAAAAAGTCAACATTAAAAAGGTTAGAGACCGAAGAAAAATGTGCCTTTCTCTTACAATGGGCCACTTTGATGAAAAACTTCAACAAAAATTTTTGTATGAAACCATGATTGTAACTCAAAAACGTAATGATGCAGTTCGATTCGTAGGACCCGAAATAGGGGGAAACCGTCGAATTTGGTCTTGTCTTTGTTTTTTTTTTTTGAAAAAAGCTATCACAGTGTAATAATACAAAAAAATAACAATACTTTCATGTTCGAATTATCTTCAGTTTACTCATTTTGAATAACCTCACGCAAAAACGAGAAAGTACTATATGTGTGGGAGAATACGGATAAAACAATAACTTATACATAATTCCACTAGAGAACCCGACCACGCTTTACTGTGGCTCATTCACAGATAATACCACTACTATCATCTTTATGATTTCTGTTAATAAGATATAGTACAGCATATTTGTGAAGCAACTTGTTTTAGCTTAATAAATAAAGCATTACTTTTTGGGGGAAAATACTTTTGAATTTAGGCTCTGCATTATGGAAATCAACCGTTGGAAAGAGGTTTGCTAAGTTGTAAAGAAGCGAAATTAGCACCGAGGATAATGACACTCTAACAAAAAAAAACGAATTGCTGAATCTGAGAAGTGTTTGAGTGCTCTTTAATCGTAATAAAACCGAAGCTCCGATAATAAACGCGTCCGTTCGTTGCTAAATTCAAAGTGCTGTGGACACGCCCTCTCCGCTCCGACCGCCCTGTAAAGTCGCAAACGCTAAGTATCGCAATTTTTAAATCTGTAATATCTTCAAAAATATCTATTTAAATCATAAGCAATAAAGGGCCATACAGATCTATATTAAATCAACAATGTATTTAAGGAATTTAATTGAATAAGTATTAAGCTGCATTGGTTAAAATCGCTTCTAAAACTCGCCATAATTTGTGGTAAAAAGGAAATGACAAAAAAATGTTATTGTGGGATATCCATAAGAGATAGGCATATACCATCGCGAAGTTTTCTGTAGACCTTTTTAATGTGTACAATACTTAGCACGTTATTTGATAAATCTTTTATGGTTCAGCCGGCGTTTGTAATATACATAAGTGGAAAAATGTAATTATGTGGGCACACAGACAAGATGTATCACATCTGGCAGCACTGTTTGTCAGTTATTCTATCATTTCATTCTCTGAGGTTTCTTGTATAGACGCCAGCAAGAAAACACGTGTATTCTGATCTCTTCAATAAATAATCGTTTAATATTAAATGTCGTGTCTTAATATCACCACAATTATTTACGACATCATATTAAAAAGCCGTTGATTTTATTTTAAAGTGAAAGTGCATCGATTTGCATGACTTAGCAACACGCAAAGATTACAAGTTTGGACCTAATCATACACAATTTATCTATAAAACCAATTGTGCAGTGTGAAGTAGGGACCGAAGCTTATTTTTGGCACTCTACCGACAAAAAGAAAAAAAATTTCATTAGCTCTGCTCTACTACCGTTATCAATTTTTTTTTTCTCGTTTCAGCTATAGTTTTTTAGCTAGCAAAACTCGGGGAAGGGCAGAGCACATACTTTTACATGTAATAGCAGGAACAGCGAAAAACGCGCCTTCCTTCCTCAGTTGCCGTCCGTAGCGAGCAAAATGTGTCAAAAAGTGAGACGGTAGAAATCAGCCATCTTTGTTTGTTTTCATTTGAACATTGTTGCCATTGCTCAATAGGCATATATAGTTTTGTTTAAGTTTTCAATTAAAAATTTTCATAATATTGTATAAAATACCAAAACTGAACACAAACTGTTAAAAATAGTTCATATATTTATAAATAATAGCATTCGACTTTGATTTTGAGTTAGTTTAAGAAATTTTCAAACACATTGAAGACAATTTTTATAATTACTACAGTTTATCGAGGGTGGTAACCCTCTATTGTGAGAGAGCAATCAGCTGACTCTACGGTAAAAATCCAAATACCATGGAAATCTACGGTATCCTACGGTAAAGCGAAAGGTAGAAACGGTGTTGGCTGATCATTTACATTGCGTACATAGGTCGTATCAGGTGGCGGGTTTACGGAATTCGCTGTTTGCCCCCTTATGCTATAGCAAAATGAAATGCTACGGGAGTAGCGTTGTTTTTCGAACGCTGCACAAAACTCAAAATTTTTTAATTTGAGTCTAGTCGCTCAACTCTGCCTTTTCATACAAGTATATTGTTCGAATAACAAAAATAGAAAACCATTTCGTGGTTGCTTTCTGAGGGGTGAATAGCGGCCATTTTGGGTGTCCCTCGTGTTAGATTTCTCCGCGGTGAGTTTTCTACGGCGTTTGTTTTTTTTTTTTTTGTTTTGTTTTTTGGTTTTATGAGGAGGAAGCATCGAAAGCCAGAACTCATGTCAGTGTGGAACTTTAATCCGAACTAAGCCTCCTACTGTCTTGTACCGAACCACCCGGCACCACTGTCAAGTATTACGTCGGGAGGAAGGTTGATTATTACTCATAAGTACGTGATAGTCCTAAAGCATTCAGTAACTAGCTGCATTTACTTGGCCCCCCCTCGGTTTGTTTTATATCCCCCATAGTACAGTGATTGTCACCAAAACCTTCTTGTCTGCTCCAGTCATGGTTTGTGCGTCGCGTCTTAGTTGTTCGTTTGAATTTGTAGTAGTCTTCAACGTTGTTGTTCTCCAGCTCTTTGGAGATTCATGATTTTTGCTGCCACTTCGGACACGGCTTTCCACTTATCTAGTGATTTCACCATTTGAGACACTAGTATTTCTGGGGTTGAATCTATCCCGAATGCGTTTTTCAAAAACTGTCTTTTTTCGTCGTATTTCGCACATTGGAACATTGCGTGCTTCACATTATCGATGATCTCGGCTGTGCAATAATCGCATTCATCGTCGTCTTCATGTGAGTGAAAACTTGGGTGAGGTAAAAATCTACTTCTCCGTACGATCTACTAAGCCATAGTTATATTTTAAGGATTAGTCGGACTGTTCGGCGACCATTTCGGCTGTCTTTACATCATTTTTGCCAGCGCTTCACCGTATCTGCTCTGGGTTTGTGAGCTCTAGGTCTAGCGGGTGTAAGCCCGAGATCACTAGGGCAGCGTTTTCGGATACCGTACGAAACGCGGAGCATACTCTTAATGCGCACACGGTGTACGTGGCAAATAGGCCGCGACGACCTGATTTGACTTCATTAGCTTTCTCCCATATCTGGGCGCCAAATAGAGCAACTGACTTTAATACTCCGGCTAGCAGTCGTCTCCTATTTTGTTTTGGTCCATGGGTATTGAGCATTAGCCGGCTTTTTCACTTGTATAAGCCACGTGTTGCTTAAACCATAATCTTGCGTCAAGAACGAATCCCAAATATTTGATGGCTTTCTGAGTGGTTAAGCTTACACATTTCGTGCAGAATGTAGCAACTTCTCGGACCTTTCTGCCTGTAATAAGTACGGCTTCTGTTTTGCTCTCTGCCAGAGTTAGTCCATTAGTTTCGAACCAGTCGCTAATTTGAGAAATTGTTGTGTTGGTACCGAAACTATATCCTCCATATGTTTAGCTATTACCACCACGGCAATGTCGTCTGCAAACCCAATGATATGTACGTTTTCCGATACTTTGAGTCGCAGTACTCCGTCATACATTATATTTCAGAGGAGGGGCCCGAGTGCAGATGCCTGTGGCTCTCCCTCGGAGATTTAATATTCTTTGTATCCCTGGTTTATGTTATAGCATAGGAGGATCTCCTGGGTCAACAATTTAACGTTTGCTTGGTCACCAAGGCATTTCTTCATATTTTGGTGCGAGTATGTTGGTATCACTGCACCACTTAATTGTAGCAGCATTTCATCGCCTTGTGTTTTGCGTATTTTCGTTTTCCAAAAGCTTTCAGATTAGAGCCAGTCTTAGTTTTGCGTAGGATTTCAGCATAGAAAAGATTCCCATTTTTTGAGATCAATATGGCCTGGGGGTTTGTTTTCGGCAATTTCGTAGGCTTTTGGTTAGCTTTCCTAGCTACGATGTTCCACGGAGTAGAAATTAGTCTCTTGTGATTTTGCGTGCCCAACTGAGTTGCTGGTAGCGACTTTGTAGTGGCTTCTAAATTGTTGGTATTGACGCTGTCCTCATAATTGATCGTTTAAACTGACCGATCAGATTTGTTCTCTCCCGGCTTTTTGGCGAATAAAAACATGTTCGTTTCGCTTGTTGTTGAGTTTGCTCCCCTGCTATTGGTTCTTCAGAGCTCTTTGCACGGCCTCTTTTCGGCTGGGTAATCGGGAGAGATGCCGCCTCTCTAACTTCTCTTGTTGCTTGTTTTTGCAATTGTAATATTTGGTCTATTAAATTTCGCATGTGCTGGTTGACATGTCTTTGCTTCTGGCTGTGCGTGAGAGAGATTAACTCACATAATAGCACTCCCAGAGCAGAGAGCTCGTTCTCTCTTTCGCTCAATGTTAACATCAAATCACTGCTATTAATTTTATTTTATGACGAGTCGTTAGTCGAAGTTAAGCCATTTTCTACAGGAGTCACATCGCAGCCACATGGCTTAGCAACTTTAATGCTCTGCAATGTGGGCATTGTTGTCTGATGGTCCGGCGATCGGGGAGTCTTGTTACTTCGAGTGAATGGGCTAACATCTTCCTTATTACCAGTAAAAGTATTTGCTGACATTTCCTCAGCTACGGAAATTCCTCAGGAATAATCCCTCGATAATTTCTTTTAGAGTGGAACGTGGGTTGCGGGATGTGTTGCATTGTGTGGAAGGGAGCGAGAGAATATGTTACATACTGCGAATTCTCTTTTCTGTGCACCTTCGCACAAGAATAAATAGATATTTAAAATATATTTTATCACTTACTTCTTTTACACAAGAGCACCTGCTCAGTTCTGTGTCACTGTGGAGGATGGAGTCATGTGTAGAAGTTCACGCAAGTGAGGAAAGTTCTCTGATCGCCATTCACTTGGGAGTGGGCAGAAACGATTCCTTTACATATAACTCAAGCAGCTCACGACTTCCGGTCTTTGACCGAGTATCCTCTGGGTAGCCTAAGAACATCCGTTTGAAGGCGAGCTAAAGTGAGAAGGCGAAACATTCCCTGCATAGGGTTGTGCGCTGGGTTTGGGACCCGCCACGTAAAAAACACCCCCAATGAAAAATAAACAACAGCCTCCGATGAGAGACCCCCTTTTGATGACGACAATGGCAAACGAAATAAGGACTACGAATTGAGGGCGTGCACCTGGAATGTCCGGTCCCTTAATTGAGAAGGTGCCGCTGCCCAGCTAGTTGATGTCCTCGTGGAAACATCCCCAAAAGGGGTTGATGCTGATCGACTTCGCCGGGGCCCGAAATATGGTTATATGTGGTACTAGATTCCAGCACAAGAAAATACATCAAGCTACCTGGCTGTCTCCGGATCGAAAAGCCACCAACCAGATCGATCATGTTGTGATAGATTGAAAACACGTCCCCAGTGTTCTAGACGTGCGTACGCACATCGACTTGGACCACTATATTGTTGCGGCCAAGATTCGCACCCGCCTCTGTGCAGCAAAAGACGCAGGTCAACAAACACAAGGAAGGTTCAACGTCGATAAGTTGCAATCACAACAGACAGCCGAACGATTTTCTACTCGGCTTGCACTCCTGCTCTCTGAGAGCACTCGTCAACAACTCGGTATAAGGGAACTGTGGGACGGCATTTCAAACTCCTTAAGTACAGCTCCAACCGAAACTATTGGTTTTCGGAAAGTGCAAAAGAACAGCTAGTACGACGAGGATTGCCGTGTCGCAGCGAAGAGAAAACAGACTGCGAAAAATTGCGGTTTCAAGACCGGAGCACACTCTTGTAGAACCCCCAAAGGTGATCTAGTCACCGATGCCCAGAACATACTTAAATTATGGAGGAAACACTTCTCCAGCCTGCTGAATGGCAGTGAACGCACAACGCCAGGAGAAGGCGAACCCGATTCCCCAATCGATGACGATGGAGCAGACGTTCCATTGCCTGACCATGAAGAGGTTGGAATAGCAATTGCCCGCCTGAAGAACAACAAAGCAGCAGGGGCCGACG
The DNA here is from genome assembly GCA_027475135.1 of Bactrocera correcta. Taxonomy (NCBI): domain Eukaryota; kingdom Metazoa; phylum Arthropoda; class Insecta; order Diptera; family Tephritidae; genus Bactrocera; species Bactrocera correcta. The sequence continues at coordinate 41,529,354 of CM050322.1, read as the reverse complement.
GATTGCCGGCCGAGCTATTCAAACACGGAGGCGAAGAACTGATAAGGAGCATGTATTAGCTTCTTTGTAAAATATGGTCGGACGAAAGGATGCCCAACGATTGTAATTTAAGTGTGCTGTACCCAATCCATAGAAAAGTGGGATTAGCCTCCTCAACATCCCATATAAAGTTCTAACGAGCGTATTGTGTGAAAGATTAAAGCCCACCGTCAACAATCTGATTGGACCTTATCAGTGTGGCTTTAGACCTGGCAAATCAACAATCGACCAGATATTCACCATGCGCCAAATCTTGGAAAAGACACGTGAAAGGAGAATCGACACGCACCACCTCTTCGTCGATTTCAAAGCTGCTTTCGACAGCACGAAAAGGAGCTGCTTCTATGCCGCGACGTCTGAATTTTTTATCCCCGCAAAACTAATACGGCTGTGTAAACTGACGTTGAGCAACACCCAAAGCTCCGTCAGGATCGAGAAGGACCTCTCTGAGCCGTTCGAAACCAAACGAGGTTTCAGACAGGGCGATTCCCTATCGTGCGACTTTTTCAACCTGCTTCTGGAGAAAATAGTTCGAGCTGCAGAACTAAATAGTGAAGGTACCATCTTCTATATCATCGGCCTCAACACCCGCGCCGTTAGTTCTGCTTTCTCCAGACTGGACAAGGAAGAAAAACAAATGGGTCTGGCAGTGAACGAGGGCAAGACGAAATATCTCTTGTCATCAAACAAACGGTGGTCGCGACTTGGCTCTCACGTCACTGTTGACAGTCATAACAGTCATAACTTTGAAGTTGTAGATAATTTCGTCTATTTAGGAACCAGTATTAACACCACCAATGTCAATGTCAGCCTGGAAATCCAACGCAGGATTACTCTTGCCAACAGGTGCTACTTTGGACTGAGTAGGCAATTGAAAAGTAAAGTCCTCTCTCGACGAACAAAAACCAAACTCTATAAGTCGCGCTGTTGTTGACTCGGCTATAATCGCGTAAGCGGTGTCTACGCCGGTTAAGAAGAAGATGTGGGCACTGTGTTTTCGCGCACTTGGAAAATAATTTTGGGGTATTTCCACTAGTAGCTGGTTCCACAAGCGGAGCACCAGAAAAGCACGTCATTTTCACTTCACTACTTTTGTGGCCAACTAATTTTTTGTTGTAACGGCTAACCAATTTATATATGTCAAAATATTGCTTACCACCCAGGACTGTAACTTTTTGCATGAAAAATAAAAAATTTCTTAAGCGTGTTTAACACTTCTAGAAAAAAAAAACAACAAGTAATATCCCAGTAAAATTTAAGAAACAGGCAAAGTAATGCAACATTATCACTTAAATAATGTAAAAAAAAACTTGCATTCCATAATATATATTGAAGTGTTGCTCATCAAAATTTAAAATTTATACGTAGATTAAATGCTAACACAACACCCTGATTATCATGAAAGTAGCAAAACACAAGAAAAACCGTTAACTTCGAGTGCGCCGAAGCTAATATACACATCACAGGTGCATTTCTTTTAGTAACTATGTGTCCAATTTGTATGGAAGCTATATGCTATACTTAACCGATCTGAACAATTTCTTCGGCGATTACATTGTTGCCTTAAAAAATAATCTCTACCAAATATCGTGAATGAGCAGCTTCTTGAAGAATTTTCTCTTCACGTTGGCAAAATTTCGAAACGATATCTTAAAAACTGAAGGACTAGTTCGTATAATGTATATACCGACAGACGGGCATGGCTAAATCGACTCAGCTCTACATACTGATCATTTATATACAAGTATATACTTCATAGAGTCTCCGACGCTACCTTCTGGGTGTTACAGGGGTGAATTTTCATTCGTTCGAAGATAATCCTTCAAACAAAAGTGAAAGTGAAGTAGTTGATATAAATGAAATAAGTCTGTATAAGATTAAAACTGACCGAAAACTGAGTGTCGTTCAATGACACTCCGCTTGTGGTGTTGCAGACCGCGTTGAATAACACACGAAATTTACCTGTTACCGCGTGATGGGGTATGTAATAGCATTGCGTCGGGTCGAAGCAATCGTCCTTCAGGGGATTCATGTGACCGAGTGCTATGTACTCTCGCATAAATGTGATGTATTTGTTGCGAAGCTTAGGGTCGCCAGCTAATTTTCGTTCAAGACGAAAAAACTGACGGCGTGCTGCTTGATATGAATCTCCTAACACTGGAGCATTCGGAAGAAACGGGATTTGTACACTATAGCGTCCACTCGCTGTGCGTCGTACAGTGTCGAAAATTCGTTCACAAGAGTCTACCGAGAGTTCGGCGATAGGACCATTGTCCTCAACCTGCCAGAACCTCTGCAGTAGTTTATCCAGTTGACGATCGCCTACACATTTACTGACAGTTAGTGTATGCGTCAAATGATTTGGAGTTTTGACCCTCGCAGGGCCAAACACAACCCAACCGAGGCGGGTACAGAGCGCGCACGGTTCGTCATGGGGTCCCGCAGCACTATCATCGGCAATTAAAGTGGGCCAAATATCTGCGCCAATAAGTAGATCAACTTTGGTAGGAATACCAAATGTTGGATCGGCAAGCTGGAGTCCAGAAAAGTGATCCCAGGCGGAGGAGTCGACCTTGCATATTGGTGTCATTGTCGTAATCGTTGGCAGGATGTATTCTTCAAATTGGATCAAGAAAGTCTCGTCAATGAGGGATCTCAATAGCACAGTTATGGAACCTTTTGTGTAAGTGACTGCATTGGCGCCTATACCTTCTACTCGGATCTGCCCCGGAGTTCTACGAAGATTCAGAATTTTAAACATGGATTCACTGAGAAAGCTCACCTGAGATCCGATGTCGCATAATGCACGGCATTAATAAGGCCTTCTTTGTCAATTAGAAAGGAGTACCTTAGCCGTCGCAAGTAAAATGGTCCGGTCATCTTGGACAACTAATGACTGGACCTCATCTAATTGTTATTGCTGGCGGGAATACACTTGCAGTCCGGTGGAAGTGTGGTTCGCCGCAGCACCTGAGGTAATTGTTGATGTAGAGCTTGGCGTTGTTACCGAAGCTGCTGATGATGGTGATACACTCGTATCAGCTATATTTTCCACAGGTCTTGTACCTGTACGTCGACAGAGTAGCATGTTATGCCCTTGCTCGCAAAACGAACATGCACCAGAAGTACACTGGCGACACTGTTGTTGGTACGTCATTCAAGAAATAGCAGCAACTCTTCCAACTTCGGTATGCTCACAGTTGTGAGGCTCATTCCCCATTCATTCCGCGTTGTTGTTGGTGACTTCGGCAAAAGTACAGGAACTGCTATCGCATCCCAGTGGTGCACTGGAATATCCATAACGGCAAGTGCACGAAATGAATTGCGCACACAATCAACGATCGATCACAGCATATTCGGAGCCTCTACTGGGTTGTTCGGTAGATCAAGAAAGATCTGCACATGTGTTTCTGCCAGCAGGCGAGGATTATCATAACGGCGGGTGGTAGCCACCGGTATATAATCCTCCAATCATCGGAACACTTTCTTGATCGACACACTGGCGTAGCTTACCCAATTTATATGCAGGATCCAGGTCAGTTCGATTATGAACCATAGGTTCAAAGAGGTCCTTAAATGCCAACCAATTAGTTGATTTTCCGTCAAATGCAATTGAAATCAGCATTCTGGATTCCTTTCCCAAGGAGCACAACTGAAGCATGTGCCGATGGTCGTAAATTCAACGGGGCCATTATCACTTAACTCTCAAAACAGATGGTCGCAGTTCCTCACAGGAGGCACAAAAAATATGTATAAGAATAAAACGATCAGAAATGCGTTTAGTATGACCTGTCGTCATGACTTTATTTTTAGCACTAACTTAAATCCACAAGGAGCGGCAATTTCATGCTTGCTTGTGCAGTAGGCACATGTACAAAAACTAATTAGGATTCCGGGAATAAAGCATATGCTAGCGGTATGCATATGTACAGTAGGCAGCAGTCAGCGTCGTTAACATATGTATGCACCAGAGAGCTGCAACGAGTGTGATAACATCAGAACAAACAGTCGTGCCAAAAACACAATCAAATCAATTCATTTCAGCATAGACAACATTGTTAATCAATTCGTGTATCTGCCAGCGTCAACTGACCTGATGCAATCGAACAATCTGTTCTTCGGCAATCACGATCGTGTAAACGTATGGCTGGCTTCGTTTTCAATCGTATCATGTCAGTTCATAGCGTTGCGACGATTGTTTGAATTGATGTGAAACTTTGGGTAAACTATAAGTAAATCTACGAGTAAATCTTTGGGTAAATCTATAAGTATAGCAAACAATAACAACTTTCTGCTAAACTGATTTGAATCATGTGTGGCAAAATATGTATCAGCTTTGAATGTTTGCGCATGTTACAAATTTTCGATGCGTAAACAATGGAAATTCCATCGAGTACGTACATACATACATATGTATATATATATGTATATATTCTTGTATGTATATAATAATAATAATAATACCCCACGATTACCCTCCTCCCGCCAACCGACGCGAGGGGCGCAATCCGCGAACGAGCCGAATTAGCCGAGTGATAAAAGGCAAGAGAGTTTTAAGCGTTGCGATCTTAAGCTGCTCAGCTCCAGAAACAAAAATTTCAACAGCCGAAATAGAGAATTAAATTAAAGTTTATAATTTTTAAATGTTACTTGATAAGAGTAGATAAGATAATTTTTTTAATGGTAAAGGGTGGGTCTGTTGGATCAAATGTGCTGGAAAGAGAATTGAAATCATGAAATATATGGCGGAATGGTTCGTTTAACTCAAAATTTGTTCTAGAAAATTTTAAAAATAAGGGTCTAAACTGCCTGGTAGAGCGAGCGGGAATGTTAAAATTAATATCAGATAAGAGAGATGGGCACAGACATACATACATGTACATACAAACATATGGCTTTGAAATAGAACAGAAGCGCCGACTACATCAGTGTTTAGGGAATGATATACAAACACCGAACGCTGTCGATCATTTCAATCATTTAAGCATAAGTATGCATCACTTCGAGTATTTTCTGCTGAAACGAACGTTCGTAAACAAATCAGGTATAAGCCGATCGCTGGTGATACAAAGTTGTTCTCTATCGCTAATTTGAAGAAAACAATTCGCTTCGTGTACGTGAACTGAACTGGCAGAATCAGACAGATTAACGGATCAGTACTTAAGTATAAACGAAAATGTATTACTCGTTGCAGTTCTCTGGTATGCACATACAGAAAATAAGAAGAAATAACGCTACAATCAGGCGATATTTGTCCCATAGTCGTAGCGTATGCAAACTTAGATGGGGGATTATACCCCATACAATATCTCAATCTTGAACAAAGTCCTTGTGAATTTTTATTTGGATTTGTATTTGGATTTAAATAAAGTAACTAAGCACAAATCAATCTTTGTTTGTATACGTTGTCGAATACTAGGCGTGCAAAGGTGGATTCTTGTGACATAAACTCAATCGAGGAGATAAAACTTAAATATTCAAGCTGTTACCACGCTTATGTGTGTTGCGCGGCCTTGATGGGCGAACACATGCACAACCTCACGGAGTTCAACCAAAGCTCAACTTCAAAGTCTACAATGACTCAACCTGAACGGTTGCAACAAACGGCAGAGCCGGTGAGGTATTCCATCAACTTACCGCCATGTGATACAATGGAAAGGTTATTCCACCTTAATCAAAATCCCGAGATGAGGCGAAAGCTATTGTTCCGAAAGCGCCTCTGACAAATGATGGATTCGCATTGGCTTGTAATAATTTGTTGTATAGAAATGAAAACAACACCCTATTAAATTTATTTTTAAAGCTTCCGCTCATTTCAACAGATTCTGAAGCCGAACTCAGAAATCACCGGGAGATAAATAGCTAGAGTTCAGCTTTGCAAATACATGGTATAGATAGCTGGAATGCCATATTTACGTATTTGTGCTCTATCCGACGGCCTAACTATATAATGTAGCTTTGGGAGCAACCTCTGGATCCACATCAGAGATCAGAGATCCCAAAATGGGTTGAGTGTGACAAGTTTCTAACCTAAGGGGTTATATCAAACCTTAAGGTCGAGTTGGTTACTCAACCCAGATAGCATTTGATTAAAATCATTCAAAACAAATCACATAATTAATCGCAGTTTAATATTTTTTAACAATAAAACAATAACAAATCAAATAGACATTTAAATAATGAATTTTCGCGGGGTAAAAATCAGTTCACATCAGCTGCTTCTTTTACTTGTGCGTATATTAAATATGTTCTGTTCTAACAATTTCCAACTGATTACAATATAATGGAATAGTTAAGTTTGGCAATCTACATATACAATTGAGATTGTAAATCACTTAAGGATTAGTACATACATACGAGGTTTGACAATTCAGTAATGAGACTGATTTCATTGCCGCGCTTGTGGTAACCTTGTGACCTTGAAATTCCTTTTTTCTTTTTTCGGCATCCCTCCCCTCTCCATTGATATATGTACCATGACTCTAGTTTGTTTAGTTTGCCTGCTGCGACAACTTGAGTAGACGTGTGTTTGTAGTGCTCGTCACGAAAATGAAAAAACGAAATCAAGAGCAACGCGTCGCGATAAAATTTTGCGCCAGATTGGGCGAAGCAGCTGCGGAAACGTACGCTAAAATTGTAAGAGTGTGTGGTGATAGTGCTCTTAGTCGTGCCCAAAGCTCACATGAGAATCGTCCACAAAGAATTCGTTCCACCGGGGAAAACTGTGAATCAAGTCTACTGTTGCCAAGTACTCGAAAGATTGCGAAAACGTGTCAACAGGGTGCGCCCAGACATCGCTCGTAAATGGATCTTTTATCACGACAACGCGCTGTGGCACATCGCCCTCAGCGTGTCCCAGGGATCGCCGAAATGTCACCCTGTGACTTTTTGGTTTCCTAAAACAAAATCGGTGGCCAAAGGAACCCATTTTGAGTCGATCACGTTCCAGAAATGTTACGAAGCATGGAAAACGCGCTGGAATCGCTGTATAGCTTCCCAAGGGGACTGCTTTGAAGGGGATGGCAGAGTTGTAGAATAATTTTCAAATATACGGTTTTTATGGAATCAGTCTCATTACTTAATTGTCATACCTCGTAAATATGGAAGAATGTGCTTGCGCATGGGCGTGTTGAGATAATAAAAAAATCCAGTTGCGACGAAAGCATAGTGTGCGGCTCCCTGGTCAGTGTCTGTTCTTCAGGTTAAGTGCGGCTGTTAAAAGAACTAAAGTTGACCTGTACTCAACGTGGCGCACTAAGAGTCCCTCAAAAACTTAACAACGACTTCTCTGTTGTTAGTGTGCTCTGCCGAGGTATTAGCCACACTGGTTGGCTGTAGAGACTACATAAGAGAACTAGGAGAAGAAATTACGAAACTAACGGAAATGATGGGTCCGCAATCATAAGGGACCTTCTTAGTAACATAGGAGTACTATATGATAAAGCACTGAGTGAGCACATAAAAATGAAAGAAAGAAGAAACTTTCTGAATATGCTCACGACCACGGTTATATCACCAAAAAGACCCCGTGGCGAAAAACAGGGCAGAAGATGGACCGCACCGAAGAAAAACAAACCCACCTATGGCGAGGAGACAAGCACGCCCAAAGAGAAAAAAATAGATAAGCATACATACAAGCATCCGCGACGACCTGATGCCATCATAATTGCGCGAACAGGGAATATAGCCTACACCGCCATTCTCAGGGCAGTTAAGAAAGAAGATGCTCTCCAGAAGCTTGATGAAAATGTAACCAAGATTAGAAAGGCGGCCAAAGGCGCAATGCTGTTAAAGTTAAAAGATGCGCAAAAGGGAAGTACAAGTACAAGCAAGTAAAATAAAAATAGGATTGGTTGTTTGTCGGATCAGGGAGAGACCGATACATAAGAAGTGCTGGGAATACGGGCGAAAAGTTGTAGCAACACAACTGTCAGAAGCCAATGCTGCCTTAAATGTGGAGAAAATGGGTACTTTGCGAAGACATGTGATAAGAAACTATCCAAATGGTCGAGAGAGCACAGACCATCAAATTGGTAGCAAACAATGTTATCTGTACCTAGAAGCGTGCAAAAAAGCCAAAACTTACCCCAACCACTGCAAAGCAACGCATGAGTTACTTACGCAATCGGTGTTTGAGCAAAAAGTGGACATGGCAGTATCAAGCGAGCAGTACAAAAATTTTGGTAATGAAAACTGGAGCGCCGATCAAACAAAAAAGCAGCCGTGTGGGCCTGCGGGATCAAGCGGAAACAATAGGAAAGGAGATGCGCTCCTAAAGGCGTTCTCACCGCTTGACATTATGCTGTTAAATATTGGTAACAAGAACACCTTTGAAAAGAATGGACGCGGTTCCGTAATTGACATAAGTTTTGCCAGTAGCTATCTGGTACGGAAGATTACTGGCAGGCAAGCGACCTATACACGTACAGTGACCACCTGGCCATCTTGTTTGAAATAGATAACCCCACGGCAATATAAGTATTCTGTCCATCAAAAAAGCCCAAACCAGAGGCTTAAAAGTCGATACCCTTGATGAAGAGGTATTCAAGTTGATATTAGAAAGCAACCCAAACAACACTGATGCAAAGCAAGGCGTCTGTGCCAAAAAGGCGACAATCGACAAGTTATACAGTGCCACAGGAATGCTTTAAGAGGAAGCGAAACGACCTCAAAAAAACTATAAAGAGCTGTACAATAAACTTGACTAAATTAAAATCCATGGGGTGACGCTTAGAGGAAAAGTCCGAGGACAGAAAGGCCAAGCTCCAACCTCTTCCAAACTACTAAAGATTTAGTAGAAACCCGCTTTCCCGCCCAACCGTCAGAAGAATATCACTCAAAAGAAACTGGAACCATACCTACACTAGCCACTGACAAAGAGGTAGCAAAGGCAGCAGAAAGGTTCTAATATAAAAACCAAACAAACCGCCTGGAGAACCAAATTCGTACCGACCACTGTGCTATACATGGTGTGGAAAATACTAAAGCGAATAATAAGCGCATCCCATTACCAAGGAGGTGCAAATAATTGGATACGCGGATGACATCGCGGTGACTGTGGTAGCGAAAGAAATTCACGAAATAGAGCGTCTGTGCAATCATGCAGCGAAAAAAATCAAATAATGGCTTATGGTGACAAAGCTAAAACTAGCTGGCCAATAGATAGAAGCACTGCTGATTACCAGTTGGAAGAAACTAGAGGTCGCCACACACAATATTAACGAATATACTATTTCTATACAGCAATCTTTGAGATATCTAGGAGTGATGATAGACTCGAAGTTAAGTTAAAAGACGCATATAGACAAAGTCGTTAATGGTTAAAATTGGTGGACCAAGTCAAAATAGAGGAGTCCTTTTTTCCAAAGTATTTCAGTCTGTTCTTATCTATGCTGTACCCATATGGAGGACAAATGTGATTTTTATCAAAACCCTACATTTTTGTGAACACTATTGCCACGCCCCTGGTAGGACTAGAAGAACGATTGAAGACTTTCCTGAAAGCTCTTTAAATTAGCTAAGCAATTTCTTTTGTTTGACTCCCTTTTTCTGGTAGGAGTAGAAGAAAAATTGAAGACTTTCCTGAAAGCTCTTCAAATTATCTAACCAATTCTGTTTGTTTGACTCACCTCTTTCAAATAGTTCAGCCGCTAGAGCGTTTGCAAAGGTAAAAAAAAATGTGAATTTTCTCAAAACCCAACATTTTTTGTGAACACTATTGCCACGCCCCTGATAGGAGTAGACGAAAACCGATGAAGATGAGCTAGCTAAAGGAACTGAATGGACACTCAAAAAGAAGCGCTCTTCAAAAAAAACGCAAAGCTGATACTTCTGCAACCATTATTAGCCCTTCGAAAAATAAAAATAAAAATAAAAATAAAGAGCAGGTGGCAAACAATGATACTAAAACCTACCGCCCACCTCCTGTTATAACAAACGATGTGAAGGATTTTAATAAATTACGTTCTAATATTACAGATATAATAAACAATAACTTTTTAATAAAGATTTTGAGCAACGGCGCCTACAAACTTAATGTCTTCGATGCAAATAATTACGAGTATCGCACAATAACAAAATCTATCTAATAAAAACATCCCTTGGTTTAGCTACTAGAGTAAAGATAATAGGCCAATAAAGGTAATGATAAAAAATTTACACCACTCATGCGATACACAACCTATTTTAAATGGTTTAAAATTTCAAGTTTTTAATGTCTTAAATGTAATTAATAAGCTTAAATGGAAGACTAAAGAACCGCTAGACATTTTTCAGTAGTATTTGATGCTACCAAAGACATTAGGAAAATTCACCAGATAAAAACCGAAGGCGCTGCAAGACTTTGAGATAAAAATAATAGTAATTCAGTTGACGAGAATGCCAATGCTCCGACGAACAAACCTCTTGTGAACACAATCTTCCTTACGTTTCTAAAGTTTCATTTGCGCAAATGGCTAAACAAGGTAAGAAAAATACAATTCAAAAAAGTAGCACGTTATCCCAAATTTTGGATAAACAAAATGGGCAAGAGAAAATGTTTCAGTTCTTTAATCAGCGACTCAACGCTCTTGAGAACGATCAACAATTTATTGATGAATAGTAATTCTTTGAGATTAATGCTATGGAAAGCTAATGGTCTTTCCAAAAGTAAAACTGAATTAGAAGTTATTTTACACGATAGAAATATTGATATATGTACATATTTATGCCCACTCCTGAAACGCATTTTACGAACCATTCATTTTTAAAATTTAAAAATAATGAATTATGTATATCACACACTACACCCGGCAAACTGAGCACGAGGAGGGAAGGCACTGCACAATCACCCATTTAATCTTGTTGATGTGCACCTAAACAAAGTATAAAAACAGATATGTATGTACGTACAATGAATTTATTAAAAAAATATGAGCACTACACTAATTGGGGATTTCGTTTAACTACAATCAAAGGTCGAGGATATCTCAAAGAAAAAAAGAAGATCCATAAAAAGAGCAAGCTTCGACGGAGTTAGTAGCAAACTAGGTCCTCTGCTCTCAAAACAGAGCTTAATAAATGTAAAGCGAAATTAAGAACACAAATTAAGCAGTTTAAAAATTGTCCCTTCAAAACTTATCTGGTTATCTGGCACAAACCAATAATCGTACATAAACACCTCATATCAACACATCAATTTGGCTTCCACCATTCAACAATTGATCAAGTACACCGAATCGTTAATTTCTTGGACGTACCTCCAGCTCTTGAAAAACTTTGGCATACAGGTCTACTGCTCAAATTGAATACATGCTACCTAAAGAATGTTGCGAAATAATTGCTTCGTATTTAAAAGTTAGATAATTCCGCATTAACATGTAGGATGCATACTCAAGTTTGCAACCGATAGAAGCGGTGTTCCCCAGGAAAGCGTTGGGGCCAATGCTTTATTTACTTTTTACCAGTGCAATGTGGCCGATTTACCTCTAAAACTGGCCAAAAGCAGAAAGTTTTTTTTTAGTTATCAAGCTTAAAATTCAAGGGGCACTGCTGTGTGCTGGCAAGAAAGCTGAATGAGTCTTCATGTGTAGGGTTAGAAGAGTTGTGGCTCGGAGGTACGCCGTCAAGTGTCTCGAATCTCTAATTGCGCGCAGTTAAAAAAGTGTCTATGCCGTGATTAAAAAAAGATTTTTCTATATCCAGTCTAATGGAGGGTGTTATTGTTGATATGATATCATATTATGTGAATCATTTGCTCAGACTGAAACAAATGACTGCCAAAATCGTACGCTAAACAAGAGCATGTATAATCGAATTTTTTCGTTGGTGTTTTACCTTTGCTGAAGTGAAAAGTTATGAGATTAATAGAGATGAGTGATTAAACAATGTTTTTCGTGTCGACTACAGAATGATTTATTGATATTTCGCAAAATCTCGTGCCACGAGGTACCATTGCATTATTAATGTCCGTTTTCATTTCGCATTGCGTTGGAGTAGCATCGAGTTTTTGATCTCTTGAGGACTTTCAAGCAAATACATAGAAAGTTTCTGAAGAAAAGGATTTTGTATAGTATATTAAACTAGAGGACCCGTCCACGCTTCATTGTGGCTGATACATAGATAATACTACTACTACCATCTATATGATTTCTTTTAGTTGGATTATAACTATTAGTTAATGAGATATATTGTAGCATTTTTGTGAAGCAAGTTGTGTTAGTTTAAAACAAAAAATGGATCATAAAGCATTTCGTGTGTCAATAAAGCATTACTTTTTTGGGGAAAATACTGTTGAATTTAGGTTCAGGGAAATCCACCGTTGAGTTGCAAAGTAGATGCTCGCAAGTTCATAATCCAACAAAAACAACTAATTCTGAGAAGTGTTTAAGTACTCTCTAATCGCAATAAAGCCGAATTTTTGCGTCGGTGATAGAAATATAGCTCCATCATTTCCCACTGGAGTCCAATCGACAGTCATTCTAAATTTCAATCTGTAATTGATCACTTCGATTGAAACACACATAAAGTTTTCACTGAATAATTTTAAATTTTTTTTTTTAAAAAGCCGTAATAAAAGAGCAAGCAACCGAAATTGAACGAAAGAAAAAAGAATTGTATGAAAAAAGTCAATTTTTGGAAATTTCAAATTTTTCGACATTTTCTTATGAAAAGTTTTTTTTTTTTTATTTCTGAACAAACATTCATTTTTACTTACATATGTAAATACAAAATAAAACGTTTGTATAGGAAAAAGAAAAGGACTGTTTTTGGGCGTTTTCCGGCAACTTTTGTAATTTTTTTTACATAAGAATTTAAAGGTGGTTCCAATGAATTCAGAAATTCAATTGGATAATTCACAGCTTCATAAGTTATGACTTCACGTGGCAATTTTTCTTGAATTTTGAAGTTCATTTCATTGACGGGTATTTTCTTCGGTGCCAATATTGAACTTTCTGCTAAGCAATCATGGCTTCTGTGATTCTGAATGATATTTGGGAAAACGCATTCGACCAATTCTTCTTTTGTTTGCAAAATTGTACAAAAATTTTCGGGCAAGGTGATCATTTCATTTGTATTGTCGATTTGCATTTTTCCATTTCCGATATCCAACAATTGTTCCGAAAACTGATGTGCAGTTGAATCGTCTTGTAATAGGACACGCGCATTGACATTCAACGTCAATTTTTTCACAAATCATTTCATTTATTTCATCGGCAGGAGTTGATCGAGGCAGAACTGGCAATATTTGTCGAAAATCACCTGATAACAATATCAAGGCACCACGAAATAGCTGTTGATTTCCGCGTTAATCTTTCATAGTTCGATCCAATGCTTCGAGCGATTTTTTATTGGCCATAGTACACTCATCCCACAGAATAATCGCTGCTTGCTTCAAGACTTTTCCCATTGCAGAATTTCTTGAAATATTGCATGTCGGCGTTTCATTCACTTGCATGTCCAATGGCAATTTTAATGCAGAGTGTCCTGTTCGTCCTCCGTCCAATAAAGTGGCAGCAATTCCAGAAGAAGCAAGAGAAAAAGCAATTTTTTTCTGTGATCGAATAGCTGCCAGAATCAATGTAATAATGAATGTTTTTCCGGTTCCACCAAGTGCGTCCAAGAAATATAATCCGCCAGTGTTGTCAGAAACAGCTTGCAAAATTGTTTGATATACATAGTTTTGTTGATCATTTAATTTGTCAATATTTGATTGCACAAATTCAATCAATTCGTCACAATTGAATTGTTGTTCACGTTGCAATTCTTGATCCATCAAATCATGCATCGGACGATCAGGTAAAATCATAGATAACTGTGATAATGCTTTATGCGCAATTTTGAGACACATATCTTCAATGATTATTAATAATTCATTGTACATTTCCAAGGTAATCATCAAATCTGGATTATTTGACGTACGACGCATCCGAATCAAAATATCTTCCGTCATGTAATCTTGATATTTGTTCCATAATTCCAGTGGATTAGATGGCATGCATGTTGATATTATAATCGAGAAAAGCATTGTTATTTGTTGTGGTAAAGATGAAACACATGCATCTTGAAGCGTCGATTCCCAATGTGAATCGTTTTCCAACAAATGCAGTAGGTGACATGCCTCGCGATCAACTATTTTCAACTATTCGAACGATCTCGGTCCTTGAACGTTCACCAATAGCAATCGCAAATAAAAACATTCCTCGTTGTTGGGATGAATCGTATACATTCTGCCCAAAGCATCTGTTGAATATATACCTGGGTGACCATCAACTGCTGTACCCTGTTTACATACGTCGTTGGAATTCCTTTGATGATGTATTCCATGTGTAATACTGAGGTACATCAGTATATAGCAAACTTCTGGCAAATGTATCGGTTTCACAAAGTCGAAAAAAAAGCAGTTAAAGTAGTCGCTGGTGGTTGTGCTACTCTCTGCTGTATATTTTCAGTAGTAAAATAAACACGTTGACCATTTTCAAGATGCACCGCTAGATGAACAACAACAGGATGTCTTTCGTGCAATGGAAACGAAAATATTCGCCAAATTGCTTCATTGTTGCTAACGTATCGGCCCATTTGATATCGAGTAATTTCATCGTTCCTATTGACAGCATCAGGTACTTCAAAAACAGCCATATCACTTCCTTTATTCACATACTTGCAAATGTATTTGATTGACTTGACGGAATTACAATACTCAACGTTAATGTGAGACAGAAGTGGTGAATATGGCACAACCCAGCGATTATCGACGATAATTTCTTGATGACGAATGTTCATCATTACTGATTGACCGTTATCTTCAGTAGACCGTCGTCGATACAACGGGTATCCATCATTGCCTGTTATTGTGGCGGAAGTCAATGCTCCGTAATGGGATAACGCTTTGAGCATTTGCCATCAATCATGCATGGTGAATTCATATTTAGTACGCCACATGGGCCATGAATCATATGTTTTGTGACGACTTCAAATAATTCTTGATCAATTGTTTGACCTGGTATCTCGGCTGATATGATATTATCAATTTCATCTGGTGTGATTTTACGAACCAACCAAATCAATATATGTGCGTGCGGCAATCCTCTCTTTTGCCATTCGATTGAATACATTTAACACCGCCCTTCTCCAAATATGCGCAATTTCACAATTACATCCATCAGCGCTTTTAATTTTTGCCGAAAAACACGTGCATTTATATTGTGACGATCTGTTGTTGTTGACCGTCAAACAAATTATTTTGAATATCGCTCCACTTCGGATTACATGTGAATGTAATAAATAAATCTGGTCGGCCGTATTTTCTCACGTATGACATCGCATCTTGAGAATATTCGTGCATATGGTGAGGACTTCCAATTTAAGATGCTGATAATATCGTCAGACGTCCAATATCATTCAAATTCCCATCATTTGTTATTGCATCACGAAAATGTATGTATTCTTCTGATCGCAATTTACTTTGATTGAACCGGATGTAATTGAGACGTTCAGTCTCAATTTTCGCATATATGTCCACACTGTATTGATGAAACAGTTTTCCACATCTCAAAATGTAATTATATTTTCCTTCCCGAATCATTAATCTGTATGAATAATAATTCATGGCGCTGACCTTCTTTTGAGCTTCAAGACCTGTAAAAAATACGTTTCAAAACGTATTTAGAAGTTTTCATTTCAAAATCGAAATCTTTTATTTAAACGAAATATTTATGAGCACGATATATATTATGTACCTGTGCTTGGATTAATCATTGGGATATTTATATGGCATCCATCATGGCCATTCTAGTGCAATATAGGATACTGTAATGCATCGTAACAACGATGAAGCTCCGAAACACCTTGTAATTGTTCATTTCCACGGTGAAGAATAATATCTCGAGATTGAAACTGATCGCCAACAATCACAATGGCCACTTCATCAATGGTTGGTGCATTAAATCTTCTTGAATGCTCTCCAGTTGGAGTTTTATCGGCTCTTATAACGATTCTGTGATTATCAGATGGCAACCGATCCATAGCAATTTTGAACAATTGGACTAATTCATTGTGCTGATGAAAAAAATCTTGTAGTTCGCAAAGAATTTCTCTTTTTGTGTGAGAACCAATTGTGCAGCGTTGATTTAATACGATTTTTATCTCTGATGAAATATATTTGTAAAAATTGATGGTTAGCGTCGGGGCGCGTTAACAATGAACCCGCTAGGTGATAAATTTGACCTTGGATCTGTAATATGTATGCAATGTTATAGGAATAAATTTTTCCCTATTCATTGAAAAAACCATCAAATATTCCTTGCAATCACCTTAAAAGTCGGCATAAATTGATCTCTTATAATTTTTGTAGCGCCGAAAGAAGTCATTTGAAAATACGAATTGTACTCTTGTATATGATTTAAAATATGTTTCGATTCTGGTGATGTCTCAAAAATTAATGATTGCAATGGTTCAGGAGGCGGTTCAAATTCCGGAAATTTTACTTTCCCGTTAGCGCAACACATTCCAGCCGTTTCACCTGAGAATTTAGCCGCTTCACATGTGGGCATATAACATCCATCATTCCAATATATCCATGTACATTATAGTCGATTGAAGGGTCGTAATCAAATGCAGCACGAAACATATCTTCCAAAACACGACGTCGTATACGCATTCGCATAGGTCTTGCTGGATTTCTTGCATGATGAGCTTCTTCAAATCTATTTCGTGGACGTCGCACTGCACTTTGTGATACTCTTTGTAACAACACGCCCCGAGCCTTTCGAGTACGTCGACCTATGTTTGATTTTGGAAGTGCCGGCATTTTCTTTAAAATAATTTCTTATATGATAACTTCGTTTGAAACACACATAAAGTTTTCACTGAATAATCTATAATCTATATAAATAAAAATGAATCGTCAAAATGTATGTACGCTCATAACTTTCATACGACTGAACCAAATTTGATAATTCTTTTTTTTTAAATCTTCGTTGAGGTTCAGAGATGGTTTCTGCGGAGAAAAATTTAGAATAATTGCCGGAAAACCCCTTAAAACAGCCCTTTTCTTTTTCTCATACAAACGAATGTTTGTCTGTTAGTAACGCTAAGAGAACGGCTGAGCTAATATTGATGAAATTTTAAGAGGTTGTTCGTTGTGGATCAAGGAAGGTTTAGAAATAAAAATATCTTATACTTTTCATGAAAAGTCAGCAAATTGGATAATTCCAAAAAGTAACTTTATTTCATAAACATTTTTTTTCAATTTTTGTTTGTTTTGTTTTTCAATATTTTGATTTGTAAATTATTTGAATAGTTCAATTTCAATATATTGATTTGTAAATTATTTGAATAGTTCAATTTTTATTCCGGCTATTCAAAAGAAAAATTATTGAAAATATTCGGTGAAAATTTTACGTGTGTTTCACCCAAAGAGGTCAATTGCAGATTGAAATTTGTTACGAAGCCACCAAGAGGTCGCCCTAATATCGGTCGGCAAGGCAAGAAGTTCTCCCAAGATGCGGCGACATACGTGCGGAATTATGGATCGCGGTTAATCAGCGAGGGATCGTCACGATGTCAAACAACTGTTACGATGTTTGATTGACTTTATCTTGAAGCAACGTATATGTGGTGCTGTTGGATGCTAGATGTACTCTGTTGAGTGGCAAAATTAAGGTTTTCCGCACGCACACATTCTTCTTTGGATGATGGTTACACCAGATCAAATTGATGAAATCATTTCTTCGGAAATTTCCGATGTAGAGAAAGATCCAGTATTATATGAAGTGGTGGAAACCAATATGGTGCATGGACCTTGCGGACACTACAATCCCTTTTCGGTTTGTATGTCTGACGATAAGTGCACGAAACACTATCCATGTGCTTTTCTTTCGGAAACACAAACTGGAAATGATGGATATCAACTCTATCGGCGTCGCTCACCAGACGACAATGGCAGAATATTCAGCATTCAACTTAGAAAAGTGAATATCGAAATTGACAACATATTGATCGTACTATATTCACCATTATTGTTTAATTCATATTCAAAACTCATATCAGTGTTTAGTATTGCAGTTTGGTGAAATCGATAAAATACGTTTGAAAGTACGTCACCAAAGGAAGCAACATGGCGGTTATTGGTCCTAAACGATACGGTCGATACGTGAACTGCAATAAAGCGCTTGTAGGATATTTACTTTTGCATTTCATGAACGTTTTCCGACTGTTGTGCGTCTCGCAGTTAATTTGGAGAATGGCCAAAGAGTGTATTTCAACCAAGAGAATACAGTATAGCCAGTGGAAACATCGCTAGCAACAAAGTTAACATTGACGAGGTTTTCTCAATTTCGGAAATACCTTGATATTATGCATGGAATGCATCGTCGAAGAAATAGTTACGCAAAAAGCAATGCCAACCAGTAGATTGACATCCAGGTGTCTTATCAACTAATGGATTAGGAGGAATTTATACAATCCACCCGAAAAACGACGATTGTTTCTACCTTCGGTTGCTATTGATTAATGTACGCGGTTCAACTTTATTTGAGTCATTGAGTACTGTGAATGGTTCGATGTGTGCAAGTTTTGGAGAAGTAAACCAGCAATTACAATTCCTGGAACACGTTAATCACTGCAATGAAAATGAAGTTCGCACACTTTTTGCGATAATCATTTCGACATATCAGCCTTTAAATCCGCGTCTATTATGCAATACGAACAAAAATGAAAGTGCCGAAGACAGTTTACATCGTCTTCGCTAAAAATTGGTAATGGTACAATTTCGGTTGATACTTCCGGACATTGGCCAAATTATCGTAACTACGATTCCTTAAGTGCACGCGCAATGTTAGCTGCCAAAAATACCGATGTTGTTGACTCAAACCGGAAGTTTCAAAGTCAAATTTCGGGAGACTTACGCTCATAAAAATCGATCGATCGTCTTGACAATGAAGACGACGCCGTGAATTATCCCGTGGTATTTCTAAATTCTTTGGACAGGCTTGGTATGCCACCGCATCATTTGCCTCTCAAAGTTGGATCCGTCGTTATTATGATTCGCAATCTTCATGCGCCGAAACTGTGTAATGGAACCCTACTGATTGTGACGCACCTATCGAATACAAGGGGGAGTATGCTTGATTCTACGAGTTCCTATGAGTTCTAACGATTTCCCATTTCAGTTCAAACGTATTCCGTTTCTAGTGAAAATTGTATTTGAGATGACAATCAACAGGACCTAAAGATAGTCGCATAGTGTGAGTCATAAATTTGGAAATATGTTTTTCACACGGTCAGATATACATGGCGTGCTCACGAGTTGGAAGACCATCTTTTCTGTACACCGGACAAGAAACCAAAAAATGTTGTTTATAAAGCTGCGTTACATTGAAAACAAAAAAAAAAAAAAAAATACCAAAAATTAAATAATGAATTCAACTTTCTTTTCATTTCAAAATACACAATTTCACGCAGGACAACGGCTGCGGGGTCAGCTAGTTTTCAATAATTATTCTTTTAAATAGCCGGAATAAAAAAGCAGGCGACCGAAATTGAACCATTCAAATAATTTACAAATCAAAATATTGAAAAACAAAACAAAAAAGAATTGTATGAAAAGTCACTTTTTGGAAATTTCCAATTTTTCGACTTTTCCTTATGAAAAGTATATGGTTTTTTTTTTATATCTAACCCTTTCCAGATCCATAGCGAACAACTTCTGATTTCATGAAGAATGGTTCCGCCGTTCTCGAGCGTTAGCGTTACTAACAAACAAACAATCATTTTTACTTACATATATACATATGTACATACATACACGTTTGTATGGGAAAAAGAAAAGGTCTGTTTATAGGGGTTTTCCGGCAACATTCGTAATTTTTTCTTACATAAGAACATTCTCCTAATAATAACAAATACAACAAAAAAAAATCAGCCAAATCGGTTCAGTCATTCACGCGTGATGCCGTGACAACGAAAACGGTTTCATCATTATATGTATTATTCCTGTAAGGTCTTTTTGTGTTAGTTCCTAATTTTCTGCTCTCATTTAGAACCAATATTAATAAATAAGGTATCGTTTTAAAGGTAGCGGTTAGCTCTATATGCAAAAACATGTTTTAATTAGCGGAGTGCTTTTGTTTAATCGTATTTTATAAAAATTAATTATTAAAAAAAACGATTGTGAATACACAAAAAAATCAATTTGTACTGCAACGCGGTTGTGAATTCGTACTGCAACGCTATTGTCGCGTAGATGTCGCTAAGACTGCTGCGAGCGTGCCATCTGCACTTGAATAGTGGTAAAATAAGTGAACAAGACTGCGTTCACGTTGCGTCATAAACTCGACTTAAAGGGACATTTATTGGGTTATAAAGTGAAAAACTCTTACTACGCAAAGTAAAAAAAAAGTTGAAAATAGAAGTTATTAGTAACGGAAAATGTTTTATCTTAAGAATAACTGTTACCAGGCAGCGCAAAACAAAAAAGTCGAAAATCAACTCAAGTTTATGGCTCAATGTGAATGTAATATAAGTGGTGGAATTTCAAATAGCGGTTTGCGCATATTTGTTTGTATAGTGTAGCTAATTGAAAATCTTTTTTTTTATACACCTGTGATAAAATACATAATTGGTATGTTCTAAGATGTGCATTTTTACATGAATTACATGTGTTCACATTTTGTTCATATGGTTAGATTATAATGCCTAGGGCCACCTTAAATATTTCAACTAAGCGAAGAAGACGTCAAGAAGCTAAAAGAAGTGGACCAAGTCAGCAAAGAAATATTCATCCAGCCCGGACAAGGCAAACAATGCGTAACCGCCGACAAGAACAAAGTCATCAAATGGTAGTCCAACGTAGGAGTGATTTGGTACCATCATATATTTTAAAGTTAAGCAGTGACACAAATTCTAGGAGAATACAGGAAAAGCTTCCAAAAACTTATTGTTCCGCACGCCTCGGAATCATCCAAGAACCACATAGCGTTGGGCGCATGGATCAACAATCATTTTGTACGGCAAAACTATTTGCAAGTGGAGATAGCGATAGAAGTTCTTCAATTTGTTGTCACAAAGGGAAGATGAGTTTGCCAGAAATTTCTGTATGTGAAGAACTTAAAACTATAATCCAACGCAATGATTCTGTAACAAAAAACTATTTGGAAAATATAAGAAAATTTAACAACGCTCTAGCATTTGCATCAGTTCAAGTAAACTTTGTTAACATCCCTGGAAGAGGCCCCTTTTGTTTAAAGCTAAACGGCCAAGTATATCATAGAATACACCCTCATATGCTGGCCTTTTTATTTTAGACAATGATGATGCTTTGCACTATCGTACAAACCGATAGGTTAATAACAGTTGTTGCCAATTTCTTATGAGCAAACTACAAACAATGCTTATAGCCTACAATCCGTACGCGAGTTTATTCAATTGTGTCAAAGATATGTCTAATAATATTGCTGATATGCAAATACAATTTGGTATAGAAAATGCTTTCCATCCCGGAAGATATAATGCACCCACTGTATCTAAAGTTGCGGCAGTTTTTTTGGGTCAAGATGGCGTTCCACCAGGCAAATTTGACTTTACAATTTCTTATAAGTCAGATGGATCACTTACTAAAATATCGTATCTGAATCCTCTGCCCTTTGGAGACGCAGGATGGAGACCAAGTATGCAACATGTCGACATCCACGCAACTACAATACGAAGCGTTACCACTCAATTGCAATTTTATTGTTACCATTTAGCAATAAGAGGTGAATTTAATATAATACAAGCTTCAGGCAAATTATTTCAGAAATACGTTGTAGACAGTTATGTCAATGTGGAGGGCTCCAAAGTTGCATACATTAGATCACATCAAAAAGATTTAAGAGTTGAAAGCTATAAAGGGTTAATGGATTTCCTTCATGCAGATGCTCAACAAAGAGGTGCAGCTACAGGACTTCTTGTTATTCTTCCGTCTTCGTTTATTGGTAGCCCACGAAACATGCTTCAAAATTATCAAGATGCTATGACTATAGTATCCCGCTTTGGCAAACCAGACATTTTCCTTACATTTACTTGCAACCCTAAATGGCTTGAAATAACATCAGAACTTAAGCCGTATGAGAGGACAGAAAACCGGCCTGATTTAATCTCAAGAGTATTTCACTTAAAACTCAAATCACTTTTAGATGATTTATTAAAAAAGCACGTACTAGGTGTAGTTCTTGCGTATGTTAGTTATCGAATTCCAAAAAGCCTACCGCACGCGCATATTCTTCTATGCTTCGAGAAGTCGACAAGCTCAGTTCAATTGAAGATGTGTATTCCTTAATTTCTGCCGAGCTTCCAAACAATGAGGAAGACCCGCAACTTTTTACAATTATAAAGCAAACTATGACGCACCGCCCATGCGATATTTTAAATCCAAACAGCTCCTGTATGAAAGACGGTCAGTGTAGAAAGGGTTCCCCAAAGAATTTCGAAGTGAAACAAACATGAACGTAAATGGTTACCCTCTTTATAGACGTCGTGAGAATTATGTTACAGCAACTACTGAAAATCAGGAAATCGACAATCGCTAGATCCTACCGTATAATTCTTACCTAAGTCGAAAATATCAGCCTCACATTAATGTCGAGCATTGTTCCTCAATTAAATCTATTAAGTATTTATACAAATACGTTTATAAGGGTCATGATTGTGCTTCACTGAAATTGAGCATTAACTCTGACGGGCAAGGGGAAGTATGTAAATATAGACGCAGTTAATACATTCTTAGACTGTCGTTATGTTAGTCCTCCAGAGGCAATGTGGCGACTTTATGAGCGCCAACTCTTTCATCGTTCACATACTATTGAGCGGCTACCTGTCCATTTACAAGAAGAACAAATGATTTACTTCCGAGCTGGTCGCGAAGCTGAAACCAATATTAGCACGGACTCCAAACTCATGGCGTTTTTCAAGCTTTGCAACCAAGAAGAGGACGCCCGAAATTCCCGAACTCTACTCTATGGCCTAAAGGCAAATGGTGCATAAGGGCGAGAAACAGTAAGTGCATTGGTCGGATGTACACCGCAAATTCAATGGATTATGAAAGGTATTTCCTTCGTCTTTTACTTCTCCATACCAAAGGACCAAAGTCATACACGGAAATACGTACGGTAAATGATGTAGTCTATGATAGCTTTCAAGCAGCTGCGGAAAAATTGTATTTAGTAGGTAACAATGCTGAGTGGAAAGAATGTTTGCAGGAAGCTGTAACTTACCAAATGCCAACTCAGTTGAGATGGCTTTTTGCAATTATATAATTATCACCAACCAACATTTTGGAGCTTTGGCATATATTTCGTGATGCATCAGAGGATTACCGAAAACAACACCAGCGCGACGAGTCCTACAATCGTGCTTACTAGATTTAGAAAATATTTTTAAAATGCATGGCAGAACGTGTCAACACTTTTTCTTACCTCAACCAACTATAGTTGACATAACATACTCTACAACGTTCAACAAGAACATCAACATGGACAAGAAGCTTTTAGCAAACTGAATCAAGAGCAAACGTTAATAGTGGAAGAAGTCTTGAGTTCGGTTAGAAATGAATCTCCAAACTGCTATTTCATTCACGGACCAGGTGGTTCAGGAAAAACATTTATTTACACTACGCTCTGTCACATCCTACGAGGGGAAAATAAGGTGGTTTTACCAGTTGCATGGACAGGCATTGCTGCGAATCTGTTACCTGGGGGACGAACTTCACATGCTCTTTTTAAGATACCTGTGCCTATTTTAGATACTTCAGTGTCATCTATGCGGCCCAACTCAAAAGAAGCACAGATTTTACGGAAAACAGATTTATTTATTTGGGACGAAGTATCTATGGTACCTAAGGATGCAATAACCATTGTTGATAAGCTTTTCAAAGATAATAACAAATGTGAATTTGCCATTTGGAGGGAAAATATTTGTATTTGGAGGTGATTTAGGACAAGTTCTTCCAGTTGTTAGACATGCCACCAGAACTTCAATTATTGAAAATTGCATTAAACGCTCACCGTCGTTAAAAAAGCAAAATCAAATAAACACGCAAAATAAAGTTGCTTCTCTTAAAGTTGCAAATTAAAATGCATACACATTACATTACATGTGTTTGTTCCGTTCTCTGCACACCCGAATAAATGTTAGTACATTACTGAGTTCTGTTGTCAGAATGTATTGCAGTACGCCAAAATACAGACAATAATATATTCGTGGAATACTAGGCAAAATATACGGCTAAGGGGCCCAGGATATTTAAATGAGTTAAGCATCCACCCCCTCTACTCGGTAAAACTGGCGCATCCTAATATAACAGTTCAACTCACCACGTCCGATGACACCATACTCATCCATCACCACACAATTCAACTCACCACACTTCTACATTAATCAACCCACTCAACAAAAAGGATCGGAAAAAGGATAGCGGGCACAATTCGTTCGACACAAATCGTCACACAATCATCATACTGCATATATCATCACACGCATCGGTGCTCATATTGGTTCCTGGTTATACATTGCGCTGCGTCGATCTCAACCCGGTTCCTATATTTCATTCCTTTCAGTAAAAGTTCTTTATTCGCGGGGTATATGTTCCATAAATATGCCGCGAATACGGAAACCGTGAATACGGGATGGTAATTTATATGGGATGGTATATAAAAAAATGATTTAATTGAGATTTTTGAACATTTTAATTAATTATCTTAAGGCTTAGGCAATGGTTTGAAGAATTTGTAATTTTTTCTTGCTTAGCAGTTTTCGAAAGCTCCTTCAATTCAGACTGATAAACAGCAGTCGCATTAGCAATTTGTCTCTTAAAAATTAGACTTCGTTCCATAGAGGGATCAATGTTCATAAAGAAATCGCAGAGCTCATTTGCCATTCTTAAACTTTCACTAAGATTTTTCAAATTGAATATCACGTTTCCAGTGCTTGTTGAAGCCTCTTCTTCAATAGGTTGTGAATTTAACATTTCCTCCAAGTCGGTTTCAGTCAAATTTTCATCTTGCGATTTAAGCAATTCCTGAATGTCACTTGATTCTATCTGTTTGAACCCATCTCGTTTGCCGTCAAAATTTGAGCTTGAACAGATTCTTCGTCATTTTCTGCAGTCCGAGCAGGCCACAGTTTTTTTCAGCATGACTTCAATGTGTGTGGTTTCAGTTCTTGCATTGATTCTTTTATGTTTACGATGCATTTTGCTATGTCAAATTTCTTCCAGCATTCCACAACATTCATATCAGGATTACATTCCATATTATCCAATATGATTTTGAAGGTTCGTCTAATGTAATAGAGCTTAAAGGCCTGGATTATTCCTTGGTCCATGGGTTGAAGCAAAGCCGTCGTGTTGGGAGGTAAAAATGTCACCTTTATATTTGGATGCATACTTTCAAGTTCGTGAGGATGACCTGGTGCATTGTCCAAAACTGGGAGCGCATTAAACTCTAAGTTCTGATTTTTTAAATAAGTTTCAACTTCAGAAGCAAAACAATTCCGGAACCAGTCACAAAACATAGCGTTTGTAACCCACGCTTTCTTATTAGCACGCCAAAATACTGACAAGTTGTCTTAGTTTTGATTTTTTAAAACCCGAGGATTAAACGATCTGCCAAGCATCAGTGGAGGATGGAGTCGTGTGTGGAGGATGGAGTCATGTGTAGAAGTTCACGCAAGTGAGGAAAGTTCTCTGATCGCCATTCACTTGGGAGTGGCCAGAAACGATTCTTTAACATATGACATATCCTCTGGGTATCCTTAGAACATCCGTTTGAAGGCGAGCTAAAGTGAGAAGGCGA
Organism: Bactrocera correcta; assembly: GCA_027475135.1. NCBI lineage: Eukaryota > Metazoa > Arthropoda > Insecta > Diptera > Tephritidae > Bactrocera > Bactrocera correcta. The sequence continues at coordinate 41,503,510 of CM050322.1, read as the reverse complement.
AACATCCTCTGCATAGGGTTGTGCGCTGGGTTTGGGACCCGCCACGTAAAAAACACCCCCAATGAAAAGGAAAAAATAGCCTCGGATAAGAGATCCCCCTTTTGGTGACGACCATGGCAAACGAAATAAGGACTATGATTTGAGGGCATGCACCTGGAATGTCCAGTCCCTTAATTGGGAAGGTGCCGCTGCCCAGCTGGTGGATGTCCTCGTAAAAATAAAGGCTGACATCACCGCCGTCCAAGAAATGCGATGGACGGGACAAGGACAGAGACGAGTAGGTCCTTGTGACATTTACTACAGTGGCCATATAAAGGAGCCCAAGTTTGGTGTTGGATTCGTGGTGGGAGAGAGACTCCGTCGCCGAGTACTATCATTCACTCCGGAGAATGAACGTCTAGCCACAATCCGCATCAAAGAGAGGTTCTTCAACATATCGCTGATTTGCGCCCACGCCCCGTCGGAAGAGATGGACGATGCGACCAAAGATGCTTTTTATGAGTGCTTGGAGCGCACTTATGAGAGATGCCCCCGCCACGATGTCAAAATCGTGCTTGGCGACTTCAACGCCAGGGTGGGCAAAGAAGGTATCTTTGGCACTACGATCGGTAAATTCAGCCTCCACGAGGAAACATCCCCAAATGGGTCGAAGCTGATCGACTTCGCCGGGGCCCGAAATATGGTTATCTGTAGTACTAGATTCCGGCATAAGAAGATTCATCAAGCTACCTGGCTGTCTCCGGATCGAAAAACCACCAACCAGATCGATCACGTTGTGATAGACGGAAAACACGTCTCCAGTGTTTTAGATGTGCGTGCGCTCCGAGGTCCTAACATCGACTCGGACCAGTATATTGTTGCAGCCAAAATTCGCACCCGCCTCTGTGCAGCAAAAAAACGCACGCCAACAAACACAAGGAAGGTTCCACGTCGAGAAGCTGCAATCACAACAGGCAGCCGAAAGATTTTCCACTCGGCTTGCACTCCTACTCTCTGAGAACACTCGTCAACAACTCGGTATAAAAGAACTGTGGGACGGCATTTCAAACTCCTTACGTACAGCTGCAACAGAAACCATTGGTTTTCGGAAAGTGCAAAAGAACAGCTGGTACGACGAGGAGTGCCGTGTCGCAGCGGAGAGAAAACAGGCTGCCTACCTCGCAACGTTACGATCGACCACAACACGTGCGGGATGGGATAGATACCGAGAGTTGAAGAGGGAAGCGAGACGCATTTGCAGACAGAAAAAGAAAGAGGCCGAAATGCGTGAGTACGTACAGCTTGATAAGCTGGCCGACAGGGGTAATGCTTGAAAATTCTACGAAAAAATGCTGCGACTTACAGAAGGTTTCAAGACCGGAGCATACTCCTGTAGAACCCCCAAAGGTGATCTAGCCACCGATGCCCAGAGCATACTTAGATTATGGAGGGAACACTTCTCCAGCCTACTGAATGGCAGTGAACACATAACACCAGGAGAAGGCGAACCCGATTCTCCAATCGCCCGCCTGAAAAACAACAAAGCGGCAGCGGCCGACGGATTGCCGGCCGAGCTATTCAAACACGGCGGCGAAGAACTGATAAGGAGCATGCATCAGCTTCTTTGCAAAATATGGTCGGATGAAAGCATGCCCAACGATTGGAATCTAAGTGTGCAATACCCAATCCATAAAAAAGGAGACCCCATAATCTGCGCCAACTACCGTGGGATAAGCCTCCTCAACATCGCGTACAAGGTTCTATCGAGCGTATTGTGTGAAAGATTAAAGCCCACCGTCAACAAACTGATTGGACCTTATCAGTGTGGCTTCAGACCTGGTAAATCAACAACCGACCAGATATTCACCATGCGCCAAATCTTGGAAAAGACCCGTGAAAGGAGATTCGAACCACACCACCTCTTCGTCGATTTCAAAGTTGCTTTCGACAGCACGAAAAGGAGCTGCCTTTATGCCGCGATGTCTGAATTTGGTATCCCCGCAAAACTAATACGGCTGTGTAAACTGACGTTGAGCAACACGAAAAGCTCCGTCGGCGACTCCCTATCTTGCGACTTTTTCAATCTGCTGTTGGAGAAAATTATTCGAGCTGCAGAACTGAATCGAGCAGGTACAATCTTTTATAAGAGTGTACAGCTGCTAGCGTATGCCGATGATATTGATATCATCGGCCTCAACATCCGCGCCGTTAGTTCTGCTTTCTCCAGACTGAACAAGGAAGCAACGCAAATGGTTCTGGCAGTGAACGAGGGCAAGACCAAATATCTCCTGTCATCAAACAAACAGTCGGCGCACTCGCGACTTGGCTCTCTCGTCACTGTTGACAGTCACAACTTTGAAGTTGTAGATAATTTCGTCTATCTTGGAACCAGCGTAAACACCACCCACAATGTCAGCCTGGAAATCCAACGCAGGATTACTCTTGCCAACAGGTGCTACTTCGGACTGAGTAGGCAATTGAAAAGTAAAGTCCTCTCTCGACGAACAAAAACCAAACTCTATAAGGCGCTCATAATTCCCGTCCTGCTATATGGTGCAGAGGCTTGGACGATGACAACAACCGATGAGTCGACGTTGCGGGTTTTCGAGAGAAGAGTTCTGCGAAAGATTTATGGTCCTTTGCGCGTTGGCCACGGCGAATATCGCATTCGATGGAACGATGAGCAGCGAATTAAAAGACAGCGGCTACGCTGGCTAGGTCATGTTGTCCGGATGGATGAAAACACTCCAGCTCTGAAAGTATTCGACGCAGTACCCGCCGCGGGAAGCAGAGGATGGGGAAGACCTCCACTCCGGTGGAAGGACCAAGTGGAGAAGGACCTGGCTTCGGTTGGAATATCCCATTGGCGCCACGTAGCGAAGAGAAGAAACGACTGGGGCGCTGTTGTTGACTCGGCTATAATCGCGTAAGCGGTGTCTACGCCAGTAAAGAAGAAGAAAGCATCAGTGGCTTAATGACACAATCTTCAGATGCATTAGAACATAGCAGCAGTGTAACTCTATCCTTTGCTGCCTTAAATCAAGGAGCAGACTTTTCGCTTTTAGAATTGAATGCTTTCGTCTGCATTAAATACTTGCTGAGGTTTGTATCCTCCATCAGCTACTAGTTTTGCAAATTCTTCTGGATATCGTCCGGCTGCAGCAGTGTCTGCAGATGCTGCTTCTCCAACGATTTTGATGTTATGCAATGATTGTCTCACCTTAAATTTATTGAACCAACCTTCTGATGCTTGAAATCCTCCATTTGTACATTCACCACTAAAACTACCATCATGATCTATAAAATGAGCGTAAAGACGATTTGCCTGCTCCCGGACCATTGGACCACTCAGGGGCACCCTTTTTTGGTTGCGGTCTTCGATCCATGATGACAATGCCACTTTCATTTTTTCTATTGCTGGATCACAAACAATTTTAGCTGACAGTGAAGTTGAAGCTACAGACGACCTTATTTTATCTTCGGATTTTTTTTTATCGATCGTACAGTTGATTTGTTGACATTGAATGAGCGTGATATGGATTCAAATGAGTCTCCAAGGTGTAAACGATCAAGCATTTCTATTTTCACTTTAAACGGTAACACAGTTTTTTTTCGTGTCGAAACTCGTTTCTTATTTTTTTTTAGTTGACATTATGAAATAGGAGGAGTGCAGTAGAGACGTGTTACTCGATCACAATTTTTGTAACTAATGTGAAAGACAAAACAATAAAACACGCAAAGCGGTTTTTACTATAAACGGAACAACAACATTTAAAAATATACATACACTTATGCTCACATAATTAAGCCACTGCATAGCAAAACTACGTTTCTGAAAATAAATTCACCGAATTATCTATTCATTTGTATAACGGTATGCAAAAAAGTTGCGTTATATGTTGGGAAGTTGCTAAGATCATATTCAGAGAAATAAGTATCGTGGTTGGCGAAAAAATTTAATACTATTCCAGGGTCGTTCGGTGTCTACGCCAGTAAAGAAGAAGAAGAAGATTCCAGGGTCGTTAAGGACTGGTTTGCGATGAACCGTATCAAGTGTCTTGAGTGGCCTGTCTAAAGCCCAGATTTAAACCCTATAGACAATCTATGGGGGATTGTTAAAAGGGCAGTCGCGGCGAGAAAACCGTCAAATAAAGCTTCATTGTGGCAAATTTTAAAAGAAGAATGTGGCAAAATTACTCCGGACTAATGTAACACACTGGTCCGTACAATAAACCAACGCTGCAGGGAAGTAATTATGCAAAAGGGATTCCCAACAAAATATAAATCTATATAAGGCAAACATTGAATTATTTTATCTGACAGCTTATTTTTACAGGTGGAAAATACATACCAATGAAGAAGAAGACAGATTTTTGCTTTTACATTAAAATTTACCTTTAAAAAACTTTAAGTACAATAAAGTTTAAGTAATTTCTTTTAATTTTGTGAAACTTTTTTTTCGACTTATCAGTAAAATTCCACTTTTAAGAATTTGTACACCAAACGTTTATGTGGCTTAATTGTGTGAGCACAAGTGTACTTTATTTATTGAGGTATAACGTTGCTTTCATTCAACCGATCGCGGCGAAGGCGGCTTGTGTCAAAGTCCTCGACGATATCATTTAATAACATTACTTTAGACTAACTTGTAATAAGATCTATTTTACTTTTTTCTTAGTTCATTTGACAAGAATATTGAGTTGGATACCAATTGGAATAATTCTATTATTATGTATGTACTTATTAGATTCGCGAATAAAAAAATTTTTAGTCGCGAATATAGAAATTGGGTCTAATTTTTTTAATCCGCGAAAAGTGAAAACTCGAATAAGGAACTTTTACTGTATATTCAACAACAATTTCGTACTGCGATTGTTTAAAACATCACAGCTCCTTCGATTTATATATATTTAAAATTGCATTGTATTCTAAACATATCAACAATTAAAAGAAAAATTAAAATTAAGTAAATCTTACACGAAATCGCTCGCGCATATTCATTTGTATACTTAATCGCGGGTGTAAGTGAATTGTACATAACCTTGCAAATTGGGGGTTTGTTCACCCTCCCTTTTTCTTCTAAAAATCATGATACTTTCAAGATTTACACATATTCGTCTTAGTTCAAGGATGGTTTATAGCCATACATTGTCATTTTTAACAGTTCGGCTAAAAAAATTAAATTAAACAAATTTATAAATTCAGGGATAAAATTCATAAAATTTATGTACACACACCTTCTACCTTACCTTTTTTTCTATGATTGGATCAATAATGGATAATGTACAAATATTTCGATATAAATTGTTAATAATCAGTCTGTTACCAATAAGCAATATCTTCTCTTATATATAAAAACTAGGTGGACCCGTGCGCGCCTTGCGCAACAAAAAAAAAATGGTTTGAAATCTTTTATTAGTCCAGGTCCAGATCCAAACCTTTTTCTAAAATTTTTAAGTTTCCTTCATACAAACTTACATATGTCGAATTTCTGAAAATTTGAGAAAAAGCAATATTTAACTTTTTTTTTATAAATATGACCCAAGGACCACAAAACCATCAATCAGAAGTAATAGATATATGTATATGTTTTTAGCTATGTTCGATATGTACTTACATGTATTTATTAACTTAACATTTTTTGACAAAACTTCCTTAAATACAATATTCGACGTAAAAATAAATTAATTTTCAATTTTTTGCTTGAATGTCGCTTGGGTTGAAAAAGTGATATCTTCGAATCGCCTGACTCTAAAAAAGGCCACATATAACTGTCCATGTGAAAATACTGGGCTAGGTAAATATAAACCGGCTTTATCGAATGTTTGACCTTGGGCTTTGTTTATAGTCATAGCGAAAGCGACTTTTAAAGGAAACTATTTTCTAGTCATCTGGAAGGGTACAGTTGGATCTGAAGGAGTTAGTTTAACTCGCGGTATGATAGCTATTTTTCTCGAATCGATTAATTTGACAGTTATTGCGTACTCGCCTAAATGGCTGACGACCGGCCTGGCACCATTTGTAAGTCCTCAGACAATCGATACATTTTATATGGGCTCCTAGAGTTCCCTGTTTAGGATATAATTATATATATTGACACTACCCTTCGTAGCCAGTATTTATTTACCCTGTATATATAAGATCAGTTTAATTAAGAAACTCAGTTGGATAACACTGAGCATCATAACTTTAATTTTTTTCGACTGTATCGCAACTTAGATAAATTTTGATATCCCCGGGCAATAACTTTGATACTATATACTCATTAAAAGTCGAGCATTCGTAATTTTTTGGACATAAAATAACTGTTGAGTAAAACTTAGATATGTAACTGTCATTTATTTCATTTGTGCCATAAACCTTAGCAATTAGGTTATCATAATCAGCGTAGTATTGTCGTGGAATTTTAATAGTATCTTCGAATATTTCATGTTGGATTTTGAAGTCACCATTTCCCTGTTTGAGTAGCCAGTTTTTAAACTCACGGTCATTATTGGCTTGCATATTATCAACTAATCTACAAATTTTCACCTTTGACAACAACGGTGAGAGTTTAATGCAATTTTCAATAATTGAAGTTCTGGTGGCATGTCTAACAACTGGAAGAACTTGTCCAAAATCACCTCCAAATACAAACATTTTTCCTCCAAATGGCAAACTCACATTTGTTATATCTTTGAAAAGCTTATCAACAATGGTTATTGCATCCTTAGGTACCATAGATACTTCGTCCCAAATAAATAAATCTGTTTTCCGTAAAATCTGTGCTTCTTTTGAGTTGGGCCGCATAGATGACACTGAAGTATCTAAAATAGGCACAGGTAGCTTAAAAAGAGCATGTGAAGTTCGTCCCCCAGGTAACAGATTCGCAGCAATGCCTGTCCATGCAACTGGTAAAACCACCTTATTTTCCCCTCGTAGGATGTGACAGAGCGTAGTGTAAATAAATGTTTTTCCTGAACCACCTGGTCCGTGAATGAAATAGCAGTTTGGAGATTCATTTCTAACCGAACTCAAGACTTCTTCCACTATTAACGTTTGCTCTTGATTCAGTTTGCTAAAAGCTTCTTGTCCATGTTGATGTTCTTGTTGAACGTTGTAGAGTATATTATGTCAACTATAGTTGGTTGAGGTAAGAAAAAGTGTTGACACGTTCTGCCATGCATTTTAAAAATATTTTCTAAATCTAGTAAGCACGATTGTAGGACTCGTCGCGCTGGTGTTGTTTTCGGTAATCCTCTGATAATCCATCACGAAATATATGCCAAAGCTCCAAAATGTTGGTTGGTGATAATTATATAATTGCAAAAAGCCATCTCAACTGAGTTGGCATTTGGTAAGTTACAGCTTCCTGCAAACATTCTTTCCACTCAGCATTGTTACCTACTAAATACAATTTTTCCGCAGCTGCTTGAAAGCTATCATAGACTACATCATTTACCGTACGTATTTCCGTGTATGACTTTGGTCCTTTGGTATGGAGAAGTAAAAGACGAAGGAAATACCTTTCATAATCCATTGAATTTACGGTGTACATCCGACCAATGCACTTACTGTTTCTCGCCCTTATGCACCATTTGCCTTTAGGCCATACGTAGAGTTCGGGAATTTCGGGCGTCCTCTTCTTGGTTGCAAAGCTTGAAAAACGCCATGAGTTTGGAGTCCGTGCTAATATTGGTTTCAGCTTCGCGACCAGCTCGGAAGTAAATCATTTGTTCTTCTTGTAAATGGACAGGTAGCCGCTCAATAGTATGTGAACGATGAAAGAGTTGGCGCTCATAAAGTCGCCACATTGCCTCTGGAGGACTAACATAACGACAGTCTAAGAATGTATTAACTGCGTCTATATTTACATACTTCCCTTTGCCCGTCAGAGTTAATGCTCAATTTCAGTGAAGCACAATCATGACCCTTATAAACGTATTTGTATAAATACTAAATAGATTTAATTGAGGAACAATGCTCGACATTAATGTGAGGCTGATATTTTCGACTTAGGTAAGAATTATACGGTAGGATCTAGCGATTGTCGATTTCCTGATTTTCAGTAGTTGCTGTAACATAATTCTCACGACGTCTATAAAGAGGGTAACCATTTACGTTCATGTTTGTTTCAGTTCGAAATTCTTTGGGGAACCCTTTCTACACTGACCGTCTTTCATACAGGAGCTGTTTGGATTTAAAATATCGCATGGGCGGTGCGTCATAGTTTGCTTTATAATTGTAAAAAGTTGCGGGTCTTCCTCATTGTTTGGAAGCTCGGCAGAAATTAAGGAATACACATCTTCAATTGAACTGAGCTTGTCGACTTCTCGAAGCATAGAAGAATATGCGCGTGCGGTAGGCCTCTTTTTTGGAATTCGATTACACTAACATACGCAAGAACTACACCTAGTACGTGCTTTTTTAATAAATCATCTAAAAGTGATTTGAGTTTTAAGTGAAATACTCTTGAGATTAAATCAGGCCGGTTTTCTGTCCTCTCATACGGCTTAAGTTCTGATGTTATTTCAAGCCATTTAGGGTTGCAAGTAAATGTAAGGAAAATGTCTGGTTTGCCAAAGCGGGATACTATAGTCATAGCATCTTTATAATTTTGAAGCATGTTTCGTGGGCTACCAATAAACGAAGACGGAAGAATAACAAGAAGTCCTGTAGCAGCACCTCTTTTTTGAGCATCTGCATGAAGGAAATCCATTAACCCTTTATAGCTTTCAACTCCTAAATCTTTTTGATGTGATCTAATGTATGCAACTTTGGAGCCCTCCACATTGACATAACTGTCTACAACGTATTTCTGAAATAATTTGCCTGAAGCTTGTATTATATTAAATTCACCTCTTATTGATAAATGGTAACAATAAAATTGCAATTGAGTGGTAACGCTTCGTATTGTAGTTGCGTGGATGTCGACATGTTGCATACTTGGTCTCCATCCTGCGTCTCCACAGGGCAGAGGAGGGCACATTGGATCTGAATGGGGATTCAGATACGATATTTTAGTAAGTGATCCATCTAACTTATAAGAAATTGTAAAGTCAAATTTGCCTGGTGGAACGCCATCTTGACCCAAAAAAACTGCCGCAACTTTAGATACAGTGGTGCATTATATCTTAGACATATCTTTGACACAATTGAATAAACTCGCGTACGGATTGTAGGCTATAAGCATTGTTTGTAGTTTGCTCATAAGAAATTGGCAACAACTGTTATTAACCTCTCGGTTTGTACGATAGTGCAAAGCATCATCATTGTCTAAAATAAAAAGGCCAGCATATGAGGGTGTATTCTATGATATACTTGGCCGTTTAGCTTTAAACAAAAGGGGCCTCTTCCAGGGATGTTAACAAAGTTTACTTGAACTGATGCAAATGCTAGAGCGTTGTTAAATTTTCTTATGTTTTCCAAATAGTTTTTTGTTACAGAATCATTGCGTTGGATTATAGTTTTAAGTTCTTCACATATAGAAATTTCTGGCAAACTCATCTTCCCTTTATGACAACAAATTGAAGAACTTCTATCGCTAACTTCACTTGCAAATAGTTTTGCCATACAAAATATACATTGTTGATCCATGCGCCCAACGCTATGTGGTTCTTGGATGATTCCGAGGCGTGCGGAACAATCAATTTTTGGAAGCTTTTCCTGCATTCTCCTAGAAGTTGTGTCACTGCTTAACTCTAAAATATATGATGGTACCAAGTCACTCCTACGCTGGACTACCATTTGATGACTTTGTTCTTGTCGACGGTTACGCATTGTTTGCCTTGCCCGGGCTGGATGAATATTTCTTTGCTAGCTTGGTCGACTTCTTTTAGCTTCTTGACGTCTTCTTCGCTCAGTTGAAAGATTTAAGATGGCCCTAGGCATTATAATCTAACCATATGAACAAAATGTGAACACATGTAATTCAGGTAAAAATGCACAACTTAGAACTTACCAATTATGTATTTTATCACAGGTATATAGAAAAAGATTATTAGCTACACTATACATACAAATATGCGCAAACCGCTATTTGAAATTCCACCACTTACATTCACATTCTCGATTTTTTTGTTTTGCGCTGCCTGGTAACAGTTATTCTCAAGATAAAACATTTTCCGTTACTAATATTCAACTTTACTATTTTCAACTTTTTTTTTTACTTTGCGTAGTAAGAGTTTTTCACTTCATAACCCAAAAAATGTCCCTTTAAGTCGAGTTTATGACCCAACGTGGGGGATTATTTATTTTTTATTATTATTATTACCCTTTCTTATTTACTTGCTAAACGATTTTAGTTTGAAGTTTGAAAATGTCCGCACTTTTAGTTTATTAACACTTTTTACGTCCTTATGTTAGTATTTAGGTACACCCTAATGCTTGGACTTGTATATATGTATGTATGTCTGTGCTTATGAAGGTACTTATGTTTTGTGCAATTGCACGTATGTATGCACGAATTGTTTGTGCTATGGTAATGCTTTGTTCGTAAGCAATTGAGAGCTCCTTAAAGAGAACAATTCGCTTTTTGTACGCAATCCTGCTTGTTTTGTGTTTGCCAAAGAACAAGAGGTATTGCCGGTTCTTCTTGCAAGGTATGTATATTTTGTTGTTATTTATATATATATATATTTTTGATATACATATTTAAATATTATTTAATTTTTTCGTAAAAGAGAGAGAGATTGAAAATGGAATTGGAAAAAGTTTTTTCGCTTATGTATATTTTATACGTAAGCAACTAGGGACTTATATATAGTTTCTACATATTAGAACGACCGCCTAATATGCACTATAGAAATATGTGAATATATAAATACTGTGAGCGTCAAAACTAAGTAAACAGTAATTCAATCAATATTAAAGTGTTTATTACAAGGTAGTTCACAAGAGTTCAACTTTATATTAATAACAAACAAAAATTAAACACAGCCAAAAATAATTCACTTAAACTAAAAATACTCTCGTTTTTTCGCGTCAAAAAAAGGGAAACAGTGGCAACAACCGTTGTTTGTTTTTAATACTTATTTCGGAGAAGCGCCAAATATCCTTTGGAAACCGTTTCTATACAAGAGAGTGAGTGTAGTAAAACATACTTTTTTATGTCATTACTGGCGGGCCCGGTGCCTGCTTCGCACGGCAAGACAAAATAAGAAAAGAAATACAATGGTTTTTAATAAAGTTAGTTTTGTTCCCTATTATTCAACTTTTAAACTATCTTAGAGCTCTTTCGTAGACAACGTTTTTGGTTTTGTCATGAGTTGTTGTGTAGATAAAGAGAACTGAAGGCTTGCCAACACCTGAGCACGAAACATATAACTGGCCGTGTAAAAAGCAAGGACATTCTAAATCAATTCCACACAATTCCAACGATTGCCCTTGCGCTTTATGTATTGTAATAGCAAATGCAAAACGTATTTATTTTTAGCGGCCAGTATAGCTCTTTCGGCTAACCAATTATGATTGCGATAATTTTCTAAAATATTTGGAAAAACACCTGACACCAATTCTTCTTATGTCGGTGCAATATTACAAAAGTTATCTGGTAAAGTGATTAAGCCAATTTCACGATCAACAGCAAGTTGACCATTGCCTATTGCCAACAGTTGCCTTTGTACTCGCATATTTGTAGTCAAATTGAGTATTTGTATATGTCTCCATAAATAAGATTACTTTAAACATACTTTTAATTGACCTGCTGGTGTTGAACGGGGAATCACAGGCAATGTCTGACGAAAATCACCAGCCAACAGAATCAAAGCGCCACCAAATATCTGTTGATCATTACTACGCAAGTCGTGCAATGTCCTGTCTAACGCTTCCACTGATTTCTCATGGGCCATTGTACATTCATCCCACACTATTAATTTGCATTGTTGCAAGACTTTGCCCATTCCCGAATTTTTGGAAACATTACAGGTGGGATTTTCATTTACATTCAAATTCAGTGGTAATTTAAGTGCAGAATGGGCTGTCGGACCACCATCTAATAACGTCGCTGCTATTCCAGACGATACAAGTGCCAATGCTGCATTACTCTGTGATCTTGTAGTCGCTAATGGCAAGGAAATCAGAAATATTTTGCCAGTTCCTGCTGGAGCGTCTAAAAAAAAAACCATTGCTCCAGTTTCGTTTCGTACTGATTCCATTATGGTATCATATGCGTGTCTCTGTTCTGGATTCAAATTATGCAAATTCAAGTTTATAAATGTGGTCAACTCAAATCATATTGTTTTTCACGATTTATTTCTTGATTGAATGCATCATGCGTTGGTTGATTTGGAGCTGGCAAACCCAATTGTGTCAATGCTTTACTTGCAATTACCAAACAAATATCTTCAATGATAATCAATGCCTCATTAAACATTTCAAGTGTAATCATTAAATCGTTATTTCCTGCAATTCGGCGCATTCAATACAAAATGTCTTCGGTCATAAATTCCTTAAAATTTTCCCATAATTGCAATGGATCAGATGGAAAACATGTTGCAATAATAATAACAGATAATGTTCGTATTTGATGAGGAGAACCTGTTGCTGATGCATCCCTAAGTGTCGCATCCCAGTGATTATCATCTTCGAGTAAATGCAATTCTTGACATGCTTGACGAAAAGTGTGACACTGTTGGCCGTTAGCTCTTTTCAAACTCAAAAAAGATGTAGTCACACGAACATGAATCAACAATAGACGCAAATAAAAACTTTCAGCATGACTGGGATGCACTGTTGCTGTTGAACTGGTCTTCCTTGCTTATTGGTACTTGCTTGTTGGTACTTATAAATAAAGCAATGTTTTAGCAAATTGATCATTTTGATACAATTCGAAAAACGATAATAATGTAGTTGATGGTGGTCGCTCTGCAATTTACTGTGCAGTGTCAACGGTGAAATATGTACTGACAAATGAATAACTGCCATATATCGATCATGAATTGGGAACGATAATATTCTCCAAACTGCCTCATTGCTACTGATATACCTTCCCATTTGATGTTGTGTTATTTCATCATTTCGGTTCTCTGCAACAACAAACACAGCCATGTCGCTGCCTTTATTTACATACTTGCAGAAATATTTAATCGATTTAACAGAATTGCAATATTCTACATTGATATGAGCTTTGAATGCTTTTCATAGTATTGGCGATTAGGGGACAACCCACCTATTATTAACTGTAATATCTTGATTATTGACTCGTAGATTGATTGATTTGCCATTATCTTCTGTTGAGCGTCGGCGATACAATGGGTAACCATCATTTCCATTAATTGTCTCGGAAATCAAATCTCTGCATTTCCCATCTTTCATACATGGCGAATTAATATTTACAGGGTGATTTTTTAAGAGCTTGATAACTTTTTTAAAAAAAAAAAACGCATAAAATTTGCAAAATCTCATCGGTTCTTTATTTGAAACGTTAGATTGGTTCATGACATTTACTTTTTGAAGATAATTTCATTTAAATGTTGACCGCGGCTGCGTCTTAGGTGGTCCATTCGGAAAGTCCAATTTTGGGCAACTTTTTCGAGCATTTCGGCCGGAATAGCCCGAATTTCTTCGGAAATGTTGTCTTCCAAAGCTGGAATAGTTGCTGGCTTATTTCTGTAGACTTTAGACTTGACGTAGCCCCACAAAAAATAGTCTAAAGGCGTTAAATCGCATGATCTTGGTGGCCAACTTACGGGTCCATTTCTTGAGATGAATTGTTGTCCGAAGTTTTCCCTCAAAATGGCCATAGAATCGCGAGCTGTGTGGCATGTAGCGCCATCTTGTTGAAACCACATGTCAACCAAGTTCAGTTCTTCCATTTTTGGCAACAAAAAGTTTGTTAGCATCGAACGATAGCGATCGCCATTCACCGTAACGTTGCGTCCAACAGCATCTTTGAAAAAATACGGTCCAATGATTCCACCAGCGTACAAACCACACCAAACAGTGCATTTTTCGGGATGCATGGGCAGTTCTTGAACGGCTTCTGGTTGCTCTTCACCCCAAATGCGGCAATTTTGCTTATTTACGTAGCCATTCAACCAGAAATGAGCCTCATCGCTCATCGGACACGGACGCGAAACACATTTCGAACCGAACACTGATTTTGGTAATAAAATTCAATGATTTGCAAGCGTTGCTCGTTAGTAAGTCTATTCATGATGAAATGTCAAAGCATACTGAGCATCTTTCTCTTTGACACCATGTCTGACATCCCACGTGATCTGTCAAATACTACTGCATGAAAATCCTAACCTCAAAAAAATCACCCTATAGAAGACGACATGGTCCATGAATCATACTTCTTGCAACAGCATCAAATAAACCTGGATCGATTTCCCGACCAGGAATTTTTGCTGAGATTATGTTATCTATTTGATCGCTTGTTATTTTGTTGACTAACCATACCAAAATATGAGCATGTGGTAATACTCTCTATTGCCATTCCACCGAATACATCCAACATCGAACTTCGCCGAAAACTTGATGTTTAACAATAAAATCTATCAATGACTTCAGCTTCTGTCTAAATACTCGTGCAGTTATGTCGTGACGGTCTGTAGAAGATTGCCCTTCTTATAAATATTGCTTGATTTCTTCCCACTGTAGATTACATCTACATAAATGTAATAAACAAATCTGGTCGACCATACAAACGAACATAACAAATGGCATCTTGTGCTGGTAACTTGCTGGTAAAAAACATCTTGCCCAACATTGTCAACATTTCCATTATTATTGATTGCATCGTGGAGATGTATATACTCTTCTGATCGCAACTTCCGTTGATTGAATCGAATAAAGTTCAAACGCTCTGTTTCTATCTTTGCACGACATATTAATGAAAGAGTCTCCGACATTTCAAAATATGATTTTTCTGATTTTGTCGTATCATAATTCTATGTGCATAATAGTTCAAAGCGCTGACATTTTTATTGACTTCACGTTCTGAAGAAAAAAAAGACAAATGGAAATTTAAATCATTTCATACTAATTCTTGTTAAACAAAATTGGAAGAGTATATTAAACACAACAAACACTCACGTGGGTTTGCGGGATCTACCATTTTTAAATTAATAGAGTATCCATCTTCACCCCTACAAAACAAAATTTGGTACAGTAGGGCATCGTAAGAGCGATGTGTTTCACAAACACATTGTAATTGATTATTTCTTCTACGCAATACAATGCCACGTGATTGAAACTCATCGCCGACAATCACCACAGCATCGTAAGAGCGATGTGTTTCACAAACACATTGTAATTGATTATTTCTTCTACGCAATACAATGCCACGTGATTGAAACTCATCGCCGACAATCACCACAGCAACTTCATTATTTATAGGTGCATTAAATCTTTGTTCGTGTTCTCCTTCTATCAGCACGAATCACGATTTTATGATCATCAGACGGCATCTGATCAAGTGCTGTCCGAAAAGTATTAATCAAATCATTATGTTCATGAAACAATGCTTGCAATTGACGTATTATTATTCTTCTGGCGCTTGTGAATGTTGAACAACGGGCATCTACTTCATTTTCAGTATTGCCAAGGAAGAAGATTTGCAAGAACTGGTGGTTTTTATCTGGAAATGGCAATAATGAACCAATCCTATAATAAATTTGCATTTGTATCTGAAATTGTGAGGCAAAATATGAGTGTTAGAACTTGTGAAAAGTTCTGAAATGTCGCTGTATGCTTCATTCGAAATTCCCAGAGGTGAAATTACCTTAAATGTCGGACATGGATATTATCCATAAAATATTATCCAAAAAATCTTTCGATTGCGGCGTTGTTCCTGAAATTAATGTTGCGAATGGCTCCGGTGGGTATTGTAATTCGGGTAATCTTACTTTGTCAGTGGCACAACACATTCCAGAAGTTTCATTATGAAATTTCAGTGCATTACAATGCTGGCATACTTTGTTCATTCCACCAATCACCACAAACTTATGCAAACTGTAATCAATTGCGTGATTATATCTAAATCCAGCACCATCTAAAGCAACATTAACGTAGATTTGTGCGGCACGTCATTGAACATTTTGATTAATACTTGTCGGCCTACGATTTGAACGCGATCGTGTAACACGTTTCCTTGTATTTGCAATCTCTTGTTCTTGCTATTCTTGCGATTGATTTTCCCTTTCGTTTGATTTATTTTACGTTCTACGCAACCGACGTCCAATGTCAGCTCTTGCTGTTCGTGGTATTTTTGGAAGAAACTAAACTAAAGATAATCAAGAACTTCAGTAATAACTTAATGAAATTCAGCAAATTCTGGACTCGAAAAGCACCAAAAATTCACGAAAAGACACGCAAATTGTTAAAAAATATGCTGAAAACGTGTCTTAATTCAATTAAAAATTGGCCAAAAAATCGATATAATTTTTGTCTTACCGTTCAGAACCGAAAATGAAACGTTCGAGATCATCTGCACTCGAAAAGCACCAAAAAGTGACGAAAAGACACGGAAATGTGCTGAAAATGTGACAAAATTCAATTAAAAATTGTCCAAAAAATCCAAGTAATTTTTAGGTCATTGATCGGATATTAAACAAAAAAAATTCACTAAATTTTTTAATTTTTTTCACAAAATATCAAACAACCACTGAAATGGTTAAAAAATCATAATCATATTAGATTTGCATAAAAAGGTAAATCTTTGCGCGAAATCAGGGAAACAGTTGGAAGACACTATTGCAAAATAATAAAAATTTTTGATAAACAAGGTAAACATCAGACTGTTGAAAATTTGTCCCGACTGGGCCGACCAAAGCGCCTTACTGACACTAAAGCGCGATAAATAGTACGGGAAGTAAAAACAAATCCAGCTTCAAACGCTGTTTAAATATCAAAAGATATAGCGGAGACATCGGGTAAACAAGTAAGTGCCAGTACAATCAGGAGAACATTGCACAAAAGCGGTTTGCATGAACGAGTACACTACGCCAAATGCCCTATACATCAAAGGCGAATTAACAGATGAGCGTGGAATTTGCAAAAAAGTATACAAATCAGGCTGAAAACTTCTGGGAAAACGTTTTTTATACAGACGAAAGCAAATTCGAAAAATTTGAATAAAAAAAAAACCTCCCAAAATTTGGCGATCCAAAAATAAAGCCTTTAATGATAAGTGTTTACCAACACGGTCATGGTCTGGGGCTGTATGACAGCATCTGGTGCTGGGAATTCGGTTTTTATTGAGTCCACGATTAACAAATTGGATTATTTCAACATTTTCAAAAATAACGTTGCTCAAAGCGTTGAAAAATTAGGACTATCCGTAAACTGGATCTTTCAACAGGACAACGATCCTATACACAAGTCCAAAATTGGTAGCGAGTGGCTCTTATATCGAACACCAAAATTCTGGATAATCCTCCACAGACCTCAGACTGTAATCCTATCGAGCATCTGTGGGAGCGCCTTGATCGAAAAATCAGGCAGAAGGGCATTTCAAGGAAGGACAACCTAAATAAGGTTTTGATTGAAGAATGGAACAAAATCTTCCCAAAAATTGCAACAAATGTTGGAGAACCTATGCCTAGAAGATTAACTGAGGTCCTGAAGTCCAAAGGAAAGCAAACAAAATGCTAGATGTATATCAATTTAGTTTATGTACATATATTTCAACATTTCTGAACTCTGTTTACTTTTTTTTGACGCGAAAAAACGAGAGTTTTTTTACTTTAAGTGAATTATTTTTGGCTGTGTAATTTTTGTTTATTATTCATACTAAGTTAAACCCTTATAATATAATAGCAGAACCAGTGAAAAACGCTACTGCCTTCCTTCCTTTTCCTTCTTCAACGGCAAAATGTGTGCACAGTGAAAAACGTAGTAAAAACGCAGAAATCAGCCATCTTTGTTTGTTTTCATTTGAACAATGTTGCCATTGCCCTATACGCATATATAGTTTTGAGCACATCTATGTTTTCAATTACAATTTTTTACAATATTAAATATTAAAACTGAAAACAAACTATTAAAAATAGTTTATATATTTATAAATAATAGCATTCGACTCTGATTTTGAGTTATTTTAAGAAAATTTCAAACATATTGAACAGATTGAATTATGAAAGTTGATAATTAATGCAGTATATCGATATTGGCAACACTGCGTTGTGAGAGAACAATCAGCTGCGCCGTTTCTGCGGCAAAAATCCAAATGTCCTGAATTCTCACGTCATCCCACGTCAAAGAGAGAAGGGAGTAGCGTTTTTCACTGTTCAGTTACATTGCGCGCCCATAAGATAGGTCATGCCAGCTGACTCGGGACACGATTTTACGTTTTTCACTGGTTGTGCTATAAGCCTTGAATTTCGTAATGCAACTTTTTATTGTTGCATTAAAGACTGCGTTGTTATAAGTACTTTAATATTGATAGCACTGCTGTTTACTTATTTTTGAAGCTCACAGTATATATTTTGCGCTTGGCAATTATACATACATATTGATGTACGTTATTTTTATAATGAAGAGGTATATATGTATATTTGCACTAAATATATGTGCATGTGTTTGTGTTTTTGTCTTTTATATACTAATTGTGTACATATGTATGTATATATATACAATCCCGCTTAGTGCTTTATTAAGCAGAAAGGGTTTGCCGGAAATTTTTCGCAAGTAATTGCTTGAATAATAGTTGCTTTTGGTAACTTGTTGTGTTTTGAAAACACAAAGGTAAGCTTTTATGCTTTTTTTATATTTATCATACTTTAAGCGTTAAATAGGTAAATTTTTTTTTGCCGTTAAAGAGAATTTTAATTACAGGTTTTGCATCCAATAGCACTGTAATTTTAGGCATACATATGTGCATATATTAAACTAATAAGGGACATACTGCGCTCACTTTGGTTTCCTTTAAGGGGATAATGTGGCTGTATCGTTTTGTTCCATTTCCTTTCCTCTTGTATCCACCTGCTTGGCTCCTTGTGCGTGTTGTTGCATTTAGGTAAGCTTTGCCCGAATTAATAATATTCTTTAGATATTATTTTAAAAATATATTTCACCAGGATTCCTCCTGGGTTTCTTTATTGAATATTTAATATTTTACAATGTTATTACCCGCTATGCTTATAGATATATTCAAAATGCGAACAAGTACTGCATGCGCTCTGCTCTTTATTAGTTATGCTAGAGTAGCGTGTCGTACTTTGATTAGTTGATAGAGCAACATATGTAAGTGGCGTGTCGTATTCTGATTGGTTAAGTCTAGTTTGATTATGCATTGCTTGCGTGATCGAGTGATGTTATGCTTATCGCTGCTATGCGGATGTACATGTATGTTTAAACGAACGTAATTCTTTTAAATTTTCTGGGGTGTTGTATATATCTATCGCTTCAATTTTCCATGGGTTTACAGTGATTCTTCTGTTATTAATTATATGTCCTAAAAATTCTGTCTTTGTTTCTTCTGTCTTCTGAGATCGGAGAGTTGTATGGAATTTTACTTTCTTTAATTATGTTATCTATATATATAAAAATCCATGCCACTTTCTTTGTAATTTCATCACTCATAAACGGCTGAACCGAATTTGATGAAACCTTGCATACATATTCGTCTTAGTTCAATGATGGTTTATAGCCACACATTGTCATTTTTAACAGTTCGGCTAAAAAAATTAAATAAAATAAATTTATAAATTTAGGGATAAGATTCATAAAATTTATGTACACCACACCTTCTACCTTACCTTTTTTCCATGATTGGATTTGATTGTACCTTTTTTTCTATGATTGGCTCAATAATGGATAATGTACAAATAGTTCGATATATATTGATGATAATCAGTCTATTATCAATAAGCAATATCTTCTCTTATATATAGATACCGTTTCATTGTCACGGCATCACGCGTGTATGGCTGAACCGATTTGGCTGAATTTTTTTTTTTTTTTTTGTTTTTTGTTATTATTAGGAGAAGGTTCTTATGTAAGAAAAAATTACGAAAGTTGCCGGAAAACCCCTAAAAACAGCCCTTTTCTTTTTCCCATATAAACGTTTTATTTTGTATGTATGTATATACATATATACATACATATGTACATATGTAAGTAAAAATGATTGTTTGTTTGTTAGTAACGCTAACGCTCGAAAACGGCGGAACCAATCTTCATGAAATCAGAAGTTGTTCGCTGTGGATCTGGATAGGGTTAGATATAAAAAAAACCATATACTTTTCTTAAGGAAAAGTCGAAAAATTGGAAATCTCCAAAAAGTGACTTTTCACACAATTCTTTTTTGTTTTGTTTTTCAATATTTTGATTTGTAAATTATTTGAATCGTTCAATTTCGGTCGCTTGCTTTTTTATTCCGGCTATTTAAAAGAATAATTATTGAAAATTATTCAGTGAAAACTTTATGTGTGTTTCAAACGAAGTGATCATATAAGAAATTATTTTAAAGAAAATGCCGGCACGTCCAAAATCAAACATAGGTCGACGTATTCGAAATGCTCGCGGCGTGTTGTCACAAAGAGTATCACAAAGTGCAGTGCGACGTCCACGAAATAGATTTGAAGAAGCTCATCATGCAAGAAATCTAGCAAGACTTACGCGAATACGACGTCGTGTTTTGGAAGATATGTTCCGTGCTGCATTTGATTACGACCCTTCAATCGACTATACTGTACATGGATATATTGGAATGATGGGTTCATTGTTACCGCTCCCCGACGCTAACCATCAATTTTTACAAATATATTTCATCGGAGATAAAAATCGTGAATTAAATCAACTCTGCACAATTGGTTCTCACACAAAAAGAGAAATTCTTTGCGAACTACAAGATTTTTTTCATCAGCACAATGAATTAGTCCAGTTGTTCAAAATTGCTATGGATCGGTTGCCATCTGATAATCACAGAATCGTTATAAGAGCCGTTAAAACTCTAACTGGAGAGCATTCAAGAAGATTCAATGCACCAACCATTGATGAAGTGGCCATTATGATTGTTGGCGATCAGTTTCAATCTCGAGATATTATTCTTCACCGTAGAAATGAACAATTACAACGTGTTTCGGAGCTTCATCATTGTTACGATGCATTAGAGTATCCTATATTGCACTGGAATGGCCATGATGGATACCATATAAATATCCCAATGATTTATCCAAGCACAGGTACATAATATATATCGTGCTCATAAATATTTCATTTAAATAAAAGATTTCGATTTTGAGTTGAAAACTTCTAAATACGTTTTGAAACGTATTTTTTACAGGTCTCGATGCTCTAAAGAAGGTCAGCGCCATGAATTATTATTCATACAGATTAGTGATTCGCGAAGGAAGTTCACATTACATTTTGAGATGTGGAAAACTGTTTCATCAATACATTGTGGACATGTATGCGAAAATTGAGAATGAACGTCTCAATTACATCCGGTTCAATCAAAGTAAATTGCGATCAGAAGAATACATACATTTTCGTGATGCAATAACAAATGATGGGAATTTGAATGATATTAGACGTCTGACGATATTACCAGCATCTTATATTGGAAGTCCTCACCATATGCACGAATATGCTCAAGATGCGATGTCATACGTGAGAAAATACGGCCGACCAGATTTATTTATTACATTCACATGTAATCCGAAGTGGAGCGATATTCAAAATAATTTGTTTGACGGTCAACAACAACAGATCGTCACAATATAAATGCACGTGTTTTTCGGCAAAAATTAAAAGCGCTGATGGATGTAATTGTGAAATTGCGCATATTTGGAGAAGGGCGGTGTTAAATGTATTCAATCGAATGGCAAAAGAGAGGATTGCCGCACGCACATATATTGATATGGTTGGTTCGTAAAATCACACCAGATGAAATTGATAATATCATATCAGCCGAGATACCAGATCAAACAATTGATCAAGAATTATTTGAAGTCGTCACAAAACATATGATTCATGGCCCATGTGGCGTACTAAATATGAATTCACCATGAATGATTGTTGGCAAATGCTCAAAGCGTTATCTCAGAGCATTGACTTCCGCCACAATAACAGGCAATGATGGATACCCGTTGTATCGACGACGGTCTACTGAAGATAACGGTCAATCAGTAATGATGAACATTCGTCATCAAGAAATTATCGTCGATAATCGCTGGGTTGTGCCATATTCACCACTTCTGTCTCACATTAACGTTGAGTATTGTAATTCCGTCAAGTCAATCAAATACATTTGCAAGTATGTGAATAAAGAAAGTGATATGGCTGTCTTTGAAGTACCTGATGCTGACAATAGAAACGACGAAATTACTCGATATCAAATGGGCCGATACGTTAGCAGCAATGAAGCAATTTGGCGAATATTTTCGTTTCCATTGCACGAAAGACATCCTGTTGTTGTTCATCTAGCGGTGCATCTTGAAAATTGTCAACGTGTTTATTTTACTACTGAAAATATACAGCAGAGAGTAGCACAACCACCAGCGACTACTTTAACTGCTTTTTTTTCGACTTTGTGAAACCGATACATTTGCCAGAAGTTTGGTATATACTGATGTACCTCAGTATTACACATGGAATACATCATCAAAGGAATTCCAACGACGTATGTAAACAGGGTACAGCAGTTGATGGTCACCCAGGTATATATTCAACAGATGCTTTGGGCAGAATGTATACGATTCATCCCAACAACGAGGAATGTTTTTATTTGCGATTGCTATTGGTGAACGTTCAAGGACCGAGATCGTTCGAATAGTTGAAAATAGTTGATGGTCATTTAAGTGAGACGTATCGCTAGGCATGTCACCTACTGCATTTGTTGGAAAACGATTCACATTGGGAATCGACGCTTCAAGATGCATGTGTTTCATCTTTACCACAACAAATAACAATGCTTTTCTCGATTATAATATCAACATGCATGCCATCGAATCCACTGGAATTATGGAACAAATATCAAGATTACATGACGGAAGATATTTTGATTCGGATGCGTCGTACGTCAAATAATCCAGATTTGATGATTACCTTGGAAATGTACAATGAATTATTAATAATCATTGAAGATATGTGTCTCAAAATTACCTGATCGTCCGATGCATGATTTGATGGATCAAGAATTACAACGTGAACAACCAGAGTGTACTATGGCCAACAAAAAATCGCTCGAAGCATTGGATCGAACTATGAAAGATTAACGCGGAAATCAACAGCTATTTCGTGGTGCCTTGATATTGTTATCAGGTGATTTTCGACAAACATTGCCAGTACTTCCTCGATCAACTCCTGCCGATGAAATAAATGAAATGATTTGTGAAAAAATTGACGTTGAATGTCAATGCGCGTGTCCTTTACAAGACGATTAAACTGCACATCAGTTTTCGGAACAATTGTTGGATATCGGAAATGGAAAAATGCAAATCGACAATACAAATGAAATGATCACCTTGCCCGAAAATTTTTGTACAATTTTGCAAACAAAAGAAGAATTGGTCGAATGCGTTTTCCCAAATATCATTCAGAATCACAGAAGCCATGATTGCTTAGCAGAAAGTTCAATATTGGCACCGAAGAATATACACGTCAATGAAATGAACTTCAAAATTCAAGAAAAATTGCCAGGTGAAGTAATAACTTATAAATCCATTGACAGCGTTATGGGTGAAGATGAAGCTGTGAATTTCTGAATTCATTCGAACCACCTGATACACCGCCACGTCTTTTGAATTTAAAGGTTTGTTCATTACTTTAATCATTACAGAATATAAATCTGTAAGGAGGTTCAATGAAATATATTATTGATTCCATTTTTAAGGTTGGTTCACCAATCATATTACTACGGAATATCAATCCTCCAAAAGTGTGTAATGGTACACGACTGGCAATAAAGAAGCTAATGCCAAATTTGGTTGAAGCAACTATACTCAATAGCAAAGCGAAAGGCGAAAATGTGTTTATACCACGTATTCCAATGATTCCAACATACATGCCATTCAATTTCAAACGTCTACAATTTCCGGTGCGTTTATCATTTGCCATGACTATAAACAAAGCACAAGGACAAACATTTCAAATATGCGGAGTAAATTTGGAAGAATCGTGCTTTCACATGGGCAATTATTTGTTGCATGTTCGAGTGTCGGTACTGCACATCGTTTATTCATTCATGCACCGGACAGTAAAACTAAGAACGTTGTTTATCAAAATGTTTTAGATTAGAACTCGAATTTTTAAGATTTACAATCTGTATATATAAAAGTGAATCCCGTTTTCCGTTGTCATGGCATCACGCGTGAATGGCTGGACCGATTTCACTAATTCTTTTTTCGTTGTATTTGTTATTACATATTAGGAGAAGTTTCTTATGAAAAAAAAATTACAAAAGTTGAGGGAAAACGACTAAAAGCAGTAAAAATAAATGTTTGTTCAGAAATAAAAAAAAACTTTTCATAAGAAAATGTCGAAAAAATGGAAATTTCCAAAAATTGACCTTTTTCATACAATTCAAGGTTCATAGGAAAAAAAAAATTACAAAAGTTGCGGGAAAACGCCCAAACGCAGTCCTTTTCTTTTTCCCAAACAAACGTTTTATTTTGTATATACATATGTGAGTAAAAATAAATGTTTGTTCAGAAATAAAAAAAAAAAAAAACTTTTCATAAGAAAAAATCGAAAAATTGGAAATTTCCAAAAATTGACTTTTTTCATACAATTCTTTTTTCTTTCGTTCAATTTCGGTCGCTTGCTCTTTTATTACGGCTATTTAAAAAAAAAAAATTTAAATTATTTAGTGAAAACTTTATGTGTGTTTCAATCGAAGTGATCAATTACAGATTGAAATTTAGAATGACTGTCGATTGGACTCCAGTGGGAAATGGTGGAGCTATATTTCTATCACCGACGCAAAAATTCGGCTTTATTGCGATTAGAGAGTACTTAAACAGTACTTCCCTGAACCTAAATTCAACAGTATTTTCCCCAAAAAAGTAAAGCTTTATTGACACACGAAATGCTTTATGATCCATTTTTTTTAACTAACACAAGTTGTTTCACAAAAATGCTACAATATATCTCATTAATTAATAGTTATAATCCAACTTATAGAAATCATATAGATGGTAGTAGTAGTATTATCTATGTATTATCCAAGCGCGGACGGGTCCTCTTGTTTTCTATAATTTTTGAATTTCCTTCTCTACGAAATCCTGATCCGCGTATGGATAGGGGTATTGTCTAACCCAAACAGGTTCTTTGGACTCAGTCCTAATCTCTGCCTGAATCATAGTTGTGAAAGGTAGTATTTCGTTATTATAATTATTTTTCATTAAATTCTTTATTTCATTTTCATATGTTTTATCTCCTATTATACATTTAATTCTTTATTCTTTTTTGTTTTTATTTAATTCTTCCTTTTCAAATATTGCCGAATAGTCGAACAGATCTATCCTAGTTCTCATTTTCCTCAAGGAGTCTTCTCCTAAAATTATATCAAATTCCTTTAAATATTCCGTCTCAAAAAATTCTAAATCAAACCCTGCAAGGTTAATCTCTCGTTTGTGTGTAACTGTTGAAGTTCCATGAAGAGTATTAAATTTAATAGGTTTTTCTAACTTGATCCTATCTGCAAAAGGATAACTTTTGCAATAATACTGCTCGTTGCACCAGAGTCTATTAATATAAACACGTATCTTCCATTGGGTGCTACACGTCTTAATGTTGGAAGGCCGTAGTATCTTATAAAAAATGCCTCTATTTATTAGTATAACTTACACTAGAGGATACTTCGTTATAGAGTGATCCATTGTTTTCTTGGTCGCCTATTTGGTTTATGCGATGTGCCTTCTCTGGTACGCGTTTGATGCTTCATCTCTTGTCCTTTTGAATTGATGACCAAAACTCTGTTTTGCTTGTCTAAAGAGGTTGTGTGGTTGGGGCTGCATCTGTTGATTTCTCTGTGGTTGATGGAGTGTTTGTCTACGGAAATGGCCAGATTAGTCGACATCTATTGGTTCAGGTGGCGGCTCTTAATTCAGGTGACGTTGCTGTTGATACTGCCTCTGCATGCCTTGTGGGTACTGCATGTTTGCCGTTTTTGGAACATATTCCAACTGATGATAGTGAAAGTCATGCTGCATTGTGCGAGCAATCCCATATGCTTCCATTAGGTTGGTGCAAGATCTCGAGTAAAGTGCATTTTTTGTTGCCGCACTTCTCAATCCTGCTATTAACGTTCGTACTGCTTTTAATTGAACTTCCTTTGAAAGTGCGTCGATCACGTTCTCGTTCTTGTGGGTCATCTCTATTTTTGAGAGTACCACGTTTAAAGCTTGATTCAGCTTGGTTTATCAAAATTTGCGCAGCTTTTCCTGTTCTTTTGCCTCTCAGTGAGATTAATGCTTCTGAATATATGTTCTGTCCTCGGAACTGTCTTACATTGTTCATCAGTGTAGTGGCTATCTTTCTTCATTTGCGATACTCGAAGTAGTCCCCACTGAATGTTTTTAATGCAGTTTTGAATATATTTATACTACTTCCTTTGGATCTGTATATACGCAAATTTCGTCTCTGACCTCCTCCACTGGAGCGGAACCTATTTGCGCTTCATCAAATCTTCGCTGGAGATCCATTGCAATGGGTTGTAACGCGGTAATATCAGGTTGTGCCATTTTGTTTTTATTTTCTCAATTGTTTCACTAGAATTTTTAAATGCTTTGGATTTTATTTCTGAATCTTTTATGATTGAGTTTTTTAAGTGGACACTTAAATACTTTGCAGGAATTTAGATAACAAATCGAGCTTTCAACCTAAACGGACGTGTTTTCATGCGCTCCATAGAAACTTTCGAAAAAAAAAAAAATAAATAAAACAAAATAAACAAATATTAACAAAAAATGCAAACGTTAGGCAATAACGCCGAATGTGCCAATCACAACATCAAAAACCACAAACCGTTTATAAACAAAAAACATAACAAAATAACAAATAATAAGTGTGAAATAAAACAAAAAAATACAAAAGCATGAGCGCAGCGCAGCCCCACCAAAAAGGCCGTAGGCATTCTCTGAATGCCTATTTCAGCTTTGTCGAGCCTGCGAGTTCAGCTCCTACCAACAAACAAGGCAACGGTGAGAAGGATGAGTCATCGCAGCACCCACTGAGCAGCACCATAAGCAGAGCTTACAAAAAACTACAGCAGGAGAGAACGGCAGTCAACAACGGCCAGCAGCAAACATGATCACACCAACTAAACAGGTACCAGCAAGCAAGCAGGCAGCGAAGAACAACATAAAGCAATGTGAGAATGTACCAATAAGAAAAGGCCAGTATGTACAAACCGGCATTGACCGCTACATTAACATGAAAAGGAAATTAAGTCCTTCAAAGTCAGTGGTCAATCCCAAGAAATTTCAAGGCGGTACAACAATTAAGAATAAACCGGAAGTTTTAAATGGCAATAGGTTTGCCTTACTAAGCAATGGATCAGACGACGATGCAAAGGGTACCACCACAGTCGTTATTGCCAAACCACCTCCAATATATTTGCGCGAACTTAGCAGTAATGCTCTCGTTGCTGAAATAAGTAAAATTGTAGGTACTAACAACTTTCATATAGTGCCTTTGAAAAAAGGCAATATAGATGAAACAAAAATTCAGTCCTACACTGAAAAAAGTTTTATGGACATAGTTACATTTTTGTCAAATAAAAACAAAAATTATTATTCGTATCAACTGAAGAGCTCTAAGGGCCTAGTTGTTGTAATCAAGGGTATAGAGTCCGCCGTAGACTCTAGTGAAGTGAAAGAAGCATTGGAAGAATGAGGTTTTGGAATTAAAACAGTTGTAAATATATTTGATAGAAACAAAGTACCACAGCCAATGTTTAAAATTGAGTTGTTGCCGAACTCAAATCAACTTTAAAAAAATTAAACACATCCAATATATAATTGAAATATTTGTTGCATCGTAGAGTAACTGTGGAAGAACCACATAACAGAAACGGTCGGGTACAATGTACTAACTGCCAAGAATACGGGCATACCAAATCATATTGCACTCTACGCAGTGTTTGTGTGGCATGTGGTGATTTACATCCCACTTCTAAATGCACCCTAAAGAAGGAAGAAATAAATAAAAATATGCAGCAATTGTGGAGAAAATCACACTGCTAACTACAGAGGTTGCCCCGTATATAAGGATTTGAAATCGAAGTAGTCACAGGGCATTCAAGCACGTCGTAACCAAATGTTACAAACACCCCGTAATGAAAGTACAGCAACCTCAGAAAAAATATCACATCCTATTACTTCTAACAATAATAATATGCAAGAAAGCTATGCAAATGTAGTGAAAGGCAACACTGTGCAAATGCAACTGCCGCAAAATCCTCCAAATGGAGGTATTGAAACTATGATTATAAATCTTATACAGTGTATGACACAATTTATGTCTACCATGCAAAACATGATCCCAGATTTAATAAAATCACAAAATCAAATGCTGCAAAATTTATTAAGTAAAAAATGAGCTTACTAAATATCTGTATATGGAATGCTAACGGTGTTAACCAACATAAATTAGAGATTATCAGGTTTCTGTCTGAAAAGAATATAGATGTAATGCTTATTTCAGAAACTCTAACAAATAAAAATAATTTCAATATACCGGGATTTAGACTATATGTTACAAATCATCCGGATGTAAAAGCGCATGGTGGCACGGCAGTGTTGATTAGAAATCGTTTAAACCACTATGCTCTAGAATCTTATGCTACACCACAGTCACAAGCTACAACAATATCACTAAAAAATCGGGGTTGTGACTTAAACCTTACGGCTATATTCTGTCCACCTCATTTTAAAATTACAGAAATCGAATTTAAAGACTTTTTTGGAACACTAGGTCAAAGATTTTTAGCATGAGATTATAACGCAAAACACACGTACTTGGGCTCACGTCTTATTAATCCGAAAGGACGACAGTTGTATCAAACTATTATAAATAGGCACAATAACCTTTTAGTGATCGTAAAAAAATACTAGATTTAACTGATTTTGCTGTAATCAAAAATATAGATAAATCGCACGTAACAGCAGATACATGTACTGACCTATCTTCTGATCACTCTCCGGTACTAATAAAATTATGTGAACAATCCATATTCGTTAATCCAAAAGTGGGTCTAACTTCTTATAAAACAAATTGGCTAAAATATAAAAAATACGCCAGTAGCCACATTAATATTGAGTACAAAATAAATACAGGAAGAGATATTGACGAAAGTATAAGAGAAGTCAATGATATAATAACCAGCGCAGCTGTCTTAGCAACATCAAACAAAAGCTATAAGCCGCTTGGTTTCAGAAAAATCTCTAATAGAGAAATATAAATGCTTGTAAATGTAAAAAGGCGTGAAAGACGTGAATGGCAGATAAATGTTCCCCTTCCACTCAGTTTCAGTTAAAATCTGTTTAAGCTTTTTTTTAATTTACGTACAAAAAAAGCGCTTAAACGTGAGGAACAATTGAACACCGAAATGTATATAAAGAAGCTGTGTCCAAATTTAAACAAGCAAAATTCCCTTTGGAAAGCCCTAAAGTCCATGAAGCCACCAACTGACTCCAACATGCCTATACGAGACTTGGGAGGAAATTGGGCTCGAAGTGACGAGGAAAAGGCTAATTGCTTTGCAAATCACCTTGAAAAGTATTTCACCCCAATTTGCAAAGAACAACTTTAAGCTGTCAATCTTACCCAACACAGCTAAAGAGTCGCTCGAGCCTCTTATGTCTTCACCTTATGAAATCATTGGTATTAACCAAGAACTTAATCCACAAAAGTCGCCGGGACATGATAAAATTTCCCCAAAAATGCTAATTGAGTTCCCAATTATTGCTGTAGAGGTGCTCTCTTTGCTCTTCATTGCAATTCTTAGTTTCGCCTACTATCCAATTTCATGGAAAAGGTCGCAGATTATCTTGATAGATAAACCTGGGAAAGACTTAACACAGGCGTCTTCATACAGACCAAATAGTAATCTTCCCTGTCTTTCAAAAGTATTTGAAAAAGTATTACTATTAAAGATGTCTCCTTTTCTCCACGAAAATAACACAATACCAATGCATCAATTCGGATTTCGTGCGAAACATGGCACAATAGAGGAAGTAAATATAATTACTAACGGGATAAGGAAAGCATTTGAGCACAGGGAGTACTGTTCAGCAATATTTCTAGATGTAGCTCAGGAGGATGGAGTCATGTGTGGAAGTTCACGCAAGTGGGGAAAGATCTCTGATCGTCATTCACTTGGGAGTGGCCAGAAACGATTCTTTTGCATATGAATCAAGCAGCTCACGACTTCCGGTCTTTGACCAAGTATCCTCTGGGTAGCCTAAGAACATTCGTTTGAAGGCGAGCTAAACTGAGAAGGAGAAATATTCCCTACTTAGGGTTGTGCGCTGGGTTTGGGACCCGCCACGTAAAAAAACACCCCCAATGAAAAATAAACAACAGCCTCGTATAAGTGACCCCCCTTTTGATGACGACAATGGCAAACGAAATAAGGACTACGAATTGAGGGCATACACCTGGAATGTCCGGTCCCTTAATTGGGAAGGTGCCGCTGCCCAGCTGGTTGATGTCCTCGTGAAAATAAAAGCTGACATCACCGCCGTCCAAGAAATGCGATGGATGGGACAAGGACAGAGACGAGTAGGTCCTTGTGACATTTACTACAGTGGCTATGTAAAGGAGCACAAGTTTGGTGTTGGATTCGTGGTGGGAGAGAGACTCCGTCGCCGAGTACTATCATTCACTCATATGAATGAACGTCTAGCCACAATCCGCATCAAAGCGAGGTTCTTCAACATATCGCTGATTTGTGCCCACGCCCGACGAATGAGAAGGACTATGTGACCCAAGATGAATTTTATAAGTGCTTGGAGCGCACTTATGCGAGATGCCCCCTCCACAATATCAAAATCGTGCTTGGCGACATTAACGCAAGGGTGGGCAAAGAAAGTATCTTTGACACTACGGTCGGTAAATTCAGCCTCCACAAGGAAACATCCCCAAATGGGTTGAGGCTGCAACCGAAACCATTGGTTTTCGGAAAGTGCAAAAGAACAGCTGGTACGACGAGGAGTGCCGTGTCGCAGCGGAGAGAAAAAAGGCTGCCTGCCTCGCAACGTTACGATCGACCACAACACGTGCGAGATGGAATAGATACCGAGAGTTGAAGAGGGAAGCGAGACGCATTTGTAGACAGAAAAAGAAAGAGGCCGAAATGCGTGAGTACGAAAAGCTTGATAAGCTGGCCGACAGGGGTAATGCTCGGCGAACCCCATTCCCCAATCGATGACGATGGAGCAGACGTTCCATTGCCCGACCATGAAGAAGTTCGAGTAGCAATTGCCCGCCTGAAAAACAACAAAGCGGCAGGGGCCGATGGATTGCCGGCCGAGCTATTCAAACACGGCGGCGAAGAACTGATAAGAAGTATGCATCAGCTTCTTTGCAAAATATGGTCGGATGAAAGCATGCCCAACAATTGGAATCTAAGTGTGCAATACCCAATCCATAAAAAAGGAGACCCCACAATCTGCGCCAACTACCGTGCGATAAGCCTCCTCAACATCGCGTACAAGGTTCTATCGAGCGTATTGTGTGAAAGATTAAAGCCCACCGTCAACAAATTGATTCGACCTTATCAGTGCGGCTTTAGACCTGGTAAATCAACAATCGACCAGATATTCACCATGCGCCAAATCTTGGAAAAGACCCGTGAAAGGAGAATCGACACACACCACCTCTTCGTCGATTTCAAAGCTGCTTTCGACAGCACGAAAAGGAGCTGCCTCTATGCCGCGATGTCTGAATTTGGTATCCCCGAAAAACTAATACGGCTGTGTAAACTGACGTTGAGCAACACTCAAAGCTCCGACAGGATCGGGAAGGACCTCTCCGAGCCGTTCGATACCAAACGAGGTTTCAGACAAGGCGACTCCCTATTGTGCGACTTCTTCAATCTGCTGCTGGAGAAAATTATTCGAGCTGCAGAACTTAATCGAGCAGGTACAATCTTTTATAAGAGTGTACAGCTGCTGGCGTATGCCGATGATATTGATATCATCAGCCTCAACACCCGCGCCGTTAGTTCTGCTTTCTCCAGACTGAACAAGGAAGTAACTCAAATGGGTCTGGCAGTGAACGAGGACAAGACGAAATATCTCTGTACGAGATATACGACGACATTGACATAGTTCAGCGAATTAAAAGACAGCGGCTACGCTGGCTAGGTCATGTTGTCCGGATGGATGAAAACACTCCAGCTGTGAAAGTATTCGACGCAGTACCCGCCACGGGAAGCAGAAGAAGAGGAAGACTTCCACTCCGTTGGAAGGACCAAGTGGAGAAGGACCTGGCTTCGCTTGGAACGTCAGATAAGGGCTGGTGTACCCCAGGGCAGCAGATCTTCCAACAGCTAATAATGTACTAACTTCAACTTTAGTGGACGACACAGCTATAGTGGCCGTAACAAATGCCACATTTTAGATTCAAGAATATTAACGGAGCATTTAAGTTCTGTCGAAGAATGGCTAGCGAACTGGCGAATAAATGTGAATGAACAGAAATATAAGCATATTACATTTTCGCTAAGAACAAAGATGTGCCCGGAAGTAAAAATAAACAATATTTTAGTACCACAAGCGAACGAAGTAACATATCTTGGTATTCACTTAGATAGAAGGCTCACATGGAGAAAACACGTGTCTAGTAGAATAACATGCATGAAGATTAGAGCTGCAAATTTAAATAAAAACTCTAAACTTAACTTAGACAACAAAGTGCTTTTATATTCAATTGTGGGGTACGACCTGTGCAACTAATATTGATCTAATACAAAGGTTCCAATCAAAAATGCTTAGAACAATCACGTGTTCACCATGGTACATGCGTAACGAAAATATCCATAAAGTCCTTGGTATTCCTATGGTAAAAAAAGAAGTAGAAGGAAGCAGAATTAAATATACATATATCTAAACTCCGAGATCACCCAAACCCTTTGGCTAATGCTTTGGTACATTCCTGCGATCAAACACGACTCAAAAGACGAGATATGCCTACGTATTGAAGAGCGACGTAACACCAAAACAGCTCAATCACTTGATTGAGTCTGTCTAGTTTTTAAATAGATTTAAGATTTTATTACTTATTGCTAGGCTTTAAGAAAAAGCAGAAACAATAAACAAAATAACTAAAAAAAAAGGATTTTATTTCCTGAATCCTTTTATGTATTTATCACTTTTAAGGATTTATATGTGAATCCTTTTGTTAGTGGGTCCCTGCTCGGGCGCCAATTAATAATATTCTTTAGATATTACTTTAAAAATATATTTCACCAGGATTCCTCCTGGGTTTCTTTATTGAATATTTAATATTTTACAATATTATTACCGGCTTTGCTTATATGAAGATATATTCAAAATGCAAACAAGTACTGCCTGCGCTCTGCTCTTTAATAGTTATGCTAGAGTAGCGTGTCGTGCTTTGGTTAGTTGATAAAATAGTGTAACACGCTCGAACGGGACGAAGATACAAAATTGGCGCAGTCGGTAGGATCCTTAGAAAGTACTAAGGATTCAGTGATACGAACCGCATTCGGGAAACAAACAAATTCTTTTCCCTCCCGAAATCGCTATACCAAATAGTTTTTTATAAATCCCCAAACTAGTTCTGCTATTCTGTAGCCAACTCAGGAGTTGAACAGACCCTCCAGAATATAATTAACTATATACAATAATCCGGAAAGACGCAATAATCGACACCACCGAGGTGCAGTGAACGTTAATTGTAAAAGGAAAAATTAAACCAAAAAGTTCAGAAGTGAAAGCGACCTTAAAAATTAAAAGGCCTTAATTTACCTGATGAAGTTTAAAAAAAAAAAAGAAACAAAAGTTTTTGTGAAAGTTTTTTGCAGTGAACACTAGTCAAAACAAGAAGAGCGTGAATTCACCAAAAAAATAAAGTTTATAAAGTGAAAATAAAACTAAATCGTCAAGGTACCAAGCCTACGATAGCAGTAGAAACATGGAGAACGATCAGACTCAGACGGCGGCAGTCAACCTGGTAGAGGAGCTTGCTCGCAGGGAGCAACAATTAGAGCAAATGCGGTAAGCTTACCTTGAGTTAAGAAACCGGGCAGAAGGAAACAACAGTAGCAGACATGAACTCATAAAAACAGTAAATGACCTGCCGATATATACGGGGACAGGCGATATTTCCATAAATTCATTCTTCAGCAGCATCGAATACCTACTGTCAACAACGAACGACAAAGAACTACAAAAGGAAGTGACGCAAACAATATATTATAGGACCATACAGGGAGAGGCAAAACACAATCATCAATATACCTCAACCAGATAACTGGCAGCTGATAAAGGAAACATTAAAATTGTGGTATCGACCCGAAGTGGAGCCACATCATCTGTATAAAAAGATTGGGAATCTTAAGGTAAGTTCTGTTAATGAACTTAGGAGAGAAATCCAAAATATTAAATATAAGTCGGACGAACTGACAGTGTACTACAGGGGTGACATCTACATTGACTTATGTAAGTAACATGGACAGTTTGTTAGTAAATACAGTAAAGGAGATGACTCAAGAAGTCTTACTAGATAAAATCTATAAAAAAGGGAACCTAAATGAAATAATAAGAATAATGGTTAGTAGAAGATTAAAAGACAGTAATATTAGGCCAGAATACATGAAATTAAAAACAAAAGGAGATAGCTCAGCGGAAAAATATAGTAATAGGTATACTGAGCGAGGACAAAGACATAATACAAATTATAGAAGTAGAGAAAATCAAGGTTCATATAATCAAATGTACGAAAATAATGTTAGACATAATACATCAGGCCATTTTAAACAATATAATAGTGGAAGATTTAATAATAATTATAAACCTCATTCGGGTAATTTTCAAAGACCACAAGCGGTAGGGAACCCTAGGCCAAATTTTAATCAAAATCAACAAAATCAATATAATCCAAACTTTGGTCAAAATCAATCCAACCAATATAGACAGAATTATGGTCGAAATAATTCATTTAAACAAAACCAAGACGAACCGATGGAGATAGATAAAATCCAATATAGTTCAATGAGCCCTCAATTGGCAAGACATCCTAATTCCCAGTATAGCCAAGGTCGCTTATACTCGAGTAGGCAAAGCCAGGTAGGAGCTTCACGAATTGATATAGCAAAAGAAGAAGAGGTTAATAATAGTATTTTTTTTATGAACCAGCCTCGGAATCATTACCGAAAATAAAAATTAAAATTAATAAAAAGAATTATATCGCACTAATTTATACAGGAGCTAGTTTAAGCCTGATTAATAGCGAGATCGATGATTTTCCAAAAATTAAATTGAAAAATCTTTTAACATTTAGTACAATTACAAACGAGGATAAAATAAATTAAGAGGTATATACATACATTAGCACCAGAAGAATTTAACTTACCTAGCACCGCGAGAACAAGATGGAAAGTTACACCATTAAGAGGACGAAAATATGACTTTATAATAGGAATGGACATGCTTACTTTTCTCAATACGTATATTGATATAGAAAAAGGGAAAATAACTCTAAACCGAAAAGAAAGTTCGATTTTAAATAAACTAAATGACTTAAATCAAATTTGTAATCTTGAAACTGCAGAATTATAATTGGAGAGATTAAACCTAGATCATTTAAATGAGGAAGAAAATAGAGAAATAATTAAATTACTCAGAAAATATAATAAATTATTATTTAAAGACGGTGATAAATTGACTAACACAACGGAAATCCAACATGAAATTAAAACTATAATGCAGCAGCAGATTAATTCAAAATTGTATAGGTATCCACCTCAGCATGAAATGGAAGTTATAAAACAAATTAAGGAAATGGAAGAACAGGGAATAATCCAAAAATGTCACTCAAGATATTCAAGCCCATTAATAGTAGTGCCGAAAAAAATAAATAATTCAGGTGAAAAGAAGTACAGAATTGTAATAAACTA
Organism: Bactrocera correcta; assembly: GCA_027475135.1. NCBI lineage: Eukaryota > Metazoa > Arthropoda > Insecta > Diptera > Tephritidae > Bactrocera > Bactrocera correcta. The sequence goes on along the minus strand of CM050322.1, from coordinate 41,467,515 downwards.
TAGAAAATTGAATGAGGTTACAATAGATGACAAGTACCCCCTTCCAAATATTGATTCTATTTTAGACAAATTAGGAAGAGCACAATATTTTACTACTTTAGATTTAGCGAAAGGATACCATCACATTCTAGTAAAAGAGAAAGATCGTGAAAAAAACAGCTTTTGTAACACCACATGGACTTCATCAATTCGTAAGAATGCCTTTTGGACTGAAGAAAGAAACAGAGTTCTTAGGACATACATATTTAAACGGAGGAAGGTATGAAGCCAAATCCTAACAAAATTAAAGATATAGAAAATTTTCAAATCCCAAAAACAGAAAGACAAATTAAAAGTTTTCTAGAAATTACTGGTTACTACCGTAAATTCGTAAAAGACTACGCTAGAATAGCCCAACCTATAACCAAGTATTTGAGAAAAGGAGTTAAAATTAATCTTAAACACCCAGCATTTGAAGCATTTGAAAAATTAAAAATACTAATAAGTACTCATCCAATATTACGTTATCCAGATTTCGAAAAACAATTTATTTTAACAACTGATGCATCCAATTATGCGATTGGTGCAGTATTATCACAAGAGGGACACCCAGTGTGTTACGCCTCAAGAACATTGAATAACCACGAAAGAAACTATTCCGCAACAGATAGAGAATTTCTTGCGATAATGTGGAGTATAAACTATTTTAGACCATACCTCTATGGAAATAAATTCAAAATTTTTACTGACCACCAACCGATAAAATTTTTACATTCCAAATACAAAGGGAAAGATATATCAGCTCGAAATCAAAGATGGTTATTAAAACTTAGAGAATACCAATTTGACATTGAATATTTAAAAGGAAAAGAAAATAAAGTAGCAGACTTTTTAAGTAGGATAAAAGAAAATGAGGATATTATTTCAGAAAATATGGATGAAACAATTTCCAATAGTTCAAATTATTCTATAAACAATATGGAAGAGGAAGATGAAGAAACTTTAGCAACAGTGCATTCAGCAGAAGAAGAATTAGACGACCATTTTTATATCAAAGAGGAAATTGTTAACAAATATAAAATGCAAATTATTTTAACAAACAACAAAACTGAAGAGTTAAAAGTTATACACGGTCAAAGAATTATTTTCATTTCGGAATATGATTTCAATAATTTGAGTGAGATATTTAGGAAATATATCACAAAAGGTAAAATAGGAATATTTTCAGAAATTTCAGAACGTCAATATAATATAGTACAAGAAAAATTAATCCAAATGTTTTCTAATTATAGTCAATTAGAATTTATAAAATGTACAATGAGAGCACAAGATATTGAGACAGAAGCAGAAGCAGTCAAACAGTTTTTTTTATATCACGTTAGGGAAAGCTTTCATTCAGGCATTCAGGAAACATACAACGAAATCTATATATATAAAAGAAAGTTGATGTTAGTTACACCATTTATAACTCAAGAACGGCTCAACAGATTTGGCTGAAAATTGGTGGAGAGGTAGCTTAAAACCAGGGTAAGGACATAGGATACCTTTTACCTCTTTATGTCAAAATTTAATACAACTCATAAATACAAAAATTATATTTCAAATCATAAGCATTTGTTCAAAATTCGTGTTTGTAGGAATATTCGAATATTTCATTTCTTTAAAAAAAAACAAAAACAATAATAAAAACATTAAAAAAAAAACCTCACATCTATATATATAAAAGAAGGTTGATGTTAGTTCCACCATTTATAACTCAAGAACGGCTGAACCGATTTGGCTGAAAATTGGTGAAGAGGTAGCCTAGAACCAGGGTAAGGACATAGGATACCTTTTATCTCTTAATTTCAAAATTTAATGCAACTCATAAATAAAAAAATTATATTTTAAATCATAAGAATTTGTTCAAAATTCATGTTTGAAGGAATCATTTGAGTATATGCGTACAATTTTAAACACAGTCTTCTCAAAAATAATAAAACTGCTAAATATTGGGAATAGAAGAAAAGAACTGCAACCAAATACGCAGTGAAATAGATTATAACTGGCTCAGTAATCAGTCTTCAGTCTATGTATTATACCACATGCTTCCCAAAAGACTGATGTCATAACCTTTCCCGTCGCCTTTTTGTTCTTCCACGCCTAGGAACCGGTTCATCAGATTCATTATGTTGGAGTCCACTATAATGACTGTCGATTGGGCTCCAGTGGGAAATGATGGAGCTATGTTTCTATCACTGACGAAAAATTTCGGCTTTATTCCGACTAGAGAGCACTTAAACACTTCTCAGAATCAGTTATTCAATCCAAAAAGCTAAACGCTTTATTAACACACGAAATGCTTTATGATTCATTTTTTTGTAAACTAACACAAGTTGCTTCACAAAATATTATATCTCATTAACTAATAGTTATAATTCAACTAATAGAAATCATATATATAGATGGTAGTAGTATTATCTATGTATCAGCCACAGTGAAGCGTGGACGGGTCCTCTAGTAAAGAATAAAATATATTATCCAAAGTTATTGCAATTAATTCAAATTGTAATTAACCAATGTGAAATATGCCAGGAAGTTAAGTACGATAGAAATCCTATTAAACCAAAATTGAAACTTTCTGAGACGCCTTCAAAAATTAATGATGTTGTACATATAGATACGAATGTAATGAAAGGGCATCATTTTTTGACAGTAGTAGATAAATTTTCTAAGTTCGGTGCAGCATACTCGTTAAATGATAGAAACTACATAACCATTATTGAGCAGTTAGAAGATCACTTCACTAAAGTAGGGAAACCCAGAAAAATTATTGCAGATAATGAATTTAAAGCAGTAAGAATTCTTAAGTAATGAAAATGTTGAAATCCACCTAACAAAATCCAATAGTCATACAGGTAAAGCAGATGTAGAAAGATTCCATAATACTATAGAAGAAAAATTTAAAAGAAGAAAAATTTAAAAAAACTAAATAAAGGGTTATCAATAAAACAACTAATACAAAAAGCAATTAGAAATTACAATGAAAGATGTCATTCAACAATAAAATGTACACCATATAAGGAGCAGCATAATGAAGTAGATTTGGAAGTAATAAAAAACAATTTAAAAGCAGCAAAGAATAAAATTATAAATAAATTAAATCAGAAGAAAGAAAATTATGAGGACAAGAGAGAAGAAGGATTTATAAAAAATTATGAAGCTGTTAGGCATAAGGAACAACTTAGATACAAGAAAGAAAAGTTAGAAAATATTCATCCTTCCAATATAAAAAGACCTTTAAAATTTACAGCTTTGGATAATATGGACAGTAATAGTTTTAATGACACAACATTGTGACAGGACAATGGTTTTGACTGAAATAAAGGAACAAACGGATTCATAGATTTTCAAGTCAGAAATCAAGCAATACCAAAAGATAGCGATATAGTACTACATATGATTGACACTCAGCAATTAGAAAATATTATGAATGCTATGACAGATAATATAATTTTGATGAAATTAGAGAATAAAGAAATACTAAAAAGAGAGTTGTTAGATATTAGAAATGAACTATTGACAATTATGACAGTTAGAGCTAGAAATAAAAGAGGACTGATTAATGTAATTGGCAGTATGTCAAAATGGCTTTTTGGTACAATGGACGAAGACGACAAACATACCTTTTACAAACGAACACTTAAAAGAAATTGTAAAAAGTTACCGATTAAAAATTGAAAAAGAACTAAATTCGATAAGTAAGTTTATGTATGATGAATACAAACAAACTTTATATTTAGATCAGTACGCAAGAATTCAATTATTAAAAAGTAAAATAGAACATATACAAGAAAATATTGTATCCGCTAAATATGGGATAATACACCCGAATATTTTAACTAATGAAGAAATTGTAAAATATAATATCGATTATAGTAAGCTAAAATATTTACAACTAGGAACAGTAATTGTAAATAATACATTTCTAGTATTTGGAATAAAAATACCAATAAATTTTTAAGATGTACAAATAAGAAAAATTATTCCAATACCTAACAGAAAATAATGAAATAGATGCGAAAATAGAGGAAATATTTACTTACAAAAATAAAACGTTGATATTTGAAGATAATAAATCATAAGAACAAATGAAAACAAGTGTTTAAAATTGTAATAAATTAATTTATCGATGAGTACCAACCAATCAATTTAGATGATTTCACTTGCACTCACATTCGCGAGAGTATTTAAAAGGAAAAATTGTTATTTATTTAAAGGGTACAATTTATTTAAAGTTATCGTTTATTTACAATACAATGTTTTGCGAAAATATATCGTGTCGAATCCAGGTAGAATCCGTTGAATCACTGTAAGAGGAAAAAGTGGGAAATCCGCGGCGCAGTGTAGAAGCGAAAGTTGAGAAGCCAACTGCCTAGACGAATTTAATGTTGAATTGTTTAGGACGAATTGTTGATGGTCGAATGTTGTTGATTGTAGGTACTGGCGAAAGGTGTCGGCGCGGCGCAGTTTAAAAGCGAAAGTGACTCTGCTTTCTCCTTGTCCATCCTTTTTGATGAGTGAGTTGGTGTGTGGTGAGTTGTATTGCAGTGGCATCCTGTGGTGAACTGCGCTGTTTCATTAGGATGAACCAGTTTTACCGGGTAGAAGGGGTTGATGCTTAACTCATTTAAACATCCTGGGCCCCCTAGGCGAATATTTTGCCTAGTATTAAGTACATGCTGTCTATTTCGGCGTACTGTTGGTAGAGTAGCCGAGGGCGCAGAACGCATGCTATAAATGTTGGAAACGGCTTTGGTTTTAAACATACTTAGTATTTTGTATGTACATATGCCTTTACGTGGGTACGATAAGAAACCATACTTTACGGATTTATCAGTTTGTAACTGCTTTTCATAGTTATTATATATGCGGTTGTTTCTTTGATAGGTTTATATTTGTGTTCTTATTTCAAATTTCTTTACCATCGGCTTGTTAAACTAGTTTTTGATTATTTGCCTTTTCTTCTACATCGGCTTATGAAGGATGATAACTCCACGCCTGGCTCAGATGTGGCCAGAATGGGTACGCCTTAGCCCTTCAGTTAGGACTATGAATTAGAGGGATCTTGCGTGAGAGTGGCCGGTAATTGCGAACGGCTTCATTTAGAATTATAATTTTTTAAGTGGGATGTTCAAGTTGTACAACAGATTCCCACCAACTACCCCTAGGAGGAACGCTTATGTAGGTGCGATAAGAGCTACCTTTGCTTTTGGTAAGTCTAGGTGCGTCACTGTATCGCATTGGCAATTTGGTGATCCCTTAACGTTAATTTTGAGTTGTCCCATATTGTATTTATAGGTGTCGATTTTTCTACTTTTTGGAAAATTTTGTATATGTAATATTTAAGTGCGTATGCACTAATTTGACAAGTCGTAGTGCACCACCGCTCTATAATTTGTTCAGAATTTTTTTTTTTACGAACATATATTTGTGTTTTTATATGAGGTTGTCAAAGGGAATCTGACCTTGCTTTTCCCACCTTTTTGTGGGGTATTGGAAAATTGTGGCTCCAGTGGTTGTCGTACGACGTACCGGCCATTATTTGATCGAATAGTTATGGGGGGAAGTCTCTTTAAGTTTTGTAATTTCCTTAATTATGTATTAAGGTATTTGTTTTCATTATACTCAACTTGATTTGGTATGGTGGTGACTAGTTCTGTAACTAGTCCACTTTGTGTTTCGCTATGCAGCGTTCGAGATTTTTGTGCCTTTGAGCAGCATGGTGTCCCTAAGCAATTTTTCGAATTTTGGGTTTCGTGATTTGCTTTTGCAATTAAACCCGGGGTTCTTTTTGTGCTATTAAATGCGCTCTTTTGAGTTGAGCTAGGAAATGTGTTGTAGTGAAGCATTGAATGGTTTCTTTTGTGACAATATAAGCAGTTAAATTTTCTTTTGCAATTTTTAAGATAATGTGTATGGGACAAGCAGTTTGTACAGAGTCCTTTTGATCTGACAAAGTTGTTAATTTCGTTAATATTTAAGTTTTTAAACCTCTGGCAAGATATAAGTTTATGCCCTCTTTTACATAGTTCGCATGACGTATGTTTTTTCTGTTCGGATGTGAACGATTGTGTTTTGTAGAAGTTTTTGTTTGAATTAATTTTGTTACTAACTTGGGGTCTATTTAAGCTTTCATTCTGGTCGTGTTTGTTCTTAACTTTGAGTATTTTTTCTTCTAACCTTTCCGCAATTTCATATTGGGTGGTGAGAAAATCTTTCATTTGTTGCCACGTTGGGCACTTTTTTCGTGATGAGAGCGATTGCTCCCATAGAAGTAACGACTTTTCTGGTAATGCGGCAGTTCAAATGTTTACCAGAATAGGATCCCAGCTATCTGTGGGGATATTAAGTGTCGATAGAACCGACAAACAATTAGAAACAGTGGATTCTAGTTTGATGAATTCTATACTTGCTTCCTTTTTAATTTTAGACAAGTTTAATAGTGTCGTTACTTGCTTATCGACCAGTTTTCTTTCGTTTTCAAATCTAGCTTTTAGAGCTTCCCAAGCCAAATTGAAATTATCGTCATTTAATGCGAACTGTTTAACTATTTCGCCCGCTTGACCTTTTGTTTTGTATCGGAGGTGATACAGTTTTTGTGCCTTTGAGAGTTGTGGATGGTTGATGTAAACGGCTGTGAACATGTCCCGGAAGGACGGCCATTCTTCATAACCTCCGTAAAAGGTGTCTGTATCACATGCAGGCACCTCGAGTTGGATGCCTAAACTTGCCTCTTGATTGTCTATTTGTGGCAGCTCTACTCTACTGTGGGGAGTAGGTGCAATTGCTTTAATGAGCTTTAATTGATCGGAGATCATAGCTTTCGTTTCTTCATATTGGTCCAAGCAGTTTTCAAAAATATCGTAAGCCAATGATTTAAAATTTTGTGGTAGATCTGAATTGTCAGAATCTACTATCGTGTCATGAGCCGCTTGGAGGCGAGTCCAAAAATTTTTGAGATTTTGGCTTTTTATTTCTAATAACGATTCCGAGTTTTTGTGAATCGGTGAAGAGGCAAATCTAGTGCAGTATCTTGTTAAACTGTCACTTACTGTTTTGAGCGTGTAGCTCCAGGTGTACTTTGATTTTTGTTATTGTTCATTATTTTGGTTGTATGTACTAGATATTTATTACTGATTACTTTTTTAAGTATGTATACGTTTTTTTTTTGTAAAAGACGGGTTATTTTTTTTTTTTAAGTATTTCTATATAGGTATATAGGCACACCCTAATAATTGGCTTGTATGCAAGTGTTGTTGTGCAAGTGAGTGCTCGTTGAAGAGATCAATATGCATTTATGCACGACTTGTGTGTGTTTTAATGATTATGGTTTTGTTACATTCTTAAGCAATTGAGAGCTCGTTTGAGAGATCAATTCGCTTTTTTGATTAGTATGCACAAATTGTTTGTGATAATATATACGAGCAAACAATAAGCTGTAAAGCTTGTGTAGTTTTGCTTTTTTTTTTTGTTTGGCAATATATTTGCACAACGAAAAGAGAGCGGGAAAACGGATTCGGTAAAACAGATGTCTTCCGTATGTGCTATTATATATATGTACATATGTAAATGATCATATGTTCTAATATTTGTGATTTTACAAGTATGTAGTTTGTATGTTAAGATTTCGGTGTATAATTTTTGTGGTATATATGTACATATATTAATAATATATGAGGAGAAATATATTTCCACTTGATATATGTATATGCTAATATGTATGTTGGCTGTTTTGTTGTTTAAAATTTATTTTATGTTAAGATGTTAAGATTTTAATGTTTGCCTTCCTTTACATATTTTAAGCAATCCTGCTTATTACTTGACCAAGTATAAGAGGTATTTAATATTTATTTTGTTGGAAGGTTTATTGTGTTTGGAATATAGAAAGATAGGCATATAAAGGCATTCAATTTAATACTTATATGTTATGATGTTTACACTTATGTATATACATATGTATATATCATATGTATTTATATTATGCTAAGCCGTATTGAGCCTTTTACCGCATTTGGACTTTTTTTGTATGAAGCCGTTAAAGCGTATTTTTATTACAAGTTCAGTTAAAACTGTAACAAGAGCCATACATATTTGCATATATTAAGTTAAGATGAAAAGAATACGCTCACTTTGTACTCGGTATGATATGTTTTGTAGGGTGTTGTATGTACATGTGTTACCCTATCGTCTCTTCTTGCTTTGTTTCCCGTCCTGTGCTCCAGCTGACTGCCACCTTGTGCTGCTGTGTTGCGGGCGATGAGAGTGGGGAAATGAAGAACTCTGGATACTTTGGCTGGTATTTGTATATCTGTTATAATTGTTCGCGCCCGATTGTTTGTTTTTGTGTATTTTTGTTGAATTTTATTGTTTTATTGAATTTTTAGCTTTCGCGCCCGTTTATGTTTCGTTTTTAGGTTTCGCGTCTAATATTCTGTCCGTTGTTTTTGGGTCTTTTTATGTTGAAACTGTTATTAATATTTTGATTTTTCTTGTAACTTGTTTTTGTGCTTGTCAGTTCACCTTTTATATATTTTAAGAGCACTCCACCCCACTTTCTTTTGTTCCTTTTTTTTGTTTATTTTATTATATTTTTTCTTTTTGTTCTGTTTGAGTCACTGCACTTTGTATTTTGTTTTTCTCCACAGCACTTTCGCACTTCGATTGCCACCAAATTTATTTATTATTGTTATTATGTTAATTGTTATTGTTTTTAATTTGTCTATTATAGGTGCCTTTCGTTAAGGCTCGAAGGACCATGTTTAAAATTGTAATAAATTAATTTATCGATGAGTACCAACCAATCAATTTAGATGATTTCACTTGCACTCACATTCGCGAGAGTATTTAAAAGGAAAAATTGTTATTTATTTAAAGGGTACAAGTTATTTAAAGTTATCGTTTATTTACAATACAATGTTTTGCGAAAATATATCGCGTCGAATTCAGGTAGAATCCGTTGAATCACTGTAAGAGGAAAAAGTGGGAAATCCGCGGCGCAGTGTAGAAGCGAAAGTTGAGAAGCCAACTGCCTAGAGGAATTTAATGTTGAATTGTTGTTGGTCGAATGTTGTTGATTGTAGGTACTGGCGAAAGGTGTCGGCGCGGCGCAGTTTAAAAGCGAAAGTGACTCTGCTTTCTCCTTGTCCATCCTTTTTGATGAGTGAGTTGGTGTGTGGTGAGTTGTATTGCAGTGGCATCCTGTGGTGAACTGCGCTGTTTCATTAGGATGAACCAGTTTTACCGGGAAGAAGGGGTTGATGCTTAACTCATTTAAACAACAAGCAAACATTATATTTTAAAAAATAATTGTAATCTTGTTAAATTTAAAGAACTCGAAATAATACAATTAAATATAAAAACAATTCTTATTAAAAATGCAAATACTTTAAAAATTAATAAAATGTGATGAAGAACTACCATTAATAAGTGGAAACTATGTAATAAGGTTTAATAACTGTTCAATTAAAATTAATGACTATTATTTTTCAAATTTTGTTGAAGAGATAAAGGAAAATATTGTAACCGTAAAATATAAAGACAATCAGAATATCACGAAAAAAATTATTTTTGATGAAATTGTAGAAGAACATAAATCAAATATAGAAAACATTTTTAAATTGAAAATATATACGAATGTATCACATATTTGCAAAATATTAAGCATAATTATAATTTTGTTAGTAGCTGCTGTCCTTATCAAAAAACACAAATATATAAAAATAATATTAAATAAAAGAATTCAGGAGAATTCTAATCTAAAAGGGGGAGTAGTTACATACATATATAAATAAGTCAGCAACAAACAGTAAAACTGATAAATTTGCTGAATTTCTCAATGAAATAAATAACACAACCGGAAATAAGTAAAATTGTAATAAGATACCATTTCCTTTGCTATCGCAAAAATCAAATCAAAAGATACAAAACAAAATCATTTTATTAACAATATTTCCGAGAATCTGTTAAGTTATGAGGTTATTACTTTAGTCAGCATTTAAGTAAACATATGTAATAAGTATAATAAGTATTTATGATTTGTAAGCAATAATTCATTGCAATAGTAACTTGAACGATTGTAATTAATAAAATGAAACTGAGTCTGATTCAAATATGCAAACCAACTGGTTTAATTTCTCTAGGATAAACTACTGACTTTTTTAAACCCGCTCGAACGCGACGAAGATACAAAATTCGCCCGGTTTGTGTGTTGTTATTTTTATACTCTCGCAACAGAGTTGCTAAGGAGAGTATTGTAGTTTTGTTCACATGTCTTGGTACACGTATTTCTTGGCCCCATAGGAAGGTTAAGTTCGAAGATGGGCAAAATCGGCCCACTGCCACGGCCACAAAATGGCGAAAATCGAAAACCTATAAAGTATCTTAACTAAGTCATAAATAAAGATATTAAAGTGAAATTTGGCACAAAGGATCGCATAAGGGAGTGGCACATTTGGACGTAATTTTTTTCGAAAGGTGGGCGTGACCCCGCTCCCTACTAAGTTTTTTGTATATATCTCGAAAACTACTATAGCTATGTCAACCAAACTCTGTGGAGTCGTTTCCTTCAGGCATTTCCATATACAGTTAAAAAATATTGAAAATCACTAAAAGTGCGTTAACCGACTAACAAGAAACGTCAAAAACACTAAATTTTACAGAAGAAATGGCAGAAGGAAGCTGCACTCAGGCTTTTTTTAAAAATTGAAAATGGGCGTGGCGTCGCCCACTTTGGACCAAAAACCACATCTCAGGAACTACTCGACCGATTTCAATGAAATTCGGTATGTAATATTTTCTTAACACCTTGATGACGTGTACGGATGAAATCGGTTCACAACCACGCCTTCTTCCAATATAACGCTATTTTGAATTTCATCTGATGCCTTCTCTGCATAATATAATTATATATATTCATATTTGTATATAGAATAAAGGAAAAGTACGTATGAATTTAAAAACATAACATTTAATTATTAAAATATATAATACTTATTACTTCTAAGTCAAACCTGTAAAATCTTATTCATGTAAAAAATAAAATGTGCATTAACTTCGAAAAACGATTGTTTTTGTTTTTTACATAGTCCTCAATACAGTTAAAATAAATGAAAATACAATTGAATACTCAAAGTACACAAATTGATCTAATCTAATTAATTTTACAGCAAAATAAGAAAATATGTACATATGTAAATGATGGATGCGAGAGTATAAAATGTTCGGTGACCCCCGAACTTAGCACTTCCTTACACACTAAAAAGTAAAGTGTGAATTCTACACCTTTGGGAGCAATATTAACACCAATTTATGGTGTTATTCCCATTTGTAACACCAAAACAGTGCAACGTGAGAAAATGTGTAGTCATTTTACTAATTTGCTCGCTGATCTGCACTTTAAAGTATAAGATTAACATTATTTTGGTAGTCAGCATTGCTGTTCATTACAAATGGCGTTACCATAAGTTAGAAAAAAATTGACAATACCAATCCACCACTTGCAATTGGATGTCTGTATGCCATAAATGCGAATTGCTTTTCTTGCAAAGTATCACAATGATATATATAAAAATTTATATAATTCTTTTGTCGACTAATTTGATTTTAACTTGAAAAATTATTGAGAAATTGCTGATTACGTCTATACCCATCTCATACCAATGCGAAAATTCCCTAGACTAAACTTATGGTTTATTAATTACCCAATCTGGCAATAAATTCTCGCGATGTTCAAAATCGCTCTTAACTGCTCTCTGTCTCCCATCTCATGTATGAACGGAGTATACACTAACTCGCACATGGACAGAGACAATGTTTGAATGATGGATCATGATTTTTTACAGACACGATTTACCGACGGTTTTTTAATTTGTTTGTATTTGTCTAGAGACAGAAGCGGCTACTTAAATGTATTTCAAAATTAATGGTAAGGCAGGAAGTTATTCTTTGTATGTGCTCGTCAATTCTTTTATACGAAAAATAAAAAGTGTTCATTTTTCGAAAGGTCTAAGACAAAAAAGCGTTTAATCACAATGGTAAAATGTTGAGGCCTTTCAATCAGCCACGGACAATTGTATTCCATTTTAAACGAAAAAATTTTTTGTTGAAAAATTGAAAAATCCAATTATTCCGACATCAGTTTTTGTTCCTATTCAAGTGCTCGCAAGTGTACGTGCATCTGTATGTATATAACAAGCGAAATTAACAGTTATTCGTAGACGCAAAGAAAGGGTTGCCATCAAATAATGCAAGATATAAGTACCTTAAGTATGAAATATTTTCATTGACTTATGGTATATTTACATTCCCATGGGAGCAAATGTACATACATATGTTACTTGTGCATTTATGAGTAGATATTTGTTTAGTTTTATAAAAAAAAGATTTAGCATAAAAGATAAAGAATATGTTCAGCAACCACGGATTAATAGTACCTATGCTGTTATGTGCATCTGTATGTATTAAAAAATTGTTGAATAATATATAAATGTTCATCTGTAAAAAGGTGCAAAATTTAATCCCAAACGATAGTATAGTTTAGAAGAATTTATTTTTCAATTTAAATATAAACAAATGCACACCAATAATAATTGGAAGTGATGTGGTTTTCTTAATCTGCGCCTATGCGCAATATATGCATTTATCTAAATACAATTAAAATCCCGCATAAATTATTTGCTTTTTGAAACTACTACACATGAAAAAATGCATGGCAATCATGGTGCCATTTCATTTCGCTCATCATGGCTTGCTTTGTCTTCATCTGAAATCAGTCGGGAAATTTCGTGCTTCAACAGACAAAATAACTAAAATTGTTAAATAAATAAGGAATTCATTAATAAAAACGCAAATGTTGGTAAAAGTGAAAAGTGGGAATGTGATAAAACTCATTGATATAAACACAGATACCAGAGCGAAAGATGTGCTTGATTTCAGTAAGTTTTTTCTTGTTTGTGGGTTAGTTAAAGTTTGTGAACCTTTATTGCAAAATCATTTCAACAGTTTGTTCAAAATTCGGCATTGCGTACAATATCACAATAAAATTTCTGGACCGGGATAAAGTTCCAATAGAGGAAGACCAAATAGTATCTACAATTAAGCAGTTTGGAAGTTGCTCCTGTTTTTTGCTAAAAATTTTAGACAAAGGTAAACTAAGACAAAATCCCAATCATTTGTGCTAATATGAATTACAATGTACAATCTTAAGCAGAAAATAATTTCAATGACAAGGCAAAAAGCTCTAGTTTTGAAGCTATCGGAAATGAAGTGAGTATAAAAAATGGGCGTATGTGCAGAATATGAACTACTAGCTACATACATAGCATTTGCACGCAAATTAGTCGCATTGTTCATTTGCATTTAATAATAAATGTTCATATTCTGCTCAGCGAGTATAAAAGATTTGAATGTTTACAAATATTGAGTTGTTGTATTTACATAGGCATTATTGGACTTTCGTAAGGAAGGTGATGGTGCTCATATACTGGAGGAATACAACCAAACAAAAACATTAAGTGATTCCTCACGCCGAATATTGGTGCGTGAAGCTGTAAACTTTCTGCGCAAAGTTTGTGGTAATTATCCATCTCGGCAACAAAAAATAGCTCTTGCAAAAGCCATTATCGCCAATTTTCCAGTTTACAAATGCAGCGCAAGCGAGATAGGAGGAATTGTAAGTGAGTTTTTTTAAGGAAAGGGCGATAGTTACTGTAAATACGGACGTCGATTATAATCTGTTTTTTTTTTCACAGGATCTCTTTTACAATCCCTCGGAAAATTCAGGATACCTGGTTTCAAGGCTAAAAAATTTGAATAGAAAAAGGCGCACGAATCTTAACCAGAGTTCAAGTGAATCAAATACAGATGGACGTAAGAGCACAGCAGAGGAATTTGATGTAGATTTCTTCAGAAATTGTGCCGTTGGAGGGAACTCTGAAGATATAAAGCAAAAATTGAAAACAACGCTGAATGAGAGAATTCGATATTGTACCCTACATCTTGATGTTTTTCAAGCTTTTCCGATTTTTCGATACGATCCATCCCTGGTATATAAGACAACATTTGTAAAATAATCTTTATTACTAGTAAACAGTTTTCAGATATCATTCGATTTTGAACTGCGCTACAATCGTTTAATAGCTAACAGCCTAATTACTTCTTGGCGAAGTTATTTAAAATTCACAGGTGACGTTTTGAAAGATACTATTGGAAGCTGTTTAATACCAGGTGAGCACCTTCACTTAGGAAATACAAATGTATGTATTAAAAATTCTGATTTAAATTTCAAATTTTTAGAGTGGTTTATTGAAATCAAACCGTTTTTACATCTGCTACGAATACTACCTTCATTTACACTACGCTCAAAGGAAAATAAACAACAACGAGTAAATTTAGAATCAACCATCAATAAATTTATAAATTTTCAGAATGTAAGTATGTATGGATTAACGTTTGCGATAAAACTATAACTGTTGTCCTGCTTTTATTCAAATATAAATTAAAAAGTAGCAATAATTTGTTCTATAAGAAAACCAATAATTTAACTGTCTTTATAATTTTAGATAAATACACCCATAGACGACTTCGAATTAAACAGCTAGCAGCAATCGTAGCATCTGGAAAAAGTAAGGAGGAAATTGTTCAGTATTTTACTTTAATTGACGGTAAAGCTTTACATGTGCCTATAACATATACTCTCATTGAGGTATTTAATGTATATCTTAAGTCATTTTATGTGTTCCATATAGAATTCGATCCAGCACTGTCAAACTTTTTAAAATTTTTTTCTAAGTTCATTTACAAAGTTGAACCGAATGCAAAGTGTTCTAATCGAGTTCTTGAGATCTATATGAAGTTCAAAAGTAAAATTGATGCTGAACGATCAGTAATTTAAAAAATTGGATATTTTTGTTTTATATGTAAGAAACTCTTTGAAAAATTATCTTTTGTTGTCTTTCATTTAAGACACGAGCATTTTCTCTCTGAAAGGCATAGTTTACAGCTGGCTTGTGTATCTTCCGAAAACTGTAAAAATACTTTTTGTACATTTAATTCACTACGTTATTTAATTAAACTATAAAACACAGGCTTTTCATTTTGAGTTTTTGTATAGGACTGAAGTTCCCCCAAAGGTTGTTATAAAAAAATCAAACACTTCAATAGGACTAAGTTCTTCTCAAAATGTATGCCTCATAATACATTTTCCACTAATTTTCTTCGATATTCAGTCGCGTTTGCCAAATTTATGGCACGGAGTAATTTCATTGTTAAAAATTATTAATATAGTCATGTCTCCAATTATTCATAAAAAGTATATTGAAGTATTAAAAGAAAACATAAAAGATCATCTTAAATGTATTATACAACAATATAAAGTAAATTTGTTACCTAAATACCACTTTTTAACGCACTACCCATCGGTTATTAGAAAGTTAGGTCCTGTTGTCTATACATGGGCCATGAGATATGAGGCTAAACATCGTGAAATTCTAAGGCAGGCGAAACTCACAAATAATTTTCAAAACATATGTAAATCGCTAGCCAAAAAGTATCAGATGAAAATGAGCGTGCTGTGGAAAGGGACTTTAATAAATGCAATATCAGTAGGGAGAAAAGGTTTTATAAATAGTACTAATCTAAATGAAAATGTAAAATTTTGTCTATCAAAGGATTTACCAGAATACGAAACATGTAACATATATTCTTCAACTTGGATTGAATATAAATACAAATATCGTTATAGAACTGACTTTATGCTTTATTTGAAACGAGAAAACGAAACGCTTATATTTGCACAAATAAAAGATATTTATATTATTAATAATAATATATTATTTTATGTTCAATGTTATATTACCACAACTTTTGATGATATTCATAATATTTACGAGGTGTCTCCTTCGAAAAATAAGGAGGTAATCCCCTTTGACAACCTGAAATTTAAAAAGCCTTATGGTTGCTCTCATTTTTTTTTTTTTTTTTTTTTTTTTTTTTTTTTTTTTTTTTTTTTTTAGGCCGTAAGGAGGGTTTAAAATGCCTTCGCACCATATAGGGATCGTCATCCTACGTGAATGGTGTAACCACTAAAACACTCCCCCCTTCTATCATGGAAATTTTTTCCCCTTGCCCTACTTCAGGGCAAGGTTTCCAAGATGGACCCATTACAGGTCAATTTCTACTCTCCCTGCGTCCAGGGATGCCTACGATTTTGTAGCCAGCATCAAGCTATTTGGCTCGGCTTCTATTGGGAGTCCGCGTCCATGTCTCTTTTTTTAGTGCGCAGAACATGTTCCACGTACGAGGCTATTATTTTCCAGTTTTCGCTGCTAGATATCATTTTTTCTAAGAGATTTTCCGCACTTAGTTCTCCGAGTTTGTTTTGTATAGTCCTTCGGGCTTCTTTCCACCGGTGGCACTTGAAATTGGTATGGTTTGCATCGTCTAGTGGTTCGTCTCCATAAATACATGCTGGGCTTTCTGCTTTTCCCATGTTGTATAGGTATTTTCGGAAATACCCGTGGCCGGACAGCATCTGTGTTATATAGTAGTTTATCTCGCCGTGTTTCCTACTGTGCCACTTCTCTATTTCTTTAATCAGTTTGGCGGTCCATCTTCCTTTGCTCTCCCTTGTCCACCGATCTTGCCAGAGTTCAAGAGTTTGCTTCCTCGCCTGTTGTCTTGTGGCCATGTGTATTTCTATTCCGTCTTTCTTCCATAGCCATAGTTGTCTTCTCTCCTTTGCGAGAAGGTCTATTGGGATGACGCCGCTTATCACTAGCACTGCGGATTCGGATACAGTGCGGTACGCCGAGGCGACTCTTAGGGCTGCAGTTCTCTGCACTTTAGCAAGCACTTTCCGTCTGTGTTCTGCATTTAATGTGTCGGCCCATATTTCGCTACCGTATAGTAGCACTGACTATGTTGTGTCCATAAGCAATTTCCTTCTACTTGCAAGTGGGCCTCCGGTGTTTGTCATGAGTCTTGATAGCGCCATGGTTATATTGGCTGACTTTTTTGCAGCATGTTGGATTTGAGCCCAGTACGTCAATTTGTTGTCCATTCTTATTCCTAGATATTTTAGGGTTTTCGTCGTTTTAATAGTTTCTGAATGGACTTGCATGTTTACCTACAGCGGGATATGTTTCCTAGTGAGCAGGATAAGTTCGGTTTTTTCGGCAGCTAGGCTGAGGCCGTGTGAGTCCAACCATGTCTGTGTTCGTATCATAACTTGTGTCAGTCGACGCCTGGCCATGTCGGTATTACGCACGGTTATGACGGCGGCGATATCGTCTGCGTAGCCAACGAGGTAGCAATCGTCAGGCATTTCAACGTTTAGAATTCCATCGTAGCTGGCATTCCATAAATCTGGTCCAAGTATTGATCCTTGCGCTGCTCCAGAGGTTATTTCCTTACTTTGTGGGCCGTCACTCGTATCGTACAATAGTTTCCTGTCCTTAAGATAGCTTCGTATCATTTTCATCAAGTAGAAGGGCGTTTTGAAGCGATTTTCCAGTGCGTCTATCATATTTTCCCATTTTGCGCTATTGAAAGCATTTCGTATGTCTATTGTTGCGAGGAGGACTATTGGCCTCGAGAAGTTGTTCTTTCGATGAGCTTCCTCCACGCTGTGCACGACGTCTTCCACGGCTCCGATGGTGGACCTGCCTGGTCTGAAGTCATGTTGTCGCTCTGATAGGCCTCCAGCATCGTTTAGTGCGGGCGTTCCATAGCGATTAGCTTTAACACTTCCACTGGTATCCCGTCAGGCCCAGGGGCTTTTTTGGCCTTTAAAGTTTTTGCAGCCGTGTTCATTTCCTCCAAGGTGAAAGGCGGGCATGAGCTCTCTTGTGTATGTTCTGGGGGGTCTCTTCCTAGGTCATGGGTTGGGAACAGAGTGTTTACGATGTGCTCCATAGCTGCGGCGTTTAACTCAGGGTTTTTTCATTACGATTTTGTATCCGAGACCCCACGGATTTTTGTTTATATCGTTACGTAACTCTTCCCATTTATCCTTCTTTGTCTTCGTTATAGCGTCTTTCAGCTCAGTTTTCGCAGCTTTATATTCCTTATGTTCTTCCATTCCGCTTCTTCCTCTTCTTCTAGCTCTTGTATATCATCGTCGTTTGCGCAGGCAAGTTTGTCTAAGGTTTCGAATTTCGTCCGTCCACCAGTAAACCGCTTTCTTTGGATGTCCGCCTTTTATTTTGGGCATTGCTACTTTGCATGCCTCAGTGATGGTGCTCAGAGTTGCTTGGACGATCAGCCTAGCTGTGCTACTTGCGTGATATTTTGGTGGGTTTTCATCTATGGCCGCGAGAAGCTTTTCTGGGTCTAGCTTGGAAGCGTTCCATTTACGTGTTCCTTTTCTTATCGTCGTTGCTGGATTTTTATCTGGGCCTATGAGGTAGGATATGTATTGGTGGTCGCTACCAGTATATTCTTCCAAAACTTTCCACTCCCGCAGCTGGTTTGCGAATCCTTCGGACGCCAGCGTGATATCAGGGGTTGTGTCGTTGCATCCTGGTCTTCTGAATGTGGTTTGGGATCCTCTATTTGCGACGATAAGACCTAATCTAGCCGCCATGTCGAGAATTTTCCGGCCCCTCGAGTTTGTAGTCGGTGTGCCCCATTCCAAGGCCTTTGCGTTGAAGTCTCCGGCTATGATTAAGTGACGGTTTCTTTGTCGTGCAGCATCCTCTATAGCATCGATCTTTGCTTGGAAGTCTGCGATAGGGTCGCTCGGTGTCAGGTAGCAACTGATTATCGTAATGCTTTCATTTTCTATCCAGACAAACCCATTTCCTCTCCCGCAGGTTGTTTTTTTGAAACTGCTCCTTTCCGTTAGCCATATTGCCGCTGTTGCTGTGGTGTCTTCAAGCCATGTTCCATCTTGCGCCATTTTGTATTGCTCGCTGATGATTGCTACCTCGGTTCCGAGTTCCAGCATGAGCTGCGGCAGGAGGTGGTCAGCCGTTTTGCTTCTGTGCATGTTACACTGCAAGATCTTCATGTTCTTGTTTTTTCCTTATACGACTCACACGACCGAGACCCTGGGATGTGATCTGTTTGGGTATGCTTCTGTTCTACGCAGAGGCAACAGCTCGGTGAGTTTTTGCAGTCTTTCAGCTTGTGCCCGGGTTTCCCACATCTTATGCATAATCCTTGGCCTTTTCTGTCGGGGCCTTTGCATTCCCATTGTAAATGGCCGAAGTCGAAGCATCTGTAGCATTTTTTAACTTCCTTCATAAGCTTCATCCTGCAGCTGATCCATCCTATTTTTATGTGTCCTTCTTTTAGTAGCCTGTTTGCGCTATCGGCTGTCAACGACACATATGCGCGTATTTGTTCGCGAGTATTTGGAGCGCTGGTCCTCACTGTGATTTCTTCATCTGCTTGCTCTAGCAGACGTTTTACGGAGGTCGTGATTTCTGCTGCGGTGGATAAGGAGTCGAGATCTCGGATCTCAATTGTGGCTTTCTGCTTTAGCTCGCTTACGGAAGCTATACCACGTAGGTTGCTTGTGAGAGCATTTCGGAGCTCTGGTTTCGGTTTTTCTCCCTTCTTCAGCTCTAGGAGCAGAGCACCTGATTTTGTTTTCCGTATTGCCCGGACTTCCACTTTGTCTTCGTCTGTCATGACGTGTTGCCGTATGTTTTGAAGCACCTCGGCATAGCTGCGGCCTTCTGCCGGTTTGATTAGCACTGCTTCCGGTCGAACTCTGGGTGCCCTTTTTTTCTTCTGGAGCTTGTCATCTGTTTGTCCTTGAGTTTGTTCTGCGCTTTGATGTCGTTTCGGGTTTTCGGTCCCTGTGGTTATCTTTGCATTGCAGGGAGGCCACACGGGGGTTGACACGAAACCTTATGGGAATTCGTGTTCAGAGCCAGGACCATAGCACTAGTCAGGATTAAAATCAACTGAGCCTGTACCACCAACCTAATGGCGACGTAGTATCGAACGTACTTGAAGCCCTGCCAAAGTTTTAACGGGACGGAGGCGCCTATGACATTACCCTGAAAGCCATTTCTGCAAGATGTCACTCTTGCATACTGAGGTAACAGAATGCCACAGGCGTCAGCCCAAGTTCAAACGTTTCCAAATCGTGTGTCAAAATCGTGGTCCTACTTCGTTGCGTGGTTTCTTGCGTTGTCGCCTGTGCTGTGCTCTTTACTTTTAGTCGGGGGCTGTATTTGTTATTTACAGCTAACCTGTGTTTCTCAAGTTTGCTATCTGCCATTTGTTGCCCCGGCCGAGCATTTACAGTTGGGGATTTCATTTCCTTACGATTTCCGTTGTAGCGTCCCTCGTCGCTATGTTGCCTCCCTCTCGTGGGTAGGTGATCCCTCGAGGCCACCCTCTATGGGGTTGTGGATGCTTATTCCGAGGCGGCATCTATTTCGCCTCGTCACCGGAGATTCGTAGGATGCTTCAGGTCTTTTAAGCCGAACCCTCCTCTCCTGTCGCTCTTGGTCAGGGACTGCTTATTGGGTATTCGCAGCTAGCCTAAGAACTTAGGCCGTCAACAGTTCGCCAAGCTGTAACCCTTGGTGGCCTGAGCTCAGCCATTGGTTGCTATCATATTGATTCTAATATATACATAATAATAACGGATGTAATTTTTATCTAAATAATATATGTAAATAGTTTTTGAACTGAATAAAAAATTAATTAAAACCGAGTTCCGTTTCATTCCAGCCTTTATGTGGGGGCAAATTTTGGGGAATAGTTAAGAGTTAAAATTACACCTTTTAGTGTAAATTTTTTTAGCACTTTATTGGAGCTAAAACTGCACTCAAAATTTAAGACTTAATAGAGTTAAAATTATACCTTTTAGTGTAATTCTTATTAACACTTTATTGGAGTTAAAATCACACTTTAAGGTGCTGTTTACAAATACTGCGCATTAGTGTCAAACTTGCTCCTTTTAATGTTATTTATTTTGACTCTTTTTGGTGTTAAGCAACGCCGAAGAGTGCTGTTTTGACACCAAAACTTTTTTGTGTGTACTTGTTTGTTTGATTATTGAAACTGTTTGCTTGTTTGATTTTGTAAATGCACTCCTGTTTTCTTTTACTCCACTCTCTTCACTCCACTCTCTTCACAGACATATGTACACATATGTGTTTTGGTTTGTTTGTCTGGGTCACTGCTTTTTGTTTTTTGTTCTTTTTTTCTGTTTTTGTTCGTAAGTAAGTACATACGGTTTGGTTCTGTTTTGTTTTTTTGTGTCACTGCACTTTGTTTTGTTTAGGTCACTGCACTATGTTCCCGTAGTTTATTTTGATTTTTTGTTATATATTATAATATAATATTGTTTTTTGTATTTATAAAAATCCGAAGGTGCCTATATAATTCGATGGTACCGTGTACCGATGTACTCACCCGTTGATTAGCGACGAAGGACAAAAGTGCAGACCAAAAAATGATGCGTATATGCGCGCGGATCGTAATAGAAAAAGGGTGGCGCCTAGTCCGTCGGTCCCTTTTGTTATTTTTTGTGCGGTGTCCTCATGTGTGTTGAATTCGTGATGCGTTGGTGTGTGTGGGATGAGATGATGACGTGTGGAGTTGGTGTGTGTGCGATGAGAGGATGATGTGTGGAGTTGGTGTGTGTGCGATGAGTATTGGTGTAGAGGTGTGGAGTATGATGTGTGGATGATGTGGATGGTGTAACCGTGTTGAGTATGGTGTGTACGTTATTATATTAAGGGGGGTCAGGTGCTCATTTAGCCAGTGCCTTTCGGTAAGGCTCGAAGGACCATGAACAAATCCCCAATTTGCAAGAATATGTAGAATTCATATATGATATGATGATATCAATATCATCGGCATACGCCAGCAGTTGTACACTCTTAGAGAAGATTGTACCTTCTCTATTTAGTTCTGAAGCTTGAATTATTTTCTCCAGCAGCAGATTGAAGAACTCGCATGATAGACAGTCGCCTTTTCTGAAACCTCATTTGGTATCGAACGGCTCGGAGAGGTAATTCGCGATCCTGACGGAACTTTTGGTATTGCTCAACGTCAGTTCACACAGCCGTATTAGATTTGCGGGGATACCAAATTCAGACATCGCGGCATAGAGGCAGCTCCTTTTCGTACTGTCGAAAGCAGCTTTGAAATCGACGAAGAGGTGGTGTGGTTCGAATCTCCTTTCACGTGTCTTTCCCAAAATTTGGCGCATGGTGAATATCTGGTCGGTTGTTGATTTGCCAGGTCTAAAGCCACTCTGATAAGGTCCAATCAGTTTGTTGACGGTGGGCTTTAACCTTTCACACAATACGCTCGATAGAACCTTATATGCGATGTTGAGGAGGCTAATTCCACGGTAGTTACCTTGATTGTGGGGTCTTCTTTTTTATGGATTGGGCATAGCACACTTAAATTCCAATTGTTGGGCATGCTTTCGTCCGACCATATTTTGCAAAGAAGCTGATGCATGCTCCTTACCAGCTCTTGGCCGCCGTGTTTGAATAGCTCGGCCGCCAATCCATCGGCTCGCGTCGCTTTATTGTTCTTCAGGCGGGTAATTGCTATTCGAACATCTTCATGGTCGGGCAATGGAACGTCTGCTCCATCGTCATCGATTGGGGAATCGGGTTCGCCTTCTCCTGTCGTTGTATGTTCACTGCCATTTAGTAGGCTGGAGAAGTGTTCCCTCCATAATTTAAGTATGCTTTGGGCATCGGTGACTAGATCACCTTTGGAGGTTCTACAAGCGTGTGCTCCGGTCTTGAAACCTTCTGTAAGTCGCCGCATTTTGTCGTAGACTTCTTGCAACTCTCGGTATCTATCACATCCCGCACGTGTTGTGGTCGATCGTAACGTTGCGAGGTAGGCAGTCTGTTTTCTCTCCGCTGCGACAAGGCACTCCTCGTCGTACCAGCTGTTCTTTTGTGTTTTCAGAATACCAATGGTTTCGATAGCAGCTTGATGTATTTTCTTGTGCTAGAGTCTAGTACCCCAGATAACCATATTTCGGGCCCCGGTGAAGTCGTTCACCGGAGTGAATGATAGTCTTCAGCGACGGAGTCTCTCTCCCACCACGAATCCCACACCAAACTTGCACTCCTTTATATGGTCACTGTAGTAAATGCCACAAGGACCTACTCAGCTCGATCCTTGTTCCTTTCGTCGCATTTCTGGGACGGTGGTGAGGTCAGCCTTCACTCTAACGAGGACTTAAACCACCTGGGCAATTAAGGGACCGGACATTGCAGATGAATGCCCTCAAATCGTTATCCTTAATTCATTTGCCATGGTCATCATCAAAAGAGGGGTCTCTCATCCGAATATGTTTTAACTTCCAAACCCAGCGCATAACTCTGTGAGGGGATGTTTCGCCTTCTTTTCTTGCCTATCTTGAGAATACTTGGTCAAAGACCGGAAGTCGTGAGCTGCTCGAGCCATATGAAAAAGAATCGTTTCTGAGCACGCACAAGTGAATCAGAGAAGTTTCCTCACTTGTGTGAACACATGACTCCATGACCAATATTTTCGGTATATAATTTCAGTTGTCGCAAGAAGTGGACGTTTAATTTTTGTTCCGTAATTATAATTCTATTTTTTTTTAATGTCGTTGTTTGTGTTCTAAGAGTGGATCGTGCGCAGAGTAAGATTATCTGCCTCAAATACAACGATTTTTTTCAGCTGCCTATGTCAACTTATTACAGGCTGATGTTGATTAATTGTTGGAAAGAAGTTCCTTACGGCAGGCTTGCAGAAGATAGGATTTTGCTGAGGGAGCTAACTGAAAAAAATGTGATAGTAAAAACCGTAAGAAATAACCCGTAAGAAATAACCCGTAAGATCGCTAGTTATAGCCTACTTTTAGGTCTTGCTCTATTATACCATTTGTAATAACAATTGATAATTTAAAAAAAAAAATATTTACCAATTTTTACTTATTTTTTGCATAAAAAAAATTTCACTTTGAACAAAATATTAAAATTTCATTAAAGTGAAAGCAGAGAACGTATATTTATAGAGAAGGTTCGCGATGTCAAAAATTTAGGGATATTTCAATTTTGGGATATTTACTGTTTTGGATGAGTGCATTTCACCACAGAAAATTATTAGCGCATTTCACCACTTAACATCAGGGGACACGAAAATAGCAGAATTGAGCATTTTCAGTGTTGATTGAGAAAAATAATGATAATTCCGATGTTAAGGAATGTACGCTTACAGATTCCCTTTTTTACTATGCGCAAACGATGCTGCATACAATTTATGGATCGATATACATATGTACATATACATACAAATGTATGTATTTGTTATGAAAGCACATAAGTATGGGCTATTTTATGATGAATTCCATAAAATCTTTGCAAATATACATATATGAATATGTATATAGTAATTCGATAAAATTTGTGTTACTACCTATATGCATATTATATAAGTTTGGTACGACATACATATGTATATTTATATAATATATTTAAATATGTAAATATTTGCTTAGGTCAATAAACTTTTCGATATCATGTTAAAAGACCAAGCGGTTGCACATTTGCCCATATATAATTATGTTTGTATGTAAACAAATATAAAAAGACCATACGCATAATGTTTGTAAATTTGTCTAGACATACATATGTATGTAAATATGTACACTCAACGCTTCATGCGAAATCTCCGTTGACACGGACAACCAATGGCGAAGCGCGTTTTTTGCTTTCATGTCAACGAGTCAATCTGTCGACACAGCATTGTGTTGTTGGTAGAAAATCCGAGCTGTGCCGAAAAAATAAGCAAACGATCGTCTTTGTCGCCGCTTCCCTTGCCGCTCTAACCGCTTTGCCAACAAACTTGCGTAAATATGTATGAATATAAACGCATGCGTCTGCATACATATCGACGAAGATTTTTGCGAGCCATGGAAAAATATTTTAGAATTGACAAATATTATAAATCGACAAAAGTATGTTGCCACTTTTGTCACTTCTTTCGGTGTTTTGCGAGTTTGCGGGGTTGACACTTTTTCCTTCTAGCAAAATATCAGAAATTGTTCAATTTATGATTTTTAGCTTTTGCCATCGTCGCGAAAAGACGCTTGTAGGCAAAGACATGCTCGGGGAGATGTAATGGTGTTTGTTTTTATGAATGAAGCAAGTTTGCCTGTTGAAAGTGCGCTTGCGTTCATGAATGAAAATATTGTTGTTAGGCGTTTTTCTACAAATTTGGGCATCGACTGTTTGGCTGCCATATTGACTTATGACGCTGCTGATGCTATTTGAAACCATTGTTATTTTTGTAGAACAACATTCTTAATTTTTGCGACTGACATATCTACATGTGAACGCATATAAGTAAGTATGTATGTTGTGTATGCGTTATTTGTGTGGGAATGTCATTCGCACATATTTACATGTGTACACATATTTGAATGTTGGTTTGCGCATACATTATTTGTTCGGCAATGTCGTATGTATATGCATGTACATACATACATATAGAGCAGTGCGCGCTCATTTTTTTACTGATAATTGATAACATCACGATTTGAATTTGAATTGTACTTATGTACATATGTATGTAATTATGTGCTAATATGTAGATGCTTATGAAAATTTAAATGAATAAATGTAATTTACATACAATATACATACATATGTATGTAATTATAATATATAAGTTTTTAGGATCTCGTATACATATATACATACATATATATATATAATATCGCATATATACAAACATCTTCATATATGAAATTATATTATATTACCAAATATAAGAAATATTTAAAAATTTAAAAATTAACTGTTATTCACACATTAACTACAAATATATGTATGTATATTTCGAAAATAGCATAAATTAATTAGAATGTTATCAGTTTTGCATGTATTCATAAAAATTCGCAAAATGATAATCATATCAATTAATATATTGGCATGCAAGCATATAAAAATATAAGCCATCATACATATGTACATACGTCTGCAATAGCAATGTAAGTTTCTGAGCATAATTTTCAATTAATGCTCAGCTCTGTTCACGCGCCACTGTTAAAAATTTCTCCTTCTTAGCTAGATGTGGTGAAATGCACCCATCGCATTTTGTTAGCTTTTGACAGTTTACACGCTTGTCCGTTGTTGGACCTTCTCTATAAATATACGTTCTCTGGTTATAGCCTACCTTTAGGTTGTTCAAAATAATTAGGCATGAAAATCGGTAACATTATTGTGTATGCAAATTAGTTTTGAGTGAAGTGCGGAACACATAGAGCGCGACAGACTGCAAACTACATCTGCCAAATAATAAAATACAGACGTTCTTATGGACACTGTTATTTTGACAGCTGCCCGACTACACGACTGCAGGCCGACAGTTGTCGTTCCCGCTAACTTGAATATTTCCTATATTTGCCAACGGCAGTAGGACGACAGTAGGGTTGACAGTAGAATGGAAGATAGAAAGAGGAGGTAGAGTGGTGATGCCACTAATATGTAAAATGTAAAATTATTCACAGCTCTAACAAACTTGACGTTATTTTACAAATAAAAGCATAAAATAGCTCTATTATATCATTTGTAATAACAATTGATAATTTAAAAAAAAAAATATTTACCAATTTTTATTTAGATATAATTTGAATTATTTTTTTATTTTACGTAATTCATTATTTCTTAAAATACTAAATTTTCTTAATACTTATCTGTACTTAAATAAAAACTAATCAGCGAAATTTGAGAGAAAAATCAGGACAACCTACATAAAATAAAATTAAGCACAATGTTTTCTTGCAAATTATATCGATTCTACATTATCCGAAGGAACTTCGTTCCTACCTGGTGTCCCACGACAGCACATTTCTTTTTAAATCTAAAACGGTATTTTAGTGTAAAGTTTGTGCTGTAATTCGGAAAAATTCAATACATTGCCTGCCCGGGTTACCAGAGCTTAGCCACTCAGTACCTCCACTATAAATTTGCACAAAGAAAGTGTTAGTCATTGGAGCATCACTAATTTAAAAAGATAAATTTGCTGCTAAATTCTTTCGTTGCTGAAGTTACTTTACTGAGAAGCGAAAATTCAAAGGCACTCTCAATAATCCAACAAAAATACGTATATGATGATTGAAATTCCTAATTGAAATCTGCAATATTCAGAAGAAATTATCCGCTAGCAGTAAATTATCTGCCTAAGTATCGAATGCTTCCTCTGCTGGTTCATCTATTGTGTATACTATAAATAATATGTTCAAGGTGTTCGGACATGTCTTTTAATTCACTCAGCGTATTCTGTTTTTGCGAAAAGTAAATAAACAATAATATTAAATTAAAAACAAACAGTCAAAAAAACTATTAATAATAAACAGTGCACATAAATTATTAACACTAAACATTAACAAATAGTGTACGAAACAAGTAGATAAAAAACAAAAAACAAAAAACAAAAAAAATAAAAAACAAAAAAAAAAAAAAACAAAAAAACAATAATGAGGTGTGAATATTCGGTACCTAAGGCCTTTATCAGTTTTTATTGGATATAAACAATTTTTGGTCATAAGATGAAACACTAAAGACATTATTCGTACAAAGTTGTATCCCGTTATATTAATTGCTTCTTGATTTGTGTACTAGAAGCTGAACGAATCAAGTGAA
Source organism: Bactrocera correcta (assembly GCA_027475135.1). NCBI lineage: Eukaryota > Metazoa > Arthropoda > Insecta > Diptera > Tephritidae > Bactrocera > Bactrocera correcta. The sequence goes on along the minus strand of CM050322.1, from coordinate 41,439,883 downwards.
ATTTAAAATTTTGCTATATGAGAAGTAGGTATAGTTATTGTCCGACTTCGCTCATTTTCACAAGGCAATATCCATACATGGTACAAAAGAAAGTCGATTTTAATGTGCTTATGTCCCTTTGTATGCTTAAATCTTTAAAACTACGCAATGGATTTTCTTTTTAAAAGATACAGTGATTGAAGAGGAAGGTTTATATGTATTTTTATTTTTGAGGTTTTTAATGTGATGTCGTAAATAGTTAAATTGTGCTGGGCTTACATTTCAAAGTCAGGCTGATCCCTACGATACCCACAATAACATTTTTTATCATTTACTTTTTGCGACAAATAATGGCTAAGCGATTTTAACCAATACAGCACTAATCCTTATCCAATTAAATACTTTAAATACATTGTGGATAGAGCGTTCCTGTAAATAGCGTATCGGAGGCCGCGGTTCTTTATATAGCACTATGAATTTAGCAGCGATCGGACGTGGTTATTATCGGAGCTCTTTAGCGAGGAATATTCAAATGGAAATGATAAAGTATATGCGTTTAATTTCAAACAGACTCTTCCTCAAAAATATTACAATTGTTAAATATTTAATTAGTAGAAAAGAATTGCAACTAAATACGCAGAGCAATGGATTATAACTGGCCCAGTAATCAGTCGATGACATTGCCAGTCGACATTTTCTCCTTTCCACCCACTAGAAAGGCTGTCGATTGGACTCCAGTTTGAAATGATGGAACACACCGACCGAAATATTCGGGAGTGAGCGGGGATTTCATCTGGTTTCATCCATTTTCACACTTTAGGTAATAGTTAGTTAGCAATATTCGTGTTGGAGAATTTGATTTTGGTTGCTGTAGCTTTAGTGGTTTACCAGATGTAAATTAAAGTTTCAAATCTTATTTTACTGCTTAGTCATGACACTTTATATATTGCCGGTTTCAGCGTTGCTGTGGTCCGATTACGACTATCTACGAATTCCAACTTTTTTTGTACTAAGGAACCCACATTCCAATTTTCTTCGAGAATCTCAAGTCATCTCAAGTAACAGCTTGCAAGGATGTATGGACCGACGAACAGACAGACAGACATCATCTTGACCATTTATATATAACCCTATATCTATCTCGATTAGTTTTAGGTTATACGTACAACCATTAGGTGAACAAAACTATAAGCATATAGTCCAGTCATTTAAGCTTAAATTAGGTAAGAACCTCAGAATTCGATATACCCATTTATATAGGGTATACCTACCACATGTAGGTTTTGAGACAACTTTGAGTGTCAATATACAAGTATTAACAGACATATAAATGGGTATATCAAATTCCGAGGTGAACTTACTATAATGACTGGACTAATAATACTCTGTATCAACTGGTTTCAAGAGTACAAAATAAATCTAATGCCAACTACACTCTCACTACTGGCACTATTGTTGGTGCAAACGCTTCTCCGTCTAACGAGCTGTTTCTACTTCTGCTGATAATGTGAGTGTGGATTATCTCACTCTAGTAGTATCGAAAGTATTCACTTCTCTCCAATTGCTCACAACTGCACTTTGACCACCGCTGTTAATGGTAGAAATATTCTCTGTCCAATATTGCTGTTTCATTTTTTGCTGGTAATGTCATTGTAATTTAATATCAACAGCGACCACTATTGTATTTGGATTATACTACTGTGCCCATAAGATGACATTTGAATTCAAACTGCGCACGTCGAAGGATTTGGAGATTTTTTTTTTTAGGTTGGTAGTACTGTCAGTCACATTTATGTCAAATTTGATGTCAAAATATTCATTAGTGTTTAAGATACGTGTCGTTTTGTGAGCTGCTAAAAGTGAGTTTTTCGTTTTTTGCGATGTTGAAATTTGTTGAGCAAAGAATTTGTATTAAATTTTGTTTACGGAATCAATTTTCTGGTGCGGGTACGTTGAGGATGGTGCAGAAAGCCTTTGGTGATGAGGCTATGTCTAAAAAAATGTTTATAAGTGGTATAGTGAGTTCCACGCCGGCCGTGAACGTGTCGAAGACGAAGAGCGTCCAGGGCGACATCAACCTCAACCGACGAAGCTCACATTCAACAAATCAAAGATTTGGGGTTGAAAACCCGTCGATTAACAATTAGAGACCTTGCTGATGAAATTGGCATATCGAAAGGCTCAGCCAATAGCATTTTGAAGGATGTTTTGGGCCTCAAATCTCGACTGGTACCGAAAACATCGAATTTTTTGGAAAAAAGGCGTCGCGTTGAAGTGTGTGAAACGATGCTTTCCGACTACCAGGGTGTCATGAAATGCATTATAACTGGCGATGAGACTTGGATCTATTCTTACGACTCCGAAACAACCGATCAATCGAGCGAATATCGTGCTAAAAGAGAGCCGCGACCAAAAAAATCGCGACAAAGTCGGTCAAAAATTAAAGACATGTTGACTGTTTTCTTCGATTATCGTGGTGTTGTGCAGTATGAATTCCTTCCAACCAGTCAAACAGTCAACAAGGAATATTATTTGAATATTATGCGTCGTTTGCGTAACGCTAGCCGCCTAAAAAGGACGGAATTGTGCCCTCGTAATTCGTGATCATTTCGCCAAAAACTCAACCCATATCATTCCGCAACCACCGCATTCACCTGATCTGGCGCCGTGCGACTTCTGGCTGTTCACCAAGCTCAAAAGACCGCTCCGGGGACACCGTTTTTATACAATAGAGGGGATTCAAGCCGCAGCGAAGACGGAACTGAAGGCCATCCCGAAAAGTGACAACAAGCAGTGTTTCGAAGATTGGAAAATCCGTTGGCATAAGTGCATTGCATCGGGAGGGGATTACTTTGAAGGGGATGAAATTGATTTGGAAGAATAAATTAAGACAATATCACCTTATTTTTTGGGCATATTAGTATTATCGTTGTAGTTGAGTATTGGCTTAATTCTAATTACTATGAAGTTAATATTTAGACTAATATTTATTTTCGTCTTCTTACTTATACGAGTATGTATCTCGTTAATAGCCTGTTTAGTCTCAATATGACTCAAACAAACTCTACATAGCCTTGATCGATTTCTGGACTTAGTCTTTCTGCGTAATAATTTAAACATTTTAAACAACGTTACGTTGAATCTTTTTCTTCCATTATTCCAGCTTAAATTCATCATTCTCCTTTAACGATTGCACTTAATACATATCTGACTACTGCACCCTTGCACTTACCACTTGCTTTGAAACTAGCACCTTGTTTGGAAGTAGAAACGCTCGGGATTATATTATTCTTTGCTTCGGAGTTTATTTCAAAAAAAAAAAAAAAGCTTAAACACGACAAACGTTTTATCCACTAATTAAGAATATATATAGATCGGGTTTGTACAGAAAATAGTTCACCAGCTATGTGCTGACATGCAACTATTTTAATCACACGTATTAGAATACATAAAAATTAGAAAGAAAAAGGTTCACACGCTTAAATGCTAGCACGCCACTGTTTTATTCACTCGGATTGGAATAGAAGAAAGGATTCACAAGCGTAAATGATGACACGCAACTGTCTAGATCACTTAAAGGATGCGTAGCAGGACGGCGATCGAAATTGGCGAAGTACGGGCTCGAAAGTAAATCCCTTTTGCTGGCTGTGTATGTGATTGTGTGGGTGTGAGATGCTCTCACAAGTGGGTTGTATTGATGTAGACTGTGGTGTGGTGATGTCGAAGTGAATGTGGTGAGTGTAGTGTGTTGGCGATGTGTGTGGATGAGATTTGGGGCAGGCGACTAAGGCTCATTTAGCCATCTAGGCGAATATTTCAGCCTAGAATTCGATGCAGTTGCTGGTTTATCGGTTTTCGTTTCACGGTTGTCGACGTTCGGTAAGAAGCATAGTTTGACGAGCGGTCTTGTTAGTTTTCCGGATTGCGTACGGAGATCGACTACGCGAATATGACCGTCAGAGCCTGGGTAAAGATTCTCTATGTGGCCCAGCCGCCATTCCGTAAGTGGCAGGCAATCGTACGCCAAAGGTAACTGTTTTCAATTTAAAGTCGTGTAGTGGACTATTAGCAGATTTTCGGAAAATAACTGCTGAAAATCTTAATCATCTTTATATACGATTTTTTGTCGATAAATTTTTTCGATATCCCCATTGAAAACGTATTTTTATATACGCCAATTTAATATGAGGAGCATTAAATCTGGTTGGAGTGTGGGTGAATAGAATATCATTTAGGGAATTTCCCGAGCAAGTGCATTTGGAGGCATTAAAGACAACTCTAACTTTTGTTGTTTTTTTTTTGTGAGGATTTACTACTGCTTGATGTGGTAAGTAGAATGAGAAATATTTGCCTTTTATGATTTTTTCGCATGGGCTTACTTCATCCATGTGGTAAAAATGGAGATATTCTTCTAAGACACCATCATAATCTTGTTTGAGCTCACATTTTTTAAGTAGGTTATTTTAAATACTTAAAAACTGCTGCATTGCAGAGGTGAGAGAGTGGCCTAAGGCGAGCGTATCTGCCATTGCTTGCATTTATATGATAGTTTGGGGGCATGTTCGTAAGTTGCGGTAAGACTATTGCATCTGCTTGAATGCGCTTATCCACTTGGCGGGAAATTAGGGTAATGGGGCAGATTTTATTTGATTTATGTACTACTCTTCCATCCATTCCCGTAGATTTCATAATTGGCTTGTTTTGTTGGTAGTTTTAGCCTATTTTGCGCACTAGACGCATGAATGATCGTTGTGATATTTGGTCTATTAGGGCTCTCAATTTAAAAGGATCTCCTTGGTGTTCGATGGAGATAACTGTTGTGGGTAGTAGTACCGTACTGTGATTTTGGCTGTGTAGTGTTTGAGTTTTAAATGCCTTTGAACAGCATGGTGTCTTTTGGCAAATTTCGGGATTTTGTATTTCGGGAGTTGCGGTTGCAACTAAACCCGTGACTCTTTTTGAGAAAGCGCTACTTTGGGGTGTGCTAGGGAAGTTATTGAAATGCAACATTGAATGATGCCTCTTGTGGCAATATACGCAATTGAATTTGCTTTCGCAATTATTGAGATTGTGTGACTGGGACAAGCAGTTTGTACAGGGTCTTTTTGAACTGACAAAGTTATTCCTTGCATTGATGTTAAGTTTGTTTAATCTTTTCGCAAGCTTTTAGCTTGTGCCCTCTTTTACACAGTTCGCATAGCGTTTGGTTATATTGTTCGGATGTGAACGATTGATTTTTAAAAAAGCTTCTGTTTTAATTGTTGTTGTTACTAGCTTGGGGTCTAATGAAACTTCGATTTAGGTCGTGTTGAACGTTTTTAGTTCTGACCGTTTTTTTTCTACCCTTTCCGCAATTTCATATTGGATAGTTAAGAAATCTTTCATTTGTTGCCACGTTGGACATTTTCTTCGTGATGAGAGCGATTGCTCCCACAAAAGCAAAAATTTTTCTGGTCATGCCGCGGAGCATATATTTACCTGTATGGGGTCCCAATTGTCTATGGGAATATTTTGTGTCGACAGCACCGACAAACAATTTGAAACAGTCGATTGAAGTTTAATGAATTCTTCACTTGATTCTTTCTGAATTTTTGGTAAATTCATTAATATGGCGACTTGTCGACCAATATTATTTCATTCTCATATCGTTCTTTTAGAGCTTCCCAACCCAAATTGAAATTGTAGTCATTTAATGCGAACAGTTTCACTATTACGCCTGCTTGACCTTTGGTTTTGTATCTGAGGTGATACAATTTTTGCGCTGGTGATAATTTAGAATGGTTTATGTACACAACCGTAAACATGTCCCGGAAGGACGGCCGCTGTTCATAACCTCCATGAAATATTTCTGTATCGCATGCTGGCACTTTAAGGTGAATGCCTGAACTCGCCTCTTGGCTTTGAATTTGTGGCAGCTCTACTCTCGGTTGTGGAGTAAGTGCAATTGCTTTAATTAATCTCAATTGATCGGAAATCATAGCTTTGGTTTTCTCGTACTGGTCTAAGCAGTATTCGTATTTGGAGCACGCCAAGGATTAAAAATTTTCCGCTAGATCTGATTCGTCAGATTCTAGAATTGCGTCATACGCAGTTTGGAGACGTGTCCAGAAATTGCCTAGATTTTCTTTTTTGATTTCTAATACCGATTCGGAATTGTCTTGGATCGGTGAAGATGAAAATCGAGTGCAGTATCAAATTAAACTACCACTCTCAGCAATAAACTTAGTATATGAAATATCTTTAATTTTTTTTTTGCTTTGTAGCACCTTGCTTTGAGCGTGTAGCTTCAGCAGGTGTAAATGGGCTATTTTCTTCAGAAATAATTTTTTGTAATTTCAGATATTGTATCGATTTGGATTCCTTAGTATCTCCGTTCATTTAGATAATAGGTGAAATTGAAAATACGAGAAAGAAAAACTTCTCTGAGTGTATTTCTGGTAACAATAAATACGTTTTGAATCTTTAAGATAAAGGGTTTATATTTTTTTTGTATACACAACGTATCGAATAACGAAAGCGTATTTCGTTTTCCTTATTATAATCTTGAATTTTTGTTGTATACGCAACGTATCGAATAACGAACACGTATTTCGTTCCTTATTATAATCTTGTATATTTGTTGTATACGCAATGTGCGAAATAACCAACGAGTATTTCGTTTTCCTTATTCCTAATAGTTACGCTATTAGTTTGTTCTTATTTTCTTTCTCCTTTATTTATTGCTTCGTACTCGTTAGTTTATAATTGATAACAACCTTTGTATGTCAAAAAGATTTTTTTTCCTCGTTTGCAATCCTGCGTGCTTGTGCTTTAACAAGAACAAGGGAAATTGCTTGAAATATGCCAATTTGATCTTTGAATATATGTACATATGTGAGAATGATTAGAAATACCAATAGGTATGTATGTGCTGGTTTTGTCTTTTATTATTATTATTTTTTTTTATTTGACCGTATATTTTTTTTTTTGTTTTTTTGTTAATAAATTAAAATATTTGAATTTGCAATTAACCGCTCCGGTTAGTTTTTCGAAATTTTCAAATCAATTCCCGAAAGTTTAAAATAGTTTTAATTCAAATGTAGGAATGTAATTGTATGCCGTGTGTTTGTATGTATATATATGATTTTACAGTGCGAATGACACGGGAGAAGAAAATTGATGAGATGCAGGTATGCACCCTACTTTGTGCAATTTTGTAGAAATTGATATTTATTATTTATACATACATATGTGTGTATGTTGTTTTCCAACTTTGGTTGGTACTTACATATATGTCAATAATTACTGATCGAATTTGTCCAAGCTTACTATTTGCGCAATTTTGCTTATACTTTTGGAGTATAAGGGGTATTGCCGGAAAATGGTGTCAAGTGTATACTTGAATTTTTTTTTTAAATTTGTGTGTTAGGACACACAAGGATAAGCGTAAATAGGACCTTTTTTCTTAAATATGCATATGCCAGTATATATAAAATTTATATAATTATATATTATCGTATATACCGTTCATACATATATTGGAGGTAAATACATATATAGCGTATTACACTCAGTTTCCCGGAAATTAACGTAAGTTGAAACAGTTTGGCAGCAACGGTTTTCTTAAAATGTTAACCCGACTTGGTTACAGTTTTTATGGATATGAACTGTACCTGATAACCAACCTACATACATATATGAAAATATAACTTTTAAATAAGAAGTGGAGTCGATACAACTCACTTTGAGCTGCTTCAAGGGGCTAAGGGCTGTTACTGCAATAAAAAAGCGTGCAACGCACCGGGCCAACCCCAGCGGCACGAGCTGCCGTTGCAACAGCACCGGCAACCGCTCATCACGGGTCCCGGACGGGCATCGCACAAGAAGCCCCTTACGTCGACACCCACATCGCCTGCCCAGGCACACGGGCACTGTGTGAACATCCTATCGAAGACACATAGGTTGCAAGAGTGTGAGTTGAGAGGTGTGTGTCAAATTTGCAACCGCCTGCATCACACGCTGCTACATCGCACCGCGATGCGTGACGATAATAGGCCAGCTATACCGCGCAGCCACGCAACAAGGCATCAACCCGTAACGCGAGTGCATCAGCGGGTTGGAATGTCTATTCGGCGTCGACAGCCTAGACCGCAACCGCGGCGAACCACGGGTCTTAGCAGCGTCGTGACAACGCTGCAACAACTGCAGCAACTCCTAGGCTAATGAGTTGCCTAGGGGGGCCGGGATGGCTAAACGAGGCTCAGACCCTCCTCACAATATTACACTCCCACACCACACACATTGCATTCACCACATCATCATTCCACACTGCATCTCCATTTCACACCACATCATCATCACTTTCCACATCACACGCACACAATACCAACATCACGAATTCAACACACATGAGGACACCATACAAAAAGAACAAAAGGGCCGACGGACAAGGCTCTAGTCTCTTTTTTGGTTTTCGATACGTTTCCGTGCTCCATTAGTTATTTTAGATTTTCTTTGTAAAGTTTTTTTTAATACAAGAAGTACTCGTACACAATGATATTATAAAGGAGTCATCAATTGCAGTGCCTAACGACAAGAAACAGAATTTCCTTATCATTCATCAACATCTGCACGGTGAGATCTCACCACGCCTGTTGAGCAAGCAAAAGCAGAAATCACAAACCGTTTGGCGACGGTAACGATCTTGCGATATAGTATAAATCACTATATACAAAACAAATCTGTAATACAACAGAGATTTTCCATCAATTAATAATTACGTTTACTTCAACAGTAGCGGTGATAGCTGTGCCAATAAATCATGGATAAACTTTTATAGTTTATAACCGAATCAATAACCCCGAAATATAAGCAGATCGCATAACAGTTATAAAAAATTTGATATTGGAGGTTTTACTGCTATTAACATCGGTCTTATTTGTCCAGAAAATGATCAGTGAACAGTCTCTAACGCTGGCTTTTCGTGGTAGATTTAGTTTAATCGATTGAGGGAGTTGATGCAAAGTGGGTGCAAATCCGATTACTTCCTCTTCAACCACAGGCTGTCGCTTATCAATACTTGGACTTATCAGTGTCATCGGAGACAAATAATGTGTTAAATATGGAGTCAGCGTAATAATATAAACAGCAATGTAATGATTAATTAAGAGCCTAATGCTCTCAGTGGTTCTGCTGGTGGTGTAGCTAGCACAAACAGTTCTTTTCAGAAACATTGCCCCCAATCGGAGTCATTGCAAACAAATCCTCAAAAACAACAAACAGCTCAAAAGAAACAACTACAAAACAACTCTAACAATGTGAAGAGTGAAGGACTTAGTCCATGCACCAAAGCAGATTATCAGTCATCAATATCGAGATCCACAACAAATTCCTTCAGAAGCCCTAATGCCACTAACTTCGCTCTTACGTATTCAAGAAGTCTCGTCTGGGCATCAAATTCCTTGCGTTACTTCCGCTAGCACCGATACAGCTAATTTAGGAAACACAACGACTGTGTTCCATACAGATTTCTCATCGAGGAACTATTCCGATATTATGCGCAGTTTAGCAGCGAAATATAATGATGTCAATGGAGTAAACTCCATTTCAACTCGTTGTAATCCATTTTTTGATATTACATCGTCGACTTCTTCTATTCCTATTGTCAAGAAAAATGTAGATCAGAAAAGAGGCAATAGGAACGTTGTTGGAGTTTTGTTGGCTCCCTTAACGAGTAAAGATGCATCGCCAAAATTGATACCTCGATTATCCATGTATCAAGGGGATGTATCGGTAGCGGCTGTAGCCGCTTCGTTTCTAAGTAGTCTCCCATTCTCACAAAGTGCATGCCTCCCAATGATCGATATGAGCAGTACTCAAGGATTGATTACTTTTGTTCCTGTGCTGCAGAAACAGCAACATATTGCACCTTCACAACAGTCTAGTCCTCAACATAAATTAATACCTGCATCGACCAGCTCCACTATTTCAACATCCAAAAGAAAATCAACAGCTCCTACAAGCACAACGACCGTACCGTTTGACTTGAGCTCTCAACCACCAGCAACTATAAGATTTAAGGTGAAATTGAACACAGCAAGCCAAAGTAACGAATCATATGGGTTGAATGTATCTATGGGACTTGTGTCATCAAATGAAATAAAAGCCTCCTCATCACCAATATCTGAAAACAAATTAGTCACCGATTCCACGAAGAATAATGTCCGCTTGTTCTTTTCACCAGAACCATCCACACCATGCAATACTGCTATTCTAAAATGTCCAGCTGAAAGTGTGGAAATTGCCCAATGGACAGTGGATGACGTGTGCGCTTTTGTAGGTGATATTGATATCTGCGCAGACTACGTTCAGCATTTTCTTGATCAATGCATTGATTGCAGTGTATTAGCCTTGCTAACTGATGATCATTTGCTTAATTATTTGGGTATGAAATGAGGATCGGCATTAAAATTACGATCAAAACTAGCGAAGAGACCCGATGGTCCTTGCCCATGTGTGGCATGTATTACACGAGCACAACAAATGCTAGTTTTACAAGCAGAATCTAAGAATGATCAACCAAAGACAGCTATAACAATGTCTACCCAGTGTTCTTCAACAGAAATTAGCACTATAAGATGTGAGGAAAGTATTGAATTTTCCAAACTCAAAGACACAAATAATACAACAAAAGAAACCTTTAAAAATATACAGAAAGGTTCGCAGCATTAGTGACAATAATGAAAGAACTAACAATTGTAGCTCACTAAAAGTACAAATATGTACCAACACATTTAAAAATGAAGCAAACAACAACCATCACAATAATGACGAAGTAAATGTTGAGAATTTTATTACCGGAACAAACGTTAATGGCAAAACATCTAGTTACATTCTCAATACTACTTTTAAACCCCAATCTAATGATATCTGTTTAATTATTAAAAAAATTTCCACTAACAGCAACGACGTACTGAGAAGTCAGTTTGGAAATTTATCAGATGGGAGTAGTTAGTCTTGGATCTATTATTGCTTTTGTTAACAAATTTATTCAAAATTTTTATGTGTACATGACACAACATTTTATCGGTTTTTCAAAATTTTTTGGAGTAAAATATGTATAAAAAAAACAAAACTCTAACACTCTCTAAAACTTAGCAACTATTTTTAATTTTCTCATAATAAATAGCAAAGCATAAAAAAAAGAAAAAAAAAGTGAATTGTCTACTGTCCAGCATCAATACAAATAAAATACATACATAAAGTGTTGCGAAAAAAAACAAAAAGGGTGAAGTGTTAACTGTTCGAAAAAAGCATCCAAAATACATTAGTCCAGTGGAGTGACTTAACCAACAACACAAAAAAATAAAAGTGTCTGAAAGTGTTTAAAATAAACATAGCGACAAAAGTGCAGAGCAGTGAGTTCAAAACCAAAAAAAAAAAAGAAAATTAAAATCTACAAACAGAGTGAAGAGTGGACAGAGTGGAGTGTGAGATTAGAAAATTATTATTAACAACAAGTGAAGTGACGCCAAAGAAAAAAAACGGGCGCGTTAAAAAAATAAAAGAAAAATAAAACGGGCGCGACACTAAAACTATATAAAACAAAAACAGCACTGTAGAACGGGAGCAACACAAAACAGCTGGACATGGCAGAGACCTGCATACACCAACAAAACGTAAGTCAACGTAAGAGCATCGTTTTAATTTTTTATTAAAATATATGTATGTACTGGTTTAATCCAGAAAACCCCGTTTTAACAGTTCAAAAAAACTCGTACCAGCGCGTTAACGGAACGCAAAAACAAATAATATCGGTATTCTTATTTACCAACACCTTAACGGAGAAAACGGAAAATAACCGATATTCAAAAAAAACGATAAAAACTCAAAAATCACGTAACTAAAATACTATTGCTGCCTTTTCTTGGGGTGCTTCATTTGTGTATAATTGTATATACGCACATAAAAACAAAAAAAATACGTATTCCAGTAACTATTTTCCCGCAATACCCCTTCTGCTTCTTAAAGCAGTAAGCAGGATTGCTTAAACATTCGTAAGCTAAAGCAGATTTATCACAAAGCTACACTCTATAGCGAAAAATAAAAATAAAGAGAGATAAAGATCAAAATACGAGGTGTGTTCAAAAAGTGTCGCGAATTTTGTGTTTTTTCAAAAATTATTTATTTATTCATGAATATCTATTTTGTCCCCTTCAAAGTAATCCCCATGAGATATTATACACTTGTGCCAACGGTTTTTCCAATCTTCGAAGCACTTCAAAAAATCAGTTTTTTTTGTATCTTCTTCAGTTCCTCCTTCGATGCCGTCTTTATTTCGTCAAGAGAAGCGTAACGTCGTTATTTCATGGGCCTCTGCAGTTCAGAGAACAAGAAAACGTCACAGGGGGCCAGATCTGGGGAGTACGGTGGCTGCGGCATCATTAGTGTGTTGTTTTTGGCCAAAAAGTCGCGCACAAGCAACGATGTGTGTGAGCAGGAGCGTTATCGTGGTGCAAAAGCAAATTTTTGTTCTTCAACAAATCCGGGCGTTTCTGGCGGATTGCTTCGCGCAAATTGCGCATAACTTGCAGGTAATATTCCTTATTGACCGTTCTTCCCTGTGGCAACAACTCATGATGCACCACGCCCCTGCAATGGAAGAAAACTGTCAGTTACGATTCGCGATACTTTTTGAACACACCTCGTACAAACATATATTCTGTTTCCACTTTCATTTATATATGTACATATGTACACGTGCATACATATTATATGTTTACATTTTACATACAATTATAAAAGCCGTGAACGTAAGTAGACGGTAAAAAATATCTTTTTATCTTTTGTTCTCACGGCAAAAATATTGCGAATACGTATATTCATATATATGTCGCAACGCCGTATTCACCGTTTCCCAGAATCCTACCATTCTTCCCTTTTTCTACGAACCGTCTTGCCGAACGGACGTGTGCACAGTCAACATTTCTTCTTGTAAAATAATATTTAAGTATTTTTAAATAAAGTAAAAATAAGCAATAAACTTCCAAATATATATACATACATAGGGACATACGACACACGATTAGCCTATGCTATATTAACGGAGTGTGTAAATCACTGTTAAGGCGAAACAAAAAAAAATTTTTTTTCGCGGTTTGTTACAAATATTCAAGACACATACGATATATAAGAATTGCTTCAAAGTCCACATTGCCAAATATCCCGCAATACCCCTTGTTCTTTGACCGACAAAAACAAGCAGTATTGTATATAAAAACGTTATACATACATACATATATGTACAAAGTGCAGTGATCCCTAAGCGGGCTCTCATTAACACATAATACCATGTTCAGACCGAAAATTTAAAAGATTAGATTACATTTAAGCATTTCATAACCCAACAGTGCTCTCACTGCCGTTAGAAAGATCAAAAAACCGTTGTTATTGCATTCAAGAAATCACATCGCTAATATTTATCAAAAGAAAAGATCATATATCATATAGCATTTTGAAAAAAAAGCCGTCTTTTTTTTAATCTTTTCCATATAATAGAAATAATGGATGCATTTTTTCCTTTGTTAAGCCGATTTTCAGGTGAAATTAGATTCATTGCTTTAAAAAAATTTATTTGTTTACATTTTTTTCTCTTCGTAATGTAACAGATTTCCAGCGCTGACAAGTAGATTGCGCAAAATTAGAATCGCACAGAGAGATTTAGCGTGTATCAGTTTCAAATCATTTCAATGAAGTGATTTGGAACTGTCATTTTTGTATGGCGAAATCTTGATAAATTTTTAAGATTAGTGAGATAATCTATTCAACAGCCGAAATCGTATGATTAAGTGTCGGTCTGAACATGGTATAAGATAATCACAAAATATCCGCTTATAGTTATACCCTATAAGAATTACGGACACAAATTATATATATATAATATACCGGCATATATATAGACATCGGAAACAACTTAAATATAACATAAAAGGTTTTTCATAACATGCTTAAAAATTTGTACATAAGTGTATTGTCACATATGTACATATGTAGATACGCATATTGCTTCAAAGTCCACATTGGCATATATTTCGCAATACTCCTTGGGATTTGGCTAACAAATTCAAGCAGGATTGCGTATAAAATATATTCAAAGTCCACATCGGCATTTTTCCCGCATTACCCCTTGGCTTTTTATCAACAAAAACAAACAGGATTGTGTAACCAAACAAAACGTAATGCATATGTAAGAAGTGCAGTGATCTCTAAAACGAGCGCTCATTAGCTCATAATAAATAAAATATTCACCTATAGGTATACCTTATGGGACATTTGGATATAAAATATATATAAAACAAATATACATAGAAAAATAAAACAAATACAATATTTTCGGTCAACAATAAATAAGTAAATCAAATTTAAGCGATATTCTATATACGTGTAATATTTTACTTGATTTAGAAAACTCTTGTTTACATAAAAGGGTTCACGTCTAAACATTTCGTTCAAAACTCTTATTAACTTAAAAGAGTTCGCGATTGCGCACACCATCCCATATGTAAAGCTTCTTGTCATATCAAGTTCATTCCAAACTCTAATTTACTTAAGAGTTCTCGTCTAATTATATAAATACATACTTGTATATAAACGAAAATATTTTTTGAAATTTATTTTTGTTTTATTGATTTTTTTTTTAAACTCTTACATACAAAGAGTCTTCTATTGAACATTTCATATAAGAAACTTTTTTAAACATCTACAAGTCTGGTTTTCACTAAGACGTTTGGATTCATTCTATACATCTTTTAAATGAGCTAGGACTAAAAGGAATCTAAAACAAATCAGTTGCTAAAAGTTCCAAGGACGATTTCAGACGAAAAAGTCCGTGTACACCTGCAGAACCTAAACGCTCAAAGCAAGGTGCTACAAAACAAAAAAGGGTGAAAGATATTTCATACACCAAATTTATTTATAAAACGTGACAGTCTAATTCGATACTGCACTCGATTCTCATCTTCACCGATCCAAGATAATTCTGAATCGGTATTAGAGATTAAAAAAGAAAATCTTGAAAACTTCTGGACACGTCTCTAAGCGGCATATGACGCAATCGTAGATTCTGAAGACTCAGATTTACCAGAAAATTTCAAATCCTCGGCTTGCTCAAAATACGAAAATTGCTTAGACCAATTCGAAGAGACAAAAGCCATGATCACTGATCAACTAAAACTAATCTAATCAATTCCTCCTACTCCACAACTGAGAGTAAAGCTGCCACAAGAGGCAAGTTCAGCCATTCAACTTAAAGCGCCAGTATGCGACACAGATATATTTCATGGTGGTTATGAACAGTGGCCGTCCTTCCGGGACATAACCATCCTAAATTATCACAATTGAAATTGTATCACCTCTGATACGAAACCAAAGGTCAAGCAGGCGTAATAGTCAAACAGTTCGCTCTCAATGACGAAAATTTAAATTTTGCTTGGGAAGCTCTAAAAACACGTTTTGAAAACGGGAGAATATTAGTCTACAAACAGGTGACGATATTAATGAATTCACCTAAAATTCAGAAAGAAACAAGTGAAGAATTCATAAAGCTTCAATCCACTGTTTCCAATTGTTTGTTGGTTTTATCGACACAGAATATTCCCACAGATAACTGGGACCCCATTCTGGTAAATATATGAACACCTGAATTACCCTTACCTATTGTTACTTTTGTGGGAGCAATCGCTCTCATCGCGAAAAAAGTGCCCAACGTGGCAGCAAATTAAAGAATTTCTTATTACCCAATATGAAATTTCAGAAATGGTAGGTAAAAACCTAGTCAGAACAAAAAACGTTCAAAACGGCTTCAATACTGAAGCTCTACCCCAAGCAAGTAGCCACAATAACTTAAATAGACGCTTTTTTAAAAATCAATCGTTCACATCCGAACAATATAAACAAACGTCATGCGAGCCTTGTAGAGGAGTTCACAAGCTAAAATCGTGCGAAAAATTCAAAAAAATGAATTTTAGCGATCGAAACAATTTCGTAAGAAAAAAAAAAATGTACCAACTGTTTATCACATACGCATACGCTTAAAGATTGAGAAAGCAAATTTAGTTGCGTTTACTGCCATAAAAGACATCATCCAATGTTACATATTACATAACAAACTTTTCCAGCTCACTCCCAAACATCGCAAACGTAAAAAGAGCAAAAGGTTTAGTTACAACAACAAATTCTGAAAACTGCCAAGAAGGATCATGCTACTCAAGGGCGTTAGAAAACCAAACACCACAAAGCCAACATCACAATAGGGTACTATTACCCACAGCAGTTGTCTCCATCGAACACCGAGGATAACTGTTTAAACTCAGAGCCTTAATAGACCAAGGATCACAAAGATAATGTGTAGCGTCTAGGGCACAAAACAGGCTATAGTTGCCAACAAAACTGGCCAATTTTGAAATCACGGGAATAGTCGGAAGAGTTGTTCAAAACTCCAATAAAATCTGTCCTATTACCCTCTTTTCCCCCAAAGCGGATAAGCGCATTCATGCAGAAGCTATTGTCTTACCGTAATTAACCAATATGCTGCCAAGCTACCATATAAGTAGCAAGCATTGGCAAAAGGTTTCACACCTAAAGCTAGCAGACCCAAACTGCAACACCCCAGCTCAAATATATGTTCTATTAAGCAGCGATCTCATACCACAGATAATATTCGAAGGTGTTGAGAAAACCACAAATACACTTCTGGCGCAAAATACCATTTTCGGAAGGGTCCTAAGTGGACTAGTTGCGGAACCAGTTACAACATTGACAACTCAAGTTGAATAAGTCTCAAACGAGTACCTCAATTCACAATTGAAAAAATTTTGGGAATTAGAAGAACTCCCCCCCATATCAGCCACAACCCCAGAAGATCAGTATATTGAGGACAAGGCCACAACTACTAGATCAGAAAACGGTCGGTACGTCGTATGACTACCACTTAAGCAACAATTTCCTAACACACTCGCCATAGGTCACTTTCCTACCTAGCAATACAGCAGTTTCTATGTATGTAAAGAAACCTCATTAAAAAAGGTGAACTTAAGTAAGAGTATGACGGTGTGTTAGAAGAATACTTCCATTTAGATCACATCAATATGGACGTGGATATGGCATCATCCTCAACGCCAAACATGCGTTCGACAGTTTCCGCTCCTCGCTCTGAAGCTGCCCCAATAGCAGCACCCCGGACTACCACTGCACCGGCACCGTTTTGAATAACGACAGGCTCCACCGCGACGATGGCCCCGCGTCAAAGCACACCGGCATCACCCGCATTACCAACGGAACTGCAACGCCTTCGATGTCCACTATGTCGCCGCCCGCATCTGCCATCGCACTGCGGTATCTTTAAAGGCATGCCGCCGGTGCAACGCCAGCAGGTGGCACAGGCGCACGGGTAAGCACGCATTAACCTCATCACGCGAGAGAACATTACACATTAGCACACACACACGCACATGCACCAAAACACGACGACACCATCCAGCATTCCAATTAGAACATGTTTAAATGAGTTACTCCTCCCCCACCCTAACCGGGAAAAACTGGCGCATCTTAAGGACAAACACGCATCACCACACATCACCACACAACACCAAAACAACTCACCACACCTGTACCCACTAAACAAAAAGGATGGGCAGAGGGGAAAGCAGCACGCACTCCGTTACATACAATTCGCACGTCAACATTTGTTACTTTCACTTCGACCATCAACACATTCTACACTGCGCGGCGTCAACATACGTTCCGATTATTCATCGATCCTGAGTGCTACGTTAATTCGAGTCACCAGAGCTGAGTCAAGTCATCGATCCATCAGTAACCACCGGACTACTTTTGCAAAAAACACTATTATTTTACGGTTCTGAAACTGGACACCGTCCCTTCGATCTTTTATTGCTAATCTAGTGCATATACTATATTTATATTCCGCATTTATATTTAGGGAGTTCACAAGTCGTACTATTTGTCGTATTTGGTCTATTGCGCTATTGTAATACAACAGTTGTAAAAGTTTTGTTTTTGTTTTTTAATATCACAATACAACTCTGAAAGGTATGTTTGCCTTGCTATTTGTGGATGCTATTCGATCAGCTGTTTCTATTTACTTTCTGATTGTGTTAATTTGTCTGCAGGCTAATTAAAATAATTAAAAACAAAAATGGAATCACCCCGAGATAATGACGTAAGTATTCTTGAATTGGAAGAAATATATGTAAACATGTATTACTAAAGAACCTTTTTTAATTTTAGGTCAAAGCCAAGCGTATCCGTTGCAACCCAACCCGTAGATGGGCGGCAGCAGAAGAGAAGTCTCTAATTGAATTTCTGTTGGAAAATCGGCAACTTGAGGTTTGTTTTTATTTCTTGAAATATTAAATTTAATAATTTGGAAAGATATATTTAACAGAAGCCGTCTGCTCAAGCTTACTATAAGCAATTCTGCATGGCAAATAATCAAACCATGGAGTGGAAGCTTGTGCGTTCTAAAGTGCGGAACATGAGAGTGAGCTACAACAAAGCGAAGACATGGGAAGGCTCGACGGGAGCAGGTAGCTTGAGTGGTGAAACTATTAAAAGTGGGTATTTTAGATGTTTTAGTTGCCAATTTATTTGAATAACCTATATTTCATTTAAGGTACTCTACTAAAAATGTGCACTTTTTTTTACGAGCTCGAAGACATTTTTGGGAGCAGAGTTAGTGAATGTGCCGCAATCGAAGATACGATGACCGCTGAGCATTTGAATTTTGAAGGTGTTGTAGAAACTCAGATAGCAGTACCGACTGAAGAACCGGAAAGCTCCCAAGGCCCAGATTGTGTGTTACATTTAAATGGTAACGAAAGTTCTACCGAAATTAGTTGTACACCAAGTACGAGCCGTAAGGGCATATACAGCAGAACGGGGGTTTCGGAAATAATGAAACTCCAAGCCGAAGTCATTAGTTTCAAGAAAGAAAAACTAGAAGCAGAATTGGCGGCAAGAGACAGGGAGTTAGTTATAAGGGAAAGAGAATTGGTGTTAAAAGAAAAGAATTTTGATTTGAAAGAAAGGAATTTTAAAAGCGAAGAAAAGCTGAAAGTTCTTGAGCTCGAAATGAAAGAGCGATTAGCTATGGAAGAGCTTAAGCTAAAATATAAATAATTATTTTAACGCAACTTAAATGATTTAAGGTAATATAGTGGCAAGCACAAATGAGTATATGTATAGTGATTTTTCTTACAATATTCGCAATACTTTTCATGATAAACTTTGTCATAAATTTTTTAAACGAATTAGTTCAAAAAGCATATAAATCAAAAAAAACTCCCATATGAACTTTTAAGAAATTTTCGAATAAGTTACAAATTTTATTTTATATTATTATGCCAAATTTCAAGTGCCTTAAAACTTCCGTTGATTTTAGATCATTTTTTGCTGACGGATTTGTAACTTACTTGAAAATTTCTTAAAAGTTCATATGGGAGTTTGTTGGATTTTTATAAATGTTGTAAAATGTTTGAAATTTTGATTTATATGCTTTTTGAACTAATTCGTTTAAAAAATTTATCATGAAAAGCATTGCGAATATTGTAAGAAAAATCACTATACATATACTCATTTGTGCTCGCCACTGTGATAGAGTTATTTTAATTTAATATAATGAATTTGATTTTGTTTAAATTAGAAAATGAATTTCGTTAACTTATATTTTTATTTATATATTCAATTAATTAATGTTACGCCTGAATTGCCAAAAAATAGTTTTAAGAAACAGCCGAAAGCTCTGTAAAACGCTGCGATAGTCCGGAGTTTAAATATGTAAACATTTTAATTACATGAGATGTTCGTCATAGCTAAAACAACAAAATTTAATGTAATAATTTTTTATAAAAGTATAGCTCATTCTATAATATAAACCATACAAATAAAAGTTTCAAACTTTTTACGAAATTAACAAATATTTAATTGTGTAATTTACATTATAGAATGAGCTATACTTTTATAAAAAATTATTGAAAATAAATTAGTAAACGTAAGTTCCAAACAGTATTACATTGAATTCTTGTGTTTTATATATGACGAACACTTACATATATACGATTTTATAAAATATATAAATGCTGTTATTTATAAAATAAATATTTGTTTACTTTTCTATAAAAGCTAAAAAACAAAAGAAAACAAACAATCCGACAAATGTACGTATGTGTATATAAATATATATGTATATATATCTAACCAAACAATTTAAATGAAATAAAATTTGTCTGATTTAGTGAAATTAATCATATATTTTTTGTAACATTTGAAAGCATAGCGTCATATCGAATTCTGCACAATCAAAGTAGAAGGTAATACCAATAAGTAAAGTTAATTTTTCTATTTCAATGAATATTTATATAAGTAAAAACGTTAAACAATAGGTTGGTTTTGAATAAAGTTCAGTAGACTATGTCTAAGGTTTGTTGATGGCAATAAATTTACACTGGGTTCCACGCTGCTTTCATGATCTTCGTTGTTGAAATTTATAAAAATGTTGTGCAAAATACAACAGACCATTATCCACTCATTACACTCTCTCTTGTTTTGGATAGTGTGCAATCTGAACTTGAGTTCTTTTAGACTTGAAAATTTTTCTTTCAAGGCCCCAAAACAATTTTCAATACGTACGCGGTATTTGGAAAAGTATTTATTGAAATTATCTCTTTCTTCTCTGCTATATTCTCTACTATTTTGCCGAAACGGGGTTACTAAAAATGGCTTTAATGGATATGCACTATCTCCAGCTATCCATTGCGAGGTTGACAAAAATCGATTGGGATGTTTTGAGAGCAAACATCCCGAGAACATTTTCGCATCATGAACACTTCCCGGGTAACCAAGTGTAAGTTGTCTTATGCGTAGCCGATGATCACAAATAACTTGAATTTTTACAGAATATTGGCGCTTACGGGAAAAAAAAATTTCATGATTCCTTACAGGTGCTTCGGCCAACTTAATTTCAGACCCATCAATGTATCCAACGCACCCAGGCATTTCCTTTTCTGTTGCTGCAATAAGCTTTAATCGCTCCCTTTCATCGGGCCAGTATAAAAACCTTTGTTTCAAGTTAATAATAGCTTTAAAAACTCGCCTGGTTACAATCTGAATGGTACCGCCATCTCCTATACCAAACAAGGATGCCACTTTACGAACCGAAAGTCCTTCACCTGATGATCCTAATCGAAAAAGGACGATCTTAAGTTGTGTATCGATCGAAAGTTGTGCTGCGTTATAATCATTTCGAAACACATCATCATCTTTTATTAAATTTAGAAGGTAAGCAAATTCTGTTTGGTTTAAGCGCATCATTTGGCAAAATCTGCTTTCGTCAAAATGCTTTAATACATTCCGCTCCCAATGGTTCGACTTAGGAACTCCTAAGTGAGCACTTCGGCGATTGTTCAATAATATAAGCATATTCACTCTAAATTGTTCATCCACTTCTTCCTGCTCATCGTCATCACCTAAAAGAATTACATTTGCAAAAAATTTTTGGAGGAAATAATAGACAACTTACTTAATTCCAACATGAGTATGTCTTGTAAGTATTTTTCGCAAATTGCAGCTATTAATTTGCTCTTTTCACTTCTTCTAGGCATTTTAATTTTTATGAATTTTTTCTGTTTTGTTTGAATCAGCTGATTAATTGCAGAAATAGCGCATACAATAGTGCATTAAATAGTACAGGGCGTTCACAAGATTCGTTTTACAACTATCATAATTTAATAGGCAATAGACCAAATACGACAAATAGTACGACTTGTGAACTCCCTAATTATACTTTTCATATTTGCTAAATTAAAAGGAATTTAAACACAAAGTGCACTTGCAGTCTTTTATTAACAAAGTGGTAGTGAGTGAATAATTCTAATCAACTAAATTAAACATTGCCCTTCGAGCCATAGTGAGAGGTACTATGGACTAATGAAACAGTTTAAAAAAAATTTTTTTGAAACCAAACCAAAGGAATTGTGCGGTGAACAAACCACAAAACAAAAAACAAAAGTGCAGTGCCAAACAAAATGCAAATAAAACAAACAAAAAACTAGATACAATACCCATATATACATACATATATGTATATAACAACCTATATGCATATGACTATACATACAACAGTAAGGTAACAAAAAAAATGTGATAGAAAATATTGATGGGAAGTGACAAACACAGAAAGAAATTACACGAAAAAAACAAAATAAAAAAAAGCAATTTCAACAAATAAAAACGCGCGAAACCTAAGCACAAAACATAAATCGGGCGCGAAAAACTAAAGCACTAATAAAACGAAACAAACGGACGCGAACATTAAAACAAATATGCAAATAGCACATACATACAACAAAATAACAGCACGAGGAGGTAGCCAGCTGGAGCAGAGAATTGGAACAAACGAACAGGCATATTAAACATTGGAATATACCTTAAAAATCTAAGTGAGCATATTAATTTCACCTCTAATTTAGTATATGCACATATGTATATATGTTCTAAGTTACGGTTTTCCTATTTAAAACCTAACGAAAAATCAACCTCATTTGTTTTATTTCACGGCAATGTTATACGGCTTAATAATCCAAGAAAACATAAATTCAAATAGTTACTAACAAAAATTCTCTGGCAATACCGCTTTTGTTTAACAAGAACAATAAGCAGGGTTGCATAAATCAAAAATGAAAAGATATATGCAAAATTCCGTACGTTTCTAAACATAATTATAATATACTAGGTGAACCCGTGCGCGCCTTGCGCAATAAAAAACATAAATGGTTTGTAACCTTTTATTAGTCCAGGTCCAGGATTTTTCAAACCTTTTTCTAAAATTTTGAAGTTTCCTTCATACAAACTTACATATGTCGAATTTCTGAAAATTTGAGAAAAAGCAATTGTTGACGTGTAACACTAGTATACTTACTCGATACACTTGTAGTATACTTATGACAAATAAAAACACTTTCTAGCGCACACTGTATTCAGTTTTTCAATTCAATTTTGTATTTTTTCTCTTCTATTTGTATAACAATTTAATTATTTTTTTTTTATTTCTGTATTTGTTGTCACACACTGACACTGCGGCGAAATCCGGAACTCACGTCACAACGTCACTTTGGCGGGAAGTCACAATATAGGTAAAAATGCGGAGGTTGCGGTTTTAGAAACAAATGTATCGTTGCGGGTCGACCGTCTTACTTTGCGGATGAAACGAAAAAAAGGTGATCCCGTTCGGATCTATCCCTTTTGATAGATAGTGTAGTTTGTGTATATAATATTAGACTGACCTTGGCATGTTGCAAGTCGGAATGCGTTAGTGGTACGCAAGGATTAGTTTAAGTCTTTGAATGAATTTGTTCATGTAAGCGA
Source organism: Bactrocera correcta (assembly GCA_027475135.1). Taxonomy (NCBI): domain Eukaryota; kingdom Metazoa; phylum Arthropoda; class Insecta; order Diptera; family Tephritidae; genus Bactrocera; species Bactrocera correcta. Next base: position 41,416,486 of record CM050322.1, on the reverse strand, counting down.
CTACTCTTAGTGCTCTAGCAAATGACGAAAATCTGTGGAGAATATCATCCTCTTCTGGAGTGATATGAAAATTTTCAATTTTCCGACTTTCCGGCGGTATTATATTATGAGCAGGAGACTTTGGTTAGAATTCTTGTGATTCTTCTTGTGGTGAGGTGCAGTGGGTTGCAACCTCTTGTCCCAAGATCCGCTGGGTTATCTGCACTTGAAGCATGTTGCCATTTTGCTGGGCCAACTAAGTCTAAAATTTGGAATATTCGGTTAGATACATATGTCTTCCAAGTATAGGCTGGTTTTTCCAACCATGCTAAAACTATCTCTGAATCTGACCAAAGATACATTTTATGATCGTTTAATTTGAGATGGGGTTGAATAATTGAAATTAATTTTGCTAACAGAAGAGCACCATTCAGTTCAAGCCGTGGCAGACCGAGTGTCTTCAAAGGTGCAACTTTGGCCTTGGCTACCAGGAGGTATGAAGATATTTTATTATCGTACTGAGTGCGTACGTACACTGTTGCGCAATACGCCTTTTCAGAGGCATCACAGAAATCGTGTAATTCTGTGTTAATGTTAGGGGTGAAATTTACCCATCGAGGGATTCGAATTTCAGATATAGTATGTAAATTGTTAACAAATTGAACCCATTTCGCTAAACGTAAAGGTTTTACCTGTTCATCCCATTCAGTACCATCTTGCCACAATTCTTGAATGAGGATTTTTGCTTGAATCATTATTGGCGAAAGCCATCCTGCGGGGTGGAAAAGTTTTGCCACCGAGGAAAGTATTTGGCGTTTTGTAATGGCGGACATTGCAGATATTGACTCAATTGTATATGAGAATTGATCTGTTATCGCATTCCATTGAATCCCTAGAGTTTTGTTTGTACTAGCCTTTTCAAATTTAAGGAAGTCTGTATCTAATAAGTCTTCTTTTTTAATGCCTTTTATTATTTCAGGGTGATTTGAAGTAATTTTCTTTAGGGGGGAAACTTGCTGAATTTAATGCTTCGATCACTTGCGATAGTGATTCGCATGCTAATGCGATACTGTGGCTGCCTGAAAGTATATCGTCCACGTATGTTTGTGTTTGCAACACAGAAGATGCTAAAGGCAAATTTGTTGCATTTGTTTTTGCCACTTCATGTAGTGTCCTGATCGCCAAATAGGGTGCTCTATTGATGCCAAAGGTGACGGTTTTAAGTTTATAGTCGCTGATTGGACTACACTAGCCGACAATTTTGACATTTTTTTTCTGCTCTGAAACCAAACTTGTTTTTTTATGTTGCTTTGATAAGGTACATATATAATTTGTATTTACTTTTCAGCTTCACAAATTATTGAATATTTACTAAGCACCGCACTTTACTTTTAGTTACCATACATCAATTCATCTTACGGGCACAGAGCCGACTAAATTTGAATTTGCTGTTCCCTTTATACTTATTTACTCGATTATTTAATTTTTTATTGAATTAGCGAAAAAAGTACAAGCTAATATTGTTCATGTATGCATAGGTGTATATATAATTTTTTTTATGTTTCATGTACATTCAAATATAATTTTTACTTATTTGTTTAGCAAAAATACACTTAATATTATTGTATATAGGTAAAGTGGAATCTTGAGATACAGAATTTTTTAGAAATACAGTTCAATAAACGCAATAGATCGGCTCACTTAGAAATATCTCATAACTTCGGTGTTGTTTAATAATTTTTCAAATCTCTTTTATGAACGTACAACAGTGACTTCACATAAGCACTTATAAATTTAATCAAATTATGATTTTGGTGTAAAACGCAAGAGTTATAGGTATAAATGAAATGTTATAAACGCCCTTGGATAAAACGGGTATTTCTTCGATTAATAATATATATATCCATGTATTAATTTTTCTCAAACGGATAGAAGCCAAACACCAAACGACTCGATTATTTATATTAAAAAGACCGGAGGGTGCCAAAAATGCAAAGTTCAAAAAAATGGTTTTAAATAGACGGTGCGGGCGCGTGTGTAGCGGCGAACGTGACTTCTCGAACTGTGTAGAACAAAAAACGGCACAGCGTCACCTTCTCGTTGGTATAAGATGAAAAATGGAACAAAAACAGTTTGGTGTGGAGATGATCAATGATGCCCTGTTTTTTTTTTTAATTAACGCGTTGATGTGGAGAGTGTTGTATTCACTGGTCAGTGATGCCCTGCTTGTTTTTTTTTTCTAATAAACATGTCGATGTGGAAAGTGTTGTATTCACTGATCAGTGATGCCCTTTAGTTGAATTAGTTCGGGCGACTGGAGCTCATCTCAACATCCTGCCCCCCCTAGGCGAGTACTAGCCTAGTAGACGCTGTAGTGCCTGTAACGTAGCTACAACGTCGCTCAGGCGGGTGGGGCGGTGAGGTTGTGGCCTTATTTGGCTACGCGTGGAGGTCGTATTGAGGGGGCGCCAGGACCATCCCGCTTCTGGTTGCCGTGCCACACGGTTAGGCTGCGATCGTCGTGGGGCCGTACGGCGGCGGAGTACAGTTGGTGAGCCAGGATGTCCGGCGTTCCGGTGGAGTAACGTATGATGCGGTCTTTCACACAACCGGCACAAAGTATCAGATTCGCATTCAAGCGTGGCGTGTGACTGGGCCAAGCAGTTTAAACAATGGCCATGTGCCTGTGCCACCTTCTGGCGTTGTACGGGTAACATTCCCTTGAAAATAGAGCAATGCTGCAGCCTATGAGAACGGCAACAGAGCGGACATCTGGTGCGTTGCGGTTTCGGAGGCGCCGGCGTCGGTGATGCGCGTGTTGAGCTACGTGCCACGGTTGGCGCCCTTGCTGCCGTGATGGTTCGGGGCGCTGCTACTGGAACAGTTCCGGAGCGAGGCACAGTAACAGCCGACCGGAGAGTTGGCGTGGGGTTACCGGTGTATCCATACCGGTAATGATTATAAGTTGATTGCCTGTAAGCGTGCATGAACAGGATGCCACGTGAGGGCGCATGACTAAATGATCGTCCGTCTATGGGCTTGCGATATATATGTAGGTCTACGTTGGTCTTACGGCTTGAAGCTTATTGTAATCATTTTTTTTTTTTTTTTGGTTTTCTTAATGATATTATTAATTTATTTTCTTTTTCCCGAACTTTCGGATCAGTTTAGGCAGGGTTATTACTTGCGTTTTCGTAAGTGGCGGCAGTTGGTAAGAAACATAATTTTACAAGCGGCCGGGTTAGCGTTCCGTTTTGCGTACGGAGATCAACCACCCGGATGTGACCGTCAGAACCGTAGTGAAGTTTCTCTATGCGGCCAAGCCGCCATTCTGTGGGGGGAAGACAATCGTCGTGAATTAGGACACAATCTCCAAGCATTGGAGCCTGTTCTGGGATTTTCCATTTATACCTCTTGCGAAGGTCTTTTAAATACTCTTCTTTCCATTGTCGGCTAAAATTATGGTGGAGAATTTTAATTCGTTCCCATCGGTTTAGTAAGGACGGCGACTCCATGCCTGGCTCAGGTGTGGCCAGAATGGGCGCTCCTTTAAGAAAATGCCCTGGGGTAAGGGCAGCAAAGTCGGAGGGGTCTTGCGAGAGTACAGCGAGAGGCCGTGAGTTGAGAACGGCTTCGATTCTGGTTAACAATGTCGTGAATTCTTCATAATTGAATTTGAGGTTGCCAGCGAGCTTCTTGAAATGAGATTTAAAGCTCTTTACCGCTGATTCCCATAAACCACCCATATGAGGAGCGCTTGGGGGGATGAATTGCCAGTTTATACCTTGAGGGGCGTATTTTTGAACAATGTCAGGTGAGACTTGTTTCATGAACTCCACAAACTGTTTCTCGGTAGCTCTTTGGGCTCCAATAAATGTTTTGCCATTATCGCTCATGTTTTTTGAAGGAAAACCACGTCTTGCGACGAAGCGAGCAAATGCGGCAAGAAAAGCCTCCCTGGTCAGATTAGTACATAGCTCCAGGTGTACTGCTTTTGTTGTGAAACAGACAAAAACAGCCACATAGCCTTTCATGAGGGTAGGAGATCTTAGCATGGAAGCCTTTATCTGAAAAGGACCAGCAAAATCTACACCTGTAGTGGTAAAAGGCGGAGCAAAGTTGCAGCGTTCCGGTGGAAGTGCTGCCATAATCTGTGTTCGCATTTTCTGTTTATGCATAGTGCAAATCTTGCACCTGAAAATGCATATCTTGATTTGGGGCTTCAAACGTGGAATGTAATATTCCTGTCGGTTTTCGGCGTGTAACATTAAGATGTGGATGTAATGTAGGAATAATGTGGCAAATGGAGATTTCTCAGGTATTATTATGGGGTGGCGCTCGTTGTATGTTAGGCTTGAATTGGCAAGCCGACCATTGGCCCGAAGCAGCCCTTTCGTGTCTAGGAACGGGGTTAGCACTAAGAGGGAGCTTTTTTAATCAATCGGCTTCGATTCTCTTAGTGATGCTATGTCGCGGCTGAAGTAGCGCGTTTGAGTTGATGCGATAAGAGCGACCTTTGCCTTTTGTAAGGCTTGGTGCGTCAATGTATCGCATTGGGGGTAAGTTGCTCCTTTCAGTTTATGTTTAAGTCGCTCTATGAACTGGAGCATATAGGCGACGACTCTGAGGGCTCGGGGGAACGATGAAAATCGTTCAATATTGTGTAGTAGGTGTTGATTTTTCGAATCTCTCGCGGCGATTGTGGCCAAGAATCGGAAGATTCTGCTAGCCATCGAGGGCCATTCCACCAGAGCGTGGTGGTGGCCAGGTGCAGGGGTTTGCACCCTCTTGTACCTAGATCGGCAGGATTGTCAGCACTGGCTACGTGTCGCCAAGTGGCTGCTCCTACTAGGTTAAGTATTTGAGACGTTCTGTTGGAAATATATGTTTTCCACGCATGTGGGGGTTTTTCCAACCAGGCTAGGACTACTTCGGAATCAGACCAGAGATATAGCTTGTATTTTGCCATGTCTAAGTGGGTCTGCACCATGGAAACTAGTTTTGCTAGTAGCAGGGCGCCGCATAGTTCAAGTCGTGGTAGACTTGCCGTTTTTAGAGGCGCAACTTTTGCTTTTGCCACTAATAAGTGGCTTGTGGTTGCGGTATCGCTTTGTGTGCGCACATATGTATATGGTGGCACAATATGCTTTTTCAGAGGCGTCACAGAAGCCGTGTAGTTCCACTTTGTATTCGGGAGAATAGTTTACCCACCGTGGAATTTGTATCTGCGAGATATCGTTCAGATTACTCGCGAACTGGGACCACTTTTCTAGACGAAGTGGTTTTACTTGCTCGTCCCAGTCGGTACCATCTAGCCATAGTTCTTGTATCAGGATTTTGGCTTGTATCATAATTGGCGAAAGCCATCCTGCGGGGTCAAAAAGTTTTGCCACAGAAGAGAGAATTTGGCGTTTTGTAACGGCGGATAATGCGGATATGGACTCGGTCGTATAGGAGAACTGGACCGATACCGCATTCCATTGGATGCCTAGAGTTTTTGTGGTACTTTCCTCTTCGAATATGAGGAATTTAGTATCCAACAAATTTTCTTTTGGTATGTCTTTTAATATATTTGGGTGATTTGCCGTAATCTTTTTTAGGGGGAACCCTGCTGTGTTGAGGGCCTTTGTCACTTGTGATAAGGACTCGTATGCTTGTGAGAGGCTGTGGCTCCCAGACAGAATATCGTCTACATACGTTTGTGTTTTTAAGATTTTTGTTGCCAGAGGAAATTCTGACTTTGTGTCTTCTGCCAGTTCGTGGAGTGTACGGACGGCTAGATATGGGGCACAGTTCACGCCAAAAGTAACTGTTTTTAACTTGAAGTCGCGAAGTGGACCATTGGGGGATTTTCGGAAAATAATGCGCTGAAAATCTTGATCGTCTTTATGTACGACTATTTGTCTATACATTTTTTCGACGTCCCCGTTGAATACGTATTTGAAACTACGCCAGTTTAGAATAAGCAGCATTAAATCAGGTTGGAGCGTGGGTCCCGTAAACAGGATATCGTTTAGGGAGTTCCCCGAGCTAGTGGTTCTTGAGGCATTGAAGACAACTCGAACTTTGGTTGTTTTTTTCTCAGGCTTACATCATGAAGTAGATGTGGCAAGTAGAAAGAGTAATATTTGCCTCTTATGATTTTTTCACATGGGCTTACTTCCTCCATGTGATTTAAATGAAGATATTCTTCCAAGACACCATCATAATCTTGTTTTAGCTCACCTTTTCTAAGTAGGTTTTTTTCCATACTTAGAAACTGCTGCATTGCAGAGGTGCGAGAGTGACCTAAGGCGAGTGTGTCTGGTAATTGTTGTCTTAGTGGTAGTCGGACGACATACCGACCATTAGCTGATCGAGTAGTTGTGGCTTTGTAAAAGTCTTCACAATACTGATCTTCTGGTGTTGTAATTGAAATGGAGGGGAGTTCTTCTAACTCCCAAAACTTTCTCAATTGTGAATTGAGGTACTCGTTTGAGATTTCCTCAACTTGAGTTGTCATTGCTGTGACTGGTTCCGCAACTAGTCGACTTAGGACCCATCCGAAAATAGTATTTTGCGCCAGTAGTGTTTTAGAAATTTTCTCAACACCCTCTAGTATAATTTGCGATATGAGATCGCTGCCTAACAGAAGGTCTATTTGAGCGGGGGTGTTGCAGTTGGGATCTGCTAGCTTTAGGTGTGTAACCTTGTGCCATTGCTTGCTATTTATGTGATAGCTTGGTAACATATTGGTTAGTTGCGGTAAGACTATTGCATCTGCTTGAATGCGCTTATCCGCTTGGGGGGAAATTAGGGTAATGGGACAGATTTTACTTGAGTTTTGTACTACTCGTCCGCCCATTCCCGTAATTTCAAAGTTAGCTTGTTTTGTTGGCAGTTTTAGCCTATTTTGTGCCCTAGACGCTATGAAAGATCGTTGTGATCCTTGGTCTATTAGGGCTCTGAGCTTAAACAGTGCTCCTCGATGTTCGATGGAGACGACTGCTGTGGGTAGTAGTAGCCTACTTTGATTTTCGCTGTGTAGCGTTTGAGTTTTTACAGCCTTTGAGCGGCAAGGGGTTTCTTGGCATATTTCGGAATTTTGAGATTCGGGAGTTGCGGTTGCAACTAAACCCGTGGCTCTTTTTGGGAAAGCGCTAGTTTGGGGTGTTTTGGAGAAATTATTGAAGTGCAACATTGAGTGATGCCTTTTGTGGCAATATACGCAATTGAATTTGCTTTCGCAATTATTTAGATTGCGAGAATGGGACAAACAATTTGTGCAGAGTCTTTTTGATCTGACAAAGTTGTTCCTTTCATTAATATTCAATTTTTTAAACTTATCGCAAGATTTGAGTTTATGCCCTCCTGTGCATAGTTCGCATGACGTATGATTGTTTTGTTCGGAAGTGAACGATTGCGTTTTGAAAAAACTACGATTTAAATTGCTGTTGTTATTAGCTTGGGGTCGCATGAAGCTGCGATTTAGGTCATGTTGAACGTTTTTAGTTCTGACCATTTTTTTATATACCCGTTCCGCGATTTCATATTGGGTAGTTAGGAAAAACAAACGACAGCCTCGTATAAGTGACCCCCCTTCTGATGACGACCATGGCAAACGAATTAAGGACTATGATTTGAGGGCATGCACCTGGAATGTCCGGTCCCTTAATTGGGAAGGTGCCGCTGCCCAGCTGGTAGATGTCCTCGTAAAGATAAAGGCTGACATCACCGCCGTCCAAGAAATGCGATGGACGGGACAAGGACAGAGACGAGTAGGTCCTTGTGACATTTACTACAGTGGCCATATAAAGGAGCGCAAGTTTGGTGTTGGATTTGTGGTGGGAGAGAGACTCCGTCGCTGAGTACTATCATTCACTCCGGAGAATGAACGTCTAGCCACAATCCGCATTAAAGCGAGGTTCTTCAACATATCGCTGATTTGCGCCCACGCCCCGACGGAAGAGAAGGACGATGTGATCAAAGATGCCTTTTATGAGTGCTTGGAGCGCACTTATGAGAGATGCCCCCGCCACGATGTCAAAATCGTGCTTGGCGACTTCAATGCCAGGGTGGGCAAAGAAGATATCTTTGGCACTACGGTCGGTAAATTCAGCCTCCACGAGGAAACATCCCCAAATGGGTTGAGGCTGATCGACTTCGCTGGGGCCCGAAATATGGTTATCTGTAGTACTACATTCCGGCATAAGAAGATACATCAAGCTACCTGGCTGTCTCCAGATCGAAAAACCACCAACCAGATCGATCATGTTGTGATAGACGGAAGACACGTCTCCAGTGTTTTAGATGTGCGTGCGCTCCGAGGTCCTAACATCGACTCGGACCACTATATTGTTGCAGCCAAAATCCGCACCCGCCTCTGTGCAGTAAAAAACGCACGCCAACAAACACAAGGATGTTTCGACGTCGAGAAGCTGAAATCACAACAGACAGCCGAACGTTTTTCTACTCGACTTGCACTCCTGCTCTCTGAGAGCACTCGTAAACAACTCGGTATAAGGGAACTGTGGGACGGCATTTCAAACTCCTTACGTACAGCTGCAACAGAAACCATTGGTTTTCGGAAAGTGCAAAAGAACAGCTGGTACGACGAGGAGTGCCGTGTCGCAGCGGAGAGAAAACAGGCTGCCTACCTCGCAACGTTACGATCGACCACAACACGTGCGGGATGGGATAGATACCGAGAGTTGAAGAGTGAAGCGAGACGCATTTGTAGACAGAAAAAGAAAGAGGCCGAAATGCGTGAGTACGAAGAGCTTGATAAGCTGGCCGACAGGGGTAATGCTCGAAAATTCTACGAAAAGATGCGGCGGCTTACAGAAGGTTTCAAGACCGAAGCATACTCTTGTAGAACCCCCAAAGGTGATCTAGTTACCGAAGCCCAGAGCATATTTAAATTATGGAGGGAACACTTCTCCAGCCTACTGAATGGCAGTGAACTCACAACACCAGGAGAAAATGAACCCGATACCCCAATCGATGACGATGGAGCAGACGTTCCATTGCCCGACCATGAAGAAGTTCGGATAGCAATTGCCCGTCTGAAAAACAACAAAGCGGCAGGGGCCGATGGATTGCCGGCCGAGCTATTCAAACACGGCGGCGAAGAGCTGATAAGGTGCATTGCTTTCGACAGCACGAAAAGGAGCTGCCTTTATGCCGCGATGTCTGAATTTGGTATCCCCGCAAAACTAATACGGCTGTGTAAGCTGACGTTGAGCGACACGAAAAGCTCCGTCAGAATCGGGAAGGACCTCTCCGAGCCGTTCGATACCAAACGAGGTTTCAGACAAGGCGATTCCCTATCGTGCGACTTTTTCAACCTGCTTCTGGAGCAAATTGTTCGAGCTGCAGAACTCAACAGAGAAGGTACCATCTTCTATAAGAGTGTACAACTGCTGGCGTATGCCGATGATATTGATATCATCGGCCTCAACACCCGCGCCGTTAGTTCTGCTTTCTCCAGACTGGACAAGGAAGCAAAAGAAATGGGTCTGGCAGTGAACGAGGACAAGACGAAATATCTCCTGTCATCAAACAAACAGTCGTCGCACTCGCGACTTGGCACTCACGTCACTGTTGACAGTCATAACTTTGAAGTTGTAGATAATTTCGTCTATCTTGGAACCAGCGTAAACACCACCAACAATGTCAGCCTAGAAATCCAACGCAGGATAACTCTTGCCAACAGGTGCTACTTCGGACTAAGTAGGCAATTGAGAAGCAAAGTCCTCTCTCGACAAACAAAAACCAAACTCTATAAGTCACTCATAATTCCCGTCCTGCTATACGGTGCAGAGGCTTGGACGATGACAACAACGGATGAGTCGACGTTGCGAGTTTTCGAGAGAAAGGTTCTGCGAAAGATTTATGGTCCTTTGCGCGTTGGCCACGGCGAATATGGCATTCGATGGAACGATGAGCTGTACGAGATATACGACGACATTGACATAGTTCAGCGCATTAAAAGACAGCGGCTACGCTGGCTAGGTCATGTTGTCCGGATGGATGAAAACACTCCAGCTCTGAAAGTATTCGACGCAGTACCCGCCGCGGGAAGCAGAGGAAGAGGAAGACCTCCACTCCGTTGGAAGGACCAAGTGGAGAAGGACCCGGCCTCGCTTGGAATATCCAATTGGCGCCACGTAGCGAAGAGAAGAAACGACTGGCGCGCTGTTGTTGACTCGGCTATAATCGCGTAAGCGGTGTCTTTGCCAGTAAAGAAGAAGAAGAAGTTAGGAGATCTTTCATCTGTTGCCACGTTGGGCACTTTCTTCGCGAAGAGAGCGATTGCTCCCACAAAAGCAAAGATTTTTCTGGTAATGCCGCGGAGCATATGTTTACCAGTATGGGGTCCCAATTGTCAGTGGGAATATTTTGTGTCGTTAGAACCGACAAACAATTCGAAACAGTGGATTGAAGTTTTATGAATTCTTCACTTGTTTCTCTCTGAATTTTTGGTAAATTCATTAATATGGTCACTTGTTTGTCGACCAGTATTCTTTCATTCTCGAATCGTTCTTTTAAAGCTTCCCAAGCTAAATTGAAATTGTTGTCATTAAGAGCGAACTGTTTTACTATGACGCCTGCTTGACCTTTTGTTTTGTATCGGAGGTGATACAATTTTTGTGCATTAGATAACTTTGGGTGGTTTATGTAAACGGCGGTGAACATGTCCCGGAAGGACGGCCATTGTTCATAACCCCCATGAAAAATTTCTGTGTTACATGCTGGCACTTTGAGGTGAATACCTGAACTTGCCTCTTGGGCCTGTGTTTGTGGTAACTCTACTCTCAGTTGTGGATTTGGTGCGATTGACCTTGTTAATTTTAATTGATCAGAGATCATGGCTTTTGTCTCTTCATATTGGTCAAGACAATTTTCATATTTGGAGTAAGCCGAGGTTTTGAAATTTTCCGGAAGATCCGAATCATCCGTTTCTACAATGACGTCATAGGCCGCTTGGAGACGTGTCCAAAAATTGTCAAGGTTTTGATTCTTGATTTCTAGTACCGATTCAGAATTATCTAGAATCGGCGAAGATGAGAATCGAGTGCAGTATCGTATTAAGCTGTCACTCTCTGATAAAAAATTAGCGTACGAAACGTCTTTACCCCGTTTTTGTTTTGTAGCACCTTGCTTCGAGCGTGTAGCTTCTGCCGGTGTACATGGACTTTTTTCATCCGAAATCATTTTTGGTATTTTTAGAAATTGATGAGACTTAGATTCCTTTGAATCTGTGTTCATTTAGATGAAAAATGGTAATATATGTATATATATACAATTTTCTGATTTAAAGCAAACGAATAAATTTAGAGAACCGTAAAGCGCTTTCGCGTCGATAAGAGCTTTAATTTCTGTTGAAAGTAATAAAATACGCGTTTTTCAGATTTAGCGTTTAAGCGGTTGTATGTAGTTTGGTTTTAAACTTTATATATTATATATATGCGGACTTTTCTGACTGTCCCTGTTTGTGTACTCGTTAAAGCGGTCACTTTGAATAAAAGTACGTACTATGTGAGCACGTACAGATTAGTACGTATGAAAATATTTATTTATTTATCTATGTATATATATATATATATAATTGTATGTACGTATAGATTTCTAAAATTTTTAGTATAGATAATTAGGGTTTTCACAAGTCTCCTAAAGTTATAGGTTATAATGATTCGAAAACATATCATTGAGAATTGTAAATGTGTGAACTCATTTTGGTATGAAACCCAACAAAAAATTTTTTTTTTTAAACCAGTGTAAAACTGTATAATTTTACGATTTTTCGATGCTTTACGACGGGTTGTGAATACCCCAAATATATGTTATTATAAATTTTTATTTATATTTTGAGCTGTTAAATATATGTACTTGTAATATATGGTAAGGTATGTATATAGAATAACTATGTATGTTTGATTTTATTTTGTGTATTTAGTCGGTATGTATACATCTGTGTATCTCTTTTTATTTATTTTTTTTTTATTGTGTGTTTTACGCAACCGCTTTGAAATACTTTGAACTAGTATTGCCAATATGGGCTTCAAACATACATATACATACAGACATATATAAAGTGCTAAGATACTAGTAGGAATCGATACGACTCACTTTGGGTGGTCTAAATGTTTCCATATAGGGGTTAATGTCCTCCTCTTGTCTTCGCAGGTTGGGTCCGGTGTATTTGTTGTTTGATGTATTTAATTACTTTTATTATTTATTTTTATTTTTATTTTATTTATTTTTTTTTTCTTTCCCGCGCCCGTTTAGATTGAGTTTCTTTCCATTATATGTTAGTTGCACGCCCGTTTGTTTTTTGATCGTATAGTATCAATATTTATTTCACATTAATATCGATAATTATTTTCCAACACCAATAATAGGTAAGGGGGCAGAAAACATTGGAGAAACTAGTCACATACAAAATCTTCACTGCTTTTGCTTTGTTGCTTTTTGTTATATTCTTTCACTTCACATTTACACCATTTTCATTTGCTTGGGAATTTATTAAAAAATGTTGTTGTAATCTGTATGCACTGTATATGTGACTGTTTATGTTTTCAACATATTTATGTGGAAATCTGCTACACGCCGCGCTATCAACCGAATCACTTGTCGGTTTTTTTTTTTTTTTTTTACGATTGCATAATATATGTGTATATGTGTACGCAGTTTTCATCTGAAACAGCATGTTTAAATGTTGACCCAATTTATCGGGGAATACAATCCACTGTATTTAAATGTTAAGATTTGCACTTACACTCGCGTGAGCAATTGAAAGGAAAAAAACACTGTAGTTAGTATGTTTGTAATTGTTCTTTACTTTGTGCGATATTACATAAAATTGTGGTTTTATTGAATTAATATACAATTTGTTGGATCGCTGTCAATCGGCGAGGGCGGAAGGCTGTCGATCAAAGTCCAAGATAGAGTTGACGCGGCGCAGTATCGGATCGAAAGTTGATGTGCGAGCTGTTAATGTCGAATTGTGTGTAACGAAGTGTACGTGCCAGCGAAAGGTGTCGACGCGGCGCAGTGTGTAAACGAATGTGAAAAAGTCTCTGCTTTCTCCTTGTCCATCCTTTTTGATGAGTGAGTTGGTGTGTGGTGAGTTGTATTTTAGTGGCATCCTGTGGTGAACTGCGCTGTTTCATTAGGATGGACCAGTTTTACCGGGTAGAAGGGGTGGATGCTTAACTCATTTAAACATCCTGGGCCCCCTAGGCAAATATTTTGCCTAGTATTACATGAATATGTACGTTGTTGTCTATATTTTGGCGTACTGCTGGTGGAGTAGCCGAGGCGCAGAATACATTCTGACAGCAGAAGTATTCGATGATAGAGTTGTAATATACTCACATTTAGCCAGGTGTGCATAGACCGGATTTTGATTTAAACATGACACATGTATTTGAATTTGCGTGCAGGTATTTAGGAGCAACTTTATTTTCCATGTTTATTTGATTTTGGGTTTTTTTGTTGACGCTTCATTATTATGACAAACAAGGATATGCGTTGTTTTGCTTTTATTCATTCATTTCATTGGCGGTTATTTAAAATTTCTTATTTCATCGGTATGGAATACCGGTTGTTTATTATTTGCCTTTTCTATGTTATCGGCTATCCTTTATAAGATAGTAACTCTACGCCTGGCTCAGATGTGGCCAGAATGGGTACTCCGTAGCCCTAGATTTAGGACTATGAAATTAGAGGGATCTTGCGAGAGAGCAGCCGGTAACTGCGAACGGCTTCATTTAGAATTATAGTTTTTTAAGTGGGATGTTCAAGATGTACAGCAGATTCTCTCCAACAACCATTATGAGGAACGCTTATGTAGTGAATATTATTCAACTTTTTGGAAAATTTTATTGTAGGTAATATTTAAGTGCGTATGCACTAATTTTACAAGTGGTAGTGTGCCACCGCTCTAGGATTTGTTCAGATTTTTTTTGTTTTTCCATTATTGGCGAAAGCCATCCTGCGGGGCCGAAAAGTAGTATGTCCTTTTAATATAGGGACTGTCAGAGGTAACTCGAACTTTATTTTTTATACCAATTTGTGGAGTGTTGGAATATTGTGGCTCTAGTGGTAGTCGTACGACGTACCGGCTATTATTTGATCGAGTAGTTGTGGCTTTAGAGAAGTGCTCACAATACCGATCTTTTATAGTTTTGTTTCTTAATGGAACTTTCTTTAACTTTTGTGATTTACTTAATTGTGAATTAAGGTTTTTGTTCTCAACTTGAGTTGGTATGGGGGTAACTGGTTCAGTAACTAGTCCACCTTGTGGTTCGCTGTTCAGCGTTTGAACTTTTTGTGCCTTTGAGCAACATGGTGTCTCTTGGCAATTTTTAGTATTTTGGCTTTCGGGATTTGCTTTTGTATTTAAACTGTAATTATTTGTATATGCGCTCCTTTGAGGTGAGATGGGATATGTGCTGTAATGAAGCATTGTATGATGTCTTTTGTGACAATATGAGCAGTTAAATTTGCTTTTGCAATTTTTAAGATTGTGTGTATAGGACAAGCAGTTTGTACAGAGTCTTTTTGATCTGACAAAGTTGTTCCTTTCGTTAGTGTTTAATTTTTTAAACTTCTCGCAAGATGTAAATTTATGCCCTCTTTTACATAGTTCGCATGATGTATGTTTTTTCTGTTCGGATGTGAACGATTGTGTTTTGTTAGAAATTCTGTTTGATTTTGTTTTGCTTCTAGCTTGGGGTCTATTTAAGCTTCTATTTTGGTCGTGTTTGTTCTTAGTTTTGATTATTTTTTCTTCTAACCTTTCCGCAATTTCATATTGGGTGGTGAGAAAATCTTTCATTTGGTGCCACGTTGGGCACTTTTTCCGTGATGAGAGCGATTGCTCCCATAGAAGTAATGACTTTTCTGGTAATGCGGCGGTGCAAATGTTTACCAGAATAGGATCCCAGCTGTCTGTGGGAATATTTAGTGTCGATAGAATCGACAAACAATTTGAAACAGTGGATTCTAGTTTGATGAATTCTACACTTGTTCCTTTCTTAATTTTTGGCAAGTTCATTAGTGTCGTTACTTGTTTATCGACCAGTATTCTTTCATTTTCAAATCTAGCTTTTAGAGCTTCCCAAGCCAAATTGAAATTGTCGTCATTTAATGCGAACTGTTTAACTATTTCGCCTGCTTGACCTTTTGTTTTGTATCGGAGGTGATACAGTTTTTGTGCCTTTGATAGTTGTGGATGGTTGATGTAAACGGCTGTAAACATGCCCCGGAAGGACTGCCATTCTTCATAACCTCCATAAAATGTTTCTGTGTCACATGCGGGCAACTCGAGATGGATGCCTGAACTTGCTTCGTGACTGTCCATTTGTGGCAGCTCTACTCTACTGTGGATATTGCTTTAATTAGCTTTAATTGATCGGAGATCATAGCTTTTGTTTCCTCATATTGGTCCAAGCAGTTTTCGTAAATATCGTAAGCCGATGATTTAAAATTTTGAGGTAGATCTGAATCTTCAGATTCTACTATGGCATCATGAGCCTCTTGGAGTCGTGTCCAAAAATTATTGAGATTTATAATTTTGATTTCTAGTAACGATTCCGAGTTTTCGTGAATCGGTGAAGAGGAAAATCTAGTGCAGTATCTTGTTAAACTGTCACTTTCTGAAATGAATTTACTAGCCTGTTTTGAGCGTAAAGCTGCTACAGGTATATTACGATTTTTTTCGTTATTAACCATTTTTATTATATTGTATATTTGTATATTAAAATACTGCTAAAGATTTTCTCAGTGTAAACTGATTTATGATATTCTAATAGAAGCGATAAAGTATAATAAATTGAATACTCTTTTGAAGAGTGTTTTTTTTTTATTATATTTTATATGTAAAAAAACGTACTCTTAATTAATATCGTTTTTTATTTATTTGCAAGGTTATTGCAATATTATTTTTATTTATATTTTATTTTTAATTTTTAACTACTTTTAAACCGCCTTTTTTATACGTTAAAATATTTTATGTCCGAAATTTTGTATTTAGGTACACCCTAATACTCGGACTTGTATATACATATTTATGTATGTACTTATGCTTTGTGCGATTGAGAGCTCGTTATAGAGATCAATTCGCCTTGTGCCTAAGTATGCACGAATTGTTAGTGTGCTTAGGATTATGCTTTTTCTTATATTCTTAAGCAATTGAGAGCTCGTTAGAGAGATCAACTCGCTTTTTTTTGATTAATATGCACAAATTGTTTGTGCTAATGTATATGAGCAAACAATATGCTGTAATGTTTTGTAATTCTGTTCGGTTTGTTTTTGTTCTTAAGCAATTGAGAGCTCGTTAGAGAGATCAATTCGCTTTTTGTACGCAATCCTGCTTGTTTTTGTTTGCCAAAGAACAAGAGGTATTGCCGGATAATTGCCAATGTGGACATTGAATATGTAAATATGTGTACACGAATAAGTACTACATATATATGTTCAATTGTTTTTATACAGAGCTGCGTTTTTGTTTATATTTTTTTTTGTTAGATTTTAAGGTATTATGTATTTGTTTTAACAATTTGTTGTATTGTTAATTTCCCCAAGTCGCTTATTTAATTTCACAATCAATTATTACTTTTTTAATAATTTTGTAATATTTAATGACCTAATGTAAGTAGGGTATAGCATAAGCAGATTTGAGAGGACGCGAAAACGGAATAGAAAGAAGATATTTTCTCTTGTATACATATACATATGTTCATATATAAGCAAATATGCGCTTCTACATAGTTTCTATAAGAACGGCGGTTTGATATGCTTTATAGATAAGTACATGTGAGTACATAAATATATATTTTGGGTTTTCCGGAAAAATTTTTGCAAGTAATTTCTTTCATATATGTATGTATAACTATTTTGATATATTTTACCGTGTTTGGTAAAATTTTATTAGCCGTTGGAGCGGATTTTCATTACAGGTATAATGATACATAAGTACGACTGTATGTACTTTTAGGTATATAAATACATATGTGCATATGTTAAATATATAAAGGACGTAATACGCTCACTTGGTATTCCTTTGCATGTTACGTTTTGCAGGGTATATGTACTTTCTGCCACCGCACCATATATGTATGTATGTAAAAACGTTTCTTTTTTTATAAAATTTTGTAGAAACCAATAGTGCCTTTCGGTAAGGCTCGAAGGACCATGTTTAAATGTTGACCCAATTTATCGGGGAATACAATCCACTGTATTTAAATGTTAAGATTTGCACTTACACTCGCGTGAGCAATTGAAAGGAAAAAAAAACACTGTATTTAGTATGTTTGTAGTTGTTCTTTACTTTGTGCGATATTACATAGAATTGTGGTTTTATTGAATTAATATACAATTTGTTGGATCGCTGTCAATCGGCGAGGGCGGAAGGCTGTCGATCAAAGTCCAAGATAGAGTTGACGCGGCGCAGTATCGGATCGAAAGTTGATGTGCGAGCTGTTAATGTCGAATTGTGTGTAACGAAGTGTACTGCCAGCGAAAGGTGTCGACGCGGCGCAGTGTGCAAACTGATGAAAACTGCGGATATATCAAACTGATAAAAAATACGAGAGCTGTGTACGGAAACGTGCGCCGATGTGCGTAGCTTGAAAATCGCGATCGAAAAGGGGGTAGAAAAAGGCCGCTGCTTTCAGGACGAGCCCTTTTTTTGCTCGTTGGGCTGTGGAGAGTTATGCCAGTGTTGCTTTTGAGTGGTGTGTGGGAAATCTGCTGTCTCCAAGTGTGGAGAGTGTGCCAGTGTTGCTTGTGAGTGATGTGCTGTGTTGCTTGTGAGTGATGTGCTGTGTGGTGTAGTGGCGCGTCAGGGCGGGAAGCATAACTCATGTAGCCATCCCGGCCCCCCTAGGCGAATGTTCAGCCTAGCAGTCGCTGAAGCTGCTGCAACGTTGCCACAACGTTGCTGAGCCCGGATGTGCGACGGTAGTGTGGTCTTTGACGATGGCGCCTGATGGGTACTGCGTTTCGCGGACGCCATTGACTGGACGCAGGAGGTGGTGGCGGTCTTCGTCGTCGTGCCACACGGCTGTGTTGCTGCGGTCTGCGAGTGGCAGGTGGCCGACCAACTTCACGTCTTGGGGTGCGGTGGAGCAGCGTGTGATGCTGCCGGCCACACATTTGGCACAATGCCCCAGAGTCACAGTCCTCAGTCGCGTGCGTGTGTGCCAGACAATTGTTGCAATGCCCATGCGCCTGTGCTACCTGCTGCCGCTGGATGGGTGACATGCCCTTGAAGAGCCCACAGTGTTGCAGTCGATGGGGGCGGCGACAAAGGGGGCATCGTATGCGATGCGGCTCCGCTGGTGGTGACGGTGTGGGTACTGGTGCTCGTGTGCCATTACGAGCTGCAGTTGACGGTGCGGTTGCGGTGCCTGTACGGGGCGCCGCTGTTGGGACAACCCCAGGACGGGGCACACTGATGGCCGATCGCAGTGTTGGCGTTGGAGTGGCCGTGTTTTCTGCATCCATGTTTGCCTGTATGGAGAGAAAGTCGTGTTAATTGCAACTCATTTCTTTATATTATGAAATTGTGCGATTTGTAACCAACTTTATTTGGTTTGTCAGAGTTTACTAATCTACCCATTATTTTTCAATATCTTTTTGATTTATTATCTGCGGTTGGTAGGAAGCACAGTTTAACGAGCGGTCTGGTCAGCGTTCCGTTTTGCGTACGGAGGTCAACTACTCGGATATGACCGTCGGAGCCGTGATGAAGCTTCTCTATGCGACCAAGCCGCCATTCTGTAGGGGGGAGACAATCATCGTGTATTAGGACAAAGTCTCCAAGCTTTGGCGCCATTTCGGGAGTTTTCCAGCGGTACCTTTTGTGAAGGTCCTTTATATACTCCTCCTTCCATCGGCGGCTGAAATTATGATGGAGAATTTTAATTCTTTCCCATCTGTTTAGTAAAGATAGCGACTCCACGCCTGGCTCAGGTATGGCCAGAATGGGTGCTCCTTTGAGAAAGTGCCCTGGTGTAAGAGCTGTTAGATCTGAGGGATCTTGCGAGAGTGTCGTCAATGGCCGTGAATTAAGAACGGCTTCAATACGAATTAATAATGTTGTGAATTCTTCGAAGTTAAATTTGTAGTTTCCAGCTACTTTTTTAAAGTGGGATTTAAAGCTTTTTACCGCTGATTCCCATAAACCACCCATATGAGGAGCGCTTGGAGGGATGAACTGCCAGCTAATGCCTTGGGGAGCGTACTTTTGTACAATCTCAGGGGAAACTTGGTTGATAAAGTCCACGAACTGTTTTTCAGTGGCTCTTTGAGCTCCTATAAATGTCTTGCCGTTGTCGCTCATGAGCTTTGACGGAAAACCACGTCGTCCGACGAAGCGAGCAAATGCCGCGAGGAAAGCCTCTTTTGTCAGATTACTACAGAGCTCGAGGTGTACTGCTTTTGTCGTAAAACAGACAAATGCAGCCACGTAGCCTTTCATCAGTGTGGGAGACAGCAAAATCGATACCTGTGATAGTGAAGGGCAGAGCAAAGTTGCAGCGTTCCGGTGGAAGTGCTGCCATAATCTGTGTTCACATCTTTTGTTTATGCATAGTGCAGATCTTGAACGAAAAAATGCATTTCTTTATCTTTGGCTTGAGTCTTGGGATATAAAACTCTTGGCGTACTATTTGTTGCATGAGGCGGTGTTCTGCGTGTAATAATAGTACGTGGACATAATTGAGATATAATGTGGCAAGTTGCGATCTCTCTGGTATAACAATGGGATGACGTTCGTTATACGTTAGACTTGAATTGGCAAGCCGCCCATTTGCACGAAGTAGACCCTTCGTATCTATGAATGGGTTAAGTACTAAGAGTGAGCTCTTTTTGTCAATTGGCTTCGATTCTCCTAGTAACGATATCTCTTGGCTGAAGTAGCGCGCTTGAGTAGATGCGATAAGAGCGACCTTTGCTTTTTGTAAGTCTAGGTGCGTCACTGTATCGCCTTGGGGATATACGGTGCGTATTCCCTTAATTCTAAGTTTGAGTCGCTCGATGAATTTGAACATATAAGCGATTACCCTGAGGGCTCGGGGGTAAGATGAAAATCTCTCAAGGATGTCAGTATCATCCAATGTTGTGTGAAAGGAGTCAATTTTTCGACTTTCTGGGGCAATAATGTTGCGCATGGGCGATTGTGGCCAAGAATCGGGAGATTCTGTTAACCATCGGGGGCCATTCCACCAGAGGGTGGTGGTGGCAAGGTGCAGAGGTTTGCACCCTCTTGTACCTAGATCAGCAGGATTGTCAGCACTGGCTACGTGTCGCCAAGTGGCTGATCCCACTAGGTCAAGAATTTGAGACGTTCGATTGGAGATATACGTCTTCCATGCATGTGGTGGTTTTTCCAACCAGGCTAATACAATCTCGGAATCGGACCAGAGATATAATTTATTTTTTGCAATATTCAGTTGCGTTTGCACTATGGATGCTAGTTTGGCAAGTAGTAGTGCACCACATAGTTCAAGTCGTGGTAGACTTATGGTTTTTAGAGGAGCCACCTTTGCTTTTGCAACTAGTAAGTGGCTTGTGGTCGCCTTGTCGCTTTGTGTGCGAACATATATAGTGGCGCAGTACGCCTTTTCAGAGGCGTCACAAAAGCCGTGTAGTTCGACTTTGTGCTCTGGGATATAATTAACCCATCTGGGACCACTTTTCTAAACGAAGTGGTTTTACTTGCTCGTCCCAGTCGGTACCATTTAGCCATAATTCTTGTATCAGGATTTTGGCTTGTATCATAATTGGCGATAGCCATCCTGCGGGGTCAAAAAGTTTTGTCACAGAGGAGAGAATTTGGCGTTTTGTACTGGCGGATAGTGCGGATATGGACTCAGTTGTGTATGAAAACTGGTCCGATATCGCATTCCATTGGATGCCCAGAGTTTTTGTTGTACTTTCCTTTTCGAAAATAAGGAAATTAGTGTCCAACAAATTTTCTTTTGGTATATTTTTTAATATAGTTGGGTGATTTGCCGTAATCTTTTTTAGTGGAAACCCTGCGGATTTGAGGGCTTGGATTACTTGTGATAATGATTCGTATGCTTGTGGAAGACTGTGACTTCCAGACAGAATGTCGTCTACATACGTTTGTGTTTTTAACACCTGGGTCGCCAGAGGAAATTCTGACTTGGTGTTTTCAGCCAATTCATGAAGTGTTCGAATGGCTAAGTATGGGGCACAGTTAACGCCGAAGGTCACTGTTTTTAGCTTGAAGTCGCGTAGTGGACTATTGGGGGATTTTCGGAAAATAATTCGCTGAAAATCTTGATCGTCTTTATGTACGACTATTTGTCTATACATTTTTTCGACGTCCCCGTTGAATACGTATTTGAATATACGCCAGTTTAGAATAAGCAGCATTAAATCAGGTTGGAGCGTGGGTCCCGTAAACAGGATATCGTTTAGGGAATTCCCCGAGCTAGTGGATCTTGAGGCGTTGAAGACAACTCTTACTTTAGTTGTTTTTTTATCTGGCTTTACTACTGCATGATGTGGCAAGTAAAATGAGTAGTATTTGCCATTGATGATTTTTTCGCATGGACTTATTTCCTCCATGTGATCTAAATGGAGGTATTCTTCCAACACACCATCATATTCTGGTTTTAGTTCACCTTTTTTAAGTAGGTTTCTTTCCATACTTTGAAACTGCTGTATTGCAGAGGTGCGAGAGTGACCTAAGGCGATTGTGTTGGGAAATTGTTGTTTTAGTGGTAGTCGTACGACATACCGACCATTATCTGATCTAGTAGTTGTGGCTTTGTAAAAGTCTTCACAATACTGATCTTCTGGGGTTTTGATTGAAATTGGGGGGAGTTCTTCTATCTCCCAAAATTTTCTCAATTGTGAATTGAGGTACTCATTCGAGATTTCCTCAACTTGAGTTGTCATTGTTGTGACTGGTTCCGTAACTAGTCCACTTAGGATCCAACCGAAAATAGTCTTTTGTGCCAACAGTGTGTTTGAAATTTTCTCAATACCTTCGAGTATTATTTGAGGTATGAGATCGCTGCCTAATAGAAGGTCTATTTGAGCGGGGGTGTTGCAGTTGGGATCTGCTAACTTCAGGTGTGAAACCTTTTCCCAGTGCTTGCTATTTATATGATAGCTTGGTAACATATTGGTTAATTGCGGTAAGACTATAGCTTCTGCTTGTATTCTTATATCCGCTTGGGGGGAAAATAGGGTAATGGGGCAGATTTTATTGGAGTTTTGAACTACTCTTCCGCCCATTCCCGTAATTTCAAAGTTGGCTTGTCTTGTTGGCAGATTTAGCCTATTTTGTGCCCTAGACGCTATGAAAGATCGTTGTGATCCTTGGTCTATTAGGGCTCTGAGCTTGAACAGTTCTCCTCGATGCTCGATGGAGACGACTGCTGTGGGTAATAGTACCCTACTTTGATTTTCGCTGTGAAGCGTTTGAGTTTTTAATGCCTTTGAGCAGCATGGTGCCTCTTTGGCAATTTTGTGAATTTGGCACTTCGGGATTTGTTGTTGCAACTAAACCCGCGGCTCTTTTGATATTTGCGCTGTTTGGGGGTAAGCTGGAAAAATTATTTATATGAAGCATCGAATGGTGTCGTTTATGACAATAGACGCAGTTAAATTTGCTTTCGCACTCTTTGAGTGTATGCGCATGTGACAGACAGTTTGTACAAAGTCTTTTAGTTTTTACGAAATTGTTGCGGTCGATAATATTCAATTTTTTAAATCTCTCGCAAGATTTGAGCTTATGCCCTCCTGTACATAGTTCGCATGATCGATATTTATTCTGTTCAGATGAGAACGATTGCGTTTTGAAGAAACTTCTATTTAAATTGTTGTTGTTATTGGCTTGGGGCTTGTGGAAGCTTCTATTGAAGTCTTGCTGAATACCTTTTGGTTTACTTGTATTTAGTTTTTTGTCTACCCTTTCTGCGATTTCGTACTGGGTAGTGAGAAAATCTTTCATTTGTTGCCACGTTGGGCACTTTTTACGTGATGAGAGCGATTGCTCCCACAATAATAAAGACTTTTCTGGTAATGCTGCTGTGCATATATTTACCAGTATAGGGTCCCAGTTGTCTGTGGGAATATTTTGGGTCGATAAAATCGACAAACAATTGGAAACAGTGGATTGAAGTTTGATAAATTCTTCACTGGTTTCCTTTTGAATTTTTGGCAAGTTCATTAGAATTGTTATCTGCTTATCGACCAATATTCGTTCATTCTCGTATCTTGATTTTAAAGCTTCCCAAGCCATATTAAAATTGTCGTCACTTAATGCGAACTGTTTTACTATGACGCCAGCTTGACCTTTCGTTTTGTATCGGAGGTGATACAATTTTTGTGCATTAGATAATTTTGGGTGGTTTATGTAAACGGCTGTGAACATGTCCCGGAAGGACGGCCATTGTTCATAACCCCCATGAAAAATTTCTGTGTCACATGCGGGCACCTTGAGGTGGATGCCTGAACTTGCCTCGTGACTTTGTACTTGTGGCATCTCTACTCGCGGAAGTGGAGTAGGTGCAATTGCTTTAATTAGTTTCAATTGATCTATAATCATTGCTTTCGTTTCTTCAAATTGCTCTAAGCAATTTTCGTATTTGGCGTAAGCCGAGGATTTGAAATTTTCTGGTAGATCTGAATCATCAAATTCTACTATTGCGTCATAAGAAGCTTGGAGACGCATCCAAAAATTGTCCAGATTTTCTTTTTTGATTTCTAATGCCGATTCAGAATTATCTTGAATCGGCGAAGATGAAAATCGAGTGCAGTATTTAATAAAACTGTCACTCTCAGCAATAAATTTACTGTATGTAATGTCTTTCCCCCTGTTTTGTTTCGTAACACCTTGCTTTGAGCGTGTAGCTTCTGCAGGTGTACATGGACTTTTTTCGTCCGAAACCATTTTTGGAACTTTCAATAGTTGAGAAGATTTAGATTCTTTGGAATCTGTGTCCATTTATAACAAATTAAATTTTATCCCAAAAAATTTTCTATCAGTGTAAACTGATTGACTTTGAACGGAATTGCTGATTACAAATTTTTTTTGAAAATGCGAAAGTTTTTTGAAAATTGGTAAAATTGTAAAATGTTTTGTTTTATTTTATTTTGTCGCTCGGATTAAATTAAATGACGCGTTTCGTTTTAATTGATCTCGAAAAAAGTATAAAAGTATTACCGAATTTATTTATTTTTATTTTATTTTTAAAATATGCAATATTTATTTAATTTATTTGTTTTTTGTTTGTATGTCTTATAGGGTATACCTATAGACGAAAACGTTTGTATGTACTTGCAACTGAGTGCTCGTATAAGAGATCAGCGCTTTTTGTACATATGTATATACGCAATCCTGCTTGTTTTTGCTTATCAAAGAACAAGGGGTATTGCCGAAAATGTGCCAATTTGGACTTTGAACATGTAATTTAAATTGTTCGCAATAATTAATTATTATATTATTTATATATGTAAATATATTGTAATACTTTATACTTTTCCTACCGAACCGTTTAATAAGTATATAATATTTTGTACCCTCGTAGGGTATAATCAACGTTCCGTATATAATTACTCATACACCTATGAGTACCTGTAAGCAGGAGTATTTTTTTTCTCCTTTGAGCGTGCGCGCAAAGACGGAATAGAAAAACATCAAACTAAAGTAAAATAAAATCGTTTGTGCACTTTGATCCGCAAATGTGCACTCTCTTAATTTCCCGTAAATATGTATGTATGTAATTATTATTGTGAGCACAAATTCCGGTATCACAATTAGATGCTCTCCAACGACTGAGTATTGATATGTAAGTATGATGAAGAGTTGAAATATATATCTACATACATATGTATTGTATGCATGTAGATGAGCAAATATTCCGGGAGTGCTCTTGCTCAACGGATTAGTATGTATATATACGTATCATAAATTTTAAATAGATTAAAGCGTATATATGTATATTAAATTAGGGCATATATGTAAATATGTAATTTTCGCTTTTGGTATACACACGTATATATATTTTTTTTTTGTTTGTTTGCCTTCACTTTAGCTTACTTATTTAAGGCAATCCTGCTTATTGCTTGATCAAGCATAAGAGGTATCGCCGGACACTTGTGCAAGTAAATACTTGAATTTTGTTATTTTTGGTTGGGGATATTTTGTGTTTTGACACATGAAGGTAAGCAGTAAATGGCAATCAAAACATTTATATATTTCAATATATATATATACGGTATATAAATACATATATATGTATATATACATATATATATATATATATATATATTGTCGGTTAAAACCCAACTGTTTTTTTTTTTTTTTTTTTTTTTTTTTTTTTTTGTTTTTTTGTTTTTGCGAAACCAATAAATAAAGTGAGAATAACTGGATGAGTTATTCTATGTATGTTAAATGAATTTGTCACAAATCCGTAGCTACCGTAATAATACATAGTACATATATGCAAAATTGAGAGTTGAAAAAATGAAATACTAAAGGGAATCGATACGACTCACTCTGATATCCGTCATGGGATTTTGGGGATTAGTGATGGCCAAATTGTGGGTCTCGGACGGCTTTTGTCCTTATAATCCTGCCCTGGGATGATTCGGTTGGTTCCTTTTTTCCTGGCTTGTTGTTATTTGTCTGTTGTTTTATACCGCGCCCGTTTTATATTAATATGTATTTTTTATATACATATATGATTATATATTCGCGCCCGCTGTTTTTATTTATTAGTTAGGTGGTTTTGTTTTCTTTTTTCCGCGCCCGTTTTTTTTTTTTTTTTGTTTTAACTGCTTATTTTTTTTTTTGTTCACCGTACTGTGATGTATGTGTATATGTATATGTATTCTTGTTTGATTTTAATCGCTTTGTTTTCCTGGTTTTGCCCCTACCCAAACTGTTGTAGTCACTTTTAACACTTATACTTTTTGCCTTCTTTTTTTTTCACTTTTGGCTGTATAATTTTGTTTCAAATTTTCGCCATTTTATTCTTATTATTATTATCTTTTTTTTTCTTTTTGCTTCACAATAGTGCCATTCAGAATGGCTCGAAGGACCATATATATTTTAGTACTTACTTTGGTACCCACTCCTTTGAGAACGAAATATACACTTGATGATGAAAAGGTAGATATGTATATAAAACCGTGGAGCGAAAAGGATGAAAACTGAGTATATATAATCGTGGAGCACTGGCCGACACTGATGAAAACTGATATATCAAACTGATGAAAACTGCGTATATGAAACTGATGAAAACTGCGGATATATCAAACTGATGAAAACTGCGTATATATCAAACTGATGAAAACTGCGTATATATCAAACTGATGAAAACTGCGTATATATCAAACTGATGAAAACTGCGTATATCAAACTGATGAAACTGCGGATATATCAAACTGATGAAAACTGCGTATATCAAACTGATGAAAACTGCGGATATATCAAACTGATGAAAAATACGAGAGCTGTGTACGGAAACGTGCGCCGATGTGCGTAGCTTGAAAATCGCGATCGAAAAGGGGGTAGAAAAAGGCCGCTGCTTTCAGGACGAGCCCTTTTTTTGCTCGTTGGGCTGTGGAGAGTTATGCCAGTGTTGCTTTTGAGTGGTGTGTGGGAAATCTGCTGTCTCCAAGTGTGGAGAGTGTGCCAGTGTTGCTTGTGAGTGATGTGCTGTGTTGCTTGTGAGTGATGTGCTGTGTGGTGTAGTGGCGCGTCAGGGCGGGAAGCATAACTCATTTAGCCAGTGTTCACTTTGTCACTGCACCTTTCCGAAAATCTTTTTCTTCTGTGTAAAAGTTGTAACTGTTTTTTTTTTTTTTTTTGTTTTAAGCGCATGTATATATGTATATACATGGATGCTTCTGTGTTATTGGCCGTAACTGTATATATCTATGTATATGTATGTATTTCCACTATTAACTTTTTAACCGTTTTTATTTTAATTTTCCGCCATAGTGCCGTTCTTTTTTCCTCGAAGGACCATATTTACTTTTCAGCTTCACAAATTATTGAATATTTACTAAGCACCGCACTTTACTTTTAGTTACCATACATCAATTCATCTTACGGGCACAGAGCCGACTAAATTTGAATTTGCTGTTCCCTTTATACTTATTTACTCGATTATTTAATTTTTTATTGAATTAGCGAAAAAAGCACAAGCTAATATTGTTCATGTATGCATAGGTGTATATATAATTTTTTTTATGTTTCATGTACATTCAAATATAATTTTTACTTATTTGTTTAGCAAAAATACACTTAATATTATTGTATATAGGTAAAGTGGAATCTTGAGATACAGAATTTTTTAGAAATACAGTTCAATAAATGCAATAGATCGGCTCACTTAGAAATATCTCATAACTTCGGTGTTGTTTAATAATTTTTCAAATCTCTTTTATGAACGTACAACAGTGACTTCACATAAGCACTTATAAATTTAATCAAATTATGATTTTGGTGTAAAACGCAAGAGTTATAGGTATAAATGAAATGTTATAAACGCCCTTGGATAAAACGGGTACTTCTTCGATTAATAATATATATATCCATGTATTAATTTTTCTCAAACGGATAGAAGCCAAACACCAAACGACTCGATTATTTATATAAAAAAAGACCGGAGGGTGCCAAAAATGCAAAGTTCAAAAAAATGGTTTTAAATAGACGGTGCGGGCGCGTGTGTAGCGGCGAACGTGACTTCTCGAACTGTGTAGAACAAAAAACTGCACAGCGTCACCTTCTCGTTGGTATAAGATGAAAAATGGAACAGAAACAGTTTGGTGTGGAGATGATCAATGATGCCCTGTTTTTTTTTTAATTAACGCGTTGATGTGGAGAGTGTTGTATTCACTGGTCAGTGATGCCCTGCTTTTTTTTTTCTAATAAACATGTCGATGTGGAAAGTGTTGTATTCACTGATCAGTGATGCCCTTTAGTTGAATTAGTTCGGGCGACTGGAGCTCATCTCAACAATTTGAATATAAAAAAAAATTGCTAGGTCCATGTTAAGAGAAAAATAAAAGTAAAGTTTTTGCAAAAAATATATTGAATATTACAAATTTTTATCCCTCAATTTATATTTTCTTGTACTTTTTTGAACTTCTGCTGTATTGGTAGTGAGGATTATCACGTAAACATATCCAGCAATAGTCTCCCAGCATGCTAGGAGTCCATTTGCCTTGATACCTTTTCTCCATACTCAATATGTCTTGGTGAAATCTCTCCCCATGTTCATCACTGACTGCACCTAAATTGGGAGGAAAGAAATCCAAGTGCGAATATAGGAAATGTATTTTCAAGGACATGTTACACCCTAAAGCCTGAAAATCCGTCAATAGGCTTGATATTAGTTCTTTATAATCGGGTGATTTGGTGTTACCCAAAAAATTTTTTACAACCTCAACAAATGAAAGCCATGCTTTTTTTTCTAGCGTATTTAGTTTAGAGACAAAGTTTTGATCCTTCATAACTCGTCGTATGTCTGGCCCCTCAAAAATCCCTTCTTTTAATTTCGCATCACTAAGCCTCGGAAATATACTTTTAAGGTATTGAAAACCTTCTCCCGTTTTATCCATTGCTTTTACAAAATTTTTCATTAAGCCTAATTTTATATGAAGGGGTGGCAATACAATATTCTTGGGTTCAACAAGACGAAGATTGGACACACTTTTCTGATTAGGTACATAGTCCGTTCTTTTTGGCCACTCTTTTTGGATATAGTGTTTGCTTCGAGCTCTGCTATCCCATTCGCACATAAAACTGCAAAATTTTGTGTAACCAGCTTGCATACCTAGTAACATCCCAACTACTTTTAAATCAGAACACATTTTCCCAGAATGTTTAGCATACTATATTTTTTGTAGTAGATTTTTGATATTTTCATAGGTTTCTTTGATATGTACTCCATGCGCTAGAGGTACAGATGGAAGTTCGTTACCATTTTGTAACAAAACCGCCCTCAAACTTATTTTCGATGAATCAATAAATAGTCTCCACTGATCAGGTGAATAGGTACAAAACATTTTTTTCATAAGCCCATATACTTACATCTTTGCAATAGACTAGATCGTTTTCCTTTTCAAAGAAATCCATAACACTACTATGTCGTTTCCGATAAGTACAGATTCTTGTCTCTGGATGCAATAAATTCCATTGTTTTAGTCTAGAAGCTAAAAGTTCTGATTTCTCTTTTGGTAAATCAAGGTCACGAATCAGATCATTAGTTCGCTTTGAGTTATCAGATGTGGCTCTGTTGTTGACCTTGTTGGTGGTAGCTCGTAGTCATCGTCGTCAAAATCGGTGTGGTCGGAAGCATAAACATCAACACTACTTTCTAAGACACAACTACCACGAGAAGTTGACGGTTCGTTAGAAGTTGAGGTCGTTGGAGTTTGTAGGGTAGCTGGTTTTGACATAGACGACACATCTGGGAACTTTATAATATTTTTAGACGTCGACCTTATTCCAGTAATGTTGGTTAGACAAAAATAACAATCATTTACATGATTTTGTTGTTCTCGCCATATAGCTGACATAGTAAATGGCAATGGTGTGTGAGTACCTTGGAGCCACTCTTCACACCGTGAACATCTTGAACACAAAAAACTCGGACTCCAAGGTTTACTTAGACTTTCTTCAGCGCCGAATCCAAAGTACGAACGATACGCTACCAACAGTCGCGGCGAAAACTTCTTCGAACTTGAGCGTGGATTAAAGCCTCCACAAAAATAAATCTGGTGAATTTTTACACTTCGTCGTCGTAGGTCGATTTCCAGAAAATGGACCAACGCAGAGTATTTCAACCAAAAGTCACCAACCAATATGTCGCCAACCAAAAATTGAAACATTGTTCTACGAAAACAACAACAGCATAAGCATGGCAACATTGTGTTGTTGGTAGAAAAGCCGAGCTGTGCCGAAAGAAACAAACAAACGATCGTCGATTGTCACCGCTTCGCTTGCTAATCGAACAAGGTTGTGTAGATTCATATTGAGCAAGGTTGCGCAACCTGAATCTATCGCAACCTTTTCCGAACTCGTATAAGAAGTATAACTTAAATAATATTAATATTATCGTAATTGGACCTAAGAATTTTTTTTATTATTTTTCTAATGATATACATACTAACAGGAACCAAAATATATAGTTTTTATTTCAGAGCAAAATCCATTGTCGGCTAGTGCTATTACTTGATATGCGGAAGACTACACGCTGGAAATCTTGGTCATCTTCATGTACTAGAATTTGTCTGTACATTTTTTCTACATCCCCATTGAAAACATATTTAAACATGCGCCAATTTAGAATTAGCAACATGAGATCAGGTTGTATTGTTGGCCCTGTGTATAGTACATCATTGAGTGATTTGCCTGAGCTCGTACACTTTGAGGCATTGAAAACAACTCGTACTTTTGTTGTGATTTTATCAGGTCTTATTACCGCATGATGTGGCAGATAAAAAGATAAATATCTACCCCTAGATACCTTTTCGTATGCTGATTTGAGCCCACTTTTCTTTATCAGGCTTTTTCCCAGGTTTAGAAATTGCTGGACTGCTGATATTCTAGAGTGGCCTAGAGCTATGGTTTCAGGAAAAGTTGTTTTGAATGGTAGTCGCACAACATAACGACCATGTTCGTTTCTTGTTGTTGTGGACTTGTAATAGGCTTCACATGTCTGATCTTCTTCTGAAAGTTGAGTAGTCTGAGGTAATTCTTCTACTTCCCAGAATTTTTTGAGTTGATTGTTTAACAACTCGTTTAAGATATTTTCCCGCTGTGTGGTGAAAGAATTTATTTTTTCAGGCACTTGACCACTTATAATCCACCCAAAGATTGTATTTTGGGCTAACAATTTATTGGAGATTTTCTCAATACCTTCAAGAATTATTTGAGGTATAAGGTCACTGCCTAATAATATGTCGATTTGTGATGGGGTATGACAATTGGGATCTGCTAATTTGAGATGTGAGCATTTTTCCCAGTGTATTTTATTTACTTCATAGCTTGGAAGCAAATTTGTAAGTTGCGGTAGAACGATGGCTTGCGCATCTATTCTAATATCCGCTTTTGGAGATACTATGGTAATTGGGCATATTTTGTTCGAATTTTGGATAATTCTTCCGCCCATTCCTGAAATTTGGAAATTTGAATTTTTGACAGGAAATTTTAGCCGATTTTGAGCTTTAGATGATATAAAGGCTCTTTGAGAACCTTGATCTATTAATGCTCTTAATTTGAATAATTCTCCTCTATGTTCAATAGCGATGACCGCAGTGGGTAAGAGAATTTTGTTTTCATTCTCTGAATGAAGAGCTTGAATTTTTGCTGCTTTAGAGCAACATGGTTGTTCTTCCCTTTTTTCGGGATTTGAGATTTCGGGATTATCACTTTTGGTGGTAGTGACTAATCCGGTGGTTTTATGAAATTGATTTTGCTTCATATTTTGAAAATTTGCTTCATTATGAAGCAATGAGTGATGTCTTCGTTGACAGTACACACAATTAAATTTGCTTTCACAGTCTTTTGTCGTATGAGCATTTGACAGACAGTTGATGCAAAGTTTGAGTTGTCTGACAAGATTGTTTCTGTCAGAAACGGATAGTTTTTTAAATTTCTCGCAAGATCTTATATTATGACCTCCTTTACAAATTTCACATAATAATAACGCAGCATCAGGGAGTGTTTCTGCACAAATAGTTACTATGATGGGGTCCCACGATTCTGTGGAGATATTTTGTGTTTTTAACACTGATATGCAATTAGTCACTGCGAGTATAAATTTTGAAATTCCTGGCTGGTTTCTTTTTGAATTTTTGGTAGATGTAATAATGTTTTTATTAAGTTTTCTATCATAACCCTTCCATTCTCATATCTTTCGACCAGTGCTTCCCAAGCCAGCTTAAAATTTTCGTCATTTAAAGCGAATCGCTTGACGATACTGATTGCTTCCCCTTTTGTTTTGTACCTTAGATGGTATAACTTTTGTGCTTGTGAAAGTTTAGGATGGTTTATATAAACGGCAGTGAACATGTCCCGGAAGGACGGCCACTGGTCATAACATCCATTGAAAACTTCAGTATCACAAGCTGGCACCTTTAGATACATGCCTTTATCTAGGTCTTCTTTTTGTGTTGTAACTACTCTGGGAGGGGGAGTAGTGGCTCTACTTTGCCTTACTAAACTTATTTGTTCAGTTATCATTCCCTTTGTCAATTCGTACTGATCGCGGCAGTTATCACACTTGGCTGTCGCCGAAGCTTTTGTGTTTTCTGGGAGTTCTGCGTTGTCAGTATCTAGTACTGTATCGTACGCTGCCAGAAGGCGTGCCCATAGATTGTTAACACTTTCTAATTTTATATTTAAAACTGATTCCGTTATGTCAGTAATAGGGGAAGCTTGAAATCTTGTACAATATCTTATAAAACTGTCACATTCAGTGATGAATCTAGATATTGTCTGATCTTTTGATCTTTTTTGTTTTATACTCTGCTTTGAGCGTGTAGCTTCTGCAGGTGTGCCTTGTGGCTTATCTTCATCCGCCATTTTAGGAATTTCTAATGATAGAGGTGTTTTTGGCTTAACCTCTCTTGATTTGTCATATTGCATTAATTTGAATCTAGTTTGAAGCTTTTAGCTTAAAGGTTTGTCTAATAGATATTGGTTCAAAATTAATATTGCTATAGCAATGTAGTTAAATAGATTTTCGAAAGAGTATAAATTAAAATTTTATCAACAGAAGATTTTTTTTTTTTTGTAAAAAATTATATATTTTACAAAAAATATATTTGTGATCAAATTTTTTGATTCGCTACCGCATAAAAAGATTAAAGTTTTATTTTTTTTTGTAAAAGTATTTTATGTAAAAGTTCGAT
Source organism: Bactrocera correcta (assembly GCA_027475135.1). Lineage (NCBI taxonomy): Eukaryota > Metazoa > Arthropoda > Insecta > Diptera > Tephritidae > Bactrocera > Bactrocera correcta. The sequence goes on along the minus strand of CM050322.1, from coordinate 41,383,603 downwards.
AATTTTTTTTTTTTTTTATAAATATGACTGAAAATTTTTTGAAGTGTATCAAAATATCTTTTTTACGAAACGTGAAAGAAAAAATACAATATGCAAAATTGTTTGTATGTATCTATTTATTTATTATATGTTTGCATATGCATATGCTTTATATGCACCACATAATGTTTTCCTTTTTGTTTGGTTTTGCTCGCATCCCTTTTTTAGGTATGTAATTTTTATATATGTATGTATATATGTCATAAAAATGTAACATATAACAATTTGCTAATCGCACCTAAATGTATAAATGCGCGGGAAAAACAGTAGGAAATAATATATGTATATATATATGTCTATATATTTATGTCAGTATGTATATGGTTTGAATTGTATATGTACATAAATGTGTATGTACTAAATAATTCGTTCAAATATGTATGAAGAAAGAATAATTGAAATATAATGTGCAAAGAATAAAAAAAAAACTGTATGTACATATGTATGTCACGCGGAAGCTGCACACATTGGTACATACATAAATGTAATGCCTTTTCTCTTTTTCCTCTCTTGTTACTCTTTTATTATTTCTTTATTAGTTTTTTTTTTTTTGTTTTATTATTACCTACCTTTGCTTGAATGTTACAAGCGATTAAGCGATTCAGCTTTTTCTTTATAGCCCAAGGGGTATCGCTGAAAATTTGCAAGCAACGAGTACTTGTCTTTGTAAATTGTTTTTGTAATGTTTTTTGCTAGTGGGTTTTGATACACGAATTGAACATACAAGCAGGTAATATTATTATATGTTATAGCTTCATGCAAATGAAGTTAGTTCACGTATGTACATACATTTGTACCATACGATTATGTATGCATATAAATATGTACATATATTAATATATATTTGCAATATTGGAAGAATAATGTGCTCATATATGTAAGTATGTATGTTTTAATTATATATGTATGTATATATATGGTTTTCTTTTTGTTTTGTGTCTTCCGCTTTTGCCTAGGGCTTGAGCGATCCTGCTTGTTGCTTTTTTTTTATATAGCCCAAGGGGTATCGCAAGTATTATCGCAAGTTATACTTGACTTAGGAATTTTTTTTTTTCGGAAATTATATAACGGGGTGTCTAACGACACAAGCTAAGCAAAAGGCGGGTACTGTAATTTTTTTTCCAGTTATTATTACAATTTTTTTTTTTTTTGGAGATATACATACATATATCGAACTGTTAAGAACAGTTAACGGCGTCCCGAAATACCGTGAAACCTGTACTTAACATATATACATACATATGTGCGTAATAATTAAATTTATATTTATATATATATATATATATATATATATATATATATATATATATATATATATTATTAATTTGATATATATATATATATATATATATATATATATATATATATATATATATCAAATTAATAAATGGAACGGACTCGCATTATTTTCTGCCAGGGGTTTTGGGTTTATTTGTGTCTGCTTATTTCTATAAATGTGTATGTATGTATGTCCAGCGCTGCCCCCTTTGCTTAGGTTTGTTCCTCCTTTGTTGTTCGTTAGCGTAGTCTCCTGCGACTTATGTATATATGTTTATATGTTTGTTAATTTATGTGATTACAACGCGCCCGTTTTTGATTTTAGGTTTTTTTTATTATATATTTATGTGTTTGTTTATTTATTTGTGGTTATAACGCGCCCGCTTTTGATTTTAGGTTTTATGTGTGTTAAATATTGTTGTATTAATACCGCGCCCGTTTTAATGTTAGTAGGTTTTTTGTTGTTTTTTCACTCACTGTACAATTTCTGTTTCTTTTCTGTATCTTTTTCCTTCACTTCAGGTCACTTTCCTTTTTTTTTGTTGTGTGTTCAACTTGTGTGATCTTTCTTTCCGTGTTTTTTTTTTCACCGTGACTCTGTATGTCCTGTGTTCACTTTAATATATGTATATATATATTTTTTTTGCTTTGTACTTAGGTGCCTTTCGGAAAGGCTCGAAGGACCATTTGTTGACGTGTAACACTAGTATACTTACTCGATACACTTGTAGTATACTTATGCCAAATAAAAACACTTTCTAGCGCACACTGTATTCAGTTTTTCAATTCAATTTTGTATTTTTTCTCTTCTATTTGTATAACAATTTAATTATTTTTTTTATTTCTGTATTTGTTGTCACACACTGACACTGCGGCGAAATCCGGAACTCACGTCACAACGTCACTTTGGCGGGAAGTCACAAAATAGGAAAAAATGCGGAGGATGCGGTTTTAGAAACAAATGTATCGTTGCGGGTCGACCGTCTCACTTTGCGGATGAAACGAAAAAAAGGTGATCCCGTTTGGATCTATCCCTTTTGATAGTTTGGGTGGTGAATAGTAGATTAATCCGAGTCGTCTCGCTAATGATCGTGTGGTTGTTGTGTTGTAATAGTGAGCGGTGTCAGGTACTGTGTTCGAAGCGTGTGTGTGTAGTGGTGTGTGCTGAACTGTGGTGTGATGAGGTGTTGTGACGTGACGTGACGTGAGGTGATCCGATGTTGCAGAACGCTCATAGCTCATGTGAACATCAATATTTAACTTTTTTTATAAATATGACCCAATGACCACAAAACCATCAATCAGAAGTAATAGATATATGTATATGTACGTTTTTAGCTATGTTCGATATGTACATGTATTTATTAACTTAACATTTTTTTACAAAACTTCCTTAAATACAATATTCGACGTAAAAATAAATTAGTTTTCAATTTTTTGCTTGAATGTCGCTTGGTCCATGTGAAAATACTGGGCTAGGTAAATATAAACCGGCTTTATCGAATGTTTGACCTTTGGGCTTTGTTTATAGTCATAGCGAAAGCCACTTTTAAAGGAAACTGTTTTCAAGTCATCTGGTAGGGTACAGTTGGATCTGAAGGAGTTATAAGTCCTTCTTTGGCATTAAGATTACGAATCAATATAACGATTGTATTTTTCTTCAAAATTAGTTTATGTGGAAGTAAGCCGGAAGGATTTAGAGAATTAAGAAACTCAGTTGGATAACACTGAGCATCATAACTTTCAATTTTTTTCGACTGTATCGCAACTTAGATAAATTTTAATATCCCCGGGCAATAACTTTGATACTATATACTCATTAAAAGTCGAGCATTCTTCATTTTTGGGACATAAAATAGCTGTTGAGTAAAACTTAGATATGTTACTGTTATTTATTTCATTTGTGCTGTAAGCCTTAACAGTTAGGTTATCATAATCAGCGTAGTATTGTCGTGGAATTTTAATAGTATCTTCGGATATTTCATGTTGGATTTCTAAGTCACCATTTCCCAGTTTGAGTAGCCAGTTTTTAAACTCAGGGTCATTATTGGCTCTCATATTTTGAACTAATCTACGAATTTTCACCTTTGACCACAACGGTGAGCGTTTAATGTAATTTTCAATAATTGAAATTCTGGTGGCATGTTTAACAACTGGAAGAACTTGTCCAAAATCACCTCCAAATACAAATATTTTTCCTCCAAATGGCAAATTCACATTTGTTATATCTTTGAAAAGCTTATCAACAATGGTTATTGCATCCGTAGGTACCATAGATACTTCGTCCCAAATAAATAAATCTGTTTTCCGTAAAAGTTGTGCTTCTTTTGAGTTGGGCCGCATAGATGACACTGAAGTATCTAAAATAGGCACAGGTAGCTTAAAAAGAGCATGTGAAGTTCGTCCCCCAGGTAACAGATTCGCAGCAATGCCTGTCCATGCAACTGGTAAAACCACCTTATTTTCCCCTCGTAGGATGTGACATAGCGTAGTGTAAATAAATGTTTTTCCTGAACCACCTGGTCCGTGAATTAAATAGCAGTTTGGAGATTCATTTCCAACCGAACTCAAGACTTCTTTCACTATTAACGTTTGCTCTTGATTCAGTTTGCTAAAAGCTTCTTGTCCATGTTGACGTTCTTCTTCAACGTTGTAAAGTATGTAAGGCTGGTCAACTATAGTTGGTTGAGGTAAGCAAAATTATTGACACGTTCTGCCATGCATTTTAAAAATGTTTTCTAAATCTAGTAAAGCACGATTGTAGGACTCGTCGCGCTGGTGTTGTTTTTGGTAATCCTCTGATAATCCATCACGAAATATATGCCAAAACTCCAAAATGTTGGTTGGTGAACAGAAAACGCAAATAATTGCAAAAAGCCATCACAACTGAGTTGGCATTTGGTAAGTTACAGCTTCCTGCAAACATTCTTTCCACTCAGCATTGTTACCTACTAAATGCAATTTTTCCGCAGCTGCTTGAAAGCTATCATAGACTACATCATTTACCGTACGTATTTCCGTATATGACTTTGGTCCTTTGGTATGGAGAAGTAAAAGACGAAGAAACTACCTTTCATAATCCATTGGATTTACGGTGTACATCCGACGAATGCACTTACTGTTTCTCGCCCTTATGCACCATTTGCCTTTAGGCCATACGTAGAGTTCGGGAATTTCGGGCGTCCTCTTCTTGGTTGCAAAGCTTGAAAAACGCCATGAGTTTGGAGTCCGTGCTAATATTGGTTTTAGCTTCGCGACCAGCTCGGAAGTAAATCATTTGTTCTTCTTGTAAATGGACAGGTAGCCGCTCAATAGTATGTGAACGATGAAAGCGGGATACTATAGTCATGTTTCGTGGGCTACGATTAAACGAATACCAATAAACGAAGACGGAAGAATAACAAGAAGTCCTGTAGCTGCACCTCTTTGTTGAGCATCTGCATGAAGGAAATCCATTAACCCTTTATAGCTTTCAACTCTTAAATCTTTTTGATGTGATCTAATGTATGCAACTCTGGAGCCCTCCACTTTGACATAACTGTCTAAAACGTATTGCTGAAATAATTCGACTGAAGCTTGTATTATATTAAATTCACCTCTAATTGCTAAATGGTAACAATAATATTGCAATTGAGTGGTAACGCTTCGTATTGCAGTTGCGTGGATGTCGACATGTTGCATACCTGCTCTCCATCCTGCGTGTCCACAGGGAAAGAGCAGAGGATGGCACATTGGATCTGAATGGGGATTCAGATGCGATATTTTAGTAAGTGATCCATCTGACTTATAAGAAATTGTAAAGTCAAATTTGCCTGGTGGAACGCCATCTTGACTCAAAAAAACTCAGATACAGTGGGTGCATTATATCTTCCGGGATGGAAAGCATTTTCCGTACTAAATTGTATTTGCATATCAGCAATATTATTAGACATATCTTTGACACAATTGAATAAACTCGAGTACGGATTGTAGGCTATAAGCATTGTTTGTAGTTGGTTCAAAAGAAATTGGCAACAACTGTTATTAACCTCTAGGTTTGTACGATAGTGCAAAGCATCATCATTGTCTAAAATAAAAAGGCCAGCATATGAGGGTGTATTCTATGATATAATTGTCCGTTTAGCTTTAAACAAAAGGGGCCTCTTCCAGGGATGTTAACAAAGTTTACTTGAACTGATGCAAATGCTAGAGCGTTGTTAAATTTTCTTATGTTTTCCAAATAGTTTTTTGTTACAGAATCATTGCGTTGGATTATAGTTTTAAGTTCTTCACATATAGAAATTTCTGGCAAACTCACATTCCCTTTGTGACAACAAATTGAAGAACTTCTATCGCTAACTTCACTTGCAAATAGTTTTGCCATACAAAATATACATTGTTGATCCATTCGCCCAACGCTATGTGGTTCTTGGATGATTCCGAGGCGTGCGGAACAATAAGTTTTTGGAAGCTTTTCCTGTATTCTCCTAGAATTTCTGTCACTGCTTAACTTTAAAATATACGATGGTACCAAGTCACTCCTACGCTGGACTACCATTTGATGACCTTGTTCCTGTCGGCGGTTACGCATTGTTTGCTGGCTTGGTCGACTTCTTCTAGCTTCTTGACGTCTTCTTCGCTCAGTTGAAGGATTTAAGGTGGCCCTAGGCATTATAATCTAACAATATGAACAAAATGTGAACACATGTAATTCATGTAAAAATGCACATCTTAAAACTTACCAATTATGTATTTTATCACAGGTATATAAAAAAAAGATTTTTAATTAGCTACACTATACATACAGATATGCGCAAACCGCTATTTGAAATTCCACCACTTATATTACATTCACATTGAGCCATAAACTTGAGTTGATTTTCGACTTTTTTGTTTTGCGCTGCCTGGTAACAGTTATTCTCAAGATAAAACATTTTCCGTTACTAATATTCAACTTTACTATTTTCAACTTTTTTTTTACTTTGCGTAGTAAGAGTTTTTCACTTTATAACCCAAAAAATGTCCCTATAAGTCGAGTTTATGACTCAACGTGAACGCAGTCTTATTCACTTATTTTACGACTATTCGTGTAGATGGCCCGCTCGCAGCAGTCTTAGAGACATCTACGCGACAAAAGCGTTACAGTACGAATTCACAATCGCGTTGCAGTACAAATTGATTTTTTTGTGCATTCACAATCGTTTTTTTTTTAATAATTAATTTTTATAAAATACGATTAAACAAAAGCACCCCGCTAATTCAAACATAGTTTTGCATGTGGAGCTAACCGCCACCTTTAAAACGATACCTTATTTATTAATATTGGTTCCAAATGAGAGCAGAAAATTAGGAACTAACACAAAAAGACCTTACAGAAATAATATATGTATATGATATATGTACATCTATATATATATAAAATTAAGTGGCAAAACTTCCTGTTCGCATACTCCTCCTAGACGGCTTTCCCGATTTCAATGAAATTTTCAGGGGTGATTGGCGTCTGTTTGGAGGGTGCACATAAGAAATTTAATGTGTGTATCACTGCACGTTTTGCAAAAAAAAAACAAAAAAAATGATACACGGATACGGAAAATTGGCAGTCCTGCCAAATGCCTTTTACTAATAAACAGAAACAAGAAGACAACTACATCCTGAAATGTCGCAAGCTTTTCCATCAGTATTTGGTTGACATGTATGCGAAGATCGAGACCGAACGTGTCAACTTTATTCGATTCAACCAAGCGAAATTGCGTTCTGAAGACTACATCCATTTGAGAGATGCCGTAATGAATGATACAAATGTGAATAGCATTTGCCAGCCACATACATCGGCAGTCCGCGCCATATGCACGAGTGTGCACAAGATGCGATGTCGTATGTGCGCCATTACGGCAGACCGGATCTGTTCATAACGTTCACGTGCAATCCCAAGTGGAATGACATCAAATGCCATTTGTTCCCCGGTCAATCAACAACTGATCGTCACGACTTAACAGCACGTATATTCAGGGAAAAGCTTAAATCAATGATAGATTTAATTGAGAAACTTCGTGTTTTTGGAGAAGTTCGATGCCGGATGTACTCGATGGAATGGCAGAGAAGAGGATTACCGCATGCACACATCTTGATTTGGTTAGTTCGCAAAATACGACCAGATCAGATTGATAAAGTCATCTCAGCGGAAATTGCAATCGACCCACAATTGTTCGATGTTGTAACAAAAAACATGATCCATGGCCCTTGCGGCGCTATTAATCCAACGTCACCATGCATGATTGACAATAAGTGTTCAAAGCGCTATCCTAGAGCTTTAGTTGATGTTACAATCACTGGAAATGACGATGAAATGATATCCATTACATCGGCGTCGATCCACTGAAGATGGCGGTAATTCAACGGTCATAAATGTTCGGAATCAAGACGTTGATGTTGATAATCGTTGGGTCGTGCCATATTCACCATTGTTGTCAAAAAATTTCGAAGCGCACATCAATGTAGAATATTGCAACTCTGTCAAATCGTTCAAATACATCTGCAAAAACGTAAATAAGGACAGTGATATGGCAGTTTTCGGAGTGGCTGATTATCAGAGAATCGATGAAATTCAGCAATACCAAATGGACCGTTATATAAGCAGCAACAAAGCGGTATGACGCATTTTATCGTTCCCAATACATGATCGGCATCCCGTTGTTCATCATTTGGCAGTTCATCTCGAAAATGGTCAACGCGTTTATTTCACTGCAGACAATGTACAACAGAGCGCAGCACGACCACCGGGGTCAACACTAACTACCTTTTTCGAGTTGTGTGTAAACGATGAATTTGCAAGAACATTGCTATATTCCGAAATACCACAATATTTCACTTGGAATCCATCATCGAAAACATTTCAACGACGAAAGCAAAGGAAACGTGTTGACGGTTATCCAAATGTCCGTAAAACCGATGCCATAGGACACATTTACACCATCCATCCGAACAACGCCGAATGTGTCTAATTGCGTCTGTTATTAGTCCACGTGCGCGGACCAAGATCATGTGATGATTTGAAAACTGTTGACCGTCAGTTGTGTGCGACGTATCGTGAAGCATGTCAGCGATTGCATTTGTTAGAAGATGATATGCATTGGGACACCGCACTTCATGACACATCACTCACATCTTATCCAAAACAAATACGCGTACTATTCACCATAATAATATCTACGTGCCTTCCGTCAAATCCGCAAGAACTGTGGAATAAGTACAAAGACTGCATGACCGAGGACTTATTAATAATCGAGCATCGGATGCAGACTTGCTATATACATTACAAATGTATAATGATGCTTTGATATTGGTTGAAGATCTGTGCCTTACAATTGCGAATAAGGCATTAGCGCAACTTGGCATAACTGCGCCCAATCGTTCAGCGATTGATATGCTTGACCATGAGCTTCAACGTGAATAACAAAACGATACCAATGAATTGCGTGCTTTCATACAAGCTAACAATACCAAATTGAATATTCAGCAGAAAAATGCTTATGATAAGATTATACGAGCGGTTGACAATAACGACGGTGGATTCTACTTTCTCGAACCGCCCGGTGGTACAGGGAAAACGTTTCTGATCTCTTTGATTCTTGCTACTATACGGTCACAGCAGAAAATTTCGCTGGCAATTGCTTCGTCAGGCATCGCTGCTACTCTACTTGATGGCGGCCGAACAGCACATTCTGCGTTGAAATTACCGTTGAACATCCAAGTCGTTGAAACACCAACGTGCAACATATCGAGGAATTCAGCAATGGCAAAAGTTTTGCGAGGAGCTAGAATAGTTCTATGGGATGAGTGTACAATGGCTAACAAAAAGTCATTAGAAGCATTCAATAGAACAATGCAAGATTTGCGCCAAAAGCAATAACTTTTTGCCGGAGCATTAGTCTTATTATCAGGCAATTTTCGGCAAACTTTGCCAGTCATTCCTTGATCAACTCTTGCCAACGAAATAAATGCATGTTTAAAATCGTCAGTTTTGTGGAGACATGTTCAAAAGCTGACTCTTACCATCAACAATTCAATCCAATTACAAAATGATCGATCCGCAGCGGCGTTTTCGAAGCAGTTGTTGGACATTGGCGAAGGCAAAATACCAATCGATGATACCGGTTTGATCACATTGCCGAACAAATTTTGTACGCTTTCACAATCGAAAGAAGAATTGATTGAAAGTGTATTTCCGAATATTGTTCAACACTATCAACGCAACGATTATTTAAGTGAACGCGCAATATTGGCACCGAAAAATGTACACGTCAACGAAATCAAGCTTGTCATTCAAGAAAAACTGCCAGGAGAAGCTACAACATATACATCGATTGATAGCGTTTTGAATCAAGATGAACTAGTCAATTATCTAACTGAATTCTTGAATTGTTTGGATCCCCTGGTCCATTTTACTTCTACGAAATCTGAAGCCACCGACTTTGTGTAATGGCACAAGACTTTCAGTCAAAAAATTGTGGACAAATTTGATTGAAACAACAATACTAAGTGTCAAGGCAGAAGGTGAAGTTGTACTCTTACCACGCATTCCCATGATTCCAACGGACATGCCGTTTGAATTTAAGCACTTGCAGTTCCCAGTACGTCTTGCCTTTGCGATGACCATCAACAAATCGCAAGGGCAAACGTTTCAAGTGTGCGGCGTCAATTTGGAAGAACCGTGCTTCTCCCACGGCCAATTGTTCGTCGCATGCTCGAGAGTGGGAACACCAAGGTGCTTATTCATTTACGCGCCAGGTGTGTTGCGTCAAGCGACAATATATATCTATATTTAAACCTAAAATAAAAATATCGAATTATAAAAATTATGAAATATTGAATTGTTATAAATTAAGTTAAGAAAATCTGTTATAAAATACTTACCCTAACAATGTTAAATATACTCACCTTAATCTATTACCATAATCTGTTACAATATTGAAAGAAAAGTTGAAGATTATTATACTTACCCCTTATTGATACATATTTATTTTACCACTAGTTTAAGCCGTTAGTTTTAAGATTTAGGCTTAGCAATTAGTTTAAGAAATAAAGAACTGCTATTGTATTAAGAACCATCGAATCGAACGCACGCGTCTTCATTCTTTTTCGCAAGTTAATTTTCGTAATTTACGACAGGCAATTAGGCTTCATTTTATTCGCGCATTCCCAAGTTTTTATTATCGCTTCTCAAAAACGCTTGAGAATTTTCATGGCGCCCGAGCAGGGACTAAGTGCGTGGAGTTAGTAAATTTTTTCTAAAAGTGCCAACTAATCGTGTTAGTACTAACTTTCGTTATCGTGACTAATTGCCTGTCAATTCTTCTCGGTGTTCGGTCTTCGCAAGTGAAGTGCAAAAAAAGAAACAACAAATTGAACAAATTAAACCTAAAAAAAAAAAAAGAAAACATAAAGCAAACATTTTAAATACAAAATACATACATATGTATATACATATATATATGTATATACATAATTTATACACATAGTGAACGTGTTGTGCAGTGCAGTGATAGTGATAGCTAACTACATGAAAAATAAAAATAAAACATAAAATATAAACACGAGACTTAAAAAAAATATATATACTTACGTTAAAGTGAGGGTGTTACTTTAAAAGTGGAGTGATCCCTACATAAGTGAATACCTTAAAAAATAAAGTGGCTAAATATAAAAGCGAAAACATATGTGAAACAGAAAATTTAAACATAATATAGAAACCAAATATAAATATACATACTGTTACAAAAAGTAGTATTAAGTTGTATTTGTATTGCTATATGCATCCCTTATTATGAACAATAGCTGTAGGTATATGGAATAGCATTTGTCTTGTTGTAGACATCTGGCGCCGCGGCTGTCTGCTTGCGTCTGGCGCCGTATAGCATTATGTTCTGGTAATTTCCAGACGCGATATTCTAGAAGGACACGTCGGCATCAGCGAGAAGTGCGTGGCTATATAAGCCGTGGCAGCGCGAACGTGATCGATCAGTGCTAAGAGTAAACTGCTATAGTGTAGACGAGTTGTGAAATAAAGAGTAGTTGAATTAAATTAAACAGTTGTAGTTTTATTTGTCAATCCAGAGATACGAACCTAACAAAGTGAACTAGCAAGCAGTAAAATCGTAACAATTGGTGTCAGAAGTGGGATTGTCAAATAATCCAAATTCGAGATGGTTAAATTCGGAGAATTTAGAATTCAGCAATTAAAAAAGGAACTGGAGGAGCGTAATTTGCCGATTAGCGGGCAAAAGGCGGATCTGCAGGCACGATTACGTGAAGCAATGGAAGCGGATGGAATTAATGTGGACGAGTTCGAATTTGTTGGGCCAGAAACTTCTACAAAGGTAGAAGAGAAAGTAGAAGAACAACGAACATCATCAAGTGTAGACATGAACACGTTGTTAGTGGCTATTAAGCAAATAGCTGAAAATGCAGTGCAAACAGAAAATCGTCTGGCCACAGCAAATAGCTGAAAATGCAGTGCAAACAGAAAATCGTCTGGCACAGCAAATGACGCAAATAGCTGAAAATACATCGCAGTTAAAGTCTTGCCTTACACAACAAATGACTGAAAATAATACGCAGTTAGAAAATCGTTTGGTACAACAGATTACAGAAAATACTTTACAAGTACAAAAACAAGTGCAAGAGAATTTTTCAAAATTTGAAGACGAATTAAGCACGTTAAAAAATGGCGAAGAAAATTTAAAATCAGAATTTCTTCAATTGAGTAATCGTGTGCGAGAACTGCAACTACATGGCCCTGCACCATCAACAAATAATCAAAGATTGAAGGCACCCACATTCGATGGAAGTATTCCATTTCAAATTTTCAAACTTCAGTTTGAAAAGACAGCAATGGCCAATAATTGGAATGCAGCGGACAAGGTGGCGTCCTTGTTTGTATCATTGAAAGGACCTGCGGCAGAAATCCTGCAGACTATTCCAGACTGTGAACGGGACAACTATGAGGCATTGATGAGTGCGATAGAAAGACGATATGGTAGTGAGCACCGGAAACAAATATACCAGATCGAACTGCAAAATAGGGGTCAGAAAATGAACGAGTCATTGCAAGAGTTCGCAACTGAAATAGAACGACTGGCTCATTTGGCAAATGCAGATGCACCTGTGGATTACATTGAGAGGGTAAAAATTCAATGTTTCATAAATGGAATTCGTGATGTGGACACCAAACGCGCTACATATGCATTGCCAAAAAGAACGTTTGCTGAAACGGTTTCGCACGCCCTCACACAGGAAACAGCTTCCCTGCTAAGTAAACCAGCACACAAGGTACAAAGGGTTGAAATGGAACAACCGGCGCTGATGGAAGAAATATTGAAGACTCTGAAGACAATTGCTGCACCGCGAGTAAATACAACAAGCAGATGTTTCAACTGTGGAAAAGCGGGTCACTTTGCCCGAAATTGCAATATAAAAGAAAACCCATCAAAACGGAAACAACCAACAGATAACGAGGACGAAGCATCCACATCTCACAAGTCGTTAAACTAAAACGGAACAGTTCAAAGGGGCGTGAGCTGGTTCCCACAACTATTTGCCCCGCCATCTCGATATCACAAATAGGTCGCCATGACAACAATCTTACTATCAACGGCATCGTAAATGGACGACTGTCAACGCTTACTTTGGATACTGGTGCCACACATTCAATTATCCGACCGGATGTGGTAAGAGGAATGGTTGAACCATTAGTCGGTTTGCAAGCTTCGAACGGCCACCGGGGAGGAAGCAGCTGTCGCGGGAAAAGTGTTTTGCGAAGTGATGATTGGTACCCTGGAAGTTAATCACACCTTCATCGTAGCCGAAATCACGGATGAAATTATAATGGGAGTAGATTTCATGATTGATCACGGGGTTACTTTGGATTTAAACAAGCAAATGCTGTTTTGCCAGAACATGGAGATGCCTATAAACACCGGATATGTGACCAACGTTGAAAGTAAGAGGGTGATTGTTGATGATAATCAGAGTATTCCACCAAAATCTGAGGCGATTGTATGGGCTAAAGTGAATGGAGGAGGTGGGACTGAAGAGTTGTGGATTGTGGAACCAACAAAATAGATACACCCATATTGGTAGGAAGAACGCTTGTGAAAACTAGAGAAGACGCCACATTCCGGTCAGAGTAGTGAATGAATTCAACACGCCTATAAGTCTGAAGAAAGGAGCAGTAATTGGACAGTGCCAGAATATAAGTGCAATAGCACGATGCGAACGGTCACAACAGAAGCCTACTATTGAGCCACAGCAGATAAGTCCTACACTCCTAAATAATTTGCTGAACGAACTGCATGGAAATAAAAAATTAAAAGCAGAAAAACTATTAGAAAAATACGCATCCATATTTGCAAACGAAGGAAATACAGGAAGAACCGGCATTGTCAAACATCGCATAAATACTGGAGACGCTAAACCAATCCGACAAGCTCCGCGTAGGGTTCCACTAGCAAAACGTGAGGATGCTAACAAAATTATTGAAGACATGCACAAAAACGGTGTAATCGAACCTTCAATAAGTCCATGGAGCTCACCTATCGTCTTAGTTAAAAAGAAAGATGGTAGCACCCGTTTCTGCGTAGATTATAGGAAGTTGAATGATGTCACAAAGAAAGACAGTTATCCTCTACCAAGAATCGACGATACATTAGACACCTTGTCTGGAGCGAAATGGTTTTCTACATTAGATCTACAAAGTGGATATTGGCAAGTCGAGATTGATGAATGTGACCGTGAAAAGACCGCTTTCAGTATGGGCGACGGGTTATGGGAATCTCTGTGATGCCATTTGGGTTATGTAATGCGCCTGCAACGTTCGAGCGACTGATGGAACATGTGTTAAAAGGACTCAACTGGAAGACATGTTTGGTGTATCTTGATGACATTATCATCATGGGAAAAAGTTTTGATGATCATCTGAAAAATCTAGAGGAAGTCTTCAGCGAATAGCATCAGCCGGATTACGCTTGAATCCCAAAAAGTGTTCATTATGGAAGAAGCAGGTCACATATCTCGGACATAAAGTGTCAACTGAGGGAATTCACACCGAGGAAGGAAAAATAAAAGCAGTGAAAGATTGGCCTCGACCCACCAACATTCATGAACTCCGCAGCTTCCTCGGCTTATGCACGTATTACCGCCGTTTTGTACCTGGATTTGCGAACGTGGCTAGAAGTTTACATGATTTAACAAAGAAGAATCGCCCGTTTGTATGGCAGTTGGAACAAGAAAAAGCGTTTGAGCAGCTTAAAGAACTACTTTGTACGGCGCCGATGTTGGCTTATCCAATACCTGGAAAGAAATTCATCCTGGATACAGATGCGAGCGCTTATGGAATTGGAGGTGTCCTGTCTCAGCTCATCGACGGACAAGAAAGAGTAATTGGGTATTACAGCAGAGTGCTCGGGAAACCAGAGAAAAACTACTGTGTGACGCGAAAAGAACTACTAGCTGTGGTGGAATGTGTAAAACATTTCCACAAGTATTTGTTATGGACAACGATTCTTGCTGAGGACTGATCATGCAGCATTAAAATGGTTATTACAGTTTAAGAATCCGGAAGGCCAAATTGCACGATGGATCGAAACGATTACAGAATTACGACTTCGAAACGGAACATCGAAAGGGGATTCACCACAAAAATGCGGATGCATTATCACGTCGCCCTTGTCCACTGGAATGTAAACATTGCTCCAAATCAGAGGGAAAAGAAGGTATAATCGACGTGCGATTACTGAATATAGAACCTGAAGATGATTGGACTCCTCATCGCATCAGAATCAATCAGTTGGAGGACCCTGATCTTGCAAAGCTGGTAATGGCCAAAGAAAATGGGGTACGACCACCAAAGGAACAAATAAGTAACGAGAGTCCAACGGCAAAAGCATATTGGGCCCAATGGAACAGCATAAACCTCGTTAATGGATACCTTCATCGTACCTGGAAAGCGAAGATGGCAAACAGTCTCGTCTGCTGATCATAGTACCGAAGTCCATGATCCCGAAAGTATTGAAAGAATATCACAATGGACCTAGTGGAGGGCACCTTGGGATTACAAAAACTATTGAGAAGATTAAACAACGGTTCTACTGGATCGGTTGTCGAGATTCCATAGCAGAATGGATAAGTAATTGCGTAGAGTGCATGGCAGCTAAAGGTCCTAAAGCCAAGAGTCGCGGTAGGCTACAACAGTACAACGTGGGATCACCATTTGAACGAGTCGCAATGGATGTTGCAGGTCCGTTCCCAACCAGTACGGCCGGAAACAAATATCTACTGGTTGTCATGGACTATTTCAGTAAATGGCCAGAAGTATATGCCTTACCAAACCAAGAAGCGAAGACAATAGCCGAAGCGTTTGTAGAAAATTGGATAACAAGGTTCGGAGTGCCCGTCGAATTACACTCAGATCAAGGCAGGAATTTCGAATCTTCCATTTTCCAAGAAGTCTGTACATTATTGGGCATCCACAAGACACGGACAACAGCGTTACATCCACAATCAGATGGAATGGTGGAGAGATTCACCGAACGCTCGAAGAACATCTGCGGAAAATCGTTGATAAAGATCAACGGAATTGGGACAAGTGCATCCAGATGTTCCTGCTGGCGTATCGTTCAGCGAAGCACGAGACAACTGGTTACACGCCAGCAAAGATTATTTTCGGATCTGATCTGCGACTCCCTGCTGATCTTAAGTTTGGAACGAATCCTACAGCTGCAAGAAATGATGGAGATTATTGTTCTGCCTTAAAGGAAGAAATGAATGAATTGCATCTAATGGTAAGACAGCACACGCATCTGATGAGCAATAAGATGAAGGACCGGTTCGATCAAGCGGCAAATTCAAAAGGTTTTGAAGAAGGTGATCTGGTCCTGTTGTACAATCCACTTCGAAAGAAAGGCTTGTCCCCGAAATTGCAGACAGCCTGGGAAGGACCCTATATGGTGATGAAACGACTTAATGACGTGGTATACCGCATACAAAGAAATGGGAAAGCACGATGTAAAATGAAAGTAGTGCATTTGGAGAGGCTCGCCCCATTTGGTACAAGAGGATTTGTGCCTAATCGGGACGATTAGGCTTTAGTGGAGGGCAGTGTTACAAAAAGTAGTATTAAGTTGTATTTGTATTGCTATATGCATCCCTTATTATGAACAATAGCTGTAGGTATATGGAATAGCATTTGTCTTGTTGTAGACATCTGGCGCCGCGGCTGTCTGCTTGCGTCTGGCGCCGTATAGCATTATGTTCTGGTAATTTCCAGACGCGATATTCTAGAAGGACACGTCGGCATCAGCGAGAAGTGCGTGGCTATATAAGCCGTGGCAGCGCGAACGTAATCGATCAGTGCTAAGAGCAAACTGCTATAGTGAAGACGAGTTGAGAAATAAAGAGTAGTTGAATTAAATTAAACAGTTGTAGTTTTATTTGTCAATCCAGAGATACGAACCTAACAAAGTGAACTAGCAAGCAGTAAAATCGTAACAATATATAAAGTGCTAAGATACTAGTAGGAATCGATACGACTCACTTTGGGGGGTGTAAATGTTTCCATATAGGGGTTGATGTCCTCCTCTTGTCTTCGCAGGTTGGGTCCGTTGTATTTGTTGTTTGATGTATTTAATTACTTTTATTATTTATTTATTTATTTATTTTTTTTTTTTTCCCGCGCCCGTTTAGATTGAGTTTCTTTCCATTATGTGTTAGTTGCACGCCCGTTTGTTTTTGATCGTATAGTATCAATATTTATTTCACATTAATATCGATGATTATTTTCCAACACCAATAATAGGTAAGGGGGCAGAAAACATTGGAGAAACTGGTAACATAAAAAATCTTCACTGCTTTTGCTTTGTTGCTTTTTGTTATATTCTTTCACTTCACATTTACACCATTTTCATTTACTTGGGAATTTATTAAAAATGTTATAATCTGTATGCACTGTATATGTGACTGTTTATGTTTCCACTTCGTAAAATAAAAATTTGTTGCAATACGTTTTCGTTTTCTACGTATTTGTAAAAACTAATTGATTTTACAAGTCAACTGCTTTCGTTTGCAATTTCGGAAAAACAAGTACAAAAATTTATTTGGAAATCTGCTACACGCCGCGCTATCAACCGAATCACTTACTTTACTTCACTTGTCGGTTTTTTTTTTTTTGTTACGATTGCATAATATATGTGTATATGTGTTCACTTTGTCACTGCACCTTTCCGAAAATCTTTTTCTTGTTATGTAAAAGTTGTAACTGTTTTTTTTTTTTTTGTTTTAAGCGCATGTATATATATACATGGATGCTTCCGTTATTGGCCGTAACTGTATATAACCGTTTTATTTTACCGCCATAGTGCCGTTCTTTTTCTCGAAGGACCATATTTATTCGGATAGTAGCGATATCATATGTGAATAAAAAATTATTTCGCCTGACGGCTTCTCACTCAAACGTAAACTACTGTATTATATTATTGATTAAGTCTAAAGTTACATATTTGAATTCGTCGCAACAATTTTATGTTGCAATTTGCATTCCGTTTAATATATTTTCCGTA